>JAWNNO010003756.1:0-688879 GCA_035044985.1 Lordiphosa fenestrarum
AAATTTATTTACATCCCAAATATTTCTAGTGTCACACTTCATTCATGGTACCTAGGTTTGGGTTTTTTCGCGGATCGGAAACAGGGATTAACCTTTTTAGGTATGACTTCAAAAAGGGTTAGGTTTTACCTAAAACACGCGTAATTTTTTAGGTCTGAATATGCAAGGTGCATGTTGCAGCGATTCAGTTTCTTTTAACAGTCAGTGAGTATACAACGTAAAAAATAATTCTGCTATTAATACAAAGTGTTGTTGACAGTATATATTTAATTTGTGAATAATTGTGAACAACGTACGTTTTAGTCGGCTGTGTTAATTTTTGCGTGTTTTGTCAATCGAACTGTGTAAAGGAAATAAAAAAGAGTCCACCAGCGACTTCTGAATGTGAGTCCAACCCGTTTTACATAAAAACTAACTTCGACTTGCAGAAGAAAAGTCTTTTTGAAGGCTATCTTAATATAAATTTGCTTCCAATATTAGTATTAACAATTTTTTTTTTGACGCATCATTTCGTAAATTTTTTGTGTATCTATAATGCCTAGAACCAGTAGTATTTCAGCATCAAACAGGGCTCAAAGACAAAGGGCTAGAAATCAGCTGAATAGGTCGAATATGGAAAGAGCTAATACGGAGAGGGAACAAAATGCAGCTTCACAAAGGGAAAGAAGGGCAGATATTGAATATAGAGAAGCTGAACAGATTCTTGACCGTCAGCGTCGACAAGTTCATAGAAGAAATAGAAGAGTTAGAGATACTGAACAGAGAAATGACACTTTTCTACGATCAACACTCCGCGACGATTCGAATGTTCGGGAACAAGAGCAATCAGCTGACACTTCGCGTCGTTTGAGACGCCGACAGGACCCGATTGTTCGGGCAAACGAACAACAACTAAACACTGTACAGCACGCTGTTCGTCGGACTGATTCTTTAGTTAGGCAGCAGGAGCAATCAACTGACACTTCGCGTCGTTTGAGACGCCGACAGGACCCGATAGTTCGGGCAAACGAACAACAACTAAACACTGTACAGCACGCTGTTCGTCGGACTGATTCTTTAGTCAGGCAGCAGGAGCAATCAACTGACACTTCGCGTCGTTTGAGACGCCGACAGGACCCGATAGTTCGGGCAAACGAACAACAACTAAACACTGTACAGCACGCTGTTCGTCGGACTGATTCTTTAGTTAGGCAGCAGGAACAATCAACTGACACTTCGCGTCGTTTGAGACGCCGACAGGACCCGATAGTTCGGGCAAACGAACAACAACTAAACACTGTACAGCACGCTGTTCGTCGGACTGATTCTTCAGTTAGGCAGCAGGAGCAATCAACTGACACTTCGCGTCGTTTGAGACGCCGACAGGACCCGATAGTTCGGGCAAACGAACAACAACTAAACACTGTACAGCACGCTGTTCGTCGAACTGATACTTTAGTTAGGCAGCAGGAGCAATCAGCTAACACTTCGCATCGTTCGAGGCGCCGACAGGACCCGATAGTTCGGGCAAACGAACAACAACTAAACACTGTACAGCACGCTGTTCGTCGGACTGATTCTTTAGTTAGGCAGCAGGAGCAATCAACTGACACTTCGCGTCGTTTGAGACGCCGACAGGACCCGATAGTTCGGGCAAACGAACAACAACTAAACACTGTACAGCACGCTGTTCGTCGAACTGATACTTTAGTTAGGCAGCAGGAGCAATCAACTGACACTTCGCGTCGTTTGAGACGCCGACAGGACCCGATAGTTCGGGCAAACGAACAACAACTAAACACTGTACAGCACGCTGTTCGTCGGACTGATTCTTCAGTTAGGCAGCAGGAGCAATCAACTGACACTTCGCGTCGTTTGAGACGCCGACAGGACCCGATAGTTCGGGCAAACGAACAACAACTAAACACTGTACAGCACGCTGTTCGTCGAACTGATTCTTTAGTTAGGCAGCAGGAGCAATCAACTGACACTTCGCGTCGTTTGAGACGCCGACAGGACCCGATAGTTCGGGCAAACGAACAACAACTAAACACTGTACAGCACGCTGTTCGTCGAACTGATACTTTAGTTAGGCAGCAGGAGCAATCAGCAGACACTTCGCGTCGTTTGAGGCGCCGACAAGACCCGATAGTTCGGGCAAACGAACAACAACTAAACACTGTACAGCACGCTGTTCGTCGAACTGATACTTTAGTTAGGCAGCAGGAGCAATCAGCTGACACTTCGCGTCGTTTGAGGCGCCGACAGGACCCGATAGTTCGGGCAAACGAACAACAACTAAACACTGTACAGCACGCTGTTCGTCGAACTGATACTTTAGTTAGGCAGCAGGAGCAATCAGCAGACACTTCGCGTCGTTTGAGGCGCCGACAAGACCCGATAGTTCGGGCAAACGAACAACGACAGAACACCGAACTCCACGCACGAATCAGGGCAAACTTGGAAAGAAGGATTTTAGAAAGAGCCATGGATAGGTTTCAAAGATCGCAGGTCAGAGACAATCCGATTCGCAGAATAATCGAGCAAGCTAGGAATACCACTGCAAGGCGAAGTGCGCGCTTGCAAGCTAGACAGGAAGCTTTTGATGGGAATAGAAGTTTAACTCAACGTGTCAGTCAATATAGATCAGTTGATGAAAATCGTAGTGCAGAGAATAGGCGTAGTGCGGCGCGTAATAGGCAATTAAGAGAAGATAGCCCTTCAGGAAGCGACCGTTCAAGGCAAAATGTTAGTTTAAATATTATGATAGCAAGCTATAATAGAACTGTCAAGCAGGGTCCCGATCAGGTTTGCATTTGCTGCAAGGGATTATGGTTTCCACACCAACTGGTTAAAATATCCCGACAGCAAATTGAAAACAAATGTAGCGCAGAAATTTCAGCAGATATATTACATCTTTCCACTCAATTTCCATCTCCCAACAATAAGTTCAGCTTCTGTAGGACCTGTAGTCGAAACATTAAATTGGGCAAAAAACCAAAAGCTTCGATTACGAATGGATTAGAATTTCCTGACCTGCCAGAATGTTTAAAGGGAATGACGGCCTTAGAAGAAAGATTAGTTTCCCCTCGTCTTCCATTTATGATAATAAAATCTTTAGGTTATGGCCGCCAAAATGCAATCAAAGGAGCTGTGGTTAATGTCCCGATTCCCGTCTCCAATGTTGTAACATCACTTCCTAGGGCATTTAGCGAAGCTGAGGTAGTTCAGATTCACTTAAAGCGTAGAATGGAATATAATCATGATTTCATGGCAGAAACCATAAGGCCCTCAAAAATTGTTCAAGCAATTAGATTTCTAATCAGCACAGAGCTCTATAGGAAGCATCAAATTTCTGTAAACGAGCAGTGGTTGTCTGCCTACACCTCTGATACTGTTCCTTTTGTTGCATCAACTGACGATAGGGAATTAGTATCAGAGCTACTAGCAAGATCTGCTCAAGCTTCTTCGGCCGAGCAAATTGATCCGGCTACTAGCTTAGATATTGAAAACCTTAATCCAGGCGGTCAGGAAACATTGTTGGAAAATGTCCCTGTAGAAAATGTTTCCATGCAAAGAATAGTAATAGCTCCTGGGGAGGGCCAGCGTCCGTTGGATATGATTGAAGATGGTGATTTAGAGGAGCTAGCCTTTCCAACTATTTTTGCTGGAAACAAAAGAAAATGTTCAGAAAGTTTCACCACCATAGTCAGGTCCGAGCTTAGAAACTATGATAGGAGAGGATGTAGAACCGATAAGTTATTTTTAAATTACAAGAAGTTAGAAATGATAAACATAAGAAATAACACTTCAATTTGCTTACGTAAGCACAGCGCCACTCACGGCATTTCAGCTGCTAATGCCCTTAACGAAGACAACATAGAAAACTTAATTCGCCACGATGATGGCTTTAGAGTTCTAAGAGGAATTCGTACTTCTCCGGCTCATTGGGAGGGGGAAAAGAAGAAAGTTATGGCCATGATAAGGCAGTTTGGTCTTCCGACATTTTTTATAACTTTCTCGGCAGCTGAGACTAGATGGGGGGAGCTTTTAGTGTTGCTTTCAAGGAACGTAGATAAGGCTGACCTTTCTGAGGAAGTAGCATCAAACTTAAGTTTTGATGACAAGTCCCGTCTAATTAGAGCTGATCCAGTTACTTGCGCCAGGTATTTTGATTTTCGATATAGGCAGCTTTTGAAATTGATGAAAAAGGTTGGGGGTGTTTTCGGCAGTCATCCTGTTATTAAATATTATTGGCGGGTAGAGTTCCAACAGAGAGGTTCACCTCACATTCATGGGATGTTTTGGCTAAAAGATGCCCCACAGTGCAATTTAAGTGATGTATCGACTATGGCTCCCGTTAAATCGTTTATAGATCAGTTTATCACAACTGATACTAACAACCCAGATGTAGCTGCTTTTCTCGATTATCAAATGCATAATCATGGGCACTCATGTAGACGCGAAGTTAGGACGAAAAAGATTTGTAGGTTCGGAATCCCATATCCTCCCATGCCCCAAACTGAAATATTGTTTCCCTTAGATGACAATACGCAACACGTGGATATTCATCGAGACAATTTGGATAAGATTAAAAACTTTTTGGAAAGTACTTTTGATCGTGCAACCATAGATTTTCTTAATGATTTTGATAACTTTTTGTCCCATGATCAGCTAAACTTAAGCTATGAAAGCTACATAAGCGCTATTAGGTCGAGCTTAAAAAAGCCAAAAATATTTTTGAAGAGATCATTTGCAGCCATTAAGCTTAACGGTTATAATACGCACCTTCTATCGATGCAGCGAGCGAATATTGATATTCAGTTTATTTTGGACCCTCATGCTTGCTGCAGCTATGTGGTTAACTACATTAACAAATCTCAAAGGGGAATTTCGAAGTTAATGCGTGAGGCTTTAAGCGAGATTAGCAGAGGTAATGTGACTTTAAAGCAAAAGTTGCAGCACATAGGTCACAAGTTCATTTCCGGTACGGAAATATCAGCACAAGAAGCGGTTTACTGTTGCTTGGGCATGCAATTGTCCTCCAGTAGTAATGCTGAGGTGTTTATTAACACGTCCCTGCCAGAACAGCGTGTTAAAATGCTTAGGTCGAGGCAACAGCTTCAAAATCTTCCCCAAGAATCGACCGATATTTTCGAAGTGGGGCTTTTAGATCATTATGTTCAGCGCCCCGTAGAGCTTGAGAGTTTATGCTTGGCTGACTTTGCAGCTTTTTATAGCTTTAGCAAAAGTCAAAGAGCAACTCGCCAAGAATCGGATAATGAAGACGATGCACCCATTGTCTCCGAAAGAACAGTTTATCCCCTTCTCAATGGTAGTGGCTATATTAAAAAGAGGCTCACACCTTGCGTAATAAGATATAGGAGATTCAATATTAACACTGATAGGAAAAACTATTTTAGAGAAGTAGTCATGCTGTATTTTCCATGGAGGAACGAGATCTCAGAGCTTGTCTCAAAGGATTGCGAACCCGTTTGTAATGAAAACTTTGAGTTAATTGAGGCCATTCGTAAGAAATACAATGTTTTAGATGATAGCGAACTAGAAAATGCCCTTAATAGCAAAGCACAGGAAGATGAACAGAATACTGTTGAAAACCAGGAACAGGTAGATGAGGCTTATAGAGTTTTAGGGTTGCCCGAAATAAATCCCCGATTAAATGTTTTAAATGTAAATCAGACCCGCAATAATTTAGATTCTGAGGAGAGTAATGTCCGACTAATACAACTGCCACCGTTTATTTCGTCAGAAAGCCTGACAGGCATTGTTCGGTCCCTTAATTTAAAGCAGAAGACTTATCTCACGCACGTTTTGCACAATGCTAAAAACAAATCCCTTTTTTACGAATTTGTTGGGGGAGGTGCTGGTGTAGGAAAGAGTCGCTTAATTTCAGCAATCTTTCAGTCCTTGTCCGTTATGTACAATAAAAGGCCAGGAACTGACCCGTCTTCAATAAAAATTTTGTTGGGTGCACCCACTGGCAAAGCTGCATTCGGAATCAGTGGCTCGACGCTGCATTCCATGCTCTCACTTCCTCTTAATCAATCAGGTTCTGACTTGAGAGCGTTGAGTCATGACTTAGTTAATACTTTACATTCAAGGCTGATTAACCTTAAATTAATTATTATTGACGAGATTTCAATGGTGGGCTCAAAAAGGTTTTCCCAAATTGACTACCCGTTTGAAGCAAATTTTCAAAAGTACTTCTCCCTTTGGTGGTATTTCTGTTATAGTCTTTGGTGACCTACGACAGCTACCGCCTGTAGGTGATCGGTGGATTTTTGAATCCAACTCGTCTGATCCCTACCATGCCATTTTCGGTTCATCGCTGTGGGACCTCTTTAAGTTTTTTGAGCTCACAGAAATTATGCGTCAACGGGAGGATCAAACATTTGCCTCGGCTTTAAATAATATGGCATCGGGAAATATGACAATCGGTGATACTGAACTTATCTGCAGTCGCATATGTCAGCCCTCACAAGTGCCGGATGATGCAATTCATCTCTTTACCTCTAATGTAGAGGTGGATAATTTTAATACCCTAAAGTTGAACTCGATTCCTACTGATCAATATATATCTACCGCTGATGACTTTATTAAAGCAACACATTTAAATGCTGCTAGTAGGTCATCGGTTTTAGAAAATGTCAAGCATTTCAAAACCTCCGACTCACAAGGATTATGTTTTTCACTTCTATTAAAGACCACAGCCAAGTATATGATTACGGTCAATATAGATACTGGCGACGGGTTAGTCAATGGGGCAACAGGCTTATTAATGCAGATTGATCTCGATGCATCCAACTGTCCTTCTATTTTATGGATGCAATTTCCAGAGGATAGCGTAGGAGAAATTGCTCGCTCAAAGTGTACTCATCGAACAGAATCTTCATGGACCCCAATTCAGAAAGTAGTCCGAAATTTCCAATACAAGAACAATGAGCGAGTAACTATTGACCGGAAACAGTTTCCAGTTGTCCCTGCAGAAGGCATAACGATTCACAAAAGTCAAGGGGCTACTTACAGCAAAGTGGTGGTCCACACTACCAATCGTATGCAGCGAGCCCATTTATACGTAGCTTGCAGTCGAGCTACAAATTCCGCAGGTCTATTTATTATAGGAAATTTTCGTGCTCCCGTTCCTCCTAGAAGTGACGATAAAGTCCAAAATCAATTGGAAAAGTTACGGTCTGAAAACAAACTTACGACCCATTATGATCATCTGATTAACAGTTCCAACTTAGACATTTTCTTCCACAACACTGAAAGCATTCATTGTCATATTGAGGATATTCGATCCGACAGACTAATGCTTCAGTCTTCTATACTGTGTTTTGTTGAGACTTGGACTTACCCAAATGAAGATGTGGAGATTCCTGGATTTTCTATTCTGCTCAGGCTAGACTGCCAGGGAACAGAGCGCTCCAAAAGAGGCATTATCATTTATATTAAAAATGATATTGTGAGCGGAATTTCATATTGCGTAAGCGGAAGAACTTTAAATGGACAATCAGTTTTTGAGCACGCTATTTTCAAGTACAAATCTATAGGATTTGTAGTTTTATACAAAAGTCCGACATATCCGATAGCTAAATTCAAAACTGAGTTTGAGGATTTATTTCGCCATAATTCGTTTTTGGGCAACAGGTCTATCATATTAGGAGATTTTAATTTATGTTTGAGTGAATTTTCAAGGTGTAGGCCAATATACAACAATTTAATTAGTAAAGGATTTAGATCTTTATTAGATTTGAAAACGCCCACAACCGACAGTGACTCAAATATTGATTGGTCATTTTCAAATATATCGACTGAAAATATTAGTGCCAGGACTTTTGAGACTATATATAGCCATCATAATGGTATATCAGTTAGTGTTAAGGATAACATAGACTAGAGGTTATAGAGTATTTTTTAGTCGCAGCACTCGACTACAGCTTTCTTACTTTATTTTCATTCATTTTTGACGAACGTACACACACACACTCACACAAGCTCACGAGCGCGAACACGCATGCTGTTACTGAAGATACGATACCCTTTGCTCCTACAAGCACAACTGTTTCGCTTATAACTCCGGTGTTTTTTGTCCGATCTGATTGTACTTTTCAGAATAGATAGATATTGGGCCTAGCTTGATGTATACTAAACCACGAGGCTCTAACTTGAAAATTGTGGATCTGACGGCTATTTAGGTCTAGGATTTCTAGAGGAGGTCTAGGTTTTTTGGGGATAAAAGGGGGACGGGGTGGAATTTTTCAAATCTGAAACAAACTTGATCTGCGTACAGCATAAATCTACCTTCGTGCAAAAATTTGTGGCTCTATCTCTTATAGTCTCTGAGATCGACGCGTTCATACAGACAGACAGACGGACAGACGGACAGACGGACAGACGGACAGACGGACGGACGGACAGACGGACAGACGGACAGACGGACAGACGGACAGACGGACAGACGGACAGACGGACATGGCTATATCGACTCGGCTGTTCATGCTGATCAAGAATATATATACTTTATGGGGTCGGAAAATTTTCCTTCTTCCTGTTACATACATTCGCACAACTTCATGATCCCCCTTTTCCCATTTTCAATGGGAACAGGGTATAAAAAGTGCTCAACTTCGGCAAGTGAAAATTTGCGAAATTTGATTGTGACAACGGAAGTGTCAATTGAAATATTTGGATAAACGAACTAACTAATGTATAACAAATGGATCCTATTAGTGTCGGCTAGCTAGCTAGCACGGAATAGTTCATAAATACCTTGTTCTCCATACAAAACATATTAGGTCACTTGGGGCTTAAGCCAGTGGCCCAGGGGCAGGGGCTTGGGGGGAAAAAGCACAGCCAGCCGAAGCGGGACGCACAAAATTTAACTGCATAAACAGTTTATTTTTATATGGCAAATAGCAGCTGCAAGTTCAAGTGTACAAAACTCGTAACCCTCACAAACTTACATTACGCGTAATACACACACACACTCACACTCACGCATGCACGCACGCACTCTCCCAACGAGTGCAAAAAATAAAAGCTAACGCTTGGCCAACATTCAGCGCATTTTTGAAAAATAACTTTAAAACACAACAGAAAAGTATATAAATATGTATATAAATAATAATAACCGCCAAAGTTACATACAACAACAAGAAGGCAAACAACGTGCTTATTGGCGAGAGAACAATTTTTCATTAAGCTCTTAAGTAGCAGAGAGCTTTTTCTCAGCTAGCCAGCACAGCTGATTGAGGTGGGTGTCAGTGTTTGAGTGTGTGTGTGTGTGTGTGGCAGTGTTATTGGTCTTGGACAACAAGTGCCGCTGTCTAAGATGACAACTTTGGCCCGCAAAGGTTTGCCTTGTACGCATAATTATTTTTGACCTTCAAGTTTAGCGAATTTAAGTGAGAAAACATCAATTTGAAAAGAGTGATTGATTTAGAGGTGTGTTTTTTTGTTTTAATTTGAAGTAAAGCACTTAAAAGCGAATCTGGTGTCAGCATCTGTATTATAACTCAAAACAACAGTCTCATTTACTTATTCAAAATAATTTCATTCACATGTTGCTGAAGGCCAGTTACTCTTTTTCATATTTATAACGGTATTTCGCCAATTAAGAGAGCTTACAAATCTTGAATCGTAGCTGGACTTTTGATTTCACTTAGCCCCAAAAGAAAAATTTCATGTTTTAGACGGCCGGTTTATACGAAACACCTCAATGGATCACCCTTTATAATCAAATTAAAACGATTAAAAATTTCACAGATATTTATCAGCTGGGGGAAATTTTCTCAAGAGAAGCAAGCATAAATTGATGTTAAATATAAAACATAGAGCGACACTCAAAAAAAGGCCAATAAATTGTGAAACCAGCGGCATTAGGTAGCTACACCTCATACCCAGTTTTTCTAGATCACCTCGAGTTTGCGTTCAATGGGCACATTTATACCAACAACACACAAAAACAACAATTTTATGTTATTTATATATTCAAAATTCTACATATACTGCAATTACCTACTTCCATCGAACAATATGCTATTCGATATGCTCATCAAAGTTAGCAAAATTGTGCCGAATCAGCTAGTATTCATATCTGGAAAGTTGAAAGACGATTTCATTGAAACCCAACTGTTTTCAACCGACAGCTATATGCTATAGTCAACTGATATTGAACTTTGTAAAATTGTAGAATTGTGTGTTAGCATACAACACAAAGAAATACCAAATTTTAGGAACAATTCCATTGAAAACAAATAAGTTGCTTCAACTAAGACTACTTTTCAGACCTTACTTTTCTATGACAGCTATACTATATAGTTTTCCTTTTTCGACCAAACATAAAGGAATCATGGAAAAGCATATAAAACTTAAAATTTCGAAATTTGAAGATGATTCCTTGTAAAACAAAAAAGTTTTTCTCACTAGAACTCATTTTTCGACCCATCGTTCATATGGCAGCTTTATGCAATAGTCAGCCGATTTTGACAAAACCTTGTAGAATTGTGTAAAAGTATTATAAATTAATATTTGACAATTTTAAGAACGTTTCCATTGAAAACAAACAAGTTTTTCTTACTAAAACTACATTTAAGACCTTACATTTCTATGGGAGCTTTATCAGACATATGTCCGATATCGACCAAAATTGATAGAAAATTGAAAAAGCTTGAAAAATTAAAAAAATACAAAGTTGTGAGACGTTTCCACTGAAAACCATACAGTTTTTCTTACAAAGACCGCACTTTTCTATGGAAGCTATACATTTTCGATATCGAAAGAATTATACGTTGGTTAAACTGAAATTGGGGATCACTAAGTCAAAAGGGGTAACATCCCAGGCCAGGTTAGTCTAAGACTAGATTTACTCGTTGAAGCCAACTTCATGAAGTTCTCTTAGCAGGTGGAATATTCAAAGCAAAATGAGTACGTTTTATAAAGGAAACGGTTCCGAATCTCACCTGATTCTCTTGCCTACTAAGAGAACTCCATGAAGTTTCCTTCACCTTGTAAATCCAGTCTAATACATGAACTTTAGTGTACATCCATCACCACACTAACGACTAGTAATGCAAGCTCGCACCGATCGACACGTTTTTCGCTAGGCAAATACTTGACTGGTGGTTGGTCTGTGGGATTGAACTGCTTAAATTAGAAATACTGTTTAATTTTCTGTTATTATTTTGTTATTTTGCTTTTAGTGAGGTGGAGCCATACGAAACAAGTTCTGGATAACAATTGTTACTGGGCCAAAACATTCATTACTTGGACTAGTGCAACCTGGAAGCAAAGTATCTTTCGACAGCAGAATCTTGGCACTCAAGTGAGTTAACAATGGTGCTTCCACAATGTTTAATAATCAAGCAATACGAAAAGTGACCAAGCCTATATGAACTTTAGTTGTAAGCAGTTCAAAGTTGAGCAGTTTAGAGAGTGAGTTGTTGTTGCCTTTACCCCCCTGTTTTCCATTAATATATAATTTTTGTATACCTTTTCCCAATTCAAGGCCATCAATCGGCACTGTCCGTTTCCACTTTTCTTGATCCCAACTTGTTTCACCTCGTGATGAGCGTGTGTGTGTGTGTATATTTTCATTTTTCATTCTCTGTCTCTGACACTTGCAACCCTTCATCAAAGTCAACTCTTGACCCTTTCATTTCAAGGACGTGTGTTTATTACGTTGTCAGGGGATCAAGGATAATACACATTGCATGCCTGATTACACCAATTGATTGCATGCAATTGTTACCTACCACCACCTTAAACTTTCTCTTGCTGTGCCCGGCTGTCGGAAGTGTGCAAAGGATTTCATTTCTTTGACCGACCTCAAGGGTGAGAGCAAAGCTGCTTACAAAGTATTTATCATAGCCCCCGGGGGCCAGAGAGAGAGACAAAAGAGCCTCTCTCTTTTTGTGGAAGAGAATGTAAACTCTACTCGACTGTCTTCATCTCCGTCAACGTTGCGTATACGTACTTGACGCTTGCTCTCTTCATTATCAGTGTCAATATGCGGCGGCGGCAATGCTCTCGGCGTAGATAGAAGAAATTTCATTGATGCTTTTCTAGGTCATGAGTAATTCGATCAAAGCTTTCGCAAACAAATTTGTCAAGTACATTGAGAGAGCTTTGTTATTGCCGAAGCGTCGTCTGTGAGACTCTCCCATTGTTTTTCTTTTCGCTGCCCTCTCTCGACTCTCCCGCACTCCCTCACTCTCATTGTCTTATCTTTGTTTGTGTTGCTGTGTTGCGGTGAAATTATTCAATTCATTTTATTTTGCTGCCACTTGCAATTTGTTGTTCGCGTCAAAGGGAGCAGCAGCATCTTTTGTTGTTATTTTTAGCGCGAAATTACGAAATTTTCTCGGTTTTCATTTCCCTTGAACCATTGAAATGCGCCACAGTGGCTTAAAGCATTTGAGAGGAGGTGTTGTGTTGTAAGTTGGGATAAGTCCAAAAACTGTTGTTGTATCCACTCAATCAAGTACCTCTTTATGTGTGTGTGTGCATTCCAAGCAGCGTCTGTAGGATGAGCAATGCAGCGAATGATGCAGGAGGAGGAGGAGGCGGAGGCGGAGAAGGACCAGGAACAGCGGCCACAACAGGAACCGGCTGCAGCCGTCGAGTGGGTCATTTGACGGGAGGACCCACGCGTGGAGGAGCCGCTGCTATGGGCAATGTGGTTGGCTGGCTCAAGCAGGTTTCTGTTTTGACTACCTACAATAGATGTGATATGATTGATATGCACCCCTTGTAATCCTGCACAGAAATCGCTATACGTGCTGCATGCTTGACCCTTCAGTTGTTGCTTTCTTAAAAAAAAAACCCCCGCTCCATCCTGAAGCCCTGAAACTAGTCGTCTTCTTAACTGTCAGTGTGCAAATCAAAAATGTTAAAGGGAAATGTTTCTCTTTTGCCTAATCCCAATTGGTACTGCTTGCAGGCTTCCATTGAGGTGCGAGACGCTGGTACACGCACCTTGTCCATGCTACAGAGCAGTAATCCCAATTTTCGTTCTTTGGACTTGACGCTGGGCTCGCCCACCACAGTGACGGCGCCAGCCGGCTCTTCGACCACTTCAACGCCAGTGCCCAGTTCCAGTACATCGATTGCGGCGGCCTCGCTAAGCAATTTCACAGCAGGCATTGGCCAGGAGGAGTATCCCAGTGAGCGCAAATCTTTGACGCCACAGGACGCACGTGAATTGCTGACACGCCCAACGCGTGCCTACGCCTCTGTTAGCCAACCCCAAAGTCCCAGACATCGTGGTTCACGTGGCACCTTGCAGGGCCTCAACGGACGTTCCACGTCCATATCCTCGCAACTGGAGAAGACCAAGAAACTGTTGAAGATGACGGAGGGTGATGACAAACCGCTGACCATATTACACTACAACGATGTGTACAACATTGAGTCCATGGCCGAGACAGAGCCCATTGGTGGAGCAGCACGTTTTGCCACCGCCATGAAGGGTTATGCGCTGTTGAATCCTCTGGTGCTGTTCAGTGGGGATGCCTTCTCGCCCAGCATGTGTAAGTGTTGCAGTTTGATACCTTTTTATACCCTGTTCCCATTGAAAATGGGAAAAGGGGGATCATGAAGTTGTGCGAATGTATGTAACAGGGAGAAGGAAAATTTTCCGACCCCATAAAGTATATATATTCTTGATCAGCATGAACAGCCGAGTCGATATAGCCATGTCCGTCTGTCCGTCTGTCTGTCTGTATGAACGCGTCGATCTCAGAGACTATAAGAGATAGAGCCACAAATTTTTGCACGAAGGTAGATTTATGCTGTACGCAGATCAAGTTTGTTTCAGATTTGGAAAATTCCCACCCGTCCCCCTTTTATCCCCAAAAAACCAAGACCTCCTCTAGAAATTCTAGACCTAAACAACCGTCAGATCCACAATTTTCAAGTTAGAGCCTCGTGGTTTAGTATACATCAAGCTAGGCCCAATATCTATCTATTCTGAAAAGTACAATCAGATCGGACCAAAAACACCGGAGTTATAAGCGAATCAGTTGAGCTGATGAGAGCAGCCCCCCAGTTGTTGATCAGGACTAGAAAAGTATTGCCTACATTTAGGATGACATCTTCAAAAATTCAAAAACAAATAAATGAAAATAAATGAACAGGGTATTTTGTGGTCGGGAAACTCGACTGCAGCGCCCTTACTTGTTATACTCTGTACCGTAGGTACATAGAGTATTATAAGATTGTGCAAAAGTATGTAACATCCAGAAGGAAGCATCTCCGACCCCATAAAGTATAAATATTCTTGATCAGCATCAACAGCCGAGTCGATATAGCCATGTCCGTCTGTCCGTCTGTCCGTCCGTCCGTCCGTCCGTATGTCCGTCTGTCTGTCTGTCTGTCCGTATGAACGCACAGATCTCAGAGATGGTAAGAGTTAGAGGTGTGACATGTATGGGACATATGCTTCTTATGTCTGCAGGCAGATCAAGTTTATTTTCAATTTTGGCCACGCCCCCTCCCGCCCCCGCAATTTAGAAAAAACGTCATATCTCCCACGGATTGAAGATAGATGGCTTGTTCCTTCTAAACATAGCAGAATAACTTATCGATCCGCCAAAGGAATGGAGAAGATCGGATGAACGGTTTTCGAGTTATGATCAAAAGACTGTTCGCTGCTACTGCAGCATCAAAATGTATGCTGAGCGTATAATTTTCTTGGTACAGAGTATGTTATAGTCGGGCTTGACCGACTTTCTTTCTTGTTTTGATATTGGAATATCCTTTTGATGATTTTCAGTTCCTTGGGATGAAAATCTAAGCTCAATTTGACCTTAAATGTATATTTTGATATCAGAATAAAAGAATTTTCACCAATCTCCATGCCAACTGTAGGAACAACTATGCATTTGCCATTTGGTACCCTTTTTTTGATATTAGAATATCATTTTGATGATTTTCAGCTCATTTGGATGATCCAATTTGACCTTAAATGAATATTTTGATATCATAATATAAGGATTTTCACTAACATCCATTCTTTTTCTCTCTCTCTCCCTCTCTCTCTCTTCAGTAAGCACCTTTACCCAGGGTGAACAAATGATTCCTGTACTGAATACGGTGGGAACACACTGCGCCGTGTTTGGAAATCATGATTTTGGTGAGGAACCACTCAGTTCCTCAGTTACAGACATAATTCCAACATCCTCCTCCCCATGCAGATCACGGCCTGGATGTCCTTGTGGAGCTTATCAAAAAAACCAACTTCCCCTGGCTCATGTCAAATGTGGTGGATAACGAAACTGGCCGCCCTCTGGGCGGTGGCAAAATCTCTCACTTCATTCTACACAACCAAATCTCCATTGGTCTCATAGGTCTGGTGGAGCGTGAGTGGCTGGAAACGTTGCCCACCATCGATCCCAACGAGGTCACCTACATCGACTATGTGGAGGCGGGAAATCGCTTGGCCCGTGAGCTAAGAAATGAGGGTTGCGATTTGATTATAGCGTTGACCCATATGCGTACACCCAACGACATCAATCTGGCCGAGAAGTGCAATGGCATTGATATTATTCTAGGCGGACATGATCATGTGAGGGAGGTGACCGAGATCAATGGCAAAATGATAGTCAAATCGGGCACAGACTTTCAGCAATTCTCGGTGATTACCATTGAGCGGGATGCAGTGAATCGGGAGCAGTTTACCACTAAAGTGCAGTGTGTGGATGTCACAGCACAGATACCCGAGGATCCGGTTCTCAAGCAGGAGCTGTCCCAATATGCCAGTGAGTTACTCAAGTGATTGCTAAACCATTTCCACTCAATCTCTTCTCTTGTGTTGGCAGAGTTCATCGAGAGCAAACTGTCGGATGTGATGGGTGTGTTCAGTGTGGAGCTGGATGGGCGGTTTTCGCGTGTGAGGACACAGGAAACGAATCTGGGCAACTGGGTGTGCGATGTGGTGCTGGCTGCTGTGGGTGCTGATGTGGTCATACTGAATGGTGGCACTTTTCGTTCAGATCGCATACATCCTGTGGGTGCATTCACCATGGGTGACTTGGTAAACGTCATACCCATGCGAGATCCTTTGATATTGCTGGAGGTAAGTGGTCGCATGCTGTGGCTGGCGCTGGAGAATGGTGTTTCGGCATATCCCAAGCTGGAGGGACGATTTCCACAAGTGGCAGGCATTAGCTTTGCTTTCAATCCGCAAGCAGAGCCGGGCAAGCGCATCGATCCTCAACTCATACAGGTGGGCGATGAGTATCTCAAATTGGACAACACCTACAAGCTGTGTGTGAAGAGCTATCTGTATATGGGCTGCGATGGCTATACCATGTTTAAAGAGGCCACCGTGTTGGTGAGTCTTGTCCAGGGTAAGCGGTGAGTGACACAGCTAAAGTTTGCTCTGTCTTCCGTTATGTACAGATGGATGATGATGCTTGCCCCGAACTGGGTATAACGTTGCAGAACCATTTCAAGGCCATCAATTCACGCAAATGTGGTCAGAATACCAAGCATCGTCAGTCACTGGTGACGCTGTCACGGCGCCATAGTCTGGTGCAATGTCTGGACAGTATGGATTTGGATGGACCCTCACCCATACGCAAGCTGTCCGTGGGTCATCACAACAAGTCCCTAGACCTGGCGCATGGCAATTCACAGAAGGTGGGTAGAAAAGTAGCAAATTCATCCATCCATACATTCCTTTCAATGTTGCCAGATGCTGCGACGAGCCTCGCTAGATGATTTGGAGCAGTCCACCTGCGATTTGGCACCCCAGCTGGAGCATCGCATTATCATGATTCAAAACGAAGAGGTAGTAAATCGCTGTTGCAATCCCTAAACAACTGCCTTAACCGTTCTTTGTCACAGCATCATCGCCAACTGCTGTTCAAAAAGGAAACACACATCATGAACTCCACCATAACCGAGGCTGAGGACGAGTAAAACCTTGTTTTTCAAACACCTAAGACCCCCACCCCCCCATTATCAGTTTGTGGCATTTACTTTCAATTCTTCCGTTTCGAAACTTGAAAGTAGGACAGGTAAATACCACCTCGGAAGGACGGACATATTAGTTAGTTTATGCCGAGATCTCAACTGAGACACCGTGTTATATTTATGTATGTATGTATTGCCGTTTGTTATGATTAATTTTTTGTGCTAAGTTTGTAAGACTTGTCCATGAATGGAATGTATTGATATTGTATAAGTAGGAAATACGAGTACCTAAAAAGCTTACCTATAAGTTTACCGTAATTTAGATAAACTGTCTATGGATGAGAACAAATTATGTTTCTTTATGCTTGCATACACATTCCCATTCAACCAAAGGTTGTTACGTCAGGCGAGCGAGGGACCTTGGTGGAGTCCGACACGACGTCTTATTTAAGCTAAATTTCTAAAGAAGATGTACAAACCGACGCTCTAACCACCGCAACACAATGTATGCAGTCTTTACTCTACCCGCGCCACTCGCTTTGCTTATATTGCAAAACTCTGAGTGTTGATCAGGGCCGTCCAAATGGAAAAGGGAATTGTCTCTCTCTCTCTTTCTGACACTCAGTGAGGCAAGACTTCAACAAGCATTAGATATGTATGAATTGACGATTGATTTTAGCTCACGTTGATTGCGTTATTCACTCTCTCTCTTGACATTACACGACCAATTTAATGGTATTCACCGGTACATTTTCATACACAAAGAGAGCAAAAGCAAAATACATTTTACATACTTATAGGTAGTGTGTGTGTGTGTGCTGTGAGCGTACGACTGCAAAGCGAAGACGACAACCACAAACGACGCCGTAGTCCAACACATTCGGTACTCTTTCGAGTCCAAGGTTTGATTAAAGGATGCTTTAGTCGGTAGATTCATCCTCGAATCGTTTTTAAGCCGCCTTTCTGTTCAGTTTCGACTCATTTGCCAGTCTTTTTCGATTCGTATTTCAATAAATCACATTTCGAGTCATTTTCGAGACGCGCTTTAATCTCGCATCAAAGTAATCTCTTGTTATCTTCTTTCATCTAATCCAGCTCTGTTCGCTTTTTTGTTTCTCTGTGTATGTAAGCCGTTCGCTCTAGCGCTTTCTCCCGCTCTCACTCTCAAATTGTCTCTCGCGTTCTGAGAAAAAGCACAGTTCTTATGAGAAACCTTATTGTCATATGTACCTGTAAAACTGTGTAATGGCTCGGTCAGTAAAACGTTAGGTGTGTGGCTGAATCTTAGTGCAATTCACAAAGACAGCTCTCTGAAAGTCTTTTTTTGTTGTTGATGTGCGTCCCTGTATGTATTTTGTTTAATCCAATACCATAGCTGCTAAAAAATCACCCTTTATCAAGGTACTGACCGATTTGCAAAGACCGCTCTGTGAAAGACTTTCTTCTGTTTGCGATATCAACGCATGTACTCAGTGGCGCAAATGCTCATTATTACGTCCATTATTAATGCATTACCTCTCGCCTGTATGCATTCAAAAACCCAATACAACCTGCCTTACTTTCTTAAGAAATGGCCAAATGTTCCGCACGGTACATGAGTTTATTGAATTTTGTAATGCAGAAAGTAATGACGTGCCGAAGTTTCTTTCGGGTCCCCATTACACAAGCGTATTCTTTTACCATATTTTAATGCAGAAATTCTCGAGCCATTACAAATGCGCTGAAAAAAAATCTCATAGGTAGTGCATTACATTGTGGCTCGTACGTAATGCATTATTTCGACCGACCACATTCAGCCCAGCGCCACTGGGTATGTATGCGGCAAGTTACAAGCGCTCTCTCATTCTTTCTCGCACTCTCTGCTCACACTAGAGCCGGGATTTGACTGACAAAGTTCCCTTCATGATACAACAACTAAGTTACGGCGCTCGCTGTGTGCGCTCTCAGCAAAGCGTTCAGTCTTTCGCGTACTCTGGAGGCGTAAGGTTCTTCGCGGGTGTCGTTTTTTTTATTCACACACACATGCATGCGAACCGTTCGATCAGTTATGTTTGGATTTTGTTTGATTTGTTTTTCGGTCAGTGAAGTATTAAACAGAGCGTACTGAAATCATGTAAGTGTTTACAGTTATTTACTAGCTACAGTGGGCGGCATTTAGAAAAAAAATCAAAACAAATGAATTTATAATTATATCATAGCTGCATTTTTAACTTAAAATAATGTATAAACAAATCAAAGATTGGCTGCTGCTGCTGCTGCTGGACCCGCCGACAGGTTGTAAACAGAAACATTTTCGATATAATTTTGCCCCCGAGCAAAGCAAAAGTGAAAGCAATATTTTGAGACGAACAAGAGAAGAGGCACATAAATTTTGAATGAATATTTTGTGGGTCAACTCTTTTTGCAAGGCCTAGATAACAAGAATTTACACAAAGTTCAACAAAAACAAGTAGGCAATACTTAATGTCCAAGCTTCAAAACAAAACATAAAGTTAACTAAAAATGTACAATATACAACAAACAAGGCACTTGATGATGATTTATCGTATAGGGATGTATAAGTGCACCTGATAGTTTTATCTGTCCTCTCTACCAAATGCCGGCTCAAGTCGTTCTTCATTTGGCTTTAATCCCACATAAGTATGCATTTTGTGTAAATGGCTTTATGAAACATTTATTAAATACACTCCGATATATATTAATATATATAAATAAATATAAAACTATGCTTCTCTCTTTTTGTATTTGATATATATATTCAGTGGAAGCACTTTTGTTAGTTAAGCAGCACAACATTGGGTTGGGGGTTGGGTTAATACTTTAAATTCTAATTTAGTTGCATTGTGTGGAGTCAAGTCGGAGTACGGCAGCGAGCTAAGTTAAGGATTACCGCACAACTACACACATCTAGTCCAAACTAATGCACTTCAATGGTGCAACTCACTGCCGATCTCTGGCTCGCATTTCAGTAGAACTGCAGTACCAGCGTCTTGATGGCACTGGCTATATGAAAGGCACAGTCGCGCACTTCCAACGTATTCTTCTGTATGGCCTGCTTGTCATCCGTGTCAATCGATTTCTGCAGATTCTCGCATTCATGTTGAATGAGAATATTTTGTCGAGTAAGCTGCTTGAGAGTCTCACGTGTTGCTTCGCTGGCATTGGGCGGCTAAGGGGCCATAAAATTTAGTTCTTACAAATTGCAGTTCCAGTTCATCCCACGCTTAACTCACCAAGTTGGCATACAAGGCAATCAACTCTGTCACCGCACTCCTTATGCGCTCTCCGTGTGGCGCAATCGATTGTTTTTGATTCTCCGCCGCTGGCTGCATGGCCAGTATGAGCTCTTTCAGACAACGTGTGACCAGGTCCGAGCGCAGTTTAACCTCCTCACCAAAAGGTTTGCCATCGCCGGCCATTTGATACATGCTCGTTGTATTGCGCACATCCGTCTGAGCCTTGATCAGATTGGGGGCCAGCCGCCGCTCGTACATGCTGGCCGGCCGCTTGATGGTCGACTGATTTGAGGAGCTTTGCGAGGAATTGCTGTCAGCAGCAGCAGCAATGCCCTCAGGCAGGGAGAGAGGTTCGTGTTCGGTGTCAGGACTGCTCAGACTCAGATCAATCCGACTAATTTAAAAAGAAAATTTCAAAGTTAAAAAATCATAGAAATCAAAAAGGGAAAACATCTCACAGTGGTTCATCGTAGACGTTGGAGGTGCTGGAGAATTTGGACTTCAGCTGCGAATTCTCGCTGGACAGCTGTTGCACCACATTCTTCAGCTGATTGATCTCAGATTTGTATTCGTTGAGCTGTCTGCGCAGGGTTTCCATTTCGGTTTGGGAATGGGCCTGCATAATAAATAATAATTTAAGACAAATTAAATCAAATTAAAAAGTGGGAATGGAATTAGTTAAACTACACCACAGTTTCTCCATGTCACAACTATTTTTATTTCGGCTACTTCTCTAGGAACACATTGGGAGGGGCAAGTTCTGGGTTCTCAGTCTCTTGGCTAACCAAAGCTATTATTCAGCTTGAGTATTTTCTGACGCATTAGGTTTACCTGCTGCGCCATGGGCGGCACTGGCGCATAGTCTTCGTCACTGGCCACCGGATCGTAGATGGGCTCATCGTCCGATAAATTTGGATCGTGCTCGAACGAGCTGAGCAAAACGGAACTGTTGCCCATATATGGCAGCGAGTGGTGAGATGGAGCATCCAGGGGACGCAGATTGGCCATGTTCTGGCGTCGCAAAGCATCAATGAGTACGTCAGTCAGCAGACCCGCAAACTCAGCACGATTGAATCGTGCCAGCTTCTGGCGACCCTGCAGAATGTTGTTGAACGGTGACTGTGGGTCAATTTTTAATGAAGCGGAAGGTCAAACCTGATTACGGGTGGCGCTTAAAAATGGATTGGCCGGCAGAAATGGCACTGTGGCATGATCGGCATTCAAGGTGCTGGTGGACCAAACTGAAATGGTTGCTTAAAGAAGATGGTTGATACATGAACGCTTCACACTTACTGGCCTCACACTCGCGTCTATCGACTTCATCGTACAGATCCATGACCAGCTCTTCAAACATTTTATTTGGCACCAACTGCAGCTTCCCTCTGGCAATTTTAAGCTGCTCGCTGATATCAGCGCCATTTACCTCCGGTATGAGAAAGTGGCGGCCGCTCTAGAACAACCACAATTAAACATATATTCCATTTCTTTTCTCTAAGTTCAAAACTCACTGCATGATCTGGCTTTTTGCCGCCCAAGAACATAATGATTCTATCGGTCACATCGTACATGGCCTCTTGCAAGCGATCCGCAATCGTACTATGATTATTCGCCTTGGCCAGCTCCAGCGGAGTCATTTTATTTCCATCCAAGGCATTCACATCGGCTCCATAAATGAGCAACATCTCAATCTGCGAAGCCTGTCCAAACTTTGCAGCCATATGCAAGGGGGTGGAGCACTTCTCCTCGTGATAATAGTTCGGATCGGCACCTTGAACTAGAAAACGCAAGGAGGTCTCCAGATTGCTGGTCCTCACACTGGCATGCAACTGCCGGCTCAGCTCCTGCTCCAAATTGCTGCCCGTGGCACTGGCATCATCATCATCCTGCAGACTGGGCTTCAACACAAATGTCAAATTGACATGCTTGGCTTTGATAAAATCCGATTTGTTGGGATGCAAGGGATCCTTGGGCAGCGGCTTGCGCCAGCGGGGCACATGCTTACCACTGGTGGCATTTGTGCTACCATCCAGCAGATGATGCTCCCACACACTATTGGCTCCATGGGCATTTAGCGAATTGACAAAATTCAAAACGGAGGGCTCCCAATTGCCCTGACGCAGGGATTTCACAATGGAAATGTGACGGCCCAGGCTGCGATGCACGGAGCAACAGTCGGCGCAAAGTAGAATGCCACGATTGAGCGATGCCCAGGAGGGATCTATGGAAAATTAAGCAGAGTTGATTTATTTATGGAGTGGGCTGAAAAGGGGGTCATCATCTCACCCGTGGCGCCGCAGTCGCCGCACACCTCCGCCTGCAAACGCGATTTGCTGCGAGACATTTTGCTGCTGCTGCTGCTGCCACTTGAGTGTGTGGGCGTGGTCTCCGTGGGCGCTATAAATAACTTCTTATGCGCCTCAATTATGCTGCTGGCGAAACACATTCAATGGAGAAATGCAGAGAGCTGGCGTGACTCAGATCCCACGTAGCGGGCTTGCTCTTGCTGGGCTGCTGACCCTCGAAACAATGCAATCATTTGGCAAATCACTTTTAATTAAAAGCTTTGTTTTGCTTTCCCTGCTGCCCGCTCGAATCTTGGCTGCAATTTCAGTACACTTTTTCAGAGGTCCACCAAACGAACTGCCACTACCAACTGGCAATAACAGTGAAATAACACATAACGCGTGGCAAAATACCAAAAATATAGTTTAGCTAGTAGCGTGCTGCGGTCACACTGACAGCTGTTACAGTTTGAGAGTCACTGCATGTGCACATGTGCCCAAACAAAATGCAAGTGGAGAACATTTACACTTCGGTGGCCTGTAATCGCTGCTCAGAATGTGCAGATTGGGGTGCAAATGGACTAATTGCCTTTGGCGCCTGCCATGCTGTGGCCATACTTGATCCCCGGGTAAAGTTAGAATCGAAGCAACGCCAGCTTCAAACACTTTAACCCACATATGTGAACTCTCTTCCAGTATCAAGGAAATTCAGCCAAAATAGTGCGTACTCTGGTGCAGCACACAAAGCGAGTGAACACTGTCAAATGGCTGGATGAACAGCTGCTGTTGTCCGGTGCCGATGATGGTCTGGCTGTGCTCTGGACTTGGCTTGGCGATTCCAGCACAGAGCACACACTGCTCACCGGTCACTCGAGCGGCGTTAATGCAGTGGATGGTGTGCGACGACAGAACGGCTCTTGGCTGTTGGCCACAGCTGCCGCAGACAATACCATCAAACTTTGGTTGTACCAGGACGGCTCAGTCGAATGCTTTCAAACTATACAGTTAGCGGGCGGCGGTTTCTGTTTCTCCCTGCGCCTCACCCGACTGCCCCAGAGCGACAACATCCTGTTGGCATTTAGTGGCGATGATGAGAGCATATCCTTATGGGCTAACGTGGACACTTGTCAGTTTGAGCGTGTGCATAAGCTCAACGGGCATGAGGATTGGGTGCGTGGCTTGGATTTTGTGTATGATGGTGATGATCTGCTGTTGGCCAGTGGATCGCAGGATAATTTCATACGATTGTGGAGAATTGCACCGCGTAGCGAGAAGCAAGTGCAAGAGAATCGATTGGAGAATGGAGGTGACGAAATCAGGGTAGAAGAGACCATACTAAAGCTGGGTGAGGATGCTTGGTATGCGGTGAGCCTGGAATCGGTGCTGTATGGTCACGAGGGCTGGGTCTATGGTGTGCACTGGCACCAGACCAAAAAGCAGGGTAAGTACTGCCGTTTGGTCTTTGTCTATAAACTTGGCTAAAGTACTATTCTCTAGAGTTACGTCTGCTGTCCGCCTCCATAGACAAGACACTGATTGTTTGGGCACCCACCGAGCAGGGTGTCTGGTTGGAACAGGTACGAGTGGGCGAGGTGGGAGGAAATTCAATGGGATTCTTTGGTGGAAAATTCTCTGCGGACGGCTGCTCTATTATGGCACACAGCTATCAGGGTGGCTTTCACATATGGAATCAGAATCAGGAGGAGCCGCATCTATGGACTTCTAATGTGATTGTAGGCGGCCATTATGGCGAGGTGCGTGACATGTCCTGGGAGCAGGAGGGAGCCTATTTGATGTCAGTATCAGCGGATCAGACCACGCGTCTACATGCGCCCTGGTTGCAAAGAAATGGCAATGGCAACAGCAACACCTGGCATGAGCTGGCACGTCCTCAGGTACATGGCTATGATATGCAAGCTCTGGCCTTGATATCCCGTTATAGATTTGCCAGCGGAGCAGAGGAGAAGATTGTCAGAACATTCCAGGCGCCGGCAAATTTCATAGAAAACTTTTGTCGCCTCAGTCAGGCCGAGAAAGGCGCAGCTGGAGATGAGCTATTGGAGTGTAAGTGGTTAAAAGCATTACAGGAGGGCTAAATGATTAAACTTTCTGTTCTTTCAATGGTTTAGCTCTGCCAAAGGGTGCTTCAGTGCCTTCGCTGGGTTTGTCCAACAAGGCTGTGTACAAAGTAGACAGCAAGGCAACAGAAACTAGCTCTAAATCTAAAGAAGAATATCCAGACAACTACTTTGTGCCCATATCACTGGAAACACCGCCGCAGGAGGAAACTCTAATGCAAAACACACTCTGGCCGGAGCTGCAAAAGCTGTATGGACATGGATATGAGATTTATGCCTTGGCCACCACTCCAGATGGCTCACTATTGGCCTCCAGCTGTCGTGCTAGCAATGCAGAGCATGCACAGATTATAATCTGGTGGGTTATAAGTCAAGAATTGGTTAGAAATCGCTACTGCTGTGGTGTTTTCGAAGTGGTGTTGTCTGTTTCCGCTTGCCAAACATCTTCTGCATCATTGCCTGTTGAAATCGTTGCTAATTTGTTCTAGCAAAAGATTACTTACAACTCTTTTGGCAGCAGATTGATAGAATTTTAGGGTTTACCTCTTGATCAACTCTCCTTAATCCTTTGCAATCCATATTAATTGTATTATTCTTCTGCTGCAGGAGCACCACCAACTGGAAGCAACTACAGAAGCTGAGTGGCCATCAGCTGACTGTGACACAACTCAGCTTTTCACCTGATGGTCAACATTTACTGTCCGTATCACGAGATCGTCGCTGGTCCCTGTTCGAAAGAGTTTCCGAGCCCTGCCATTTCTCCCTGGTGGCCAGCACGGACAAGGCAAACGGTATACATACCCGCATTATATGGTCTTGCGATTGGTCGCCAGATGGCAAAAGCTTTGTGACCAGCTCTCGTGATGGCAAAGTTGTTGTCTGGCAAAGGAAGTCAGAACCAAGCCAGAAAGACTGCTCTCTGAATGGCTGGCAGGCAGCTGGCATCTTGGAGCTGAAAAATGAATCCATTACAGCGGTGTGCTTTGCCAAACAACGTGCAGATGAGGCTCATCTACTGGCCTTGGGTCTGGAGAGTGGTCACATTAAGATCTACCAGTTTAGCCAGGGGGAATGGCTACTGCTAAACGATTTGAAGAAAGAGTAAGTTCTAGCTGCTCTTGCCAAAACTCTGATACTAATCGCTATACATTTTGCAGTGTGGCACATCACTTGACCGTACGTCGCCTGCAATTCCGACCTGGCCAGCCAGGCAAACTACACTTGGCCAGCTGTGGTGAGGATCACTTGGTGCGCATCTATAACCTGGAGATGACATGATCAATAAACCAGTTTCATTAAACTTCACTTGAGGCGTTTAATTAGAAGTCGTTGCATGTCATTGATATGCGAAGAAGGAGTTCTTATCTTATCTCCTGCAATTGGGGTTGTTCCGAGGGCTGTTTTTGCCTGCTCCAGATAACAATTGAAGTTGAAATTTGCTATTTAAGTTGAACTTGCTCTGGGTTTGGCAACAATTAGTCTTGTCTTGGCAGTTTGCAATGAGGTCAGCTATCATTTTCGTGTTGATTGGCTCGGTGCTGGCTGCACCGCCAGTTAGATTGATGCCCAGGCCTGATGCTTCTCACGATCAGTATGTTCATGTCTTTGCTCCCGTGCGTCCTGCTGGACAAAAGCCACCGGCACATGCCACTTTGGAGGTAGAAGTGCACTCGCAGCCACAGCAGAAGCCAACTGAACACATTGAGTTGGAGCTGGTAGGCGGCGGCAGCCAGCACAATCATCATCAGGTTCAGGAAATTGAGTTGGAACTGAAACAGCAACCCCATCCCACTTTTGAAGTAGAGATGCAGCACAAGCCACACATGGAGATGCAGATTGATGAGTTGAAGATCAAGGAATCACCACCAAAGAATCATCATTATGGAATGGACCTCAAGCCGGTGCATAAAGAAAGTGAACACATTGAGTTGGAGCACAAGCACCCTCATCATCAAGTTCAGGAAATCGAATTGGAACTGAAACAGCAACCCCATCCCGTTTTTGAAGTAGAGATGCAGCACAAGCCACAGATGGAGATTCAGATTGATGCACCACAGAATCATCACTATGAATTGGACGTCAAGCCGCAGCACCAGCAGCCCGCCAGCCATTTGGTTCAGCTGGAGCTGGAATCGAAACCTCAGCCTCAGATTCAACATCTCCAGATGCACTATGGCCCACCTCAGCATTGAAACCACCTCAGAATGTCTTTAAAAAACACTGCATAAAATATGTTTAAATACAAAGAAAAAGGTTTTTGGCATATAAATGGAAATAGCTGGCCGCAGCAGCAGCAGCCCCAGTTTGCAATTTCCGCTAAGCTGCTGCACAATTTCTGGCGCGAGACAACCGCGTGACCAGCTAAGCTAAAGTTATTGTCGTTGGAAACGTGTGCCGGCCATTTGTTGCCGCAGCTAGCAATTTCCGTACTCCTCACTGACTTCATGATTGTCATTGTTGGATTTTGGGCTTGGGCAGAGGGAGCCTCTTTGGTTAATTGGCCCACGGCCGAGTCGTTGAACTGCCTGTTTGTTAATGTAATCTGCATTGTGCCGAGCTAACTTAACTATTGAATTGCATTTGGGCCATGCTGACAGTTGCGCTCATATATTTCTGTAAGCACACTGCATCCGCTTTCTGTGAATCCGCAGATATCCTTGCCTGCCAAACAAAGCGGGTGGGTTCGCGCGGAGCAGTGCAATTGCACTACATGTGTTTCCGCTTCCGCTGAAAGTTGCAAAAACTTTTGTTTAACTTGCATTGTGTTATGGAATCTATTTTGTTTACAAATTTCTCATATATTTTGTTTTGGCCCTTACATTTTTGTTCTGGCTGCCACAAATTTCCACATTTCCACCAAAAAAAAGAGTTTACAATTCAATTGCGCCGAACGTGCCCAAGCTGCTGACAGCCACGGAGCCCCGTTTGCATACGACGCTGATCCCCGAACTGGGCTTCTCTCTCCCTCTCTGCCTCTGGCCATAACAAGTGTAACATTTCTTTTTCCTCTTTCACCGCCTCCGCAAAGCAGTTGTTGGTGCACACATGCATATATAATGTGTATGTGTAACGTATGTATGCCAGTAGTTGGATTCACTTTGGTTGCTCTTTTGGGCATTTTGTATGACTTGATGTCGTCATTTAAAGGCATTGTGCAATACTTTGAACGCAGCAACTACATTTAGCCATGTCAAAGAGCAGTTGGTTGGCGAAAGCGAGTTCATTATTAATTATACTGCAAATAATGAGGGTTTAGTGTATTTAAATCAGGACTCTATTTGACTCTGCATTTAAAAATATTTACTGAACAGTTTACCCAACAGTTTCGGCAATTCACGTCAGTGAGTGTCAAAAAGAGAGAGAGAGAGACAGAGATCCTCTCTTCTTGGGGACAACTTAGGTCCGGCACTCGCAGTCTGCGCTTCCAGCAAAGTTCTTTAGACGTTCAGTGTTTCGCGTAGTCCTGAAGCGTGCGGTTCGTCGCGGATGTTGCTGTATTGTGGTTTTGTTTTTGTATTTGCTCTAGCGCTCACTCTTCCACTCTTTCTCGTGCAAAAGCTCAGTGCTTAGTTGTTGCATCATGAATATACTTGTAATTACAAGAGAAAGAGAGAGTGACCAGAAAGATCGACATAAGAGACGTGTCCTACACTTACTTACATACATATGTAGTTGTAGTGCAAGTGGTAATTAACTGGTAGCGGCAGATTTCAATACTTTTCGTGTGTGTTCTAGTATTTACCGTTAAACCGCGCAGCTGCAGCCGCTTAAGTTACAGTGTGAACTGAGTCAACCAACAGATCATCTACCAGCCGGCAGAAGGAATTGCTAGAAAGGCACAACCAAAGACTCTAGAACAACAAGATGAGTAAAGGCCCTACAAGTTATAAATGTGGATGGACGGATTCGCCGTTGTTGCGGGTAAGTTCACGGACGCGGGGCAGGGCTGTGTGTCGCCCGCACCGTTATTTCACTTAACACACAACGCAATTCGTTTACCGTTGCTCGTCGCGGCTCGACCGCAGTTTACAACAACAGCGCACCGAAAGTCAAAGCAGAAGACGAAAAAAATATGTTGTTGTAGCAGTGTGCCCTTTTGTTAAATTCTGCTGCCCAACCCTGTTCTTGGGGAATTGTAGGTAGGAGGGGGCGCAGGTGCACTTAATGGACTAATGGGAAAGGATTGGGGCAGGTTACCCTTTGCAATTTCAAAGACTTTGTTATAGAAATAATCGTTTAAGCATCTAAACTTAACTGCAAGGACTTAGGAACGAAGGATGGAAATAGAAACACAAGTGAAGATAAGGAAAATATTGCAATTTGGACTTTCTATTTTACATATGTGTGCTGTCTGTGTGCATACTTTGATCGGCACACGCACAGCACACTCCTGTAAAAACGTAGGTCCACTTTAAATTTTTCCCTTGGCAGAGTTCTAATGTCTTTGGCAAAATATTAGACAAATATTGAATTGAAATCCAACTGCATTTGATTTCAGTACTCAATCTTTACATATATTTGAAAATAATGTATGTATGTTTGTGTGTTTGGTGCTTTGGCGTCTTAACTGCCAAACCAAGATTCAGGAAATGTTCGCAATATGTTTCTGTCGATCAGGAAAGAGTTAGGCCATGAGTTAAGTCTGTAAACCAATTCGAAAGCGGTTAGAAGCGACTCCAAGCCATTTCTTATAAGTTATTTAAGCTATGAACTTTGAAATGTGGTGTGCAGGCTTATGCCCCTAAGCTAGTACTCCGAACCAGCTGGCTGATTCAGTTTAAGAGTGATTTAGGTTCACACCTTTCGATTGCCAAGCGACTCTGTTGGTTTAGAGTGTGAAAAGGACCCGGGAATCGCTAGTTTATATACAAATTGATGAGAAATCCTAGTAATTCTAGTCGATTCCACAAAGCCTTGCCCGTCTCTATTTCAGTTTCGGATCTCTGAGCTGCCAAGAGTTAGTCCTCCTTCCCTTAAACTTATATATTAAATATTGCAAACATGTTTAGTAATCAGCAGCATTATTTATCGATCTACCAAAACTTTTGCCAGAAATCTGACTTCTTTCTTCCTCTTGTTATGCCTGATTCACCACCCTGCTCCAATCGCACAATTCTTCCTAACTCTAATATGCCAGTCCTCTTGGACTGCATGCCGAGTGCATTACGTGCACAACTTCCTGCCACTTCCGTTACGAGTCGCTTGGAACTCAGCTCATTAGCCAGGATGCCGCCACTTCGAACTGTGAATTTTGTGCGTGTGCCTGATGGGGAGGGCGTGCTTAAGTGGGCGTGCCCAGCTGCAAGCCGGCCAAAACTATGTCAAAAACTTTAAAAATATGCACTGCATCGTCAACGGTGGCGCTAAAATGTTTGCTCTTCCAAGTGCTTTGCATCCTCGAATGCTTGTTGTTGCTTGTGGTTGAGCAGGTGTTAGAAATACTTTGAAAGTTTGCGCTGCCAGCAACTGTAAATTATATGCAAATTACTCCGAAACGACAAATATTCGCATCCGTGCGGTAAATCATGCGAAAAACAAAGTTGCTGAAGACAAAGGTGGGTGGGTGGCTGGATGGATGGGTGGGTGGTTGGTCGAAAGGCAAACTAACAACACTTGAGAACGTGCGAAACGTGCTCAAGACGACTTGTGTTCCTCCTGGCCAGTCGTCAGAGGGTCCTGGCATCCAGGCACGCCTGGGCTGTATTGATATTTGTGACACGTCACAATGAGTGTCACGTTGGCTGGGCCATATCACGAGGCCATAATCTCAAGGCTGCAACTTGCAGTCTCAGCCCAAAAGCAGGCAACGTAAAACCTACGTGCATGCACACACATACACACTCACACGCTCACACATACACTCACACACAGCAGCGAGTCGTAAACACATCACGTCAGCGTGCTGTCAATGAGCTCCACTTGTAGGGATATTTTATAAGTCCTGCATTTTCCTGTGTTTTTTTTCAGCACTTTCCTGCTTATAAATAAGTGCGGGCCATGCTCAGTGCTGGTAATTTGGCTTTTTTATGCTACATCAACCCAGAAACACTCTACTCTACACTCAATAAGCAGTACTTGGTATACAGGACTCAATACTCAGTACTTTACACTGGAAATGCTGTATTTAGTACTAATAACTCGATTGACAGACCTTGATATATAGTACTCGATACTCAGAACTCAATATTCTCTTCTTGACACCGTATACTCTTTATTTAATACTCAGTACTCGTTACTTAGAGCTCAATACTTAGGCCACGATGCTTAGTACTCGTTACTTAGAACTCGATACTCAGTAAAAGGTATATAGAGCTCAATACTCATAGCTTGACACTGGAAAATCTGTATTTAATACTCAGAACACGATAGTCAGACCTCTTTACTTAGTACTCGACATTCAAAGCTCGATACTCAGTAAATGACACTGGAAATTCTGGAATTTGCACTCAGTAGTCGATACTTACACCTCGATACTTAGTACCCGACATTCAGAGCTCGATCCATTGAATGTAACAATGGTTACTCTGCATATAATACTCAGTACTCGATACTCAGACCTCAAGACACTATAATTTATACTCAGAATTTGACACTGACAATGTATACTCTGTATTAAATACTCGAGTACTCGAGACTCAGACCTCAAGACTCAGTAATTTATACTTAGAACTTAATACTCTAAACTATAAGGGCAAAACTTTACAATCGGTACTCTATATTCGATGCTCAGTACTCGATATGCGATAAATAAGCCATGTCAGCTTGACGCGTCACCCCTGAAATCTTCTACTGAATCTATAAGATTGATCTCTAAAAACTTTAGCACTATCGGTCACCTTTACCAGCTATAAGCGGCAGATGCGAAGTAGGTGGCCACAAAAAAGCCTGTCAAAACTGGATCTTAGGATTCAGCAAGTAAATCTGCATACTCTTGTGCGACAAATTAAAGTACACAAGCCAAGAGATTAAGAAAAGCTCGGAGAGCTGTCTAAACCAGCGATGTTCAAGAAGAGAGGTTTTTTGACATTCTCTGTCTCTCTCCGACTCTCACTGAAGCATTACTTCGGCAAGCATTCGGCGTGTATTACGGAAAGTGTTCGGCCCCTGGGGGCTAGGGGTGAACATCGCTGGTCTAAACACGTTCGGCTATCGCTTAAGCAGCCCATAGAACCAAATTTGAGCTTGAATATTGCAACTACAACCCAAACAGTCCAGCAAATTCTTCTGTAAGAACGGGACCTCGATTCCCTCGAATTTCTGGAATTCTTTTCAGCCCTTTTCCAGATTAAAGAGTGACACCACTGACTGTGGACAAAGTGTGAACATTTTTTTTTTGTATTCAGTTTGTTTTCCGCCCACCCCCATTCCCCCCACCTTTTTTGCCTGCCTCTCGCGCATGACTTGATGCTAACAATAGCACTCCGGGGCCTGGTTGTCGGTTCCTGTTCCTGTGTCGCTGCACCCAATGCATACACAGATTGACAGTCTTTTAATTAAGAAGCCGTCAAAGATGGCGTTGGCACGCTCTTGAGCAGCACCAGCAGTGGCAGCATTGAAGTGCAGCCATGTCACTGGCAATTATGCAGCTCCGGAGCCCAGTTGTTGTTGCCGCCACAAGCTGGCAAACGCAAACGCAATTCAATTTAACGTTTATTCACAAATTAATTGCATTTCGGTATTCAATGCGCAACGCAATGAGCAGGCCGGAGCCGGAGCCGGAGAGTCTCGGACCGGACCGTTGGCTGATGGATACATCATCGTATGTCCAGCTAATTAACCGCATGCTGTTGTCAATTATGCCGTGTAGCATCAATGAGTAGCCAGGGCGTCGTCCCTATGTGGCACATAACTTTAAGTAGACAAAATGAATTATTAAACTTCCAGGGGGGGGGAAAAGTTTTCGATTGCTTTTGTGGAGAATTCAAGCGTTTGGCTGTCCTTTCCAATGGAATTGCTGGACAATAACAATTATAATAATAACATTTCTGCTTAGCTCTGCTTGTTGCAACTTTCAAACTTTTGGCAACTCGCTGAAAAGTATGCTACGATAAACGCTCAACTTGATCTAACTGCGTTGCTCTGGCCATGGCAATGTGTATCTTTGAACTGGATAGCCATCCTGGACAACTTCACGTTTAACTTTGCCAGCGAAAAGTTTGTCAAAGTCCAAGAAAATGAAAAACTTGTTAAAAATTACACAAATGCACTTAAATTAAAGTTAGCCGACCGTTGCAAAGGTTTCTGGAGTGACGGGGATGGCAATTGCCACCGGTTGCCTGGAGAGCTCTTCCGATCAACTGACGCCACACTTGAGCTGTTCAGGCAGAAAGCAGAGCACTTTCAGCCACCCAAATATGCACAATCCTTTGGAAATCATGCACATAAATTTCAGCAAAAAGCAGCAGGAATCACACTCGCATACCATCAGGTCAATTCCATCTAATGCCCTAACATGCATTTTGCCACATTTCTGCTGGCCATTCTATGCACATGTTGCCAGACGCATTCATTTGCCATACTTGGAAGAAGTTGCCACAATTGAGTGCAAACTCAACAACTCGGCCACATAATTAATATTTATTTTTACACTTTAATTGGTTTTGCAGAAGCAAAGCCAAGCACAACTTTTTAATGGCTTGGGGCACAATGAAAAATTAGCTAATGTACACATATAAATTTATATATGCCTGTTGATTGTTGCCATTAGAAGCCACTGCGGGGGGTGGCCCAACAGGGCAGAGAAGGTTAGTTATTAGAGCCAATTGACTCTGGTGACAGGGTTCGCGTCACTGTGATGCAAGATTGCTTGATGCGGTGGTCTCAACTAATTTGATTAGTTTTATACTTTCATATTGTGGGCTTGTAATTAGGGCAATTGGATGGAAGTAGCATGTAATTGTTATAGTTTTAAAAGCTCAAGAAACCTGAAACCAAACCTTGTGTAACAAGACACCCACTCTTGGTTCATTCGTGCTTAAATTATGGGTACTGCTTTGGCTGGAGTAGATCCCGAATGGCCTGATTTTATCTTTGGAAATTTGTGATTTCTTTTTCTACCCTGACAAAAGGGTTGTATTATTTTGCTCACAACTTGGAAATATTAATTTCCGATCCCTAAACTATATATATTCCTGATCGGGAAGGCGAGCTGAGTCGTTTGTCTCTTTCTATGCCAACTAGTCTTCCAGTTTTAAAGCTATCGAGTTAAATTTGGCACAGCATCATCTTTTTACGGCATGCTGCTAATATTTTGGAACCGTTGGGATCGTATGACTATATCATCTAGCTGCCATATAACCGATTGCTTCAAAAACTAGTTTTAGTGAGAAAAACTTTTTTGTTTTCAATGGAAACGTCTCCAATCTATGTATTCATGAGTTTTATCTACTTAATCATAATTCTACTAAGTGTGGTAAAAATCGTATAACTATATGGTATAGCTGCCATACAAGAGATAGTTCTAAAAAACAGTTTTAGTAGGAAAAACATTTTTGTTTATAATGTTACCGTCTTCAAATTTGGCATGTGTTTATTTATATGCTTTCACCTAATTCTACAGAGTTTTGTCCAAATCGGAAGACTATAGCTTATAGCTGCCATACGCACAATCCATTGAAAAATGGTTTTTAGTAAGAAAACGTTGTTGGTTTTTAATTTATAGCTCCCAGACTACTCCATTATGAATATTATATGCTTTGAAAGGTATTTGCAAAATGAAATCAAAATCTTATAACCTTAAATTATAGCTGCCATAGCACCGATCAGTCGGAAAATGGGTCTAAGTAAAGAAACTCCTTTATTTTCAGTCTTGGAGTTGCTTTAATTGGCCCTTATTAAGAACTTTCAAACAGATTTGACGAGAAAAATGGCCCGAATTCATTAAGTATATCAAAATGCGTATTTGCCAGGGTATCAATACTTCGTCATATATAAAGTAAGCCTCGTCATATATGAAGTAAGCCTCTTCATTAATTCTAAGCTCGTTGCGCTGTCCCACTCTTGCAAAAAGAGCGTAGGCTGAGAGGATGTTTCTAAATTCGCCTCACCTCACCCCGCCCTCACCTTTAAATAATCATGAGCGATCAAATGCTTTACAACAACACCATTTAATATGCTTTCAAATGGATAAAACGGCACTCTTGCTCCCACTATCGCTCTCTCTCTCTCTTAGCTGTCGACTTTGGCTGCAGCGTCTCAATTATTATTGCTTCACATTCACATGCTAAGAAAGCAGAGCGTAACTTTGATTTGCGTGTATGCAAGTGGGAGCACAAGAGAAAAACATATTTCGAAGCCCTTCTCCCTCGCAGCGTAAGAAATGAGAGCATGATAGAGGGACTTCAATTACATTACAGGCACTTCCAACAATACAAACACAAACGAAATGGCAAATGCTGCAGTCAATACAAGAGCTTCGCTCTAAAAACCCAAAACTTGGACTTAAAACCAATCAAATTTTATAAATATTGCTATTGTTACTTAAGTAGATATAAAGTGAGTTTTCAAATTTTGTAATATTTATATAATATTTACAAAGCAACCGCTTGGCCCCTCTCTTTCTCTAGACAAAAGCCTTGCTGTGACTTTAGAAAGCTCTGGCCAACCGCTGAGTCTTGACAAGCGCTTCTAACTAAAAAGTAAAAGGGAACACTATACCGACTATCGCTGCAGGGTCATTCTACAGTTGCAGAGTTCAAGCAAAGGCTAGTTTATGGTCAAATGCCTGACGATGACGGCAATGACACAGCTAGGATAGTGTTTGCCACCCACTTCTGACTCACACACACACACACACACAACCAGACAATGGCACTCGAGCTGTGCTCATCGTCGTTGTCTGACGTTGAGTGTATTTGTGCTTCGTTCCAAGTGTTGCTTTGTTCCCGCGACTTGTGATGATGAACTCATAATTTGAACTCTGACATCAACGGCATAGTAGGCAACAGAAGACGGGGCTGAAAAATCACACCCACAAAAATCAATAACGCATTTCAGTAAATACACACAGGCTAATTGAAATCTCTGTTTCTGTTTCGGCTTCTGCATTTCAACTTGTTAGCCCAACAATATTTGTGGCTCATTAATGGAACGGCCAGAATGTTTTATTTATATGGCAAATGCTAAAACAACAAATTTTCCAGGTAAATAAATTGCCGCACAAATTGAATTTGCCGATAAACAAGCGCACGCTTATTGAGTTTGCCAAAGTAATATCCATTTGCGGCACTCGTTGGATTGATGGATGCACAAATTGCAGGGCAGGGGAAGCGACATACAAATTACTTGCCACAAACGATATGACAGTTGGCAGCGTCGACAACAGCCAACGCTCCCTGAGAGCTGATGAAGCTCAAGGAGAAGAAGTAAGACGAAGCCGGTGCTGCTTGTCCCAGAGGAAATGTCGCTGCTGAACTTGCGGCCGTGTTGCTTCAAACTTTTCCACCCCCCCCTCCAGGCAATGCGCAGGCACTTTTGGAAAATGCTTATAAACTTGCTAGCTTTCGCAGTGGTTCGGCATAAACATTTATCAACTTCTGAAGGCCTCCAAGGGGCAACTGCCGACGACTGATTATGTATTTCACTCAAATGCATTTAAAGCCTGTCAGTTTGAATCGTAGGTGATATCGGGTCTGCAGTAGATTTGTATTTCCTGTACCAAAAGTACACAGAGTAAGAGGAAGCATCTCCAAGATCCCATAAAGCAGGTGTGCCCGCGCTATATACGCTTCAGTACAGTTCAGTACTCGTTTACCGAGCGTATTGGACTTCGTGTGTGTCTCTCTTCTCTTTCTCTAATAAGCGAATGCGAGCTGTCTAAAGCGTTGATATTGTTGTTGCCGCATGCCACAGACAGCCACTCACTTTTTTACTTGTGTTAGTGAATGCGCGAGCATAAGGTGTGCTGTTGGGCACCCCTGCCATAAAGTATATACATTCTTGATCAGCCGAGACAATATAGCCGCCTCTTCTTCTTTATGAACAAACAGATCTTAGAGTTGGTATGAGATAGAGCTTTGACATGTATGGGACAAATGCTTCTTAAGCTTGCAGGCAGATCAGGTTTATTTTAAATTCTTGACACGCCTACTCCCGCCTTAATAATGTGTAAAAAGCATCATATCCTGCACAGTTTTATAGATAGAAGGCTTGTACCTTTCGTACATATTTACTTATTATTATTTATATTTATATAATTGCCAAGGGAATGGTAAAGACCGGATGAGCAGAACTCATATTAAGAGCTAAAGCATTAAAATTCAAATTGTGCATACACTTTCGTTGGTACGGAGTCAAGTACAGTCGGGCTGGACCGACTTTTTTTCTTGTTTCTATACATAAAATCCAAGAAGTGGACAAACTTTATAACTAGTTACACAATTTTCTTATCCATCGTTTAATTCAGCGGTGGGCACGCTCCTTGCTGCTACTGATCCTACACAGCTGGCGTCACTAAGACGCAAAGAAACTGCTCGCTCGCGTGGCTTTGCTAAAAAGAATCGGCTGTTGATACTGAACAAGAATATATATATAAACATATACCCTATGATTTGGGAGATGCTGCCTTCTACCTGTGAAATACATTTGCAGGACTTTGGTAAACCATTTTAACTCTCCCATAAACGGGTGTAAATGTATGGAAAATCTGTATAAAAATATGGTTCATGGGGCGAGGGCTGCCCTGCCAGCTACCCGCCAGCGGCGGCAATGATGATGATGACTTTGATGCTGTTGACAATGCATGAATTTCTGTGCTTCCATTTTTTTTGTGTTAACCAGTTACATATGCAATCAGACTCACTCTGGGGCAGACTACATTTTTATTTAAAATTGCCACTAGCGTTTCGCGCTTAAAACAATCACATTGCTTTCCATTTGACAACAAATAAAGAAACAAAAAAGCAACCGACAAGCAACAACAGCGACAGCAATGACAAGTGCACATAATGGGCAGGATTTTAATCGTTGAATTTTAAGTGCCCCAAGCTGGAAATAGAGGCAAAAATCAACTGAAAATTAAACCTTTAATCCCTGAAATGCAAATAGAATATCCTGCTTTATGAATTTCAGTGCAACTAACTAGGCAGTAGCCTGTTCAAGTTAAAGCTGCTGGAGTGAAGTGGTACAGCAAAAGTCAGTAGCCATGAAAAAGCTGCTCAAACTTGGCCGTTATTAAACTGTAAGTCTCTTTCACTTTGCGCGTAAATTAGAAGCACACAAGCCAAGTTATTGACAGTAGCTTTGCTTGACGCTTTGGGCTGTTAAGCCAAATATTTACTATGCCTATTTGGGCATATTTGGGCTTGTCCGCATCCACCTTGGCTAAATGTATGTAAATACATCGTTAAACTCATTCCAAATCGCAAGTATATCAATTGTCTCTCCAGATAGAGAGCTCAAAGAATCTCGCACAGAGAAATATGCAATTTGTTGGCAGAAACAGCATTTGCCCTTCAGGTCAGGTAATTGGAAAACTTTGAATGCTTCAGCTGGGCGGGAAAAGTTGTTTCCAGCTACTTTTGCTTGTTACACGAAATGAGTCAAAAACCAATGCAGGCTTAATCAATTGGCGCTTTAAGTTGCCACAAGAACGAGCGAAGAGCGCACAACACCCCCCCACAACCCCCACCCATCCACACGAAACTAGGCCAACTGCGCCTCAGATGCGCCGTTCGGCGAGCTGCATGTCAGAAAAAATCCACGGAAATGCACAAATCATGGGCCGTCCTGGCCTTTGTTGTTGCCTTCGTCCATTGGCAAAAGCGGAAATATGCATGCAACATATGCGTGTGTGCGATGAAAAGTGCCGGGGAAGAACAGCAAAAAAATTCGAAAAATTATAGCGCTCTTGCAAACAATTGTTAGCAGAATACTGGAACAGAGAGAGAGAGAGGAGTAAAGCATTCCGACTGACATTGTTATTGTGACAAGAGTAAATCACTTATTAACAGTAACCACCGCACACCGAAAACCAATTAATGAATTTTAAACACAGAAACCAACATTCGGCATATCCGGGCTAAAATCAATGCTACACTATCTCATATCATAAACGAGAGGACATGTTAGGTGTGCTAAATCTGGTTGGGAATTACATAATTTCAAACATAGCCACAAAAAATCAAATTCTACAAAGGATTTCACACAGAGAAGTTTTTCAAAAAGCTCTTGCATGTAGGAAAGAGGCATAGAGCGGCAAGCAAAAACAGTCTTAGACAACTTTTAACTACAAACGAAAGCTCTTTCAAGCACTTCATGAAGTCTGCTCCAACGTGTAAGTTCAGTGTAAATCGACAGAAGCTCACACAGAGAAGAAAAAGGATATTAAAAAATATCCATTGAATGATTTTCCGTATTCAGTTGGACTGGATATGTCCGAAATATTCTTTTAATCATCCAACGGAGCTGAAAATCGTCTGTACCGAAGTTTTTATACCCTTGCAAGTGCTCGCTTAAATATTTATAAAAAAAACACTCTTTTTCCCATTTTCCGACCGATCGTTCGTATGGGAGCTATATGATATAGTCATCCGATTTGGCCAAAAATTTGTAAAATTATGTAAAAGCATGTGAAACAAACAAAATTCCAGGATGCAACCATTAAAAACAAAAAAGTTTTTCAAACTAAGACTATTTTTCAGACCTATCTTTTGTATGGCAGCTATACCATATAGTTGTCCGATTTTAATAAAAATTGGTAGAATTATAAAAAAACATAGAAAACCTACGATTACAAAGTTTGGAGACGTTTCGATTGAAAAGAAAAAAGTTTTTCATACTTAAACTGGTTTTCCGACTGATTTTTCCAATGGGAGCTATAAGATATAGTCATCCGATCCGATCGGTTCCGACATATTAGTAGTGTGGAGCAAAATTAGTAGTGTGTGCAAAATATCAGGTCGATAGCTTTAAAACTGAGAGACTATCCAGTCCAAATGGATCTTTTTTGGATCTTTCTTTAATTTCTGTGCACCTTCAAATGCGAAAAAAGTAAGCTCAGCGCCCTTGGCGCTCATTGAGCTCTTTAAAGCTTCAAACACAAAGCATAGAGAGCTAAAGCTCTCATGTATTGGCGAGTGACTGTATTTGCGAGCGCGTGTATTGCCTAGTATAAGATGCAACAAGAGAGGTTAGGTGGCATCAGTGTGAGTTCTCTGCAAAGTACCTTTTGAAGCCTAAGTTTTGGCAAAAGTACGCATCACACTCATAACGCCCCACCTTGTCTTGTTGCATCATGGCCTAGTACAAATTCCCGCGTAGACTCTTAGCTTCGGCCCCTAGTCACCGCGAGTTCTTGTTGTTGTTCAAGCTTGCACACGAGTTCCACAGTCGTAAGCAGCAGGCCAAAAACAACAACTAGACGGAGCAAAAGATATAAGAGATTTGGCACACAGATCACTCTCTTCTTCTTGTGGCTTGTGTTTGTCTAGAAGTGTTTACAACACACGAACAATTGCATTAAAGGCTTGCCGAAGCTCGTCACTAACAAGCCGAGTACGCTCCTTTATACATTGCTATACCTTGGTATTGTGTGAAGAGCGGGCAGCGAGCTGGATTGCAAAGTTCGGCAAAAGCTTTAACTTGGTGCATTGAGAGACACTCTCGCCACTCTTTCGGATCAAGTGGCGACTGAGCAGAGAGTGCCCTGAGTGCTGGCCCGTTGTTGTTGTTTCCGCTCACCTATCTGCATTTTGGGGTAATTAAATTTGTTTTACTATGCTTAAACGGGGGGACTTTACATTCGTATTTATAATTTCTAAGCGTATTCATATGTAGAAGATTAGCGTGTTAAGAGAGAGATTGCCGGTTGCTGGTGTGTACCTATTTGGCCTCACTGTATTGGTGAGAGTGATGTTCTGGCTCTTCGCGTCTCTTTTTCATTGGAGTTTCGAACTCTCTTTTATACTAATGCAGAGTTTTTGGATTGATACACGAACTTTGGGATTGTTGTACTTAAATCAGGTACTTTCAAAGTCGAAAGTACTATAGAATGAAAATTCTTCATCTAACCCCCAATTACTTAAACCATTTGCTTGCAACGTTACACTCTCTCCAACTTCGCTGGCGTTTTATTGTTCTTCTTTACGCTTTCTTTTATTCATTGGCTCTCGTATACAATTTTTCATAGCACGCTTATCGGCGCTGACGTTTCACTGGGCTAGTTTCTAGTGTCTTTTGCATAAAATTAACTGCTGCGCTGCTTTAATTTGAAATTTGTTCTTCCCTTCTGCCACATCTCTTTCGCTTTTGGTATGCGCATCATTTCCATATCAATAACAGCTGGACGTCGTCCGGACTGCTGGCGCGAGGGTCAGTTAAATCGCCTTTGCCTTGGGGGATTATTTGCTATAATTCATGCTGTCAATGCAAATTGAAATTGTGTCACGCAGTCATCTAGTCAGCCGCACTCCACTCGGAAAATTCCGTTTCTTTTTCCCTATTTTCGGCGGTTGGCATCGCAATTGTTGGGCGGCGTCGTCGTCGTCGTCGAAAGCTCCAGCGGCCGGGCTTACTCTGGCATGGAAATCTCAAAACACAAATGGATTTTTAAATTACCCTCGTGGCATTTCGCAGCAGAGCCATAAAAACTGTCTGTAGGTGCATTGAATTATCTGCGACATTTTGAGCAGTTAGTTTAATTTAAAAATGCATTGAAATGCCTGAGAGTTGGTGTAGGGACATAATCTATGCATAGCCAGCCGACGATAGTCAAGCGTCAGAACGTTTAAATTCTGCAGGTTGCAGCCTGCTTTCTTGCTTGCTCTTTTCGCCCGGTTCCATCGCATTGTTGAGTTATATTTCTTCCGCCCGACCCGGCGGCCATTGAGGTTCAGTGAAGCGGCAACGCTTCCCTCTTTGTGTGAGTTTTACTTCGCCTGCAGACGCCACATGCACAACCCAAAGGCAAGGACTCTCACTAGGTTGGTTGGATCTCCAACTTCCGACACGAGTCGCCGCCTGAGTAGTTGCATTTGTTTAATGTCAACGTCATGTAATGGAAGAGCATATTGACGGATAGTCAAGACATATCCTTAAGCAGCTGCTTACTCAGTGCCGAATCAATAACCATAACTTGGTGTGGCCAACTGCAATTAATCAAATCGAGGAAGCCAATGCCAATTACATGTGCCTGTTGCCCCCCTGCGCCTGTGCCAACAACCCAACAAGTTCGGTGGTAACGAGGAATCTATTAATTTTGCTTGTACTTGCATCGTTTTGCCTGCAGCATGACAGCCTGCCTGCCTGTGGACCTGTTGGACTGATGATCTGAATTGCATTAAATGATTTTGCATAATTTGTGCAATTGATATCTAATCGAATGTCAATCAATAGACAAAAGGTTTTTGTTTCGTGTCCTTTGCATGTTGGGAATATGATTCTAATGCAAGTGTTTGTGTTCAAATTACAGCTGGCTGCATAACTGTGGCTATGAACTACTTTTGAGTCATATAACCAACTCCACATTGCCAACCTACAAACCAAATTTCAAGTTTGCAGCTTAACTAACTTCTGAGATGTGGTCCTGAACCATTTTTGAACCATTTCTACCCGCTTTCGAACCGGTTCACACCTAGATTATGTTTCTTTCCTGATTGACATGAATCTGTTTAGCGGAGACGCCTGTTACCTACAAACAATCAAACCAACAAACTTGCAAACATGCAAACTTGCAAACATACAAATATACTAACTTACAACCCTACAAACTTACAAATATACAAACATAGAGACGTAGCCTTTTAAATATATGCACTTTGGCATTATTTCTGAGAACCCTTAAAGAAATATTATGACCTATACAATTAGTTAAAACCAAGTTTAAATAGTAACAACATTTCAGTTTTGCCCAGCAGCAATGTTGCTGCAACATACACAGTTCACCAATGCATTCGTTAACCACAAGTCCATAGTTTGAGCAGCACTGGCTTTGACTTTAGTTACGGGTCTTCTGAACTCCAATTGCTTCTCAGTTGTTGTTGCCAATTGGAGTGCTTATTTCAAATTTTAGTTTCCTGTAAAACAAAAGTAAAGCAAATGGAATTGCATTACTTCTTTATCTTACCCCTTACCTTGATCAGCCCACAAGCAAATTGTACGAATAAACCATTTTTAGCCTACAAAAACCTGAATAACTCATCATTTCAAGCACTAATTACTTAACTTTGACCCTAAACGGTACAATTATTCAAGTAATTGCAAAATTAATTATATTCGAATAATTATAATTACAAGTAACAAATACGAGATTACTACATAATTGGAATCAGGCATACCTTTTTCATTCTCTGCATGATTATAATGAAAAGTAATTAAATACGGTAAGTAATGGTAACATTACAAACTGTAGCAACATTGTTGCCAGCCAAATAACGCAATAACATGATGCCAACGCCAAAGCATTCGTCAAGTACAGTTTGCAAGCCACTGACTTTGGCTTTAGTAATGGGTTTGCCATACTCCAATTGCTTCTCAGTTGTCTTTGTGATGCCGAGTCGGTCGGACGTGTTTTCGCTTGTCTCCGTTCTTAGTTCGCTGTTGCGCGCGCTGCCAAAGTAAAACAAAAGCAAAGCAAACACAATTACAACTTCTCTTCAAATCCTTATTACTTGTAATCATCAGTCTTTAATTATTATTTAAACACTAGCAACATTTAGCTTCCTCAAACATATAAATCCACCACCAAATCGTTCGTCAAGTACAGTTTGAGAAGCACTGGCTTAGGCTACAGTTACAGGTTTGCCATACTCCAATTGCTTCGCAGTCAGTTGCCGTTGTGATGCCGAGCCGGTTGGACGTTTTTTGAGCTACTCTCGAAATTTAAAGCGCGCGTGGCCCAAGTGAATCGAAAGCAAAGCAAAGCAAAACAAACACAAAAACCTCTCTCCTTCGTCGCCTGCCTCTCTGTCTCTTGGTGGTGTCCAAATTACCGGTTTTTTCTGTCTTTGCGCTCTCCTGTGAATTTTTTGCGCGTTGTGTTGGTAAAATAATTACACGTTTTAGAGTTTGTAAAGTGCGTTGGCTTTTCCTTCCAAATAAAAGCTAAAGGAAAATGCTTGAGAGTGAAAATTGTGGCCCGATGTAATCGGTATAAATAAATTAATAATTAAAAAGGAATATCAAAGAGCAAAAGCAAAAGAAATTAAGTGCCAGATTATAAATAATTAAATATGCATTTATGCATTTTGGCTGAAATGGCTTATGGTGCTGCTGTTGTTGTTGTTGTTGTTGTGACAGGCAACTAAAGCGGATTATTGGCCTCGAACGCGTCCTACTACAAACAAAGCAAACAAAAGCTTGTAAGTTTTACTGTTAAACTGAGAGAGCCAAATCCTATTTGTGTCTGTGAGTCTGTTTTTGTATGTGTGGGTTGCATTCTAATAGGAATTTCCTGACACTATCTAGCACTTACAGTAACCATCTCTCATATGTTTGGTAATGATTTAAGAGATTAACAGAGACTGACAATCAATAATTAAGCACAATTTGACAAATTCTGATGTAGAATTTGGAATCTGTGGAAGGAATTTAAGGGCTCTGTCTGTGCAGTCCAAAGTTTACAACTTTTAGCCAACAAATAACAGTACCTCTTTTGTGTTCACCTGTTCCCATAAACCAGTCCTTGTGTCATTTGAGAGTGCTTGTTTCTCAATCTATACAAACTTATATACAAAAGCGAACGTATGTATGTGTGTCTTTACGAAATTTGAACAGTATATTCGTGTCAATGGGAAAGGAAGGGTCATAGGCTATGTGTCATGTCTTTGAAAAACGGTTCAATAGTGGCTTAGAGCCATGTTTAAGCTATGAATTTGAAATTTGGGCTGTCTGGACATTTTCCCGGCTTTAATTTGAAAACTGCATAGGGATGAATAATTTAAACATAAATTAAACATTTCATGCTCTGCAACTCTATCAAATTCTCTTCTTCAACCCTAAATGGCTTCCCACCAAAAGTACTAAGTCAATTCAACAGCCAACATACAGCCAATTAGCCTCGGCCAAAAGAAACAAAGCCACACTGCCTTTAATTCACACTTTTAAGCGCTGTCCATGTGGAAACTGCTAAAGTTCACAGCCGCCACAAACTGAAAGGCGAAACAAAACCCAAACATAAAACTGAATACCAAATGAGACAACAAAAGCAGGAAGCACAATGAAAGTCACATTAAAACGAATAGAGCAAAGAAAAATCAAATGAAACAAAATATAATGAAAATCTGAAACAAAATGCTTGCACGAGATACAAAAACAAAGAAATACATGAATCTGAGAATTGCAATCGCTTTGTTTGCTTGAATTTGAGTTATTTGTCTTGGCCAGTTTTGTACTATATTTTTGGCGGCAAACAAAACCAAAGTTTTGGTTTATTAAAAAAAAAACGAAGACACATTTTAATAAACGTTTATGAAGCATCTTCTACTTGTTGTTGTTGGAATGTGACCACACTTGGTGTGGCAGTGGGGAGCTGCAAGTAGCCGCAAAATTTCTTGTATGACGGGTTTTTCCTCGTTGCTCTCTCTCGCTGTCTCTCTCTCTCCTACTCTTGCACTCTCTGCCAACAACAACAACAAAAACGTTTTCCAATTTTGTGTGGCTGGCGACTGTGTGCGTATTGCCTGCTACCAAAATGAGTTTGTTAGCACCCGGCACAGTGCGGTTGATTCTTGGCGGTTTTGCAGCTGTCTCGGCCAGGCAACCAAACAACCCCATCCTGATCTCGGACGCTTCTTCTGTCTAGCAAGTTTACCGAGTTCACTGTAAATTGCAGCGTCAACCTGTCGACCAAGCCGGTTTTGGTTCGGAGAAAAGAAGATGTACTGTGATTTTGCTGGCTATTTAGACCAAGAAGGCGTTTTGGTCAACATTTTTTTTTTGCCAGTTTATGTTGGCGCTGATGCTCAAAGTAAATGTGCTGAACTTGAGAGGTTAATCGATGTTTCGATATTTACTGATTGGCAAACGGCATAGAAGCAATAAGCTGCCACCACATAAACTAAATATCGCTCATTTTTTAGTTTATAATGCCGAAATATTTCCTATATTGTGTTTTATATGGTGTAAAATCTTCATATTGCCCTCTTTTATAGTCTCTGAGTGAGATGAGAATTTGTAGAGAAAGATATTATGCAAACTTCCTTTCGTTATCTTGTCAAAACCACAAATTTTTGACTTTCTTTAATGAATTTTTAAATATAAAATATTTTACTAGATTGGCTCAAAGCTGAAAGAACTATTTTTGATATGCAAAATCCATTGCGATTTTCAAAAAAATGATTATTTTAAGTAAGTGGGCGATATATTCTTCAGTAGATTAGTTTTGTCCGTCCTTCAGTCTATTTCTAAGCAAACTATTCCCTCAGTTTTAAACTTTAGAGTTGAATTTTTCAACAGAGTCCAAATCGGAGGACTTTATCTAGTAGCTGCCATTGGAAAAGGATAGTAAAAATGAGAGGAAAGCTAATACAAGTCTTTTAGTATAAATGTGGGAACCTGCCGTATCGGATGACTATATCATATAGCTAAAGTAGGAACGATTGGTGGAAAAACTAGTTTTAGTGAGAAAAACTTATTTGTTTTCAATGGAAACGCCTACAAACTTTGTAATTCTTAGTTTGCTATGCTTTACCATTATTTAACTAAGTTTGGTCGAAATCGTACAACTAGATAGTATAGCTCTCTAGGAAAAGTAGAGTCTGAAAATTAGTTTTAGTGAGAAACATTTTTTTGTTTTCAATGGAAATGTCTTTAGAGTTGGTATTTATTTATTTCACATGCCTTTACACAACACTACAAATTTTTGTCAAAATCGGATGGCTTTAGCATATAGCTTTAGTAGGAATTATCGGTCGAAGAACTAGCTTTTAATGGAAACGCCTGCAAACCTTGTATTTCTTAGTTTGCTATGCTTTTCCGTAATTCCACTAAGTTTGGTTGAAATCAGACATCTATATAGTATAGAAAAGTAAAGTCCGAAAATTAGTCTTAGTGAGAAAAACTTTTTTGTTTTCAATGGAAACATCCTTAAAATTGGCATTTAATTATTTGATATGCTTTCACACAATTCTGCAAAGTTTTCTCCAAATCGGATGTATATAGCATATAGCTGCAGTACGAAAGATCGTTCGAAAAAGAAGTTCTATAGAGAAAAACTTTTTTGTTTTAAATGGAATTGACTCCAAACTTTGTATTTCTTGGTTTTTTATGCATCTCCATGATTTTACTAAGTTTGGTAAAAATCGGACATCCAAATAGTAAGCTCCCATAGAAAAGTAAGGTCCCAAAACTTGTCTTAGTTAGAAAAACGTGCTACAAGGGTATAAAAACATCCTCTATTTTTTCTGTGTAGTTTTTAACTACTAAACAACTGAATAACTAAGCAATTTGAGGAGTTAACTCAGTTTGAATACATTAAACAGATGAACAGGTTCATTGAAATTAACATTCTTTACCCAAAACCTCAAACCATCGAGTCAACTGACTGTACTAACCTCAGACAACTCAATGCCCTGTCGCCGGCCGGTTTAATAACTTGTTTTCGCTGATTAACTTAAATTTTAATGTTATTGGTTTTCGATGTTGTCTCGTGCCAATTTATGTACAGATTTATGCTTTGTTCAATCGAAGTATGAACAGTAGTTGTCTGAATTTATTAAACATACCAAATATATGTACATTTTTATGCAGGCCATTTGAACAATTGGCTATTTAAATTAGATAGCTGGAAGCCAGTTTGATGACATTTTAATGTAGATTCTATAGAAGCTTTTGGTAGCTTCTTAAGCAAATCTAGAAAAGTAGATCTCTAAATCGTCTGTTCATTTACAGTTACTCATGTACATCTCTACCTAAGGTTTAATTGCACTGTGGTGCTTAGTTGATGTTACAGTAAACAACCAAAAGATCTCTCCGTGTGACCCCCCGAAGACACTTGTTAAGTTTGTGCCAGTGGGCAGTGGGCAGAGAGTGGTCTTTCATAACATGGGCCGTAAACCAAAACTGGTTTCGGCCACATTCAAAATTGTTGTGTTAGAATGAAGGCTTAATTGATGCATATACGTATGTACATTTACTATAGTTTGTTTTTCTCTTTGGGTTCGCTGTTCGACAGCAGCCAACAGATACACAAATAAACACAAAATCCAGACCGACCAGTCACAGCTGGAGCGGTTATGTCATGCAGCGCCTATCCAATGATTGATGGGCATGAGTACCAAACTCGTAGGGAAATTACATATTGATTTAAATTTGGTAATTTTGTTTAACTGGAATAGAGATAGAGAGCGGGAGAGCGGGAGCAACAGGTGATTGAATATTTGATTAAGCAAATTCAACAGAATAATTGTTCCTTCGAGGCATGGACTACACTTTTTTTAAGCACTTCAAAAATGCCTAAAATCTGAATTGGTTGTGTGATATTCCACACACACCATGGCTGTGATGGTTGGCTGGCTGAACAAAGTGATTGATTGATTTGTAATCAGTAAAACTTTTAAATTGACAAATATTGGAGCCCAAAACTAGGTCAGCATCAATTATTGCAGTGCCAGAGGACACAGGATGTATTCTAACACCTTTTGGTAATAAAATGCTTTTCCTCCCCAATAGCAACAACAATTTGTTTTACATATGTTCTCAATTGCTGGCCACAGCATCCACTCTCATTAGTACTAATTCAATTAGGCAGGCAAAGTTTATGCCACTTTGGCTAATGAGGCTTGCCATCCTCTTGTCCGCAGGCCGGACCAGGGCAAAAGCAATTCATCCATTTGCATTCTAACTCCAATTCACACCAGAATTTTGTTTCAATTGCATTAATTAGGCGCATCAAATGCGATGGAATGAAAGGGGGTGGGGAGAGGGGGCCAGTGATATGCTTGAGACTTACATTTCAGTAATTGGGAATCCAGACAGAAAAAACTAAGCATTCCCCTGGGCCAAAGTCAAATCGAAAAACTAGAAAATGCACCAAAGAATTAATCAGCAGAGTACTGAAAACATGACACTCACTCAGAAAAAATCTATGCAGCATCACTAGGTAGAGAAGAGAGGTAGAGAAGGTCAATGTATGGGACGCATCTGTTTCTAATACTTTCTACGTAACACGCCAACTCTCTGTGGCACTCAATGTAAACGGCAATGTATTCATTTCATTTGAAATTAAAGCGACACATGAGATATGGCAAATGTGCTTAAGTGTTAATGGCAGAGCAACTTCATCAATTATGCTTTATCAGAACATAGACTTAATTAAGATGATTGCTTGCAAAGTTGGGCCGGTTTTGGGGGGGAGGGATGGGGCAGCGGATAGAGTGTGTGAAAGATGCCCTGGATTCGATCCCGTCTGCCTAAAAAGTTTATGCCACATCTGTGAAATAAGTTCATTTAAGGGATGAAAACTGCTTGAATATAGGGAATGGTTCGGTTCAGTGGTTCACACCGTTTTTGAAGCCAGCTGAACCATGGAGTTCTACATGTGTTTTTATACTCTGTACCAAAGGTACACAAAGTATTTCAAGTTTGTGCAAAAGTATGTAACAGCCAGAAGGAAGCATCTTTGACCTTATAAAGTATATATATATTCCTGATCAGGAACAACAGCTGAGTCGATACAGACATTTCCGTCTGTCCGTCCGTCTGTCTACATGAATAAACAGATCTTAGAGATGGTAAGAGATGGAGGTTCAACATGTCTCAAGACACATGTTTTTTTTTCAATTTTTGCCACGCCCCCTCCGGCCCCCACAAATTAAGAAAAACATCATATCTGCCACATTTTTTTTAGATAGAAGGGTCATTCCTTCTGAACATATTTAATAATCAGTATTATTTATCGAACCACTGAAAGAATGGGGAAGATACGATTAACGATAGTCAAGTTATAGGGATTTTCCCTTAACCTTAACACTTTGTGTGATAAATACTTAACTTTGCGAGGTATACAGTATACAGTTGACCTGATGATTTCTAAAGTGAGTAACGGACTGTATGTCTTCTTTTCACATTAAACCCCCAGAAAACCATTGAATAGTTTTAGAATCCTTATAAAAACTTCGAAAATATATGAAATAGGATCCGTTCCTGGTGTGGTGCAGCGGGTAGTGTGTTTGACTGCTGAACAAGAGCAAGACATATAGTGCAAAAGATTTTTTTTTGAAAACTTACACACCCGGTCACCTTCGCCAGCTGTTGGCGACAGCTATATAGTAAAAATGCATCTCAAACTTTGCCGTTTCCTTTCGGAATTAAAGGGTACGTCTTTTTCTCTTAGGCGATTGAGATTTAGAGAAGCTCAGCCTGGCTCTAATGGTTACCTAATCCTTAACAGTTCGCCATCGCTAGGTTTCGATGCGGTCAATGAGCGGTTTCCCTTAATTGAACCGATAAAAGGATACAACTATTCTGGGGTAACCGACCATAGTTCCCATATTTTTCAAGCTTTATTGCCAGCTCAGACCAAAAAACGTTCCTAAAAGATATAATTGGAATGTGGATAGTATTTAATATCCTATTTTTGATACTAAAATATCTATTTTCATGTCATTTGACTGATTTTCAGCTCCGTTGAATGAAAATATAAGATCCTTTTAACATTTAATGGATATTTTCATATCCAAAAATATCTATGCCAACTCGATGCAGAAATCATCCGTTGTATATTTCTGTATATCCCTTTTTTTCTGTGCGAAAACTCGTCAGTGAACTAAACCGAAGTGAACCGCTTGGCTTTTGCCGGATCGGCTTGCGGTTTGGTGTATCAGCTGGAATAGGCAGTTCGGTTTCTTGTTAGTTCTGCACGGTCTAGAAGCGCTTTGGCCTATTTCTTTTGCAAGATAGTGGAACATACAGTTGAGCGGGTAGTTGGACCAACCTAACCATTTCGCCCCCAGTCGCCATAATAACTTAATCAAGTTGTCAGGAAAGAGTGGCTGGAAGTTTGTCAAGTTGATGGCAAGTTTGTCGCTTATCAAAGTTGACACAATGCGTTGGTGGGTGGTAAAGGGTGGTTGAGGCCTTCATAACACACACCCCCCACCCTCCCTTACTATTTTACTTTATCACAATTTGCATGTCAGTCACGCTTGTATATAAATTGCATGCAATTTGTCAGCATTTGAGGGAGAAACTGAGACTGACTATTTCTTTTTAGCTGGCAGTTGACCCAATTCGGCTGTAAGAGCACAATTATGAGGGCCTGTATCATTTGAGGGTCTGCATGTTGCTGCTCTCAAAAGTATGCTATGTTTTTTTTGATAACTTTGATGTTCCATATTGTTGATTCTGTCACAGACAGAGAAGACGACACTAGCGATTCGATTTCAAATTGCCCAAATATTAAAGTCACCGGGCAAGGTGCTTCCAACGGGCAAGCAAGGGATTGAACCTTGTTTGTATCCTTCTCTTGCCTCTTGTTGGCAGAAATAGTTTCATATTGCCATTTTTTCTTATGACACGGATTCCTAGCTTATCCTTTCCGCTGAAAGAAGACAACGGAGCGACATGCGCTGACGTGCAAGAAAGTGGAATTAAATTTAAATGAAATTGCCAGCCCTTCAACGAAATTGCGTGAGTGAAGAAGAACAATTCACCGCCATCAGCTTGCCTTAAATCTTGTCCAAAGGGAGCGGGAGTGGATGGGCGGGGTGGCACCGAAAACAAATGGATAGCCGCGACAAGCAAACAAGCGACAACAACAGAGGGAAGCATCAAGGAGCAGTTGCCCTGACGATGGGAGTGAGCATAAATAAGTTGTTAAGCCTTCGGCGAACGTGCTGTCTGCTCACAGCTGGCAGCAAGCACTCTGGCCATGTTAGCCAGCTGGGTGAGGGTGTGTGTGTGTGTGTGACATCCTATCAATAGGGGAGAGAAAGTTCGCACCACATTTTCAATTACAGTAAATTGAATTTGCTCTATGCTCTCTCTTTCTGTAGCTTTCATGCGATTAGCTTTCAGCTTAACTCGTTTGCACTTGGAAGATTTAATTCAATCTTTTTGGTGCTCAATACATGACTCTCAATTTATGGGCTTCAAGGAGCTGCGTTGCCTCGGTTTGAAATTTACTGGCTTTTAACTGTTTTTCTGTACAATATTGATTGATCAAGAGCCAAGCCAGATTCTGTTAGGGATGATCATCATATACTCATCCAAGTTCAAATCTTAGTTTCTTCAAAAAGCCAACTCACAGTAAACTCTGGCAACCAAGACAAGTCAAAATACAGCTTGAGAAAGAGACAGACAGACTGAGTCAGCCGCATGTCGATGTGTGCAAAGGAAACTTGACAAATTAAGGCAAATAACAACCCAAAGTCCAGGATGAAATACAAACATATGAATAAGCAAACGAAAACATTAGACATTCAGCCGGGTCCCATCCATGGCCAAGGCCTGCTGCTGCCACGCCCAAATGCATTTTAAACACACCTGCATGAGTCATACTTCGTCCTGGCGGATTTTCTGTTTATGCTCCTGAGTTTATTACGGCAAACAGTGGCAGGGACAACAAGCAGGCAAACAACCCTCGTTTTTCTACCCAGAGGGCCAAAGTCTGTCTGCTGCTGTTGCTGCTGCTGCTGCTAACGTGCCTGTTTTTGCCTTCTGGCAACGGCGCTTATGGTGGAAACTTGCTTAATATAATGAGCAGTGCAGAGCAGCAGCAGAGCCTTGCAGACGACTGAAAGGCAGGCAGCACGTGAGTCAGCCTAGACGGCGGAAAACCCACCCCTTGGGGGACACAGCTAAACTGCAACCAAAATCAACCACCAGCAGACATGTATAGACCTGCCACCAGCTTAATCCAACGGGAGCCTGGCTCTAGTCAATTCAAGAATTAATGTTTTAAATGCCATTTCCTTTTAATTTGTACTAAACCAATCTCTGAGCAACTCGCCATGTCATGATGCTCAGCCACAAAACCGAGTCTTGATATGTAAATCTGTAGCATAGCCGGCAGACTATGTGTTCTGGTCATGTCTCGACCATGTGGCGCCGCTTATTTAAGGCTTCTTCATTGCCTTTTCTTTGGGCCGCAGGACTCTCCATGCATTTCAATGAATTGCCCTAATACCCTGTTAAAGGATACCATTTTGGCTATGTTTATGCCGGCACAATTAAAGTTTTGAACTTTTGCAAAGACTATTAAAGAGTCATAAGTCTCACATCATTGAACTCGCTCAGTAAAAGTTATCTCAGCATCAGCTAACAACTTTTATTCATCATAATTGATGTCCCCATTTCTATAATCTTACTCTTTGTTGTTGTGGTTTCTCTTTACTGGAAATAAATGCTTCGTAATTTGGTTGCTCAAATATATTTGCATATCATAAGGAAAAGCGACGGCATTCATGACAACCCGTTCTCTTCTCAAGCGAACGGATGATGAGGCGACAGTCCACAACAGCTGTCGGCCAAGTTGTTCTTTGCTGATTGCATTTTCATTGTTGCTGTTGCCGTTGCTGTTGTTGTCTGTAGTCATGAAAAACTAACGAAACCACCCCACGCAAGTCCCTTGGTGGTGGTTGATCACCAAAAGGGGAGGATGTGTTGTTGCTGCGGATGCGGCTGCGGCGCGCGGTGCCAGCAACAAAAATCAATACATTCGGCAGGACTCGGAAACTTCTTTTTTTGGAATTGTCATCTGTTGTATAAATTATAATTATATATACATTTGAAGGCGAAGCTGGCAATCTTTTGATAGAGAGAGGAACTTGCTCAACTTTATGTGATTCAATTTACAATAACTTAACAGTGCAGGCAGTGTAACTCCTACCCCCGATGTCTAGGCTGTATAAAAACCAACTGGAGAGTACCGAACACTGTAAACTCCTTTCACTTTGTTACAGAAGCTGCCTTACCTCAGCTATTGCCACCTGTAAGTAGCCCGTGTAACAAGAGCAGATAGCTATCAATACTTTCTATACTGCAGGAATTTTATTTTGGCCATAAATATCATCAATATATGTCATAAAATAGAATAATTTCCAAGAATCTACTATCAAATTGATAAGAGTGTGATCCAATTGATATTAGAATATGTTAAAATGATATCTAATTCATTTTTGAAACTTTCCTAGTGAATGATAAGAAGAAAAGAAAGATTTAATGTTACTTATCGAAACTTCAAGCAACTTAAAAGAAGGAAAAGTAGTTACCGATGCCTGATTTCTGGAATCAATCTGTAATATGACAGATTCTTGGTAAGTCAAAGCTGAGGACTATGTATGATATGAAAAATGATCATGCTTTGGATGATTTCATGATGATTGGTATTATAATTTTGCCCAGAAGTTCATTCATTTCCGACCCCATAAACTATATATATTCTTGATCAGGGTGATGAGCTGAGTCGATTGACTGTTTCTACGTGAACTAGTCTCTCAGTTTTAAAGCTATCTAGCTGAAGTTTTGCACAGAGTCTTCTTTTAGCTGCACGCTACTAATATGTCGGAACCGACCGGATCGGATGCCTATTTCCCATAGCTTCCATAGGAACAATCGGTCGGAAAACTAGTTTTAGTATGAAAAACTTTTTTCTTTTCAATCGAAATGACTCCAAACTTTGTACTCAACGGTTTTCTATGCTTTTAGATAATTCTGTCAAGTTGGATGAAAATCGGACATTTATATGGTATAGCTGCCATACAAAAGATAGGTCGGAAAAACAGTCTTAGTTAGAAAAACTTTTTTGTTTTTAATGCTAGCATCCTGCAATTGTATTAGTTTGTTTTACATGCTTATACCCAATTCTACCAATTTTTGTCCAAATCGGATGACTATATCATATTGCTACCATATGAACGACCAGTCGGAAAATGGATCGTTGTGGGAAAAAGATTTTTGGAAAATATTAAGCGAGCAAAAAAACTTCGGTACAGACGAATTTAGCTTAGCTTTCTCGTTTTTAGCTCTTTTATTTCTGTGCGGATAAGAAACTTTTGTAATAAGGCCTCTCCCTGTTTCTTCCCACTTCATTTCCATTTCATGAAGCTAAAAATCACAAATATTTTAACAAAAATTTTAAAGCATTCAAAGGGACTGATTTAGCGGTTAAAGATGAACAGCAGTTAAGTTTGTTCCTTCGATTACGCCACATACAGCTTGAGATACTTAATTTCGGCTAACCTGCTGGTCAAGTTGACTAACCCAACATTGAGAAATCGGTCCTTAGGAGAGTTTTATGAATGAAGTGTTTGTAAAAAGCTCATTATTGTAGGATAGTGCATCTCTTTCCTACAAATGAAAGCTGTTTTAATAACTTTAGGAAGTTCTCACTACTGTAGCCCGAATATACCCTTTAACTCTTTAAGTAATGGGTAAAGGGTTGCATTTTATTTTAGAATAAAGAGCAAAAGCGAGGGTGGCATCGAACGCCTCGACGAACTGCAATAAGAGGGCACCCCAAGCAAAGCAAAGGCCATAAATAAATTCAGAATTTCTGTGCCTTTGGCCTTACCAACTTTACTTATGATATAAAATAAACAACCACATACTCTTACACTGTTACTGCTGCCTTCTTGTATGTCCTTTGTCCCATGTTTCTGGTCTTAGTGTTTTTATTTTTATCTGTACACTTGGAAAGTGCTTGTTAGTTGTGACCAAAAGTTTGCAAAAGAAGTGGAATTATGAATTTTCCAACACAAAGCTTAGTTCTTGATCAGGACAATGAGCTAAGTCGCTTGGAGGTTGTCCATCCATTCGTCTGTCAGCTTGTTCTACGCAATCTAGACAGTCGGCAGTTTTAGGGCTATTTATGTAAATTTTGCACAGGTTCTTGCTCTTACTGCATATTGGTAATATTTCTAAACCGAACAGTTAAGCTGAGTGGAGGGTATCAAATGTTCTTCTATTCAAAGCCATTACTCATTTTCCACAAAAAATTAATGCCCGAAAACTATTCCAATAAATGAAAATGAAAAATTTCATTTGTTTTACTAGCTCCCAACCTCCCCCTACTTATAACAGTGAGAAAGTTTATGGCCAGTTCTAAAACTCTTTAAGTATTAATTAGCAGGTTGATTCATTATTTGGTGTACAGAAACAGTTTTGTAACTTGGGAAATGATAATAATGCCTAAATTTATCATTGATTGGCCCCAAATTGAAGTAAAAGAATTTGAACAAAATTTGAATATGAATAGTTAATGCTAAGTGCCAAGTTCCTAGGCTAAATTATGGAAGAAGTGTGGGCACTTGTAAAGCATTTATGCCACTCTTTCTCCCAAAGGTCTGCACTTTTTTATCCAGACAACCAGACATGTATGTAGAATTTATGTTATTGAAACACGCAAAAGTTCACTTGGAGTCAAATCGAGAACTTAAGAGTGGAAATGTATACACACACACACACATATTTGCGCGCCATTTTGGAAAAAGCTGTGGCTTTGCCTTTCTTTGGGTAGGTTAACCATCAAGTCCCACCCTCGGCAAGTGGTGTCCTTAACTCCAACCCGCTGCACACACACATATGGAGCTAATATATTTGTGCGTGTGTCTGTTGTATGGCCTGCAGGGGTGATTAACCTTTTATTTTCACTGCTTTCCAAGTCGATGTTATCGCAGACTGATTTAACATATTTGCGCAAAAGCCTGAGAGAAACTCGTGGCGACTTGAACCTTGCACTTTCCTTAGAGACTTGTTCACTGATTGGACATGGCAAACAGACAATAATCGTGCTGATTGATTTCAGTTTAAGTGGAAAGCGATTGTTTAGGGACGTAGGACTGTGGTTACAGATTAAAAACAGACAGGAACTTGGTTTCTATTATCAATTATTTTGCATAGATCTGGCTAACATATTTCAAGTTGCTGTGCCTCATAATTGCACATTAATTTGCATTTTAATTAATTTCTAGTCAAGTCCGCAACGCATTAAACTGAATGAACGCAATTATCAAACAAAAAAAATGTTCTCCAACCGAAGGAAAGCGACAGCTGTGGCAAAAATCAACAAAGCATTGAAAAATTTCCAGCTGAATACATTCGGAGGGGGCTGGGTGAAGGTAAAGGAGGCTATGAATATGTTAAATTTGTATTTTGAGCAATAATTGGGCTTTTTTCCATCCCTACACATTATGTATACGCCTCGTGTCCAAATAGCCTAGCAAAGGAAGGGAGCTTCAAAATGTTTGAGTTAAAGTAAAAGCTCCTTAGCAAGTGAGCAAAAAACATAAAAAAAAGGTTCTTTTCCCCTGATATTTTTGAATTACCTTGGACTCTTGCACAAAAGCCGATAAATTTACTGTGAATGTGATTCGGTTTTTGTGGCAAAATGAGCATACTTTGCCTTAATTAAAGCATTCCTGGGGCTTTGGGCTCATATTTGCTTTGCGGTGTGCGTGTGTCAGCACATTAGCTACTCCAGATGCCACATAAAAGTCAATTTTAATTTGAATTTCATGTAGCACACACACAGAAGTGAATTTAGATTTGCGAGAGCGAAGAGCTGCCCCAATAAGTTTGCTCTAGTCCGGGGTCCCACTATGTGTGTGGGACAACTCAAATAGACAACAAACATTATGCAGTTGTGTAATCAAATTATTAACTCCTGTTGGGCAAAGCAATGCCACGTCTCCCATGTACTCTCCGAGGTTGAACACTCAAACCAACATATTTCTAGTTAAGCTGGAGCAGCATTTTTGTGAGGCTGCGCAATTATTTTTTGTGGTACTTACTTTAAATAAGCGTTATTAATGGGCTACCTTTTTAAAGGCAAGTGGAGGGTGTAAGCGTGAGAGGGAGAGAGACGATGTGCCTTGTCAAGGACCAAGCATTTCAATTAAAAAAATCTTTTTTTCACAAGTTTTTCAAATTTCATGCCAACTTTGATGAAGTACTAAACTACCCTGTGCACTTAGAGCAAAAATAGAGAATTTCAGACTTGATTTAAGAAGGCTTAGCATCAGAAGTGCTATAAGAATGCAAATTCTTGATCCAAGTAGTCATTTTTAATGCCTTTTTCTTGATGCAAGAGCTTCAATACTTGAACAAAGCACCATATATTCTTAAATCGAGTAGAAAAATTCTTAAATCAAGTGCAAAACGTACTAAAGTCCAAGAATACTTATTATATTAAACTAAAAACCAAGAAATTGTGTGTGTTTTTGTATCAAAAGCTCATTAGGTTCAAGGAGAGGATCGTTATTCTCTTGATTCTAGAGCTCCACAGGCTCAAAAGAAAGCACGCCCATATTCCAATCAAGAAATAATCTAAAATCTGTGGTTTTTTCTGCCTATATTACAAATTTGTTTATAGAAAATTATTTGTAGCATACAACACCACTCTTTGCCTGTCTACTGTCAGTCTCACAGCCATCTCTTTATGTCATGCCATAACTGCTTGGGAATTTCAAAGCAACATAAGTGCAAAAATCAGTGGAGCTCTCTGATCGATAGCTTCCCCACACATCTCTCTCCCATAAATAAATAACTGTGAAAGCGGTGCTAGCACTATTCTCTCAAATGTGCCTGCTCTTCTCTCTCTGTATTTTTTTTACCTTACTCTCCTTGCCTAAAAGCACTAAACTGAGAACTAACTTAGCTTGATTTTAAAACAAAATTTTTGAAAATTAAAGAAAGAATAGGTTTTTTTTTTCATTATTTCCGATTGTTTTGAGAACCGATATGTTGACAGCATACCCAGCATCTAGTGATAACTCTTAAGGCTATACAAACTTTGTCAAGCCATTAACTTGTTTTCTATTTCAATTGCTGAGCTTTTATGAGCTGCAGACTTTTGAGTTCTTAAAAAGTTTTATGGAGCATCCTTGGCGTTGTTTTTTTTTTTGTTGATAGTAAAAGCAAACGTTTAACATTCGGTCAAAAATGGTGGGGCGAGGTTGTATCATTTTCGTTGCGGCAAAGTGAAAGCAATTTGCGGTGCTTTTGCTGAAAATAAAACGTGCGGCGGCCACTAAAATGTTTATAAACGCGAATGCGCCTGATGCTGATGGGGTTGAGCTAAGCTATTAACACAAGTATACAGCGAGAGTGACGTACCAATGGGGATTTGGCCGGACACTTGCAATGGCTAGCTGGACGAGGGGCCAAAATAGCTTTTGGTTGTCTGTTTAGTTAATGTTGAAGGTTGTTATGTTGGGGCACTTAGTCGACTGGGTAATGCACGCAAACTGTTGCCTACTTATGAGCGCTGAATAAGTTTGAAGCGTCTGGCAAGGATTTAGATAAAGAAACGAAATAATCTAAGTTTGGAACTAAAAGAATTTGTAAAGAGTTAGACCCAGCAAAACTTTTTTGTCGCGAAAGATAAGAAGACGATTCTTGAAGTAGATATCGCTGCACCCTGGCTGCATACACAGCTATCGCAATCTTAGCTTCCTTCGGGGTGGCAATGCGTCACTCTGTGAGCCTTCTGGGAGATAAGATAGCCTTTCTTCTGGGAGATGGAAAAAAGTCTCATCTGAGACATAAGAAACCGATTCTTCCTGGAGTTAAGAAAGGGTTTCTTTCAAAAGATAAAGCTGTCTGGGCATAAGTCTCTGTTCTGGAACACAAAACATCAAAGCAAATCCAACTTAGTCTCTGCAGAAATCTTAATACACTTGAAACATATCGATATTGGCTATATACATAGATGAGATGATATAATTTTGAGATGGATAGTCACACAGAAAAAACAAGAAATAAAGTCGATCAAGCCAGACTATAACATACTCTGTACCAACGAAATTATACGCTTAGCATACATTTTGATGCTGCAGTAGCAGCTGAAAGCAGCGCTGCTGCAGCGAACAGTCTTTTGATCATAACTCTCAAACCGCTTATCCGATCTTCACTATTCCTTTGGCGGATTGATAAGTAATCCTCATTACTAAAAGTGTTTAGAAAAAACGAACCATCTATCTTTAAAACTGTGGGAGATAGGATGTTTTTTCCGAATTGCAAGAGCGAGAGGGGGCGTGGCCAATATTGAAAATAAACTTGATCTGCCAGCAGACATAAGAAGCATATGTCCCATACATGTCAAACATCTATCTCTTACCATCTCTGAGTTCTGCGCGTTCATACGGACAGACGGACTTGACTCGGCTGTTGATGCTGATCGTCGGTCGGAGATGCTTCCTTCTGGCTGTTACAAACCAATTACTCTATGTACTCACGGTACAGAGTTTAAAAATGGAAAGCCCAACTGGTGATCCATTGTCCCTTGAACTTTACCAACTGTAAATACAAATTATGCGAATTGTTTTGCCAACTAAATCTGGTCTGCCAGCTTAAACAACACTACTTTTCCGCGTTGTTTCTGCCCAGTAAAAATAAATAAACAACGTAGAAATTGCATCCTTGCAGCACGTTTCGCTTTGCCAAGCTCTCTCTTTCTCGCTCGCTTTATTGCTTTAGCACCGACATCGAATTAATAAAGTTCATCTCAGTTCCAACCTGCACACACAACATTTATATTACATTGTATTATATTTTACACCCTGTCTATTGTGTCAACATTTCGGGAATTAATGCCAAAATTATATTTACGTCACGTCGGACATATTTCACATTGGTTGAGCGTTTCAAACTGCTTGGCATGCTCCTGGCGGACGCGACCTACTAAAATTTGAAAAGTGTTTGATGTGGCGTACGTGATGTACGTCTTAAACTGCAGGATCAACTGACAGTCACGTGGCGTCCCGAAAGGAGACGACGCGTCGGCGGCAGTTAATCTGAGTAAATTTTAAAGTTAATTTAATTTGAGTTCAGGGGCAGAAAATGTTAATAAAATATGTAAAATGCTTACAGTTGTATAAATAAATGTCTGAAAACATCTGACCCGTTTATGCCTGAGCAAGTGAGTAAATATGGAAATAATATTAAATCAGAAATCAGTTGCCTTTGGCAAAATACAAATAATAATGAAAGTATTTAACTTACTTGAACAGGAAAAGAGGGAACCCCTTCTTCTTTGCTTTCAATTCTGTTTCCTTCATTTAGTTGTCTTTTCTCTTAAACTATTGGCGACTAACCTTGACACATGTCTGCCTGGTTTTAAAAATGAAATTTATAAAACGTAGAATGCTTGGCTGCATTCGCTCCCCTCCCCCACCCACTTATTACTTTCCGCTTCAAGACATTTTCCCACACTTGCGTTAATTTAATTTTAGTTCAGGTCGGGTTAGTTAAGGGTTTGGCTTCGACCTTAGTTTCTTCTTCTATCTTTTTACACACACTTTGACGTGGCAACAAGTAAAAGTTTATGGCTAATGCCAAGGGAAAAGTTCTGCTTAATTAGGGCTTAATATAGTGGTGTGTGTGTGTGTGTGAACCAGTCTTTTGCTGGGTATGCAAATTTAGTAGAAGAAGTTGAAGAACTGCTTGTATTATGCTGGCTTTTCCATTAATTTTCATAGGTACAACGAAAGAGAGGGGGCGAGAGGTACCCAGAGTATATCTAGTATGTGCAAAGGTATGTAAAAGCAAACCCGACTCTCTTAAACTATACAAATCCTTGATCTATATCAAAAGTGATAAGAGATACAGTTTCCACATGCTTGTGCCTTTACTTGTAGGCAAATCAAGTTCATTTTCAATATTTGCCACGCCCTTAACCGCCCCCCTTAATTAGAAACAAGAAAGAAAGTCGGTCAAGCCCGACTATAACATACTCTGTACCAAGAAAATTTGTCTTTTGATCATAACTCGAAAACCGTTCATCCGATCTTCTTCATTTCTTTGGCGGATCGATAAGTTATCCTAATAACTAAATATGTCCCGAAGGAACAAGCCATCTATCTTCAAAACTGTGGGAGATATGGCGTTTTTCTAAATTGCGGGGGCGGGAGGGGGCGTGGCCAAAATTGAAAATAAACTTGATCTGCCTGCAGACATAAGAAGCATATGTCCCATACATGTCAAACCTCTATCTCTTACCATCTCTGAGATCTGTGCGTTCATACGGACAGACAGACAGACGGACAGACGGACGGACGGACAGACGGACAGACGGACATGGCTATATCGACTCGGCTGTTGATGCTGATCAAGAATATATATACTTTATGGGGTCGGAGATGCTTCCTTCTGGATGTTACATACTTTTGCACAAACTTATAATACTCTATGTACCTTCGGTACTACAGAGTATAAAAACGTCATATCTCTGACAGTTTGATAGCTGGAAGGTTCGTACCTTCAAAATATATTTGGTATTCAAGATTATGATTGATTGAATGAGCTTTAGTCGAGTTATAAGCACAAGAAAGCCACGGCAGTCGAGGAAAACAGTGATCAAATCTTTAAAAATCCGATCAAACTGACAAGGTTCGTCTTTTGGCAACTGCTCGGTCTTCTTGGAAGCGTTTGGCATATTTAAATACATTTTCCAACTGAAGTAATAGTCGAGTTATAAGCAAAACAAAGAACTACGCTGTTTATTACTCGCCCCAGTTGCATACAAACTTAAGCAGGCATGTGTAAGCATGCAGAATCCTCTGGGAAAAGCAACACATAAAGAATTTCTGGCCTAATTTTCAACATACCCTAAAAATTCCTTCAATTTCCTATAAATCGTTTTCTTTGTTTTGGTTTTCACTGCAAATTTGCATGAGCCTTTCATGCTTGGCCAGCTGCTTATTGCCTACCCGTTCAGACACATATTTGATGTTTGCACAAATGTCGATAAATAGAACAAAAACCACCCCATCATCCCGCCTCCATGCGCATATTCTTCCAGCTTAACAAAAAAACAAAAGAAAATCTCCAAATCGAACATCATCATATTTGGCTTTCAATTTCCTAGCTGCTTGCTTGCTTATGCAAGAGCATGTAGGTGGTAAAGAGAAGCCAGCACATTTTCATATTCATGGCTATGCAGTTTCAGTTGTGCCTTTAGATGGCAAAGGAGAAATTCGCATACAAATTGTTTATTTGGCACACATGTGAGAGGAGAAGATGGGTAGTTGGCGAATGGTAACTGGTAGACTGCATCTGCATAACCCGAGCGGGAAACCTCCCCGTCCTGAAAACACTATTTGCCCTTCAACGAAGCCAAGCCAAGTGTAGTGCAGCGCCAAATTGAGACAATATTTGCGCACGTTACGTATACGCTCCGTTGCACGGCATCTATGAACGAGCATTTTCATGTTATTGGCTTACGAGGGGCGGCGGGGCGGCCAGAGGGGGAGAGACAACTAGTGCAATAAAATCACACAACAAAATGTTTGCATTTGATCACAAATGCAAGTTAATTTCTTTGTCCCACTTTGACATGTGTCAAGTGCAAACGAGCGAATTTGGGTTTAGAAATGCCTTTAACTGGAAACATTACAACAATTTAATTGGGGTATAGGATTTCAAGACTGTTGCTATAACTAAGTTACATCAGCAACTGTTCGCCTCTCGATATTTCTTTATGAAATACATGAACAACTCAGACAGGCAGGCCCCCCACTCTGAAACCCGGCAAGCAACAGTTGCTGCTGTGCGGCGTTTGGAGCAGGAAAAACGAGTGCTTTCTGATGAGAGTTGGAACAGTTAACTGTTTTTGAATATGTCTGTGGTCAGTGACCCAAACGATAGACTTCACCCAACACGCCTAAACGGCAAAACAAACATGTTTTAAGGCCGAAAAAAATGTTAGCCATATGAGGTGGTCTGTGAGACAGTTAAATGCCTCTCCATTCACACAGAGAGAGGGAAAGAAATACATTAACTTTGGCCAGTGCATGAATATGAAAGCTCGTTAGCAGCCAAGAAACGATGAGAGCCGGCAGAATGGTGGACGACCCTTGCGTGTTAAATGGCATAAAACAGATGATGAACATGGAACGCATAGCTAAAAAGTCTATAATTTGAATCATTTGCTTTGATCGCAGTCAAGAGAGTGGGGAGGAGGGCGCTGAGCAAGCTAACAGTTGGGCTTCCAAGTTTGTCTCATCTGAAGTTTTAATACTAAATCACTCCAACTGGTCTTACCGGTTGGTTACATAGCATTGTCACATTTTGGTAGACTAACAAGTAAGGGCGCTGCAGTCGAGTTTCCCGACCACAAAATACCCTGTTCATTTATTTGTTTTTGAATTTTTGAAGATGTCATCCTAAATGTAGGCAATACTTTTCTAGTCCTGATCAACAACTGCTGCTTTTATCAGCTCAACTGTTTCGCTTATAACTCCGGTGTTTTTGGTCCGATCTGATTGTACTCTTCAGAATAGATAGATATTGAGCCTAGCTTGATGTATACTAAACCACGAGGCTCTAACTTGAAAATTGTGGATCTGACGGCTTTTTAGGTCTTGGATTTATAGAGGAGGTCTAGGTTTTTTGGGGATAAAAGGGGGACGGGGTGGAATTATTCAAATCTGAAACAAACTTGATCTGCGTACAGCATAAATCTACCTTCGTGCAAAAATTTGTGGCTCTATCTCTTATAGTCTCTGAGATCGACGCGTTCATACAGACAGACAGACGGACAGACGGACGGACGGACAGACGGACAGACGGACAGACGGACAGACGGACAGACGGACAGACGGACAGACGGACAGACGGACAGACGGACAGACGGACAGTCGGACAGACGGACAGACGGACAGACGGACATGGCTATATCGACTCGGCTGTTCATGCTGATCAAGAATATATATACTTTATGGGGTCGGAAAATTTTCCTTCTCCCTGTTACATACATTCGCACAACTTCATGATCCCCCTTTTCCCATTTTCAATGGGAACAGGGTATAATTATCATTAGGAATATGGTCAATTTGAGTACCCTACAACAACCATTATAACGACTTACCGCTGCTGTGGCAGTCATAAGATGTGGTCTTCCGATTCTCACTAAGCTCAATTTCTAGGGCTCTGAAATTCTGCAGGGCTACAGTATTGCCAAGTCTAAGGTTCTGTTCTCGAACTGGTTCTATTACTTTTCAAAGCCTAAGGGTTTGGCTTTTGTCATTGACTTCACGATTCATCGAAACGAAACGATAAGATGTAAAGGTGAAAGCCTGATCTTGGATTTGTTTACATTGGGAAAGAAAACTTTCTGGCAATGATATAGTGTAAGATGATGTTCTATCTTCAGGAAGATGGGCTCTGGCCTGCGCCAAGATTTTCATATATTCTGCGATTTCCATGTATTATATAAAAGCTGACTCTTCCGTTTGCCACGAACCTCATTCATATTCTCATACCAAAATTGCAAAATCGTTGCCCCTGCAATATGCCAAATAGGCACTACACGAAAAGTCGCGGATGCAGGTGTATGCAAATTGAATGCAACTTTTCTGCTATAACAAGCCTTTAAGTCTTTTTTATGGCAGGAAGGCAGCATTCGACACAAGAATGCAGGATTGCAAGAATGGGCTGCAGTAAGAACCGCACATAAGATCATTAAGGCAGGCTTAGGAAGCTATTAATAAGTTTAATCAACACTCGAATGGACCTCCTTCATTATAGATACCATTTATAAGACACACAGCTTACAAAAGTGCAAGGACTTCTTAAAAAGAAATCTAGCCTCAGCTTTAACTATATATATAAGGAATCGTTTCGTCTTATCACAACTTGCCTTTTGCTTAATTTGCTTTTCAATGAAGTAATATGCCAAGTTTAAGTCTCATTTTGAAATAATAATGCTCCGAAAGAGCTCTGTTAACAGAGAAAGAGAAGAGAAAACACATTCGAAGTTGTGATTGCAATAGCGGTGTTCGCGTATAGGCAGCGGGCACTCTTGGTATAATGGAAGGCTATACTGAAAGTAAACTCTTTATTGTATAGTCCTAAGTCCTTCCGTTGTAAACTGCACAGCAGGTCAAATCGAATGACTAAAACATTAAGCAGCCTCAGAAAATATTGTCTTAAATATGAATCTTCCCCCAAGTCCGGGCAGAGCCGACCTTTACCTATTCTCTCGCTGCAATGTAAATCCTTTCTGCCATGCAGAGCCTTTTTTTGACTTCAATTCAAGACGTCCTTTCACTTTCGTAACCATATACAATAACAAAAAAATAACATTAGTCAACATGGCAAATAATTTACAATTTCGCATTAAATTAATGAACTGTGTTTGCCGCCATGGCATGGCATGGCAGTCAAGCTATGTGACTCTCTTGCCAACCCTTTTCACATTCAAAGGGAAAATATAAAATTCCACTTCAGACATAACCAAAGGCAGAAAGGCTGAAGCAGTACGCAGGACTTGCTCAAGTGCCCGTCCGGAGCTGTCAAAGCGCTGCAGGCAAAAATGGCGTGCATACATTCGTATTAATGGCAGCCATTCGTCCTGGGAGCTGGTAGCTGGGTGGGGCGCATATTGTGCAGAAGTTTGAATTGCCACGGCATGTGAGCAAAGCCTCTCTGCCTGCATTGAATACGCGTTTGTATTTATCACTGCTCATCTCACAGATACCCAGCTGCAGAGCAAAAGGCACCTTAATTTAAGGAGAATCTTTGTTAATCCCAAATTGGCAGAACGCAACAGACCAGAACAGACAGCAGAAATGAGGCCAATCTCCGAGCCGAAGGATCTGCCCACCCAGCTGACCTGACTAATTGCCGATGAAACTATGTTGCCATTGCCTGACAATGAATGGACAGGAGTCGGTGTAATGCAATTAGTGCCAATGAAAGTGAACATAATTAGGAAAAGTTGTCATGACGAGGCTAAGAACTGTACAAAAGGGGGCAATATGCCAACGTACGGAACATGTCACAGGTCATGGCTGCTCATCGTCAGCAGCAGCAGCAGCATCATCATCTTCTCCAACGGTGCTGAAGTGTTAAACAATTTTACGTTCTTGTCTTGGGACTTTCCTTGGCCGTTTTATCAGTTTTCTTGGCTATGCATTATGCGCAGCAGCAGCAGCAAAGGAGAATGAAAAATGCGCCCATAAACCATGTTTCTCTCTCTTTTTTTTGTGCCTGACCATTCTCCCTTTGGCTTCCCCCCCAACCCAACCCAATACTACTCCAAGTGGCCACCAACTGTGTCAACCGGATAAACTAGTTGCTGCCGCTGCTGTTGCTGCTGCTGCTGCTGCTCCGCTGATGTTTCTCCCAGCTGCAAGCCACATTCAACTTCAATCGATTGAAAGAGTTTGCTGGGTTTCCTCTGTTGGTATTTCTTTTCATTCCTTTAACCGTGTGTAGCGGTTGATTATTTGCCAATTTATGATTTGGGCCTTGGCACGTCTATGATACTCGATCTATACATACATATATATATAAATATTTGAAGACCTTGAGAGGCTTGGTCCCGGTCTTTGGTGAATGTAGGTACTGCAACTGGTTTACTTATTTTACTCTGCCTTTAGATGCCATCTGGGTGCATGAGGTGCCCCCCACCCAACTACATTTATTAGGCAATACCCACAACTCAACTGTGAAACTGTCCAACAAAAGTTTTAGTACCAAAGGAAAATGTGGAAAAACATAACACTGGAACATTGACTGTTAATATTCAAATAAAAGTTTGATTTTGATGATAGAAACGAAGGAAAATCGGCCAAGCCAGATTATATTATACTCTGTACCAACAAAAGTGTATAAAAACAACGATTTGTTGTAAGCAGGGGCTTTATCAAGGTGCAAAAGACCATTTTTGTAAGGTTATAAATAGAAATACTGAGAAGTTTTTCAGGAAGATGAGATGAGAATTTCAAAAAAAATCAAGTAAGAAAGTCGGTCAAGTCCGTCTGTAGCACACTCTGTACCTTCCAAAGTTTGAGCAAAGTGCTGCCCATCGCTGCTTTAGCCGGTGCTGCCCAGCATATAAATGTTTGTTTTCCCTATAACTCGACAATCGTGCATCCTATCTACACTATTCCTATCGGTGGATCAATAAGTATACCAATAAGTAATTATGTCCAGAAGGTACGAAGCTTCTATATATTCTTTTAAATTGCGGGGACGGAAGTGGGCGTGGCACAAATTGAAAATAAACTTAATCTGCCTGCAGGTATAAGAAGTCATTGTACCTTTAACTCTATCTATCTCTGAGATATACGGACAGAGGGTTAGAACTTTAGGGGCAGAGTATAATCTAATCCATCATATCGCATGTGTCGAACAGGGGCTTCTTTAGAAGGAAGGAACTCTCCTGTGGTTATGGGGGCGTATACAGAAAAAAAAATCTGAAATCAATCCGAAACGGGATTGAAAACAGGGTAATCCAGGAGCAGGCATAAAATGATCCTGTTTTTCTGGATTAAAAAAAAAGTCGGAGTAAAATCAATCTTTTCCGGGATCGGATCAAGAATATCCGAGATTACCCTGTTATCAATCCTGATTCGGATTGATTTCTTTTTTCAGTGTATATAGTCAATACTTCTAACCGGTTTAACAAGGCAAGCCCAGAGTAAACCCAGCTACAGAGTAATACAACCGCAAAGCTGCTGGCTAACGTAAGCGGCAAGCCCTAAGGTTGGTGCGTCGGGTTCAAATGAATGAAACAATGAAAACTGCGACATGTGTCGAGCAGTGTGAAGGCAACCTTAACCAATTAACAGCTCATTAGCACTCTAAGATACAGTCTTTCGATCCGGGTGGTACCGACGTGCAATAAAAGGAATATTCTGTGTAAAATTTCAGTCCTCAAGTGAAAGAGAGCTAGGGTAAGGGTGTATCTACTCTTGCTACGCTCACTCAAAATTGTTTTCGTGTTGTACTCAAAGCCAAAGTTACAAAAAGTCTAATGAGTTTCCACATACATACCAAAAAGTTGGCATCAGTAGAATTTGTCGTTGACTAATTGGCTGCATTTGGACGTAATGAATCAATGAGTGATGGCCCACTCCTGTCCCACACCTGCAGTCCACTTTTGTATGTGAATTGCAATTATATTGATTTAAAGGGAACTCGGAATGCCATTTTGGTGAGCAAGCACAGCAAGCATGCTTCATTGAAGCATTGAAAGTCATATTGACATTTCAATGAGTCTCATTTACATTAACCGAAACACACACACACACAGAGAGAGAGTGGAAACTGCGGCTGTATGGAGAAGATATCGTCCTGTTTGTCCTGCTCGGGTGTTGTTTGTCAGCATCATTATTTACGCCATTATTTCTCCACAGTTTATCTCGCAGCATGACTTAAAAGTTAAGCGCATTCATTATGTCCTTTATGGCTGCTGCGACACCTTCCAGCACGTTTCTGTCCGCCCGCCTGCCTTTGTTTTATTTCCATTTGCAATTTGTTTGTCGGCGATTCGCAACAATAAAAACCATTTCATTGTTGTAGGCATTTGTTATCCTTTAACTTTTGATTCCTTACAGCCTTTGCACTTAATGCTGATTAAAAGTCACAGTCAGCGCCGGCTCAGTGAAGCGGGACTGCTGAATGGGCATATATCTCTCAGTCAATGCTAGTGCTCGGCTGCAACTCTTCAACATCTTGACATACCTTCAACACACACTGTCAATGCTGATTAACAGTTGCAGTTGCGCAAAACCAAAAGGAAGGAAGCCAACTCCATCCACTCTACTTCATAATACGTTAAGGACTTCAAGTGGCAGCCACTCGCATTAATAATGCCTGAAGGGTTTGTTGCCCTGACGCACAAAAATATGCACTAGCAGCCGTAACTTCTACCGTGCAGACACACACACACACTCACATCCAGGCGGGGAGATGCACAAACAAAGTTGTGTAATGTGGGACTTTTTGCTATCTTTAGTGCTGAGGCAATTCATATGCCAACTGTGTGTTTATTTATGCATAAGAGTTTCGACTTACCCTGTAATCAGTGCCACATATGGCCATGTCCATGAGTCCAGCGTCTAAGTAACCCAAGGCACAGGTTCTTTTATCGGTTAGTTAAGAGTAAATAAGATTGATAAGATCAGAGCTATGCTCGAAACGACTTTTGCACACTCAGCTCAAAAAAAAGGAGCTGCTAGGTAGGTGGAGGTGGGACTTGTATGTTGCTATATGTATGTATGTATCACCAAATCACTCGACTGCAACGCTCCAACCTGTTTTTTAGATGTCTTTTTAAACCACTTAATTTGCCTGTGTCAAACCAAAGCCAGGCTGTCAGTTTCTACAGAAATTCGAAGATATCCTGTTGCTTTGCTAATGTCATAATATTCCTCAGGATGCACTTGAACTCGTATTTTTCCTGTTCTTGAGTGTGTGTGCTGATTGCTTGTGAATTTTGCGAATTGACAGCACTTACTTTAACTCAGTTTACTGAGTTGTTTAGCATTCGTTTTTGCCTGCCAATTATTTTTGATTACTGCTAATTACAGAGACGTTTTGTTGAACTCCAATTGATTTTCACTTTTCTTTTCCCTATTTGACAGCATGCGCTCTGTAATCTGGCCTGGTGGACTAAACAACAATTGCTGTTATTCTGTGAAGAGGTGAGTAAACGGTGTAAATTTCAGTAGTTTCAATGAAAAATGGTGCACATTCGCCAGTGATACTGACGCAGCCCTTGTTACACTGGCAAATTCAGCAACTGACCCAGTTTAAAGCAGCAAAATTGGTCATTCCTCTTTTCCTCTCACATATTTATACCCCTTAGTTGTGGGGTAAAATGGGTATACTTATGTCATGCAAACGTTGTCAGAAAGAAGCATCTCCGACGGCATTAACAGACGATTTGATATAGGCATGTCCGTCTGTCTTTCCCTAAGAACGCACAGATCTTAGAGATGGTAAGTAATAGAGGTTCGACGTGTAAGGTATATAAACTTCTTATACTTCCTTTACTTCCTTACTTTATTTTCAACGTTTGCCACGCCCCCACTTGCCCCCTGCAATTATGTAGAATCTGAATATCTCCCACAGTCTTATAAATAGAACGTTCGTAGCTTCTAAACAGATTTAATAATCAGGATTACTTACGATCCGCAAAAGCATTCTTAAAGATCAGACGAACGATAGTCAAGTTATGAGCAAAAGAATGTTCGCTGCTGCCGCGCAGTAACAGCCCTGCCTTCAGCTGCAACTGAAGCATCAAAATTCATGCGGAGCATACACTTTCGTTGGTAGAGAGTAGAGTGGAGCGCGTGTCGTGTTATGCTTCGTGTCACAGACACGCACGACTCAACACGACGACATAAGCCGTTACTACTTAACTCCACAGAATGCTAAAGAAGTCTTATATTACGAAGAAATTAACGTAGCATGCTTTTAGTCCAGAGTACCAAAATGTAGTCTTGAATAGTTAAAGATAAATTGGCGGATTATTCTAACTAGCACTTGAAACTTACCGAAAAAACTCCCAGAATTTGATGAATATAGGGGCGAACATCAGGCTAAAGAAATAAGGACGTGCGTGACGTGTTGTGTTCAAATATTTGTGGACCTTGGGTGTTTTGCTTATGCCATTCGTGTCGTGTTAAGAATATTTAACACGCGCCCAACTCTAGTACAGACTATACCCTAACTCGGGCTTAAAAGACTTTATTTTCTTGTTTTGTAATGATTTTTACACCCAAGCTGCCTTGGAATTCCCAAACAGTCTTAGCAATGCTGGCATGAGGAGAGGAAGCTGATTTCTATTAAAAATAGTACCGGGGTTGTATAATCCATTTGTCTGAGTTCGTCTAGTCCAAATGTCTAAAAGGTCGTAAACTATTGTAGATTATTATACTAAATTTTAGAAAGCTTTTTTTGGGGTAACAACGTGTTTTAATATCAAGCTCAATTCAATGTGGATGATTTCTGAAGCAATCTTATTTCAGATTGAGTGCAATTTGAATATCAAACTCAATTTAAACTCCGGCAACTAGGCACCCAGCTGATTTCAAGCTCAAATCTAGTACACATATCGAGCTTAAATCAATATTTGATACTACAAAGGATCAAGTTGAGTTCGTATAGCAAGCTACAATCAATATAAGCCTATATCGAGCTTAAATCAAGCTTTCAAGAGCTAAAGTCGGTATCAAATAGTGCACACTTCTGTCATTACTCTCGTAGTTTGAGAAAAGCAGGTATTTACCTTCTACTGACATAGTTTGGGAATGGTTTTAGACTGGATGATTATAGAAGCTATGGCAATCAAACTTTCTAGCTTGACAAGTTCAGAGCTTAACTCAGAGATTAGAAGAGCTAGAGCTACCAGAATTTGGCTGTAGACTGCAATTTTCTATACGCATTTGAAGTTTGCTTCAAACTTTAGGCTTTCCCGCTGTCCGCTAACATAATGTTAGCATGTTAACATTCATGTTAATGCTCTTTTCAATTGTAAAAAGGCTACCATTTCTACCGCTAATTAATGGGTATCTCGAAGTTGGGCATGTCTGACTCATAGCTGCTGCTGCTTCAATGTTGCTTATGGCTGATAGCGAAAAGGCTTAGGGTACTTCCTTTACGGCAGCGCATCCTACAACTAGATGTGCATAAAATACTTCAGCTCATTGACAGCATTTTGCTCTAGCTGCCATTTGTTGGGATTAGCTCTCCTTGACTTCCCCTGCTTTTCAATTTACTTAAATTGCTTGCCATTCTCTGATAAATGGCCTGGCCATATTTCATAGGCAGGACTGCATAAATTTCCCATAAAACTAAGTTGAATGTGAATTTAATCGCATTAACATAATCAAGTGTAGAACAACTATAAAAATAAATTCAAGAGGATTTGCGGCTGTGCGGGCGAGGTGCCTTGGCCCACTTATCATGGGGGGGGGGAGGTGAGAGAGACAGAGTCGGTAGAGAAACTCAGTCTGAGACTAGGCAGCCATTGTTATCCTGATTAAGCACTGCCATATGTTCTATCTCCCCCACCCCCCTGCTGCTGCTGCTGCTGACGCTTTGCTGTGAGCGATATGTGATCCGCCACGTACAAGATTTAATTGCAAACAGTGTAACAAGGGAAACTACGACAATGACAATGCCGCAGAGAAGGAAAATACGCAAAAGCTTGTCAAAGTTTCCCCACAACCCCCACCCCCTACCCCCATCCCCACCCCCATCGCATGATATTTTTTCTAAGTGCTCTTCTCGCCGCTGCATTTGGATTAACTTGGGGGCAAAAGTTAAACTGCATTGCACTTAAATCCCCACCTCAACCCGTTCATCTACCATTTCTCGCTCCTCTCCTCCGTCTTGTGTTTACTTCATTTGTTTATGTCATCAAGCCATTTACGCAATTCGCCTTGCCTTCTGTTTGTGCCTCCTCTCCGGTCTTCTGCTGCTGGTGACAAGTGCGGTTTCCTCCGCTGTTTGTACTCGCGTTATTCAGGACTGTGCAATTAATTTAAAATAGCAAGGGTGCGAGTCCAGTTGACTTTTCCAACAATACCCGTCATTTCCTTTTGGCCAGTTGCCTCTCCCTTCTTAAGTTTTAATCAGTTGTTTAGCTTTTCCATTCGGTTGGCAGAACCGAGCTTCTTACACCCAAAACCAGGCTTTTGTGAATGCTCCGCACATTAATTAGGCATTGAGACGGAACAACTGAAGCGGAGCCGGCCAATTCCCGGCATTGATTTAGTGTCACGTAGTGAAAACTTTAGCTGGCTTAGCTTAGTTGGCCACGTTGATTTTGGAAGCCAAATTGAGTGAAATGTCAGGGCGCATATAAATCTCCGACTACACGCTCTAATGAAGCAAAAGCGACTTGCATTTAAAATCTCATCCCCTCCCTCCACGTTGTGTATCTCAAATCCTAACCTTTATGTATTTCTTGGGAGGAACTGAAATCTCTGCTTGGGCGCATCTAAAGTTACCGTTGTCGTGGCAGTTCCCTGTTACAATAACAGGTTCCTTGCGCCTGCGGCACACTTTTAATTTGTGCTTGCCACGTTGCAAGTCAAGTCCCGCCCTCAGCCTTTTGGCTTGCCGTCGTCGCTTAAGCACAATTTTATTTGCCTGCATTGGGGGAAGTGGAAGGGGCAGGGGGAGTCTGTGGGTAGAGTGCAGGCAGGTTTAGTCCATTTTGCGAGTTGTTGTTTTGCCTCTGTCGCTGACAGTGCAATCCAATAACAGAGAAAAGTTTTCTCTCTCATATGAACAGAGCTCAGATGACAATTGTAGCTTCGTATTTCTGAAAACAGTTTTGGGTTTCCCTGTTTTCAGTTGCAGTGGCCGTTGCAATATCGAATTCGATTTTAGAGGTGTGAATGCTTGGAAATGGTCAGCATTTAAGTTAGAGCTGCAACCACTTATCACTTGTGTCTCTATGGGTAATAAGCACAGCTTGCCAGATGTGGTAAATTTCTTTTTTCTGTGCTGTCTGCTCACCTAAATGACAGGTACAACATAAACAGACTCGCTTACTCTCTAAGCAGATTAGTTGTTTTTGCTTCTCTCGTGTTTTTTCTGTTTCTTGGTTAATGACCTGAGAAACACACAAAGTTGTCTTACGATAACAACTTGAAGGGGTTAATTTGGTTCGGCTTTCTAAGCAAATCGAGCCAAGTGTCAGCACAAAGTGTGTTTTTCGTTGTTGTTGCAAAATGTTTCAGTGCCATCTCGTTCCTTATTCAATAAAGTAATGTCCAAGATATTATCAGATATAGTTTTGTTATTAATATTAAGTCTTAAAGAAAGCCAGTTAAAATCGCCTCTTATGGAAGCTGGCATGAGGATTTTTCTGAATCAATAACAGTTGGCTTTGAGAAGAAGGCGGAAAGATCTGCATTAGTATTGAGAAGATATGGTCATCTTCTCAATTTTAATGCAGATCTTTCCACCTTCTTTGCAAAGCCAACAGTTATTGATTCAGAAACATCAAGCTGCGGCTGCATGTGTAGTACTAAAGATACTTAAGATTGGATAACCAAGACGAGCTGGTTCCTAGTACACATTTCGTCGAGTCCTCGGTCTGATTAAAGTAGTCATAACTGCGCTCAATTTGTTTGATTTATGATCACATTCTAGTCGTTTTCGAGTCCTCAGTCTGACTAAAATAGTCAAAAACTCGCTCTTCTCTGATCATAAATGATACTGTTGTCGGTAGAAAATGGTAATTTGCGAGCCTTTTTGGTTCGTATTTCTATAAATCATATTTTAAGCATATGCAGGAGTCCTTTTCGAGTCTCCTTTTAACTGCGCCTGATAGAAATCTCTATGTAATCATCTAATGAGCTCGAAAATGGCTCATCAAGATGATTGTAGTCCAAAACATGGGTCTAAAACGCAGCAACAGTTTCGAAAAACGTTCACCACGCAGATTTATTAAATAATTGGGTGTTAATTCATGGTTGTACGGCGGATGGTCCATCAATTCAGAGATTCAATTCATCAGAGAATGATTCGTGTTTGGCGTTATGTTTTCTGAATACTTCCGTCAAACAAATGGTGATGTTACATTTAGAATTGAATATGCGAAAACTTTTGGAACATTTACACGGTCAATTGCTGCTTTGTTTCCGGCTTATACCCATGTATCCATGATTCTTCATCTGTGACGATCTTATAATCGTCTTTTGAAGCACCACGTACGTATTATTTTAGCATTTCTTTGAACCAATTCACACGAGCCTTTTTCTTTTTTAGCGAAATCCAACGCGAATTCACTATACCAGCGATATACATACATGATTTATCGCCAAATATCTCTTTTGTTAATATAATCCTTGTCGAAAATGGTTGAAAAGAATCCAAGGAAAACCTTCTCTTGAAATTCCCTTTTAAAAAGACCAATTGATTTTATCAACTGACAAATAAACATTAAAACTTTGTGTTAACGAGAGCGTAAGTTAAAGTTGGCCCTGCCCGACTTCGAAATACCCGTTAATCAGGGCAATTATTGTTTGATATCCACATAAGGCTCAGATAAGTATGCAACGTTTTTGTAACTCTGCCATTTAGTATACGATATTTATGAAAATTTGTGAGATTGTAGATATTGGCCACAAACACTACACTGCAAAATCTGGAGATATAAACCTTTTGCTGTACCTATATAATATTTAATTCAAGTCATTTCTTGAGAGCATTGCCTGATGTCTGTAAGATATTTCATTTCCCTTTCATGTAATCATGTGCAAGGACACTTTTGGTATATGCTGCCCAGCAAAGTGTCAGATGAAAACAAATAAACAAACTGAGCGAAAAAACTCTCGCTGAGAAAAGGACAAGGCGAAATGTCATTTCGGTTCCCTTTTTTTTATGGTGTCCTGGGGTAACTTTTTTTTGACTGCCTGTAAAAAGGCAGCACATTTTGCAAGCTCTCTGGTAATAAGCAATGGCAAAGCTCCTGGCAATAAAAGAAAAACAAACAACAGTTTAATGAATATTAATTTTAATTTCCGACCGCTTTACCAATCAGCGGAAACTGCAATTGAAACTGCTAGTCAATCGCCAAAACTAAAACAATAAATTAGTTTCGAATATTTTGCTGGTTCTTTTCGTTTTGCTGCAGCAATTACCGGTGACGCGCTCACCTAGCCCGTTTTTTATAGCAGTTTTCCGAAAATGTTTAATTAAAATTTCAGCTTGGTCGCGCTCACTCCAGACTTGTGCCAGACCCAGACCTGGTCTCGGCGCGATGTGTGCGCGCACAGCAGCAGCAAAAAAGGCCTCTCTCGCCGCCTGCAAACTAAATAAAAGCTCTTTCATGGTTCGTCAAGCCTGAAAAAAGTGCGGAACGCGCTAGAAAATGAAAACAACAGAGAACATAAAATTATGACATTTTCACACGTTGCCAGCGACAATGAAAACGGGGAGAGACGAGTGTAATGTGAGTGGGGGGTGTGCAGTTTGGGGGGGGGGGAGGTAAATTCGCCGGAAGCCATGAAGAAACTGTTTTGACTCAACGTTTAACTAATTAAAATTTGCCGGCTGTGTGACTTTTTCGGTTGTCATTCGATTGCTAGTTAGCAATTACAAATTTCCCTGTTTTTGGGGCAGCCCCTTGACTCAAAAGTTAGATGATATATGGCTTCAGCCTGGGAAAATGTGAGCCTAGGAGACTTGGTAAAGGGAGATATCCAAATTTGGGGAAGCCCGGTGAAACACACACCAGCGTGGGAGGGCTGCCAAAGGGTTGCCAAGGTTTTCCTGGCTACATTAGCATGTTACCCCTTTTGCCTTTTTTGAATGGGACTGCAATTTGCTACATACCTGTCCTAGTTTATGAATGACCAGACGAACTGTGCTGAAAGGTGCTGGCTTTCGACGCTGTAACGTCACACGATCTGTGTGAATACTACCAACTACCCATGGTAGGTTGTGTTTTTGAACCGAACCAGGCAGTTCCCAGTACGATTCAGTTCGGTTCGGGTCAATTGAGCGTTCAGTTTGCCAAAAGTAGCATACAAAATCCCGCACATAATGAGGCATCCTTTGTAATTTCTTCCTCTTCTCTTCTCCTCCCATCCACAGACCTCCGACCACACCCCCAGCAACGCCCACCGATGATAATTGAATAGAGACATTAATTGCGCTGTGGTTTGTTGGCTTTCAGCCACACCCACACATACACACACACGGCCAGTAACAAGAAGCACTCTTCTTCTCACCCATCATCAAGCACAGCCCATAATCATAGAGCTATGAAAGCTAAGGACACCTTGTGGCGGCTGTTGCTGTTGTTGTTGCTGCAGCTGGCAATCCCGCTCACCGCCGGCTATCTAATCATCGTGCATGAGGACACTTCGCCCGGAACTGTCATCTTTAATGCCTCCGTGTATAAGCTGGGCTCGGAGCGGCATTATAAAATCAATGCACACAAATCGGCCAACTTTGTGCATCATCTAGTCACAGTTAGTCATAAGGATGGTCAGATCCAGCTAAAGAAGTCGCTCAAGTGTGATGGCATCTACTATCCCAATTTGTTTACATTTTATGTGGACTCCACATCGAATCGTCTGCGCAGCATCGACTACTACAGTCTGCCGGTGAGAATATTCATTTCGGGCCATAGCTGCAACGAGGACAGGCGTATTGAGCAGGAACTGCATCATCATCACTACGAAGAAGAGGACAACACCGGCTACTCGAAGCGAAGACGAAGGAATGCCATTTCCGAGCTGTTGCCGCTCGATGGCAATCAGCTGGAGCAGGACTTTCGGCTGAATAGCACAGAATTTCGAGCGGGCGACCTTATCTTTGGTGACAGCTTCGACAATGAGCTGCGTCATCGCATCCTCAGCCGCAAGCGACGCGGCCTGGCCTCCTCCGACCCTCTGCACTTGAGGTCTGCCGTGCATCGTCGCATCTCGGAGGCCAAGCAGTGGATATCGGAGACGTATGCCTCGTATGCCATTCACACCACAGATAAGTGGAATCAGATTTGTCTGCGCAAGTCGCAGTTCATCAATAGCCTCAACGCTTTCCTGCCCAAATCGGTGTGCCAGCACTGCAAGGTGAACTTTCTGGATGTCAACGACGAACGATTCGCCATCGAGCATCAAAATCGCGATCTGGTAGCCAGCCGCGATGTGTGTATCCATGAATCTATATGGAAAGTCAGCATTACCTTCAACATACGGTGCAATCGCCAGGACATCGTGGACTCTGATCACCGTCTGAAAATTGTTTACCATCATCAGGAGTTCAATGATACGGACATAGCCAAGCGAGTGCGTCGTGAGCTGAGGAATCAGTCACCCTACTTCGAGCAGGCATTGTATGTGGCCTCTGTGCAGGAAGAGCAGGCGGCTGGTGTGGCTGTCACCACAGTGCGAGCACGCGATCCCGAGGACTCGCCCGTCGTTTATTCCATGGTATCTCTGCTGGACTCGCGCTCACAGTCACTTTTTAAGGTGGACTCGCGTACGGGAGTGGTGACCACATCTGCTAGCCTGGACCGCGAGCTCATGGATGTGCACTACTTTCGTGTGGTGGCCACAGATGACAGTTTCCCACCCCGCTCTGGCACCACTACACTGCAGGTGAATGTCTTGGACTGCAATGATCACAGTCCCACATTTGAGGCGGAGCAATTTGAGGCCAGTATACGAGAGGGAGCCACTGTGGGCTCTACGGTAATCACTCTGCGTGCCACGGATCAGGACATTGGCAAGAATGCTGAGATTGAATACGGCATAGAAGCTGTCACGGGTAAGTGTGTGGTTTAGTCCGCTTTAGTTGCCTTTCTGACTCTACCCCTTAATTTCAGATGGGCTGGGCATAGCTCAGGAGCAAGAGCTGCACATCTTTCGCATCGACTCCAGATCGGGAGTGATTTCCACACGCAGCAGCCTGGACAGAGAGACCTCCGACAGCTACCATCTGTTGGTGATCGCCTCGGACATGGCCTCAGCGCAGAGCGAACGCAAGACTGCCACGGCTAGTGTCCTGGTAAAAGTCTTGGACGACAATGACAACTACCCTCAGTTCAGCGAGCGCACCTATACCGTTCAGGTACCAGAGGATCAGTGGGGCAGCAGCGAAGATAACACCGTGGCGCATATACGAGCCACGGATGCAGACCAGGGCAATAATGCAGCCATCCGGTATGCCATCATTGGCGGCAACACACAGTCGCAGTTTTCCATTGACTCCATGTCCGGCGATGTGACTCTGGTTAAGCCCCTGGACTATGAAAGCGTGCGCAGTTATCGCCTGGTGATACGCGCCCAGGATGGAGGTAGTCCGTCGAGAAGCAACACCACCCAGTTGCTGGTGAATGTGATTGACACCAATGACAATGCACCGCGTTTCTACACCTCGCAGTTTCAGGAGAGCGTACTGGAGAACGTGCCCGTGGGCTATAACATTATACGGGTGCAGGCCTACGACTCAGATGAGGGAGCCAATGCGGAGATCACTTACAGCATTTCCGAACGGGATGATAGCTTTCCACTGGCCGTCGATCCACGCACCGGCTGGGTGCAAACGATCAAACAGCTAGACAGGGAGGAACAGAATCGCTTTGCCTTTCAGGTGATTGCCAAAGATGGTGGGGTGCCACCCAAGTCGGCAAGTTCCTCGGTGGTGATCACTGTGCAGGATGTGAACGACAATGATCCCAGCTTTAATCCCAAATACTATGAGGCCAATGTGGGTGAGGATCAACCACCGGGTACCCCAGTTACCACAGTAACAGCTACCGATCCGGATGAGGATTCACGGCTGCACTACGAGATTAGCACGGGAAATACACGTGGACGGTTTGCCATTACCTCGCAGAACGGACGCGGACTGATAACAATTGCCCAGCCATTGGACTACAAACAGGAGAAGCGTTTCCTACTGACGGTCACAGCCACAGACTCCGGAGGACGCTCGGACACGGCTACGGTGCATGTAAATATCACGGATGCCAACAACTATGCTCCCATCTTTGAGAATGCTCCGTACAGTGCCTCCGTGTTTGAAGATGCGCCAGTGGGTACCACCGTGCTGGTGGTTTCGGCTACGGACAGCGATGTGGGCATCAATGCCCAGATCACCTACTCTCTCAATGAAGAAAGCATCAATGGTTTGACCAGTCCAGACCCGTTTTCGATCAACCCCCAGACGGGCGCCATTATCACGAATGCCCAACTGGATCGGGAGACCACCAGTGGCTATCTACTCACAGTTACTGCCAAGGATGGCGGTAATCCCTCGCTAAGCGACACCACTGATGTGGAAATCAGTGTCACCGATGTCAATGACAATGCACCAATGTTTAAGAATCCACTCTATCAATCAAGCATCCTGGAGGATGCTTTAGTGGGCACCTCAGTTATACAGGTCTCAGCCAGCGATCCGGATATTGGACTCAATGGACGCATTAAGTATTTGCTCAGCGATCGCGATGTGGAGGATGGCTCGTTTGTTATTGATCCCACATCGGGTACCATACGCACGAACAAGGGACTTGACAGAGAAAGTGTGGCCACCTACCATCTGACAGCCATAGCTGTGGACAAGGGCTCTCCGCCTCTGTCGAGTACGGTGGAGGTACAAATACGCCTGGAAGATGTAAACGACTCACCGCCCACATTTGCTTCAGATAAGATAACGCTTTATGTACCGGAAAATTCGCCCGTGGGTTCGGTGGTAGGTGAGATACATGCGCACGATCCGGACGAGGGTGTCAATGCGGTGGTACACTACTCGATTATAGGCGGCGATGACTCCAACTCTTTCTCGCTGGTCACGCGTCCCGGCTCGGAGCGGGCACAACTTTTGACCATGACGGAGTTGGACTATGAGTCGTCGCGTAAACGATTCGAGCTGGTAGTTAGAGCAGCTAGTCCCCCGCTCCGTAATGATGCCCACATAGAGATCCTGGTGACAGATGTGAACGATAATGCCCCCGTGCTGAGGGACTTCCAGGTGATCTTCAACAATTTCCGCGACCATTTCCCTAGTGGCGAGATTGGCGGTATTCCGGCCTTCGATGCAGATGTCAGTGACAAGTTAACTTATCGCATTTTGTCGGGCAACAATGCCAATCTGCTACGCCTGAACAGCAGCTCCGGTGGCCTGATACTCAGTCCGCAACTGAATACGAATGTGCCAAAGTTCGCCACCATGGAGGTGTCCGTTTCGGATGGCATTAACGAGGCCAAGGCCATAATGCAGTTATCGGTGCGTCTCATAACGGAGGATATGCTGTTCAATTCGGTGACGGTGCGTCTGAACGAAATGACCGAGGAGGCTTTTCTGTCGCCGCTGCTGAACTTCTTCCTGGATGGTCTGGCTGCCATTATACCCTGTCCCAAGGAAAACATCTTCATATTTAGCATACAGGATGATACAGACGTCACTTCGCGTATTCTCAATGTAAGCTTTTCGGCCAAGAGACCTGATGTGTCACACGAAGAGTTCTACACGCCGCAATATCTGCAGGAGCGGGTTTATCTAAATCGAGCCATACTAGCGCGCCTGGCCACAGTGGAAGTGTTGCCGTTTGATGACAACTTGTGCGTGCGGGAGCCCTGCCTGAACTTCGAGGAGTGTTTGACCGTGCTGAAGTTTGGCAATGCTTCGGAATTCATACACAGCGACACAGTGCTGTTCAGGCCCATCTATCCAGTGAATACGTTCGCCTGCTCCTGTCCGGAGGGCTTTACGGGTAGCAAGGAACACTATTTGTGTGATACGGAGGTGGATTTGTGCTATTCGGATCCCTGCCAGAATGGTGGCACCTGTGTACGACGCGAGGGCGGCTACACTTGCGTGTGTCCGGACTCGCATACGGGCGTGAGTTGCGAGACCAATATAAGCAAACTGCGTCCCTGTGTGTCGGATGCTTGCGAAGGCGGCTACTCCTGTATGAACAACTTTCACAGCTCCCTGCCGCCGCCGTATACGGCCACCTGCGAACTAAGATCACGTTCCTTTTCGAGAAACTCTTTCCTCACCTTCGAAAGCCTCAAACAGCGGCATCGCTTCAACCTCAAGCTGAAATTTGCCACCGTCCAGGAAAATGGCTTACTGCTGTACAATGGACGCTACAACGAGCTGCACGATTTCATTGCCTTGGAGTTGCTGGATGGCCACATCAGTTTCTCCTACTCGCTGGGCGATCACCTTCAGCGGGTGGCGGTACAACAGCGGACTAAGATTTCTGATGGGAAATGGCATGAGGTAGAGGTGATCTATTTCAATCGGAGCGTTACTTTGGTGCTGGATAAATGTGACACGGCTATAGCCTTGTCGGGGCAACTGGGATCGCGTTGGAGCTGTGCCAACCAAACCACCCTGCAGCTGGATAAGCGTTGCGCCCTACTTACAGAGACTTGCCATCGTTTCCTGGACCTCACCGGGCCGTTGCAGTTGGGTGGACTGCCCCGTATACCCGCCCACTTTCCGGTGGCAAATCGTGACTTTATCGGATGCATTTCGGATCTACGTATCGATGAGCGCTATGTGGATCTGAATTCGTATGTGGCCGACAATGGTACTATTTCTGGTTGCCCTCAGAAGTCTCCTCTGTGCGTGTCCGAGCCCTGCTTCAACGGTGGCACCTGTCGCGAGGGTTGGAGTACCTATACTTGCCAGTGTCCCGAGGGCTATGCTGGCATTAACTGTCAGGATAACATACCAGCACCTTGGCGGTTTTCCGGCGATGGTAGTCTTAGTTTTAACCCACTGCTACGGCCCATCCAACTGCCCTGGCTCACTGCTTTCTCATTGCGCACACTCCAACATGATGCCTTTTTGATGCAGATCCAGATTGGACAAAACAGCTCGGCGGTGATATGTCTTAAGCAAGGTGTGCTGCACTACATCTACGACAATGAACCCATGTATCTGGCTGGAGCAGAGCTTTCCGATGGAGAATGGCACCGCGTAGAGATCAAGTGGCAACAGAGCTCAGAGATACAGTTCTCAGTTGATTATGGTCAACGCTTGGGCTCGGTACCCATGTCCCAGAAGGTCCAGGGACTGTATGTGGGCAAAATTGTGATGGGTAGTGTCGATGGTACCATAGGCGCTGTGCAGGATGCTGTGCCCTTTGAGGGTTGTATGCAGGATGTACGAATTGGAGCCGGCCAATCGGTGTTATCGCGACCCACCATACGAGAAAATGTAGAGGACGGCTGTGAATCGCGTGCACAGTGTCCCCAGACCTGCCCCAACCACTCCAGCTGCAGAAGCAGCTGGGATGAAGCCAAGTGTGAGTGCGATGCGGGCTATGTGGGAGCTGACTGTGCACCCATATGCACAGTAAAGCCATGTGCGGCGGGAGTGTGCCGCTCCAACATAAGTCTGACCCGTGGCTATAGCTGCGAATGCAACAGCAGCTATCAGCATGGAGAGTACTGTGAACGAGAATTGCAGCAGCCCTGCCCCGGCGGCTGGTGGGGCGAGCGTGTGTGTGGTCCCTGCAAGTGTAACCTGAAGCAGGGCTATCACCCGAATTGCAACAAGACCACTGGTCAGTGCTACTGCAAGACGAACCACTACCAGCCATTCAACGAAACGGCCTGCCTGGACTGTGACTGCTACTCGATTGGCAGCTTCAACAGCGCCTGCAATCGACTAACCGGACAATGCGAGTGTCGCGAGGGAGTCATAGGCCGCCGATGCGACTCCTGCTCCAATCCCTATGCTGAGGTCACGCTGAATGGCTGTGAGGTGGTTTACGACGCCTGTCCGCGTTCATTTGCAGCTGGCGTCTGGTGGCCGCGTACTCCCATAGGCAGCAACACCATTGAGAATTGCCCGCTTCCTGCAAGAGGCAAGGGACAACGCAGCTGCGACAGCTTGACCGGCAGCTGGACTGCTCCAGACATGTATAACTGCACATCGGAGCCGTTTGTGGAGCTGCGCAGACAGTTATCGCAGATGGAACGTCTCGAGCTGGAGCTGAACTCATTTGTAGCCATCAAAATGGCCGAGCAACTGCAGCGGGCCTGTGAGATTGTTGATCGCAGTGGCCTGAGCAAGCAGCCTGTGCCCAAACACAACAACAGACGCTATAAAATGGAGTCCTCGTTTCTTCTAAATGCCGGGGGCAATGTGTGGTCCCACGAGTTGGACATGGATTATCTATCGGATGAGCTTAAATTTAGCCATGATCGTCTGTACGGAGCGGATCTACTGGTCACGGAGGGTATACTCCAGGAGCTCATCAACTATGAGCTGATGCAGAGTGGTCTCAATTTGTCGCACAGCCAGGATAAATACTTTATCAAAAATCTGGTAGACTCTTGTAGTGTGATCCTGGACCGCAAATACGATGCAGAGTGGCGCAGGGCCACCGAGCTGACTCAACGTGGACCGGATGACCTGGTGGATGCCTTCAACAAGTATTTGGTGGTGTTGGCTCGTTCACAGCACGATACGTACACCAATCCCTTTGAGATTGTACAACCCAATATGGTGCTGGGCCTGGACATTGTAACGACAGAGTCGCTGTTTGGCTATGAGCCGGAGCAGCTGAGTGAGTATCACCGCAGCAAGTATCTAAAGCCGAATGCCTTCACCACGGAGAGTGTGATCCTGCCCGATACCAGTGGATTCCTTCAGCACTCATCCAAACAGAAGCCTGTGATCAGTTTTCCCAAGTACAACAACTATATTCAGGATAAACACAAGTTCGACAAGCACACCAAAGTGTTGGTACCCCTGGAGATGTTGGGCATAACGCCACCAGAGAGTAACGAAGTCACCCAAGGTAGCAGGCCGACCAATGACTACCGCGCCATTGTGGCGTATGCCCAGTATAAGGATGTGGGTCAGTTGCTGCCAGATCTGTATGATGAGACCATCACGCGTCGCTGGGGAGTGGATGTGGAGTTGGCTACGTCTATCATTTCGCTGCAGATTCTAGTGCCGTCGGCGGAGAGGGAGCAGCCGCAGCAGCGTCTGCATATTCCTTCCCGTAAAATTTCTTCTGTCTCCTCCTCCTCCTCCTCCTCCTCGGGCAGTACGGAGCAGCAGTTTGTAGAGGTATTTGATGTTCCCAAGGCTCCCAGCAGCAGCAGCGAGCAGCAGATTGAGGATATACGCATCACAGCGCACGAGATTCCGCCTGCTGCCACGTCCGCTGAGCAATTGGAAGCGAATAGCAATGTGGCAAGCGATAGCCAGGATCCTCACATTCACATCAATCTGGATGACATTGAGTTCCATGGCAATTCTGGGGAGGAACTGCTCTCGCCCGACTCCCACGAACTAGGCAGCCCCAACTTCGAGGGAACATCCGCTGGCGAGGAACAGTCCAAGGGCGAGAACGAGGCCATCTATCGGGATCGTCGATTGGTCAAGCGACAGGTCGAAGTGATTTATCCCACGGATCAGGATCAACTGGAGCCACAGCAAATGGTCTATCGCTCTCTGGGCTCACCGCATCTGTCACAGCCCATCAAACTTCAAATGTTGCTGGACATGGACACGGCTCGCTTCGGTCCGCGCTCAAATCCTCAGTGTGTGCGCTGGAACTCCTTTACCAATCAATGGACCCGCCTTGGTTGTCAGACCGAGATACCCGACTTTGATGGCGACTTCATGGCCCAGCAACCCATCCTTATCAACTGCAGTTGCACCCACATCTCCAACTATGCGGTGATTGTGGACATTATAGATCCGGAGGATATACCAGAACCTTCTCTGCTGGTACAGATAACATCGTACTCGGCTTTTATGGTATCCCTGCCCCTTCTTCTGGGCGTGCTGTTGGCCTTGGCTTTGCTACGTGGCCAGCAGACCAATTCCAACACAATTCACCAGAACATTGTGCTCTGCGTGTTCTTTGCCGAGCTGCTCTTCTTTATCGGAATGCAATCGCGTCGTCATTTACTGGAAAATGAGTTTCCCTGCAAGTTGATTGCCATCTGCCTGCACTACTTCTGGCTGGCTGCGTTCGCCTGGACCACAGTGGACTGTGTGCATCTATATCGCATGCTCACTGAAATGCGGGACATCAATCATGGTCCGATGGGCTTCTACTTTGCCATGGGCTATGGTGCTCCTGCGGTTGTGGTCGGTCTGTCCGTTGGCGTTCGTGCTCATGAATATGGCAACAGTTTATTGTGAGTATTGATGGCGTCCCACCCGAAATTCCTCTTGACTAATCTTTGATTCCTTTATAGCTGCTGGCTGTCTGTCTACGAACCCGTTGTCTGGTGGCTGGTTGGTCCCATTGCTGGCATGTCGCTGGTTAACCTGCTCATACTCTTTGTCTCCGTCAAAGCAGCGTTTACGCTCAAGGATCATGTGCTGGGATTTGGCAATTTGCGCACCCTACTCTGGCTATCGGTGGTCTCTCTGCCCCTCATGGGTGTTATGTGGGTTCTGGCGGTGCTTGCCGCTTCGGAACACTCTCAGCTGCTAAGCCTCTTGCTTTCCGGAGTGGTGCTGCTGCATGCGCTCTTCTGCCTCATCGGCTATTGCATCATCAACAAGCGCGTGCGCGAGAATCTTCAACGCACCTGCCTGCGATGCATGGGCAGAAAGGTGCCGCTGCTGGACTCCTCCATGGTGGTAAGCAATAGCTCGCACAATGTGAACGCAGTGACAAGACCCAGCAACTTTTTGGCGGGTAACTATGATACGACCACGAGAAGAAACATTGGCATCAGCGCCAGCAGCACCACCTCACGCAGTACCGCCAAGACCAGTTCCAGTCCGTATAGCGATGGCCAATTGAGACAGACCTCCACCTCTACCTCCAACTATAATTCCGCCAGCGATGCTCCCAGCTTTCTGAGAGGTTTTGAGTCATCGACCACGGGACGTAGCCGAGGAGAGGAGAAGACAACCAGGCGACAGCGCAAGGACTCCGACTCTGGTTCCGAAACAGATGGACGTTCCCTGGAACTGGCCTCAAGTCATTCCAGCGATGACGATGAGTCGCGTACCGCGCGCTCATCTGGCACACATCGCAGCACAGCTGTTAGTTCCACTCCAGCGTATCTGCCCAACATTACGGAGCACGTACAGGCCACCACACCGCCAGAACTGAATGTGGTGCAGAGCCCGCAGCTCTTTCCCAGCGTCAACAAGCCTGTCTATGCGCCTCGATGGTCGAGTCAGCTGCCAGATGCCTATTTGCAATCGCCGCCAAACATTGGACGCTGGTCCCAGGACACGGGATCGGACAATGAGCATGTGCATGGTCAGAAAATGACCATCTCTCCAAATCCACTGCCCAATCCCGATCTAACGGACACCAGCTACCTGCAGCACAACAAGATCAACATACAGCCCTCGATCCTGGAAAACATCAGAGATGCACGTGACGGCTATGAGGATAGCTTGTATGGACGACGCGGTGACTATCCGGAGAAGTACGGCTCATATAAGCCGCCCAGTCACTATGGCAGTGAGAAGGACTATCCGGGGGGAGGAGGTGGTTCCCAGACCATAGGACACATGCGCAGTTTTCATCCGGATGCTGCCTACTTAAGTGATAATATCTACGATAAGCAGCGCACTCTCGGTAGTGGCTATCTGGGGGCCAAGTCAGAGTCACCCTATCTCTCCAAAGACCGCATTACACCGGACATCTATGGTTCCCGGGAGGGCCACTACAGTCTGAAGAGGCAGCCTGCCTATGCTGCAGACTCCCTGCACTCGGTTCACTCGCTGTTGAAGAATGACTATCATCAGCAGCAGCAGCAGCAACAGCAGCTGCAGGCTCAGGCACAGCTGGCCTCGGATCGCCTGTCCGAGGGTTCGGACAAGAATGGCTATCATTTTCCCTACACCGCCGAAGAAGATCACCTAACGGCGCGGAAACTAAGTCATGCCCAGCCGCCCTCGCTGCATGGATCTCAGCTGTTGCACCCGCTCGGCCTGGGTATGGTTAATGATATGAACAACCCGGGACTCTTGGCACGTCACACGCTCAACGGTGGCTCTCGGCAAAGCTCGAGGGCGTCATCGCCGCCCACTAGCATGGCGGCGCCCATGCAACCGCTGGGACCCTTGTCCAGTATAACAGACACTGAGTGAGTTGAACTTTAGTACGCCCGCCTTTTTGGTTGTGTTGTGCGGTTTCTATCCATTAACCATTAATTGCTTTTTGTACTCGATGTTCCAGCTAACTTGTGTATCATGGAAATCCATTCCATTTCAATCCACAACAAATCTATTTTCATTTGGCCTTGCAGATTAGCTTGGATTTTGGGTTGAGCTTTACATTTCTGCCTTTCATTTCTAAACAAATCGAACTGCATAATGCCAAATGAATATGAAACGTTTAGAGCACACGCCAAACAGAACCCATCAACTTTCACCTGGTCCTGGAAACATTTAGAGCAAATCTAATTTGACTATCCTTCATTTCTTTTCTCTCTGTTTTGTGCTTTCGCTCGTCTTGCTTTGACCAACTTAAACCACTCACACACTAAACCTAAACACAAACTAAAAACCAACACAATTGCAATTCCCTGGCGGCCTGGGCTCAACCTAATCCAAAAACCATCATCTACACTACAAAACCATCCATCCACAACAGCTCAGAGGTAAACTAACTGAAAAATGCATCTCAAACCTATCGCACCTAACATTTTCACATCATCTTTTGGTTTGCCCTTTCGTTGTGATTTACCATAGCTTAATTGTATTTTGAAAATTGCTTATCCACTTGAGGTTCATTTTGGTTTGTTCCTCACAATCACTGCAGCAACTTTGGCTAACAAATTACTTTAAGAAATCCATTTCCCTGCCGTTTTCTTTCTTTTGAATGTTCTCATCTTTTTCGCATTTACTCATTCAAACACTTTCATACATCAAACTAATCATTCAACAACCAGAACAGACCTCTACACAAATACATTTTCACAGTTCGACATTATTTGGCTGCACCGCAGACAGAGGCAACAGTATCCATGGTCGCTTACAATATGGTATAATTGATTCGTATATATGTATAAACAAACCATTAGTCTATCCCTCAGCTGCACCATATATACTTATAATGAAACCTACAACAAAACAATAGGCGAACTAGAGCTAGTTTAACTTGAACAGTATGTTTGAAGAGCAGTTTGTCTCAGGGAAAAATGCACATTTATCCATTTTAGTTTCAAACTTCAGAGAGTAAGACTTCAATATGAACTTTAGTCAGGATAAAAGGTATGCAATTCGCTCCACCTATACATAAGAAGTAAAGAGAAGGCAAGGCTAACTAAATGTTTGCTAATCAGGGGTATCCCTATTATTCTCCTTCTTCTAAGCGATTAAACCAAACTGGAACCAAAGACTCTTCAACTCACAAAGAAAAGTAACAGCCTTACAAGTGAATGCCAAGCGAAAAGTTCTATGTGGACCTTCTTTTTTACCTTCTGCCGTACCAAATTTGCACACACACAGCACACATATGTTAAATCGTAAGTCCACGTTGAAAATTAGCTCTCAAATTTCTCTAAAATTCAATTGTAAGGCCGTTACTCATCTTGTTGATCTCTAGAGTCTTTGCTTGAACTACTTTTATTTGTAAAATGCCAAGAATAAGAGTGTCAGGCTACCAGATTTTTATGTGGCAATCTGTTTAGACCAGTAAAATATATGAAAATATTGACAGATTTCTTTGGCCATATGGGGCACCAGTACCCTGGCACCAAACTGGCAGGTGCTCACACCTATTGGCAATCTACAAGTGTGCTGATCTCTAATCTTTTAAATAAAGCTATCTGTCACATAAACCTACAAATAGCAGAGCAAAATCTGAGTTTATCAATCGCATAGCTGCTAAGCTATTTAGAAGTTAAGAAAGCCTTTCTAAGTCCGTCTACTAGATCCTAAATCTAATTGGTTTTGAGCTGGCGGTTTCGAATCGTTGAAATTTCGCCATCTTATGCAGTAGTCTGGCATATTTGAGTCTCTTTCCATAAAAAGTTATAGAGATATGATTCGAAAAGCTTATGCTAATTCAAAACTCTTGAGATATCCGTGCATAATACTTTTTTGACATACTGTTCAAGTAATCATGTTGTCAACTTCCCCCACAGAATATAACAATACTCGCCCTTAACAATGTTAAATTAACATACACAGATTCAGCACTCTAAAAGTCAGATAAAGATTGTTAAATGGTAGTTGTTCGAAATATTCATCCGATATTTGTAAATGAGCATTTTCTATAAAGCGCTAAACAATTGAATGCTCTTATGTGAAAGCTTTCCGATTTATTCAACCGAACTTGATCAAAATAACTGTCTAATTCAAAACATTGATGATATCCATTACTCGATCCAGTTAGCTAACAGTGATCTGTAGCCTGAAACACAGTTGCAACTGGGTTCGATAGTAACCTGAAATTGAAGGATATTCAAAAAATATCCATTGGAAGATTTCGGTATCCATTTTGATATATTAAAATATCAATTTAAGGTTGAATGGATCGTACATTTTCATTCATCGGAGCTGAAAATCAACCAAAGGATATGCAAAATGGATTTCTTAATGTCAAAAAAAGGATATCAAAAAAATATACATACCAAATTTGTCTTTTTTGAACATTTTTTCTTGCTGTGTAGCAACCAAAACACGAATTTGAGTTAAAGTATAAATCTTTGGTTAAAGTCAGAACCAAAACAGGACAAAAAAGAAAGAAACATCTTACAGCGTGTATATCCGAATACACCACACCCCTCCAGATGGTGCGAACTTCAATTAAACGAAATAATCGAATTAGTTTAGATAATACTTATATGCATTGCCAAATACACACACACACACATACACTTAGGTACATATTTATCAGAACTACACTACACCGAGCAAATTTGTCTTTCCACCCGCCACCTAATTATACTATATTCACTTTTTAATCTATATTGATTGAGTACATTCCTTATCAAATTTTCTTTTATAATAAGTTCAATTTCCTTTCAAAAAAAGGGTCCAGAAGTGCTTTCTTAAAGCTGATTTACACTGGGAGTGCGTTATGCGTTAATAGCCAACATTTAGCTTTTTTTGTATGAGAAAAAAGCTGATTGTTAGCTTTTAACGCATAACGCACTCGTAGTGTAAATAGGCTATTAAACACTATTTCATGTAATCGTCTTAGTAACGAGAATTTGATATAAATTTGCCTTAAAATTCATAAAATGCCGAGGCTTAGTTAACTTAATATTGCCTTGGCGTTGCCAGATCGTTCTTTTTTCATATGTGCGCAGGTCGTTTTGATATTGGGTGTTATCTACAGTCAACCATATATTCTGGTTTCTAACTATTTAGCTTATAGACCAGTATCTGTATCATAACAAGGTTTCTTAAGACTAAAACCGCCTACATTTCTGTTACTTGAACCTACACCCTGTATAGTTACCGTGGTTTTGACTCTGGAACATTTGAAAATTTGGCCAGCGTGCAAACAAAAATTTGTTTGGTGTTGTGTAGTTTAAAACCAGCACCTTAATACCAACACTCACTAACAGGGGCCTTTTATATTTTGTTTTACATATTTTAACAATTTAGTTGCAGAAATTCTCATTTTGTTTTAACTGTGCATGGCATGTCATTAATGATTATCATAAAATATATATCAAATTGCACTTAATTCTAGATCAAGCATACTGAACTACTATAGTAGAAACTATAAAGAGCCATTTAATGAATTTTACGTATATATTGTTAGCCTATTTATATCCCATGTTATTTCTTATAAAAACAGGCGGAATATTGATGATGATGAGACCACAGTCTGACGTCAGCCACAGAAACTGAAGCAGGACGCGCATCAGCGGAGGCAACACCAAACTCATAATTTCGCAACAGTTAGACGTAAACCGCAATACAAAATCCGAGCAAATCCCTGAATATATCCAGAAGCATTTATGTAGATATGTGCAAACATTGCGAGGTCCCGTAAATAATACTTGTAAATAGGCTAAACTAAACGTATCCGTATTTGTAAATTAAATAAATAGATAACCCTTTTAGCTATTTATGAGATACTCACGGCGCGCATATACATACATACATACTAAGCCAACATACACATATATTTTTATAGCATTTACTTTAAATTATACCGCGTGTAATTTAATTTCCACACATCATACAAAACCGAATACACACATTAATTGATAGCGTATTTTAGTTTAAAAAAATGAACAAATGTCAGACTGATTTTAAGCATTTCATTGAGTATTACCACTAATTTAAAGCTCAACGACGAGCACACAAAATGTGCGACTTTCAGCCGTTCGTTGCAACTGCCAAATGCCAAGCAATTTGGGCCAAAAACTGCAGCCATTTCATAATCAGCAGGTGTATTTCTACTACATCTGTACTATGAAACATCAGGCCTCGCACTTTGGAAAAGATGAGTGCAGTTTGATTCTGAAACGGACCCCTGAAGGCCCACAACTGCGTTACTTTAACGCTAATACATATATAAAAGCTGCCATTTAGTAAAAAATTTACCTTATTTCCATTTTCAAACAAAAAAAAATGTGCTTTATGTGTTTCTGCAAAATATTTATAGGAATGTACACTCTCTATACATACAAAAGATACAGTTTATTAAATAAATATGTAAACTAAATACATTAAATACACATTTCCATAAATAAATAGCTAGTAAAACTTGGTTCACGCTTTTTAGCAGCACACAACACCCAACAAACTTGTTAGTTGCATTTACCATGTAAATTGTAATTCAATTTGAAACCATATTCATTAAACAAATTGCCATTGATCGCAAATAATTTTGAAATATAATTTTTTTGTGTGCATTTACTTATTTATTTGTAGGTTATAAAACATGTATATCCATACAAAATAAAATATATTGCAAATTGTGGAAAGTGATTGTTTTAATGGTATACGGCGCAGCTGTACGTAAAGCCAACTGCTGTTTTGAGGCAACAAGGTAACTAATATGGACGTTTCTCTTGTAAAGTTAGGTAAGCAGAAGTTGAGAATATTTTACGAACCCACCCATTTATATGTTATATAAGTTTCTGGTCTTGCAGATAGCTGCTAATGGTAAAATTTACTCTATTATATGATAAATTATGTGACAAATAGTGTCATCAGATAGTGCTTGTCCGATATCTTATAAAAGTTTCTCAAATGACATATTAGACAGGTGGAATAGTCTATCTAAGAAGCACAAGAATATATGAGAAATTGCATGAGAAGTACCCAGCGGCTTATGTCGACATTACATAATGGATTACTCCTTCATTACTTTGCCTTCAGTATGACAGAACTAATCCCATACAGTTTGGTATACTTTGCCATATGCAAGGCCGCTTTGTAAACGGGGTGCGCACATCCTGCATTACTGGTAATAAAAGATGTATGCTAGAGCCGAACTGCTTCAGATTCCCACTACAAATGCGTATTTCTTTAATTGAATTCTAATGCGGAGAAGCAGTTGTAGTTCATTACTTTTTCGTCAGGAGTAATGCATACTTGCGACAGAACACATTTAGCTGTGCGCCGCTGGGTGGGCTTCCTAAGTTCTCTTTTGAGTTGTATGACAACCAACTTACAGTAAACAAATGCATTTTTCACCCCTCTCATATGAAAATACAGCTTAAGTCTGAGTCACCAAATGCAATTAACTACAAATTTGGCAAAATTTTCAATTATGATACCTTTTTGTAACTTATTTTGAGACGTAGTGACAAAAAAATGCCCTAGCATACTTTCCCATAGAACTTACCCTCAGTACCACATCTTAAAAGTGAAAAGTTAAGGCCTTATCAATAGAAATATGACCAGTTTAAGAGTGATTTCAATACTTTTTCAGCCACCCAATCACAGTCAACTTCGTGATTTCATTAATATTAAACTTCAGCCGGATAAAGCTGGTGAAAAGTGAATTAATCAACGTATGGCAGCAGAAAACATTGAATTCTATTTTGAACAAGGTATTCTTTCGAATAAATCATTGAAAACTAATTTGTGTAAGTTTTTATAAGATTTTGGTACTAAAACCACTAAAATTTGTACTTTTTAAACCAATTAAATTTACCATAATAAAAAAAGTAAAGTATTTTGAAACAGGGCTGCCAATCTCTTTTGAATTACGTACCTACCGCCAGCAGTTGTAATCGATAATTGTATCATGTGTCGGACCATCGATAGGCCGATAGTCTAGTATCGACTACTGTTTTGTGCAGCAGCTGCACAAAGTTTGTTAATAAATTAGCAAAACGCAAATTGCAAACGCAGTGCCGTTTCAATTGCCCACAAACAAAACACAGCGAAAATGTTGGTCAACGATGCGAGACAAGTTTTGAGCCGTGCCAGCTCCTTAATAGGTCGTCACCAGGTAACTGCGGCTTTTGCTTTTGGTTATATAAGGAGGGGGGGGATAAAATTTGATAAAAATTGACAAAATGCCCCCGCAATTGCAAAAACCATTATTGATTATGTAAACGCAAAATTGCATTTAGATGGCGTGACTAACAAAAACCCATTACCGTTTTAGCTGCGTGCCATTAGCAGTGGCACCGCGCCGTTGGATCAACAGGCCCAGCCCAAGGAAGCTAAGGAAGCGCAGATCAAGAAGTTCGAGATCTACCGATGGAGTCCGGATAATGCAGGCGAAAAGCCCTTCATGCAGACCTACGAGCTGAATCTGCGCGATTGTGGACCCATGGTGCTGGACGCTCTGATTAAGATCAAGAACGAGATGGATCCCACGCTGACGTTTCGTCGTTCGTGCCGCGAGGGCATCTGTGGCTCGTGTGCCATGAACATTGGTGGCATCAATACGTTGGCTTGCATCAGCAAGATTGACACCAACACCTCCAAGTCGCTGAAGGTGTACCCATTGCCACATATGTATGTGGTGAGGGATCTGGTGCCGGACATGAATAACTTCTATGAGCAGTATCGCAACATACAGCCCTGGTTGCAGCGCAAGTGAGTAGATTATAAGAAATTCAGCTCCTTTGACCAACCATCGTCCCTATTGCCCAAACAGAAACGAAGCGGGCGAGAAAAAGGGCAAGGCTCAGTATTTGCAGTCCGTGGAGGATCGCTCTAAGCTGGATGGCTTGTATGAGTGTATTTTGTGTGCCTGCTGTTCCACCTCTTGCCCCTCATACTGGTGGAATGCCGAGAAGTATTTGGGTCCCGCGGTGCTGATGCAGGCCTATCGCTGGATCATTGACTCGCGTGACGAGAACGCGGTAGAGCGATTGAGCAAGTTGAAGGATCCCTTCAGCGTGTATCGTTGCCACACCATTATGAACTGCACGCGCACTTGCCCCAAGGGCTTGAATCCTGGACGGGCCATAGCCGAAATCAAGAAATTACTCTCTGGCTTGGCCTCCAAGCCGGAACCCAAGCTGGAGACGGCGGCGTTGCATAAGTAAATGTTCGTGCTTACTACTCCCTCCTTAGTTATTGACCAGTGGGATTTGTTTATAGTTTATTTAAGCCTATAGTCTATCTGTCCTGCTTCGAAAATTCAATAAATAACTTCAATTGTTTAGCCAAACGGAGGAATTGATCATGCGGTTGTGGGTGAAGTCTCGTCGTTCATTTGAATGTCATCCGCGGAGTAGAAGTCCTGGGTGACGGGTATGACCCGATCGTTGGTTTCATCGTCCTCCTCGTCATGGCTGTCTGTGTCCTCGCTGTCATCATTGGCTGCGGAATGGTATGGATAGTTGTCAGGGAAAGGGATTCGATTTTGTTGAACTTACCATCCTCGTCGTCTGTCTCTATGCCAGGAAGGGTCAAAACTTTGCCCAGGGGTTGCAGATCCGTGGCGGCCGTCTTGAGACTCTCTCGCTTTAAATACATACATAAGTACTTGTTTTCACACGAATTGCGGTATTTGCACTCACCCAGTTTCTGCGTTCGTCCTCATAGCGATTCGTTTGCGCCTCCTCACTCACCGATGAGGGAGCCATGTCAAACCAATAACGATTAGCCACAGAGGGTTTTAAAGTGGGAAAGAATGGTATCATGGACATTTTGAAATAGTTCTTGATATTCTCGATGCAAAATGTTTTCTGTCTGTTGTTTACTACCCTCCAGTCTAAGCAGTCTGGCAACACCGTGGTAAGTATCGATATATCTTTATCGAGTAAGCATTTCAAGAAGTCTTTTTTACATATATTAATTTTATTAAATTATTTTATAAATTTGTAATTACAAAAAGTGTTCCGTCCAGTCCATCTACTGATAGTACAGCTCCAGATTCATGCCATCGTGGATTTCATCTGCCAAATGTCAAAACATTGCATTAAAAAATGAAATATACCCTTTTTTGTTGATACCATCAGAACTTACAGTCAGATAGGCTGATGGGATCCTTATAGATGGTGTACCATTTTTTGAGCACAATCTTCTCGTGCTTTGTGCCTGTCTGTGCGGCTATCAGCTTCTTGAGGTCGCCAATGGTGTCATCAGGATTGCATTTGACGCGTACCTTGGGTTAAGGGAATTGTTGTTTAATCTGAGTGCAGTTGACTTTCAATTTAGTTACCTTTTTGCCCAATCGATCGTTGCAAGTGATTTCTATCATTTTGGATTTCTTTTATCTTCAATCTCAACCACAACAAGTAATCTCTTTGGAGTTGCCAGACTGTTAATTGGTTCTTAGAGTTGAGCGATACCAGTGACTGCTGTAACTGCTCCTTTCAAATATCAGCGATTGTGGAAGAATAAATATCTTAAACAATTGTTAATGGCACGATGTTCGGTAATTATTAACATTCTTCCAACCATTCTATTAATTACACAAGTGTAGTCTCAATCAGTGAATTTAGGCATGTCCGTCTATCTTTCCAGTAAGGACAGTATGTGAACAGCTGGCTTGACCAAATGTTAGTTACATATGCAATTCAAAAGGGTGAGTTTTTTTATGAAAACTTATTCATATTTCGATAAGTTTTAACCATTTTGACTGATTTATATTTATGACTGACTGTCACATAAGCTTCCAAATAGCTTATGCTTATGCTTATGCTCATTTTCTTGACTTCCCCAGAATTTTGCTTAATCTGTTGTATATTGCAGTGATTTTATGTTTTGAATAAAATTCTGCGACTCACAGTGATTGTTCCTTCTCAATTGTCTTTGTCTTCCGTGGTCCGTTCGCTGTTACAAATATCGCTCTCTCTCTCTCTCTGCTCGCTAGCGGCTACTCAATGAGTATCTACTCATTCGCCTTTTTGACGCCGTACGTGACGGACGTATATATTTGAATTTGTGAATTTGGAGGCTATTTATAAAACAGCGGTGTTTTATTGTTGTTGTAAATGAACTATTAATTGCGTTAAAACCAAAAGGAATTTATTTAGTGCGAAACAGTTGAATGTATAAAAGTAAGTGCCAAATGTGCAGGCGAAAGGCAGTTGCTCTGCATGTGTGTGTGTGTGCTCTGGTTTGACTCTGGGCGTTTGTGTGTGTGTCTATTTTTTTCACCAAAGCCGCGTCGCTGCTATGACGCAGCAGCAGCGGCTGCGGAAAAACTTGTTTGGGTTTTCATTTCACCCAAGAAATGTATGAAGAATCGCATGGCGTGTGAGGCGAACGTAAACGCAACTTTTATTGATTTAATGATAAGCGAGTGAGGTAGGGGAGGGTTGGCTAATGTTTGTTGATGGCGTGGCCCAGGACTAGACGCTCGCTCTCCCCCTTTATTTTTGCACTTTCCACGGTCAGTGCCCGTGGCACTTATTTTTGCTATTTTTAGCCAGGTTTTCTCGGGCCAAGCTACCTCCTCGTTGCATTCTAATTAAAAACCGCAGCACTGCGCTCATTTCCACACACGCACACGCATTGCATAATTTTTGTATGTTAATTTGTTCAACTCACAACATAAATTAAAAAGCACTCAAGCATTCAAGAGAAAATGTCGTAATTTTAATGTTGGAGGGGGGCCGGGGCCCCCCTGTTTAGCCCAAAAAAAGAAATCCAAGTACAAATATTTACCAGCTGCCCAATTGTAAACAACCCACGCCTAACTCTCTCTCTCTCATGCACACACACATACTCACATTCCGAATGTTTATAATTAACAACATATTCTTACAGAATCTAATCATGAGCGAGGATACTTATCAGATAGAAACGCGTCGTCGTTCGCGTTCCAAAACACCTTTCCTACGCTCGAGCTGCGATCATGAGAATTGCGAACATGCTGGTGAGGAGGGACATGTGCATCACAAGAAGAAGAAATCCGCCCTGGCACCCAATGTGCAGTAAGTGGACCTAAGAATAGAACTAATTACCACTGTGCCTATCTTTCTAGCGATAAGAATGGATTATTGGGTGGCGAGGGAGTTCTGCTTTGAGTCCGTACCCCACATGTGCGAGGAGAGACTTCAATTAAAACAGTCGTCATACATATGTATGTATGCATGTGGCTGGCCCTGACGTCATCTCCTTGTTATTCACACTCAAAGCAAAATTTCAATTTCAAAACTGGCAAACAAATGAGCTGAAGTGTACGCATAAACAGGGTGTCTTCCCATGGCTGGCTTTTGGCGCGCTTTTTTCTGGGCTTTTGGTTAATGATTCAAACAAACTCTGCCGTTGCGACGACGTTTCATTTGTTGATGACGACATTGCCAGTTTGATGAGGGCCATCCATATAGATTTGTTTTCACGTTTCACGTTTAAAGCCGCACCAACAACAACAAGTTCCAGTTGGGGCGTCGCTGGCGCTGTTTCATATATTCTGAAGGTCAGCCATGTAGACGCGTTGCTGCCTCTATGCTCAAAAAAACGTTTATGAGCGTATTTGTGGTGTATTTTTGTTTTGATACGTTAAACAAATCTTTACACTGTTGAACAAATTAGAAAGATATGACCAAAAATATGTACAGACATGAAAGAAAGTTAATAGCTAATCATGGATATAACAGGACAGTCTGATGTTTTGATGGATCTGCGAACATATATAGCAAAGTTGTAGCAACATAAGGATAGCAAAGATCCACAAGAATTGCTATTGACAGATTCTAGACTTCCCAAAGTTATCCCCAAATATATATATTTTCCTGGGTGCTATTTGGTATGTCCACAACTGTAAAAACATCGCCTATATCTCTTATCACTGACTTAGTGAGTAAGCCATTTCCTATCTCCACATTTTTCTAACAGCTTGCTTCTCCTTTTTGTAGAACCATTATCGAGGAGCATGTGGTGGAGTCATCGAGCGTCAGCAGCAGCAAGAAATCCACTCGCAGCAAGGCCTTTGCGAATTTGACCTCCGATTATTCAAGCGATGACATGACCCCAGAAGCAAAGCGCAAGCAAACTGCCACCACAACCACCTCGGTGACCGGCTCATTCTTCGGTAAGAGGCTGGGCGGTGCTACCACATCAACGCCGCGCAATAGAAGCCAACTGGAGAGTACACAAAATTCGCTGAATGCGGCCCAAGAGCACTTAAGTAGCAGCAAGCGGTCGAATGGCAACCTCAGTGGGGGCAATATCAGCGATCACTTGGCCTACATTGAGTACAGAGATGCGGGGGAGTACTGGAAGTGAGTATCTTGTCCACTACCTCTAAGAGGCCCGTACTAATCCTGCACCTTTGATACAGCAAAACCCCCAAAACGGACTATACCTACTCCGAGCTGTCGCCACATCGCCGCCAATTGGCTCCTGGTATAGTGGCCATGCCAAATATGTCACGTCGTAGCCTGGAGAATCATGATGAGCGTGTCAATTATATGGTCCAACAGAATCCAGCCCAAGAGGACTTCATTCGTCGTCGCTATCAGGCGCAACACTATGCTCAGCATTTAAATTACGATTCGTCGGATGAGCTAGATGCGACCAAGTTTGGCCAACGGCAAAATCAGGGCTGGTCGTTCCTACGACTACTGCAGGTAGTGGTGACCACAGTGACCACTGTTTGGTCGAGAATCACCAGCATATCGCAGACGGAGACAAATGCATATCACAATTACTATGCCAAGCAGCAGCAGCAGCGTGGAGTTCTGGGCAATGTGGCTCATGCCATTAGCAGTGGCTTTTCCAGTCTGCTGCGTTATGTTTATGTTTTGATTGCTTCGGTGCTCAGTCTGGACACGTGGCTGTTGAGATCTTCAAGTGCGGAAAACAAGTCCAAGAAGCGGTTTCTACTGTTTCTGCTGATTCTGTTGCCATTGCTGTTATTGACGGGTGAGTAGATTGCTCCACAGATTGTCACATGTCAAGCAAAATATGTGTGTGTGAGAATGTTTGCCCTGACCTTGATTTTAGTTGATATATAGTTCACCTCTATGAGGTTTATTTATAAACAAACACACCCACACACACACACAGTCTCTCAAACGGTCGTTGACAGGCCGTCAATGTGTGACGTCAGCGTTTAATGGAAAAGGCACACGATCATTCATATATTTTTGCTTGCCAACCACTTTTGAACCAATTTCCTAAATCCTTTTAACCCTTTTCTTACAGGTCTGTTCTATTATCTACATCCCAATGAAACTTTCCCACCCAAATCCTTCTCTGAATACACCAAAACCATCACTTTGCCCGAATTTGAATTGCCCAAGATCAATGTTAGCGAATATCTCAATCGAGAGCAATACGAGTCCGTGCGCTCACAGGCCCTGGAGCAGGCTGAGCGCGTGCGGGACTGGGCCGACGATTATATCATTTATCTCAAAACTATTGGCTCCAATGTGGTCAATAGAGGACGCCAGCTATTTCAGGCCAATGAGGAGGTCTACTATGAGCGTATTTAGAGAACAATTTGAGCAGATTTCCTATCGTTTTGTGGTTGAACTGCTTGAGCAGTTGCTAATTTGATAGAGAACATCACAGAATTCGTACATCTAACTTTTCCTTATGATCAATTCAAGTACAAAAAGTAGCATTTTCTTTCTACACACACACACACACACAACCTACATTTATCCCACCCAATCCCCCCCTTCCCACCCACAAAAATGCAACATGGAGAAGGATAGAGAACTCGTCGTATCCCACATTTCATTTTTTTTGTTTATTGTTGTTAAACAACGTTCAATTTTGTAACAATTTGTTTAGTGTTTGCCTTTTGTAACTGTCCTAAGAATAAAATTGCAAACAAGAAGAACAAATTGCCATTTTTTTGCCTTCTGAGGGAATTGTGCTGGTAAGTGAGAGAAGAGCAATATTAGTTGGCCACTAGAGAGATCTCTATCCTTCTGCATTTGTGTGTTGGGTCCAACAGTTCCCCCCCTTTTGTTAAACGTTTCCAAATGTGGAAGGATAAGCCAACTAATAATGTTCTTTTCTTTGTTCTGTACCAGCCTGGTCGCTGTTGCGGGAGGATCAACGTTTGGGATATGTGCACAAAGTAGAGGCTCTGCTGCCTCTGCCCCTGGCTCTGTGGGCCAAGCTAACCCAAGCGGGAGCCACCTTTAAGGCCATACTAGCAGGACCGCAGCTACACACGCAGGAGGAGGCTATCAAACTCAATCTGGTCAATTTGGAAGGGAACATTAGAAAGGCCTTAACGCCCGAAGAATATGAGAATATATTGAATCATGTCAATGGCTATGTGCAGCAATTGGTGGAACTAAAGCTACAGAAGCAACAAGAACAACACAAGAAGCTGTCACCGCAACAAATCCAGCTAATAGTGCAGCTAATGAGGGAGAATCTGCAAGAGTTCCACGCCAAATCAGAGCTAAATGACAGCGAATTGAGTCAACTGGCCCTGAAATTGAAGTTAAGCTTGCAAAAGTCGGGGGAATGGCAACCGGAATGGCAGCTAACACCACAAAATATTGCAGAAATAACCCGCCTTATCAAAACGGAAGTTAAAGTCGAGCACACGCACTACAATCTTTTACTGGAGCAACTGGATGTGGCCGCTTTATTGGACAAACTGTTGATGTCACCCAAGCTAGCAGAGTTTGTAGATGAACGCTTGCACCCCAAGCTGGATCAATTGAATAAGGAAATAGCTTTCATCAAGCTGGCTCTGTCCGATAAGCAGGCCGAGAATGCCGATCTACAGCACTCCCTGGGTAACCTAAAAATGACCCAGGAGGATCTCTTGGAACGCATACACAAACATGAACTGGCACAGGATCAACGCTTTAGTGGCTTACTGGCCGAAATAGAAACTAAATTGGCCGCCCTCAACGATTCCCAATTTTCGTTGCTCAACAAGCAAATTAAACTTGGCTTGGTGGAAATCCTAGGATTCAAGCAAACCGACGCCAAACTGGATGACCTAGATCTGCAGAACTGGGTGCGTAGCATCTTTGTGGCCAAGGACTATTTGGAGGAGCAGCTTTTGGAGCTCAATCAGCGCACCAACAACCACATACGCGATGAGATTGAACGCTCCAGCATATTGCTAATGAGCGACATCAGCGAAAGGCTGAAACGGGAAATTCTACTGGCCGTTGAGACCAAGCATAATGAGAGCAGCAGCCACTCATTGAAGGCACAATTAAGTGAGGAGGAAGTGCGTCGGATTGTGAAAACTGTGCTGGCCATTTATGATGCGGACAAGACGGGTCTGGTGGACTTTGCCTTGGAATCGGCCGGGGGTCAAATACTTTCCACACGCTGCACCGAGAGCTATCAAACCAAATCGGCTCAAATATCAGTGTTTGGTATTCCCCTGTGGTATCCCACCAATACGCCCAGGGTGGCCATTTCGCCCAATGTACAGCCCGGCGAATGTTGGGCTTTTCAGAGTTTTCCAGGTTTCCTGGGTAAGTGCCGGGCAGAGGGATATTTATATAATTATTCTGCTAATCCAAACATTTTGTAGTGCTCAAGCTGAACTCGTTGGTCAGTGTGACGGGCTTTACGCTAGAACACATACCCAAGAGTCTGTCGCCCACGGGACGCATTGATTCCGCACCCAGGAACTTTACTGTATGGGTAAGTAGACCACTAGATCAGCCATGGACTCGAACCATGTATCTCCCACTTTTCCCACAGGGTTTGGAGCACGAAAAGGATCAAGAACCCATTTTATTTGGTGAGTATGAGTATCAGGATAACGGCGCCTCACTACAATACTTTGCCGTGCAAAATCTGGACATTAAACGGCCCTATGAGATTGTCGAGCTGCGTATTGAGACGAATCATGGCCAACCCACGTACACCTGCCTCTATCGGTTCCGGGTGCACGGCAAGCCCACAGCCACCTAGATTCCTAAAGTACTTTCGGTCAGTCAGTTGTACATAATATCTGTGCCTTAAGAAGGAAACGCTACAATATTTACATTATGTTTAGCTGGTAAGTGTTTATTGTATCATATAGGGTTTGAAAGTGTTTAGAGCCAGATAAGAAACCAGTTTGTACATACCTAGATTAATGTTCGCACACGTCCTATTTATTCTGCATTAGTTGGAAATCGAATTCCTCAGTTTCCGCCTAGTTTTTAATATGTTTGCCATAGTCATAGGCATCCAAACTGAGCCATAAGCTTGCTATGAAATTAGGATTAAGTTATTTACGAAATCGCCATTGGAATTGTGTGAAGTCAAGTCTAAAAATAAAAGAAAACACTATCGAATGCACCCTACATATCTCAATCAATCCGTATCCCAACTTAAACCGTATACGTTCAAAATATTTTAGCCAGTGAACCCAAAAATAGTTTGTAACTAAATCCTATTGTTGTTACTGATAAGTTTAACTAAGCTCTAAGGTTTCACAATTGTCTTATGTTTCTTCAATAAATGCGTTGCACAAAGGAATTGAGCCTAACATTTTTAAAAAACACTAAAACTTGGCGCTCTCAAAAAGTAATTTCTGTGTGACCGCAGTCCCCTTTCAATGGAAAAAAATACCAAAAATGGGCCCATTTGGTATTTTGGCATTTCTGCTAGCGCCTTTTGTTAGTTTTGGTATTTCCGTTAACGCGCTAGACCCTTTTGTGGATTTTGGCTACGCTCTGCTCTGTTCTCTTTAGCGCGGTCATTCTCAAATCAAACCTTCTTCGCTGCGGTTGTCGTTTGTTGTCGTGTCTCATTAGCCGTGCAAACTGTTTAGAATTTTTGATATAAATTAATGATTAATTTAATAAATTAATTGAATCGGTCGAGAGAGCTATCTATCCAACTTGGTTTTTTGGCATAAAACGGCTGCCGCTTCAAGAAATCAGCGCAAAAGCAATCGCAGACGCGTCGGGGCAACGACTAACTAACTCTAAACGCAAACTACCTGTAACTGCAACCAAGCAAAGCCAAAGCAACGGAGATTTCGTAACAAAAAAAAAGAATTTGAGAAAAAACAGCTGAAAGCATACGCCTGCCCCCGCCCTCCGTCCCCCGCCCGCACAACCAGGCTGAGTGAAAGTGTGCGTGTATATGTGAAGAAAGAAAATTTCTGATATTAAATCAAATAAAAGTGGACTAACCAAATTCGAGCACAACAATGAGCGGATACACAGACCTCACCAAACTGGAGACTAGTCGGTAAGCTGTGCTCCCCCGTACCCCTAGCCACCCACCTTCAATTGAATTTAAGCAGACAGATTTAAAGAAGTGCTGCTGTGCTCTCAGCAGCTGCCATACACTCTCCCAAACCGCACCCCTCTCCTGTAGGTGTGCGTGTGTGCGAGTGTGTGTTTTCTCTTTCCTTTGCACTGACCAAAAAAAAAACATAAAACAAGATACAACAAATTTATCGTACGATGTCCAATTCAAACACGAAAGAAAAAAGCCAGCCAACGCTAATATGACACAATCGTCTTACAAATACATATGCACATTTGCGAGTGTTTGTTTAACTAAACCAATAAAGCCTCAAAATATGGGATGAACTTCTAAACGAACGAAAACTCGTTACGTTTATCTATATCACAAGCGACAGGCAATTTTAGTGATAACAAAAAAAACTATTACTCACGGCAAAAAGACGAATTATGAGAATATACTGTGATTCACACCAACTTGTGATTGACGTATGTACAAACATTGCATACATATGTATGTAAAAGTGGGTATGTCACACCACTGTGGCAAGGTGTTGCCTTGAAAAACCTAACGCCGACAGCTGATGAGGTGGTTTTTTTCGTAGAATATTAAGTTTGCCATTTGGTGTGGGCGACCAATATCAAATATCGATTTTAGGCCGCGTTGCTGGAGGTCAAGCGAGGCCAAACGGTGCAAAACAAAAATATGTTGGTCAATTCGTTTGTATTGCCCAACATTGCAAATATACGAGAAACCACAAAACAGACAACAACATTAACCCATTCATTCATGATGCCTCGCGAGAGCTTCTCTTCATCTAACAACACACTCGTACAGTTGTTCAGCAAATATCACGCCACTTTCAAAGAGAAACTGCGAAAAGAGAGAGCGCCGCCAACGCCGACGCCGCTGCCGCCTCTCTTGCCACAATTCAGCTCAGCATCAAACCATCCAACCCCTCCCGCACCACCCCCCGGTCGACCAACTGAAACATCGGCTGATTCCTGTGTTGTATGCGGCAACGGCGGCGGCGAGCAACGGTTATATATTATTTTTGGCGCATGTCGCGTGTCGGCCTGGTTTTAGCCCACTTCTCACAGCCGGAGGCAAGTCAGGTGCTCGCAGGTGTGCGGCTTACACACACACACAGACACAGTCATACAAAGAGTGTTAATCAAGCTCTCCAATTGGCTGATGTTTATGGCGTGTTCTTCAGTCATGGGATGCCGGCTTTTCTCTTCCATCAATTTGCCTACCCTCTTTTATTGCATTGTATTTATAACAAAAGGTCAATATCGTGGGTCTGCTTCCTCCCCCCTGCCCAATTTAGACACTGGCGCGTGGCCAAACATACGACTATCGCCTGATTAGGTGGGGTGACTAAGGCAAAGGAACGCCTGTTTTTTAACCATAGAGGTAAACAAAGGACAGGGGCTGGGGCCACAAACGAAAGGGGTCCTAAGAGGGGATAAAGGTAAAAATCTAAGGGTTCCTAAATCCTGGCACATTTCCGTTTAAACTTCTGTAGAACTAGTTTCAAACTGACCTTTTCGTTATCTACAATGAGCAATTGGTTTCAGTTTGGTAAACAGTTTGGACTTTTATATTGTTTAGCTTCAAAAAATCCCTGCTAATGACGTATTTGTACATAACATTTGAGCCAGAAAAATTAAACGACAAGCCAGCCGTTCTCCACCTGTAGTAGGTTAACAATTTCATTGTTAACCTTCGCCTTAAACATTTTAATAAGCTAAAAGATGGGCGTGACACCTTGAAATTGCTATTTAAAAGGGGACAAGTTGTTAGTTTTGTAACAAAAACCAATACCACGTTTTCTTTGTAGTTTCATCTCACCAATTTAGAGAATTTTCGCAAGGCTGCAAGTGCCACAACATGTTGTATAAACAATTCTGCTTAGATTTCACTCAAATTTAATATTTTCATAAGTTTTTTATTACACATTTAATTAGTTTTTCGTAAGTGACAGGTGCATTCGTTTAACATTTCTGTTGTGCACACTTGCTGAGTAAATAACTTAATGACCATGGGGAAATAAACTCCCCACATAAGCGGGGCACTAATGCAATAGATTATCCATTTAAATTGAAAATTCTCCGTATGAGATCTTTATCTAATTGCTAAAGAAACGTTTTAAGAATCTAGAAATAATTAACTAATTTGCAAGGCCTGTTCCCAGTCATTAAAAATGAAGCCAAAAACCGTTTAGTATTCGTTTAAGCGTAAAAATGGATATAATTGGTGGTATGTGGCTTTTATTGTGGATTGAAAAGAAGCACCTTGTCTGACCTTCAGCAACCGAAGACATTTCTATCTTTTGGGAAAGTCTTTACTAACAAAATTACCTTCTCTGTTCTCAAAGAAGTAAGATTTTTTGTAAAGACTTTAAGAATTATTTCAATGAATCGGTAAGAGCTATGTTGTAAAATAGAAATCAACGGCCAGTTACATATGTATTTCAAAGAGAATACAAGTTTGTATACAACAGATCAAAGTTAATCATTCTACGGGATCTAAAAATTATTAAAATTCAAAGAAACCTTAGGCAAAACAGAACCTTAAGCCTTATGAACCGTCAGGGTATCAAAATTTCAAGACTTTGCAGCCTTTCTTTATAGAATTCTACCTGAAAAGTAACTTTTTATCGAAAATTCCAGAACAAATTTATAATTTTCAAGGGTTTTCAGCCTTTCAACAGAGAATTCCACTTGAAAAGTAACTTTGTAACACAATTAAAGAACGAATTTCTTATTTTCTAAGGATTGGCAGACTTTCTTAATCAAATTAATCTTTAAATGGTATTTATTATCAATACTTAAGAACGTATTTCCTATATTCAAGGGTTTGCAGCCTTTCTTTATAGTATTTCACTTGAAAATTCATTTGTTATCAAAACTTAAGAACGAACTACTAATTTTTAAGAACTTTCTTTATAAAATGCCTCTTGCAACGTAGCCCATCAACCAAACTGAAAAAGTCTCATGTCATTGCAGCGTTTTAATTCTAAACCCCTTCTAGAAATTTGCCCACCTACGTCCCCACCACCAAAATTCCCTAACATAATTAGCCACACTCGAGTGTCAAGTGCAAATGCAAAAATAAAAAAATCCAATTTGTTGATAAGCCAATCATAGTTTCTGCTTGCATTTTTATGGCCATTCTCTGTGATTTCAATTGGTATGCCAATTATATGGCTCACAGTATTCAATTAACTCAATTAGTCACTGCCGCCTCGCTGAGATGGGAAGCAGTGTGGTCGCCTAGTTGTGCCTCGACATCTCAGACTCACGTTGCACGGCCGTGGCATGGCCAGTGGAAAAAACCTTGACGGAACGCCACCCAGCTAGTCAGTCGGTCACCGAACACGCATCGCTGGCGTGTGACGTACGTTACATAGTACATACATATGTAGAGCATTTAAGAACTAGGAATGTGGCCAAGTGGTCTCAACTGCGCAGCCAATGAAAAACTAAATTTATCAGTTACAACCAGATCGCAGATACGTCGACGAAGTAGCTCACACTACGCGCTGTGTCTAGACAGCGTCTGGCGTTGATAAGCAGCCCCCCCCACCACCTCGCGCTGGCTTCGGAAGGGACTGGACTTTGAGTGAATGGAAAATTGTGAATGGAGAGGGCGGGGGGGAATGCAACTAAACGTAGACTCGGCGTCGTCACGCCCTCTTGGGGGTAATAGCTGTCAGGGGGTTATGAGATCTCGACCTGGAATTACCTGGCGCTTAATGAGGTTGGCAGATTGTGTAACCAAACCACACCAAACCAAACCTCTCCGCACACGTGGCTGGCCAAAAATAGAAATCTTTGCACTTGGCTAACAGGTTTTCGGGTTTTCTATTTCAAACAAATTGAATTTGCGATGTCGCTTGGCTAATTTGCATAGAAATCAATTCATATTTATCATACGCCACGTTGTCCAGGCTGGCGCGCCCAAAAACAAAACACTGCTGGGCAACTGACGGAAGTCTGGACACAAAGAACAGGGCAGACTTAACGACGACAACTACGACACGTTCCTCCAATCACTGGGTCTATTGTCAATGAAACTGGTTTGCTACAAAATCTCTTCTCTTCTGGTTTGTTTCAGGAACTGCCTGCGTCGCATAGCACGTCACGATGAGCAGCAGTTCTCCAAAGATAGCATTGTCAATGTGATGGAGAAGTTTGTGAAGACTGTCAACATAATGGACGACACCATCCTAGTGCCATGCAGGCTCATGGATCGACAGGTAAGACTTTGCTTAGAATTAAGATTGTAAATATAATTATTGCTAAGAAAATGACCAAGGCTGCCAAAGATAACCTCTCGGAACCAGCTCTGTTTGGGTTCTGAAGTCTGAACTTTCAATATAGGTGAATGCCATTCCAATCCAGAGGCCAGACGCCATTCCCAGGAACCAGATCTGGCACAAATGATAAGCTGATCGCTTGAAACTGAAGCGCTTGCTATGAATCAAGAGCAATTGCATCATCTTCCAATGGAACTTTGCTGAAGAATATGTTGAAATTGTACTCTGTTAGACCAGGAACTCATTGAATCATGCTTTTCATGATCTTTCATGATCCATTCCAACATTCCATTGCCGATCTGAGTGATGTCTTTAGAGAAAACCGGAAGAGGAAGTTTAAATCAAAGACATCAATCTAACTAACTAGATGGTTGCGAACTTACCGAGCGACAAATCTAGTTCTTCATATTTCAATCACAACCGCTTGACGGTCTCTCCACCTGCCTCTGTCTTGTGCGAACCGGCACCAGTTGCTTACCTGGTCTTTCCTTCTCAGTTTCGGTCTTCCTCTGTTGTAGCCTGGTTATTGATAAATAACACCAAATAGTAACACATCCTCCAATAATCCCCATTTCCTCTGCCTGATCATTACAGATCGGTGACAGCACTGACATTATACCTGCTACCGGCAAGGACACAACAGCCCAACAGCTCACACATAAACGGGGAGCCTCGCAATCCAAGAATGTGCAGGATTTCCTAAGCGCCTCCGAGCTGTTCAATCTCTACAACATGCTGAATGCCCTGAAAAAGGATCTGTTGTGGACCAATCAGGAGGAGGAGCAAATCGAGCAGACACAGTTGCCGCCGCCGCCGCCGTCAGCCGTTAATGAGCTGAAGGCCAGCAAATCAGCAACTCCAACTGCAACTGAGACTGAGACCGCTTCGAGTTGCAACTCCAGCAGCAGCAGCACCGGCAAGGGTCATGTCCGACGCACTTCCACCGCCTCCATGATGTCCACCACCTCGGTGAGCAATCTGAGCGACTCGGACTCGGACATCTCGCAGGAGAATGACTCGGGCCTGGAGTCGGATGGCAACAAGAGTGATCATGCGCAGAGCAGCGATGGCAGCGACATCGATGCCTCGTGCCAGAAATCGAAACAGGCCGGCGGCGACAAGGCCACCGAGCTGGCCCAGCGCTGCCGGCGGCATCTGAACGGTCTGTACCAGTGCCTGGAACAAATGACAGAGGCGGCCAACTATCTGACCGCCAGATACCAAAGTGATATTGGGCCCGTCTAGGAGTCCAACTCCCCAACAGAAGAGAGGAAGGAAACAAAACAAACAAATTACACATATTTTCAAGGGCGGGTTTTTGTGAGAGGTTTTTCGTAGACGTAAGCGGGGGTGCTAAGTATGACCTATGTATATGAATAGGATGGATGGAGGCGATGATGTTAATGGATCGATTGTATGGAATATGTACGCTAGATGAAATCAATTTGTATTTACAATTCGCATTGCAATTATTTTTTGGGTAGATGGGAAATCAAAAACTAAATCGAACAATCCACGACTCCGACATTCCTCGGGAGGTCGCCCGTTGTGGGAACAAAATTCTAGTGGTAGTTGTGGCCCCGGGCCCGCTCAAGTATACTCACACGCAAGTCCAAATTTGTGTCTATCCTGTGTAATTTGATTTATCTCTGTGTACGTTTAGCTTTAATTTTCCACAGCCAACCACAAAGAGAAATGCAAGATGAATGTTCAACAAGTACAAGAAATCTAATTTCGAAACTAAAGTACGAATAGCAACCTAGAGAGCCACACATTTCACGTTTACCTTTTTTTAGTCCGTGTATGTATGCAGCAGCCTATACATAGATACATATATATATACATATATTCCACAATTGTTATTCGTATTCGATTAAGCGTACTACTATTTGTGCCGTTATGTTCAGGCTTTGGTTTTGTTGGATCAGCTGATACCTAGTCGAGTCCCAAAGGCCATGGCAAACAAAAATCTGTAAATTACTGAAACGTTGATAACATTACGCTTGTGCGAGAAATGAGAATTATTTATACATAAATAAATAAATTTTACTTAGAAAATACGCAAAATTACATCGAAATGCCACCGTTTTTTATGTGTTTGTCCACCTTTCCCCCGCAGCGAAATGTGATAAAATGTGTTGACAGTGCTGGAAATTATCGCTGGCGTGGCTCGGTGCAAAGGCCAATTAGGTTAACGGTTATAAACAGCTGGCACTGGCCATCACATCATGCCGAAAGTGTCGCGAACAGCAACTTGTGTATAGATTATAACAACAGTAGATATCGGGCACTAACTGCACAGGAGTTGGAGTGAAGTTCAATAAAATGGCCAATTTGCTTTGTGTTTGCTGCCGCCGAGCACCCCACCCGCCGCACACCCACAAAAACGGCACGATGTCAGCCTGGATAACGATAACCATCAAAATGATCATAAAACGAAATCGATTGAAATGCAAATTAAACAGCATGAGAGAGATCCTATCTAAATGGGAAACAGCGACAATTTGGAGTTTATGTCTTTATGCAAAAGGAATAAATACTAGTTACTAGCTAGTACCGCTTGAGCATGCAGCTTTCAGCAAAAGCTCTACCTAGTTTCGTTTCTCTGTTGTGTTCGGCGTGTTTACATTCTGGGAAAAGAAACGGATCAGCCTCAGCGGGCTGCTAGCTGCAGATTGCTGTTACCCTAGTGGGTGGTTTAGAAGAAATCTTTAATTTGCTCCACTGACTGGGCCGGTCGTTTCATTTGGAAGTTATTTCTGGTACAAATTATGATGAACTAGCCACATGAAGCACCAGGAGATCAGCTTTTGAAGGAAGAAACTGAAGATAAGGCAATATAACAATTTTGTGTGAGGCAGAGCGAGACAGCGCTCTCTTTCCAGCTAGTACCGTTGGAGAGTGCTGCTTTCCGCAAAAGCTCTTCCCAGTTTTCTCTCTCTGTTGTGTTCGGCTTGTTTACATTCTGGGCGAAACATCGGCTAGCTGCAGATTGCTGTTCCCCTAGTGTGTGGTTTAGAAGAAATCTTTAATTTGCTCCACTGACTGGGCCGATCGTTTCATTTGGAAGTTATTTCTGGTACGAAATCAAATGACACAACCAAATGAAGCATCAGGAGATCAGCATTTGAAGGAAGAAACTGTGGATAAGGCAATATAACAATTTTGTGCAAGGCAGAGCGAGACAGCGCTCTCTTTCCAGCTAGTACCGTTGGAGAGTGCTGCTTTCCGCAAAAGCTCTTCCCAGTTTTCTCTCTCTGTTGTGTTCGGCTTGTTTACATTCTGGGCGAAACATCGGCTAGCTGCAGATTGCTGTTCCCCTAGTGTGTGGTTTAGAAGAAATCTTTAATTTGCTCCACTGACTGGGCCGGTCGTTTCATTTGGAAGTTATTTCTGGTACAAATTATGATGAACTAGCCACATGAAGCATCAGGGGATCAGCATTTGAAGGAAGAAACTGTGGATAAGGCAATATAACAATTTTGTGCAAGGCAGAGCGAGACAGCGCTCTCTTTCCAGCTAGTACCGTTGGAGAGTGCTGCTTTCCGCAAAAGCTCTGCGTAGTTTTCTCTCTCTGTTGTGTTTGGCGTGTTTACATTCTGGGCGAAACATCGGCTAGCTGCAGATTGCTGTTCCCCTAGTGTGTGGTTTAGAAGAAATCTTTAATTTGCTCCACTGACTGGGCCGGTCGTTTCATTTGGAAGTTATTTCTGGTACAAATTATGATGAACTAGCCACATGAAGCATCAGGGGATCAGCATTTGAAGGAAGAAACTGTGGATAAGGCAATATAACAATTTTGTGTAAGGCAGAGCGAGACAGCGCTCTCTTTCCAGCTAGTACCGTTGGAGAGTGCTGCTTTCCGCAAAAGCTCTTCCCAGTTTTCTCTCTCTGTTGTGTTCGGCTTGTTTACATTCTGGGCGAAACATCAGACCCAGCCTCAGCGGGCTGCTAACTACAGATTGCTGTTCCCCTAGTATGTGGTTTAGAAGCAATCTTAAATTTGCTCCACTGACTGGGCCGGTCGTTTCATTTGGATATTATTTCTGGAACAAATACAACGAACCAACCACATGATGCAACAGGAGATCAGCATTTGAGGGAAGCAAATGCTAATAATTATTTTTTAGAAGGAAGAGCGAGCTATAGCTCTCTCACTGCTTGAGTATGCAAGTGTGTGTATATCTTCTTAAGGGCCAGGCAAGGCTCACCGGCTACTAGCTACATAATGCTGATGTCCTGGTGATTTGCTTAGCAAGTTTAATATGTTTGCACCGCTCCACGATCTTTTTGGGAGTCGATTGTGGCCCCCAACCAGTATGAACTGTCGAAATGAGGCAACAGGAGATCAGCAAATGTTGTGGGTAGATGTGTGAGGAAGAGCGACAGTGCGCTCTGCACAGCAAAGCTCCACCATACTTTTTTCGCCTTTTCTGCATTCGCAATTTTGTTTACTTTTTTGGGCAGAATAACGGATCATGCTTCACAGCTGCAGAATGCTGATCTCCTGGCATTTGGTTAAGTTCACCCGTTCTTCGTTGCTTGCGTCCATTCCAGCATTCCTTCCTGTTTATCTCAATTCCACTGTGACAAATGAATTATGATTTAAATACACTGCTTTTGGACCAAATTGGTTGCTTTATTCCCAACAAAAATTACAATCAAATGAAAACGTTTTTCTCTGTGTGTATGAAGATATGAGACTACAATTCCAGGTGATAGACAAAGTCTGTTGTGATGGAAAACACTGCAACAACTCCAAGACAAAGGCTTAACTTGCTGAAAAAACAAACAAAACTTATTAAACTCTTTTAATTTCAAAGCCAAACTTATAGAAATCCATAATAGGTTGAATAAAGTTGACATAGCTTCTGAACCAGTGTTGTAGAATCTTCACCAGAGGCATAGAAGAGGAAGAGAGACACATACGAAGTTGTTGCTGCAATTTCTTTATGCGTGATCCGTTTACGCTCTGCAATCGCTAACAAATGCGCCTGTAGGGTATACAGCGCGGGCACCTCTGTGGCAGATTATGGTACATCGATGATTTACGGGATGAACACTCCTTCTTTCTTCCTCCTTCTTCAATGACCTTCTCAATGAACCTTGAGACGAAGTATTGTGAGAAACTAGGGCCCCTTCAAATACTTGAAATATAATATATAATCTCTTACAGAAGACAGACATTTATTACAACAGTATAGTATATTTATGACATCCTATCGGTGGATCGGTATTGATGATTGAGAATATTAATACTAAGGCCTCTATCTCTCTCTGTTTCTATATAAATTTCTGATTATAGCCAACGTTTCTAGCTAATTGGAGTCTTTACGGCATTTGGTAGAATGTAATCTAAATTCACGTTTGGCAACAAGAAACCCAAACACCTTTTCTTATCGAACAGATAAAGTTTTGTGGGGGGGGTCCAATTTCAATTTATTAATAAATAATTCCCCAAATAAATGGCAAGATCGATCATGCAAATGAATCATCAACATAAAAAAGTTTCCATTAAAGAACTGAGTTACTTGCAAAGTTTTCGCAATTCTTCTTTTCTAGACCAGTTCTGACTCCAATCAACCATTGCAATTGCCTCATATACGCAGGTTGGCTGGTATGTATCTGGGCCAAGTTAATTGAGTTTTCCGCTCTTGACACTTAAGTTTTTGTTGTGTTGTTTTCGGACATGGCCATATCTGAAATCAGAATCGTGCGACAAAAATTACCAAAGCCATGAACTTGTTCGCGTTTATCGCATCGCGCCTGCTCGAGTACTTGAACGGATTCGAGTACGTCAGATTGCTTATGATACTGCTCCTTCCAGCAACGGGGCGGCAACAACACACTTGTCTATTATTATCATTCGACGACGGGGATTGTTGTAAGAGTTCTCTTCGGGGCGGTTTAATTAACGCCCCAACGGCCAAATCAATGTCCACACAAGGCTTCCGCATGAAGCGGAGTCGGTCTCAGTCATTTGCAAATTGATTCAGTTTTAGTTTCAATTTAACTGCTGCGAAACTAAACTTGTTTGACGGATTCTTCGTAGGCGGAAATGTTTTAGGCTTTTAACAGACCTTAACCCCACCGCAGCCGGAACTGGCATAAATCCGAGAAGATTTCTGTGAATATTCAAACTTTTATTTCCGTTTATTGACCCCAAACCTTGAGGGGCCCGAATAGAACCAGTCTGAAAAGGGCAAATCGATACGAGTCGTTGCTGCCAAGCCAAAGATTACAAATACAAGAAGTGTTGGCGATGTCGGTTGAGTTCAACAAGCCGAAGTTGGGATGCCCTTTTGGCAAATGAAAAACATAGTTGGACTGAACTATAGTTGGAAGACGCAATCAAGTCGGAAATCTATTACTATCGTATGGGTACAATGTTTGTTTTGTACCTCTCAGATCTGAAAGATAGTTATAGCTAGAGGATATACTTACAGGCATATTAAGTGTTTTTCCATTGTTCCATTCGAACACGCTCGCTTGCTCCGCCACAATTTGGATTTCCCTCTTATCTTCTTACTTCTCAAGTAGAAAACGGCTCCAGCTCCACCTTGATGCCATTTTATTCTGACTATTTGCAGGTTTCGGTAATAGATCTATGTAGAAGCTTTGAAATCGGCACTTAATTGGCCTCAATTAGTCCTTGCTGCTTCTCGTTGACGTTTTTGCTTAGGCGCTGCCCTGAAATTCCCATTCAATTATAGCACTGCTGGCCTTGAAACATCTGAACAGTCGACCAGCCTCGGTTGTTCTTCTTTCCATTATGAAATATATATGGCTTTTGCTAGTATAAGGAAAGTAGTGTTTTGCGAAATGGGATATTTATGCATTACCTACCCACCTATTTGTCAATTTGCAATGCCCCCACGTTAGGGTATCACTCTTAGCATATTCAAATCTGAATTTCATCATTCCAAAAAGATCAACCTGTTTTAGACCTGTCAGCCACCGGCACACAGCATGCAATTTGAGTGAAAGTCTTGGCTGACACTGCAGATTTTCTGGGTGTTTCGTCAAGGGTATGCCAAGGTCAGCGGCGATTCTTCAAAACATTCAACTGCAGTCGGAACCAAATGTTATCACGTGCCCGAGATGGTTGTCGTTCTTCTTTTATAAATAACTTCGCATGCAAATGCAAAACGAGAAGCATATTAATAACGGTTCCACAAATTATTGTTAACAAATTGAAAACACTTCCGTTTTCGATTGCTTTTATTTCGTTTTTGACCCGACCTCCGCCGTGCGGCTGAAACAAAAGGCGGAAGCCTGGGCTAGTGGAACAGGCCGAGAATCTATTTATAATTAAACAGTTATTATTAAATCATAATTTCCTGCTTGCCAAATCGAAAACCGAACGAAGATCTCATTAAGGTAGGGGGAGAATTCCGCATTACGCTGTTGTCACTGTTGGCTCCGCTCCCCTCACCCAGATAGTTAGATGGCAAAAAAAAATGTATGAAATAAAGCAAACAACTCTGGTTAACAATACCGGAGCTGGGGCTGGCGGCCAAGCGGCGGTTCATGGCTAGCTGGCCAGAGGTGGTACAAAGTCCGAAAACTCGAAATTCCACACACTTACACACACACACGCACACACGTGTGTAAATCATGCAAAAGATATTCATTCACGAACATTCTGCGACACATGTACATTGCGTAAATCCGACTTGAAAGTAGCTCAAGCACTTAAAGCCGGAATAGCTTTTGAAAATCCACCGTTTTCTGAATTAAGCGCTAATTAGGCTCTCGAAGTTACGACCATAACAACAACAACGACAACAACAATAATGCTCAAGTTCAATAAACAAAACACTGACGTCACTTACACGGGTAGGTTTCCCACAAAAACAACAACACCTCGTCTACCTCTCTGATTCAGAGTGCCGACCGCGCTTAATGACCTGCTGCCAAAATGGGGGCCTGTTCTAGTCTTCAAGCATGATCGAACTGAAAAATCCCCCGCCCGTGCCACAGTGTGAAGAGCAGCTACCGTTGTATGGTCAAGTCAAGTGTGACCTGTTTTCCCCTTTCTGGACGGAGCAGGCCGGCGGTGGCGGGGGGTGGAGTAAAATTCCATCATTCTTAAGTGAAGGGAACTTCATATTATGGAGCGATTACGTTTTTTGTTATTTTTGTGGAGAACCGGACAATCAGCTACGCAGCAGCTTCCCAAGCAATAACAAAAAATAATGCTTTGCCGCATGACAAGGCTTTTCGTTTTGTTGTTTTGCGGCGGGAGTTCACCTGCTCATTCTCTGATGAAATCTTGAGAACGCCAGCCAAGCCTGCGCACAGTGGTTCCTTTTCGCGAAACAGGTTGGAATTATTTTACTTTTTAGATAAATTATTAAATGAAACGTTTAATAGAACTGCTTTTACAATTGTGAAATACCGAAATGCAAAAGCTTCAATGGGCAGACAGCAGAGAGCACAAGACTGAGCGAGGGAGAGAGAGGAAGGAAGAAACGGAATCTTCTGCAACTGTGTCTTGGCTCTGCCATGCTCTTCTAGCTTGAGCACAGTGGGTCTAGAAGCATTAAAAGGAGAAGAGTGGAATTAAAGAATTGAAACTTATTAGTTGATGTGGACATTACAACAATTTTTAAGCCTAAAAAGAGGGAAAATTTTGAAAAAAAGAGATTTTTCAAATTAAAAGAATATTTAAAGTGCAGTAGTCGAGTGACCCATCTACGAACATGGATTTTTAGTGTTTTTGTTATTTGCAAGCATACAAAACTAACTTCCGTGCCTTTTCTCTGGTTTGATTTAAGTTTTTAGAATAGATAGTAAAAATACTTGAAAGTTTCTATCTACGAAAATCTACACTAATCTTAACAACGTTGATAGTAAAGTTTGAATGGTTTGAACTGGCTTAAGCCGCTTTGGAAACAGTTTTTCTAACCTCTCCGCCAAATATCTACTTAATAGCTCAAAAATTTATGGTGTAAGACTTAAATATATTGTGGTATATGTGCCAAATTCCATGAAACTTGGTTAGTTTCATTGAATTACATTTTGTCAAACGTTTTCGGTACTCGTGCCACTGTGCACAATTGCAGCGTAGGTTACACGTAGAGTTACATTGCTTACAAGCAGCCAAAGAGGAGTCATATAGAGTTGGGAACTCACACATCGTTGACGAGTCATTGGACTAGTTTCATAACTGCCAAAACAACACACAATCATCCCCCTCACCCACCCGTCGGTGAACCACCAAGCACCTGTTTAGCGTATTGAGAGCTGCGCTTGCGCTCTCACACTCGCACATTTGGACTCGGGTGAATCTGAATGCCAAGCGTTGTATGACCTTCATGGCTAAAAACAGCAGCAGCAGCAACGGCGAAGCCAACGTCGACAGAGTCAACACTAAAAGTATCGGTTTGAAGCAACATGTGAGCCATAATCAAGAAATACGTTAAAAAGCAACAACAAGCAGACAACATGACGGCACAAACAACTTGGGTTTCAGCCAAGCCAGGCCTGACCAAAGGAGCTTTCCAAATGTATAAAAAACACATAATTGTCTCTGAAGCTCGAGCTTGGCGAAGCATTTGAAAGCTGCTGCAGCTTGAAACAAAAAACATTCCATCAATACCTCAATTTGGCAGACACTTAAATGTATCACCGACATGGGGATATACCCTTTTTTGAAATGAATGCTACACCCGGCGTTCAGTTGAAGAGGATATTAGAACTACAGCCGCCGAACTTCAATGTCATATCGATGAATCCATTATTCGTTGTTTCATCAGACGATATGCCATGTTCCGATATGATATTTAATAAGGAGATATAGTCAATAGCTTAAGGCCACATTTTCAATATGCTGTTTCAGTTTTTTAAAGGGAAGCTGGTGATACCAACGACTTAGACTGGACTTACACGGTGAAGTATGCTTAATAAAGTTTTTAAATAAGCTTTCATTTGTAGAAAGAAAGGGGTAGAGGGGCAAGCGACACCACTACACCTCTTTCCAACAAGCATGAGCCATCAGTTTTGTGTGCTGAACACGAATTTCTAAAGGGGAAATGTTGAATTTCTTCTGGATTTTTGGAATCTAAGCATAAATTTGCTTCATCAAAGCTTTTTAGCAACGTTTTGTGGGGAACCTATACTTTTCTTTTGACTCTCTTTCATTTTATCAAAAAGTACAGCATCTAAGCTTTGAAACTAATTATCCCAAACATTTCTGTGATTTTTTTTTAAATTACTTGTGTTCACAACTGTTAGATTGACTACTGTATAAAAGTGTGCAATGCAAATTACTATATTAGGCTAGTCAATAGTTCATTGCATACTTATGGGGGTCGGAAAATGTTACCATTTCACCAAATGATGTATCTTCGCTTAAAAAAATCGTATAATTATAAGGGACAGTTTATTTAAAACCTTAGAAATGGTACTTTACCATAATATCAATGTTAGTCAAAACAAATGAAAAGTTTTCCCACAAAACATACCTAAGAAGGGCGAATAGACAATGTGAGCTACTTAAAGCTTTAAATTTAAGTAAATTTAAATAAAATGTGTTTGAAACTTTACCTTTTCTGGGCATGCCAACTGAGGATCTCAACAAGAGTCTATTCCAAATACGATCTGCCGTTTTTCGGAGATTCTGGCGAACTGAAAAGTGTTTCAAATCATCAAAAGTTACCCAAATCGCTGATTCCTGAAAAGGGTTTAACACAACTGAATGTTAAATTGCTTGTTTACATTCACCATTGACCCCTTCATCACAGATCAGTTAGGTTCTATAAATATAAAGGTAAAATTTAAAGTTTAAGTATATGAAAGATAAGTAAAACATGGAAATTATAGTAGTTTAAGGTCATTATATGTCTAAAACAGCCACCAAATTGTTCATTCGATTCAATTTCGAGTATTTTTCGAATTATATTTCAATAACTCCCATTCTAGGCTTATGCAAGAGTAATTTTCGAGTCATCTTCTAATCCCACAGGATATGAACATCTAATCCAATCTAATTTTTGTTAGGTGATCTTCCTGTTATTGGTTGGGCAACATCTGCAGGTCACTTATATTAACTCCAAGCCAGCTCTTTGGATCATCAACAACAACACCATTAACTAATATTTCCAAAAAGATTAACATCCATCTTAAAATTATATGTTTGTTTACGTCAAATCATTTCTTTTAGGAAATTTTTATACTGAACCAGTTAAATTTGTTGTTTACTTCGCCACATTGTTTACTTTCCAAGCTCATAATACCCCTTCTTAGGGTATCTACCCAAAATAAGATAACAAAACACTCTTGGAATGTGCAAGCTTCGCTTGTTATTTTGCTCGAGTCGAGCTTTTTTCTGCCCCCCGCTGCACTCCGCTCGAACTCGAACCAGTTTCGCCATATTGGGTCGTCGCATCTCATCTTCTTCGCTCGGGTCGCGCCTCCTCCACTTGCCGCTGCCATTATTATCGATGTTTTGATGTTTTTCCAGCGTGGTCTCTCTGGTCAATTTGTATTCCATTTAGGCACTTCCCCTGCCCGCATATTTGCATAATTATCATCATCATCGGTTGGGTGGTTGTTGTGTCTGGCTACATTTCCATTGTTCTGATTTTGTGCGAATTACTTAGTCGGGGGGAGTCTGGCGCCAGCTCTGGAATTTCCAACTTGACGGAGGCTGTCAATTGTATCAAAATTGGTCCTTTATTGATGTTCTTAAGTACATAGGATTGACAACATCAAAGGGGTGGGTGGGTGGTTGTGTCTGACAGTCTGACCTCAGTTTAGTGAACTACGCTTAACTTTCAGTCTTTGTCCTAGCATAAGTGTATGTCTGTGTTTGTATACATGGTCTTCTCGAAAAAGCTCGTTTGTTGGATTGTCCTAAGGTCGCTTTACCACTATTTAACTTAGAGTGCAATTGAATTTCAATCTAGAGCGCATAAATTAATTACCATGGGTACTGCCCAAAGTCCCTCACACAAATATATCGGTACTACGCATTAGCGTAGCATTCAAAAGTTCAACGCTGCTCGATTTTCTGATTTCGATTTCGATGTGCGATGTTCAAGTGTCGCGCTTGGGTGAAACTAATTAAGTAAATTTAACACGGCGGATCGACACCGTCGACGACTGACTACGTAAGTGAAAATGGAAACTACATGCATGCATATGTATATAGACTCGTACTAAGATCAACGCTAACGGTAATAACTCATAACGAAACTAGTGTACAACTGCGCTCTGTATACTTACTGACTCTTACGTATTGCATTTTCTGTCTGTGGTTTTCCGGTTTTCCATTAAGTTTATTATCACGTTACATTATTCGCTTACATATTACGTTTCGCTAAGTTTATGGGGGAGGGGTTAGGGGGTTAAACTCCATATAAAGAGTGTATATAGCTTCTATATGCATAGTAATGGGCGCACACAACACATAGTTACACAACTAATCCAATTGAATTACAACCCAATTCAGAATCAATTTGCCAATGCAACAAACGAAACATAAACAATTTCACTTTTATACTACAAAAACACAATTTGGCTAAACAATGGTTGGGGGGGGGTTTCTTTTGGAGGGATAAGAATACGAATTTGGCTTACTTAAGGAGCTAAGTTAATACGTGTTTTAGTTGGAGTAAAGTTGCTAAGATTGGTTTGCTAAATACTCGTATGCATGTAATGTGAGAGTGATAAGTGATTCACGTGAGATATGCTTAGGATAGTCGAACCAAAGTGTTCTAAGGATCTCACACTGAGTAACTAAGGAGTATTTGTTGTGGTAAGTCTTGGCTAAATGACATATGTTTGCAGTATCGTATAATGTGTAGTTAATCTAATGTTCTGATAGTAGATAATATAGGTAATTGGATAGTTGATTATTTGTAGGATTACCCCAATGATTTGGTGTTTGGAACACTGTTATCTTGGGTATCCTTAGGAAAAATAATAGGTGAATCGAATGAGCAACTAAACAAAGTGTTGAAGACTACACTCAAAGTTCAAGTACGAAACAAAGTGGCCTAAATGTGACCTTTGAAATTTCTAAAACGTATCAAAAACCTCAACTTATAACAGTTCTGTGGAAGTTAAATGGGTTATTTCATCCACGTATTAGCAGTAAAATAGTGAAGGAGTGACCTGCGCATGGATTCCGTCAAAAAGCAGGTAAATTGGCACTCTAGTCTGTATTATAGTAACGAAAAATCATTGTTTCAACATTGTCTTAGACGAAATGACAATATTTCTTGAGGCGATAGTCGATAGTCAATAGTTTTTGGCAATGTATGACAATAAATTTGCACTATCGACCTTTCGATTTATTCCTACCATCGCATACTTGATAAAACTCCTAAAATTCTTACTTCTATAAGGAAAGCTGTGTTAATACTAGCAATAAGCTGAGCTTAAACTGCAAAAGGTTCCTAAAAACAACTCTAAAAAACATTTTCTGGCATAAGCTAAGCCGTTCTACATGCAATCTTATCTATAAATCTAGGAAAATAAACTATTGTTAAATAAAATATAGGAATTTCGATAAGTTTTCTTCTAAGGAATCTTTTAAAAATATGTTCTACGCATTTTACTTCTATTCTCAAACTGATTTTGCGTTTTTTGGTTCCATTAAAAGTAGATTTTGAACAATTTTTCTACTTGAAGCTTATTAAAGATCAACAATGCTACAGTAGAGGTTAAATAATAAGGCGTTTTTATATTTCTACCGACCTAAGCCTACAAACTTCAGAGAAAAATATTAAAAATTAAGTTAATTTTTAAAAATTTAAGGCCAAATCGCCTAAACACAACAATAAACTCAATATCCTTTGAAAACTTGTCCAATTATGGCATTTCTAAGCATAGAGATCGATTAGATTTCAAAAAAGTTCTACAACTTAGAAGCAACTTCGATCAATCAGAAATTTGATATCGGTTTCAATATTTTGGACAAAATGGTTCTTTAAATTCCTATTAACTAATAAAAGGTTCTTCAAAAAAGAGCTACTAGCTGAAACAGAAGAATTCATTAAGAAAACAAATAAGAATTTCATTCAAGCCAGACTTTGAACTGTCTGTGTCTAGCACACAAAGTATTAAAGTGTGTAATGTGCATACACTTTCGATAGTACCGAGTATATTAGTTCTTACTTCTTTAACAATCTGTTCTTTCAGTTCAGTGTAGCTGGTACTTGATTTGAGTGCAGTGCAGTGCAGTGTAGCAAAAATGTTTCAAAACTATTCAAAAAACACAAAATTAAATCTGTATACTCAAAGTTGAGAAGAAGTTTCGTACGAACTACGTTTACATCAAAAATAAATTCTATCAAAAACAATATCATTACTTGCTTCTCATTGCTTCTTTCTATCCCTCAGTTAGCATTGCCCTTCTGCCACCAGTTGTGGGTGGGGGGGATGTATTACGTCTAAGTCTTATCATTTAGAAAGTTATTGCACTCAATTTCTTTGTGTCCAGTCTGAGGGGGTTCTGTTTTTTGGACTGAGCTAATTTTAAACTAGATTAATTGTTGCATGATAATATTTCAGTTACGTATGGTTAAGTAGATGTGTTTTTAGCCTCCATTCAGTTCTAGTCACCGTTCAGATCGCTCAACTGATGGCTCTGATGCTCCAGACTACGTTTGAGATCAACAATAGTGCTAAGCAGTAGCTGCTGCTTGCGCTGTTGCTGACCCTTTGGGCCTTCCCCCGTGACATCTTGCATGGAACTTTTGGCCGAGACCGAAGCCACCAATTTGGTTTGCGTACGCTCCAGGGGAAAACCGTGCTGCGACTTGTGGCGCTCACTCATATCTGGTTAATTAAAAACTTGCACGATTAAATTGGAATATCTTTGAGATAGCCGAACTTACCCAATTCCAAGTCAAAGGTTTTCTTGATGCGCTCAAATGAGGAGCTACCCTTGTAGACCTTACGTTTGAGTGGTTCGCTATGTGGACAATAGAAGTTGTTGTTGCTGGGCTGGTGGTTGTTGGTGTCGATTTGACACTCTATTTCGGACTCATCGCTGGTATTGGGCCACATTTTGGTGCTGGTCCGGCGCTTGCCCAGGGGACTCTCCTTCAGACGACGACCATTCAGTTGCAATTGTGGTGAGAGTGGAGGAGGAGGAGCGTTAATCTTACGCGGCGGCAACTCAGGTGGTGCATTTTGGTTTATGAAGTTGGTCAGATGAGTCTTGCGTGGACTACAACGGCCGAGTTTGGGACTGTTGGGAGGTGAATTGGCCGAGTTGGTTTCAAATTTCAAAAGCTCGATGCGCTTGTTAATGGCTGCGGCCAATTCATGCTCCAAGGGAGGAGCGGGTGGAGGTGGAGCTTGCTTTTTGGCCTCCACCTCGCTGTTCTTAAGCATTTCCACACGCTTGTTGGCCAAGGGATTGAGACGTCGGGGACTGGCCACGGGTGTGTCACGGGGTATGCTACGAAATGAGAGGGGAAAATTAATTGAAAATAATCTTGGCAAGTCAAAATTTGGGAAACCGAAGTAGGTGTCTCTACTATCCACCGTTTGCTTAGTTCTGCTGGGGAGCTATGAGACTAACCTCTGCAGGCTGTTCTTCATGGACTCCAGCAGTGACTCGGCCTCCATAATCAGCTGCTTGTATTTCATATCTGCCTCCAGATCGGCCTTTAGCAAAGCCTTCTCGCTCTCCGCTATGGTCAAAAAGTTCTTCTCATTAATGCTGCCAAAGATCAAGGAATTGGAGCGATTGGAGAGCGGAGAAGTTTTGTAAATCCTGCAAAGTACGGACGAGTGTCAGGTATGGCTTCAAATTGTCCTATTAACCTCTACCCACCTCTCCTTTCCCAACATCAGATGACGACGCAAACAAATGGGTGTTCCACCCACACTTCTCGTGCCCCTTGGCTCTCGCATTGGTGATATCGGCAGATTCTCGCGATTCTCACAGCTCTTCTTGCGCGTTTTCAAGAAACGCTTGCGTCTGCGCTGCTGTGAGCCATCTACTGCCTCCTGGCCACTCTTGCGTCTTGATCTGGTCGAAGATCTACGCAGTTTTAAGGGACTCGCGTGATTGGGATAGTAGGCACAACTGCCCAAATTGCGCTGCTCCAGCTCCTGCTCCTGCATTGAAGAGGTATCAATAAAGTCGATGTCCAACAGCTCATCCGTGTCGCATTCATCGCCCGCATCTTGTCCCGTATCTAGCTCGGAGGCACAGCAATCTGTGGGATCCGAGTCGCTGCTGAAGGGTTTAAGAAAACGCAAATGAACACAACTCTTGAGATTAGCCAGGGTCGGGTACCCACCTCAGTATGTCGGTCTCCTTCTCGTAGATGTAACTCTCGTCAAACTTGCCAATCATCTCGTTGAGAGTGGCCTCATCATCGCTTAGCATGAACGAAGTGGTGGTGGTACCAGCCACTCCGCCCACAGCCGGAGTTGATGTGGTGTGAGTCTCCACCTGTTCCAAGTGGCGTCGCTTCATGGTGTGCAGAGGGGCATGTAGATTTTCCACTTCAGTCGACGACGAAGAGCCCTCCGAGGACTCGTAAGCAACCTTGGTGGGGGTGGTTGCATTTGTAATTGTTGTTGTTGTTGTTTTGGCAGCCGGAACTTCCAGCTCATTGCTTGACTTAATGCCCGAGGAAGTGGTGGAGGTGGTGCTGGTGGCATCCAACTCCAAGCCAAGTATGGGAGCAGTGGTAGGTGGTGGCGGCGGCAAATGCTCAGCCGTGTTGTACCAGGGATTCGTGCGTATGCGACAACGTTGCCTGGGCGAGGGAGCTGGGAATGAGAGCAGGTTGAATGAGTTAATTGCGGGCTTCAACTAGGAGCGATATGTGTACTTACATTCAAACTGCTTAATGGGCGCCTGCCGTAGAGTTAATGGACTGGCACCTGGCTCCAGGCCAAATATACTCTTAGGCAGCGGATCCATGGGTGACATCTCCTCAATCCGATTCAGACCAAACTTGTAGCGTTGAGCCTCAATGGCCAGGGAATTGACGCTTTTGGGGAAATAATGGGTGCCCGTACGCATGTTTATGTAATACTCTGGAGGATTATAGTTGCTGGCTGCACAAGGAGACGTCCCATCGGTGGAGTAGCCTGTGGAATAGGCACTCTCCGGTGAGGAAAGGCTATGTGGACGCGGTCCGGGCATAAAATTGTTGCGCGGCATGCCACGTGGCGTTCTTAGTCGTCCACCCAATGGGGCTGTAGCAGGAACAGCTGCATTTGGCACTGCTAGACACTCCACAGACTCTCCCAGAGGAGCTGGGACCAACTTAGAGGGCAACAGACGGCCATAATGCACATGATTGCTACTCTGTCTGACCTCCTCATCGTAGACCAGCTGCATGCGTGACAGATTCTCCGACTGAGGTCGCTGATAGTCCGATACGGGGGCTGGTGGACGTAGCAGCAAGGCTCCCACCTCTTCATATTCCACCTCCTCCTCGGCTGGCAGCTGATAGTCCGAATTAAGTGTAGTCTGTTTGGCCGTTGCAGGCTCCTTGGAACCAGTAGACCAGGACAAAGAGGATATCGAAGACGAAGAGCAGTTGACTCTTATGGGAGATTTGTCCGCACAGGAGCTCTCCTTGCTGCCCAGGGGCACACTCAGCTGCTGCGGCTGATGATGATGCTGATACCGATGTGGAGCATACAGCAGATTATCCGACTTGGGAGAGGTTATGGTGTGGGTATCCTGATCTGGCGATTGCCAGCCATAGCGGCTAGGTGTCTGCAAGAAAGAGGAGTAAGTTAGCCAAAGAAGCCATCGTTTTAGCGTCAATCTCTCTTACATGGCATTGTATGGGCGAGACTTCGCGTCGACGCACGGGACTGGCTTTGCTGTGACTGCCGCTGCTGGTCAACACCGGACTGGTGAGATTACTGCCTGATGCAGGCAAAGTACCCGCCTTCTTGCCACTGCCAGCCTCCGCCGCCTGCTTATGCTTGTTGCCCTTCTTCCTGGGACGCACGATGTGCGTCTCCATCCAGGAACGCAACTTGGAGCCGAACATATTTGTAATGTAAATACTGTTGTTTTCCCTAATAAATGGACGGATTCGGTTGGCTGAAAGAACTGAAAGGCAGAAGAGTCGTTTAAGGCCTTGGCCGCAACACAATGGAGCCAATCTCCGGGGGCCACTTAGGGCTGATAAGAAAATCCATGGCCATAGTTTTTACCTCATTCGCAAATGCGCCTCATCTCCTCCAAACGGCATTTGCTTTACGCCTGTTTTTATTGTGCACACGACATGAAAGGACAGGCGCAGGCACAGGCTAACGGCAAATTTCTACACACACAGATAGCGCGTCGTTTGGTTTGTTTGTTTATTTTCTATTTTTGCAGGCGCACCCAACGTTTGGGGGTGGTTTGTACGTAAGTCGTTTGCCTCTATGGCCTAACGAGGCTTCAAGGACTGCGATGAAGTAACTGTATGTGCGAGTGTTTGTAAGGGGTGGTGGGGGGGGACTGTCTGTGTGTATCCTCCCCCGCGGAAATGAACTCTGCGGCTAGTTGTAAATTCTACGTAACTGTAAATGTTCTCTTTTATTATATGTTCCAAGCACTTTCGTTGAGTGTGGATTTCTTTATGCAAATTATTGGAAATTGACTCTGGTCTAACGAATAAATGGGAAGAAGCTGGTGTAGTTGCCTACTTAAAGGCTGTTGTTTCACATTTTTCACTTTTTTTACAAGCAATTTATGTATTGGTATGTGCGCTCGGCTTAAGCGTGCGAAAAAAAATTGGCGAGAGACTAAGAAAGAGAGAGAGCGCGTGTCCGTTGTCGTTGAAATGATAAAAGCTACTGAACTGAAGGAATGCGCAGCTCTGTCAGGACGGAGCAGATAGGCAACAGCCTGGCCGTTACAATCAAATGTTTGAATTTTTGTAAAGTTGAGAAGATTGAATGAGATTTTTAAGAATCATCCTGTAAGTAGACAACTAATTTTAAATTTAAATGTTTATTTTGTTACGTACTACGTCTTACGTCATTTCGCTGCTGCCATCGACTATCGATTTTTTACGTTTGGCCAACTACAAATTAAACTTAAACATTTAGCATTCTATTTTAAATCATAAAAATATATTTAAGTGAATTTGGTTGGCAAAAGTTTAGTTTTATCAAGCTTGTGTCATTTCACAACAACTATCGACTATCGATTGTCTTGTTAATCGTGTACGGTCACCTTGAGATATCATATTTTGTTATTATTTAGAATTTTATTAACCATGAGGTGCTACTACGAGGAACTAAACATCCCACGTGATTCCAATGATGCCGACATCAAAGCAGCATATAGGAAATTGGCTTTAAAATGGCACCCCGATAAAAACCCGGATAATCCCGATGCCAAGGAACGTTTCCAGCTGCTTCAACAGGCCTATGAGGTTTTGTCCGATTGTCAAGAGCGGGCCTGGTATGACAACCACCGGGAGCAGATACTGCGGGGCAAGAACTCGGAGTATTCGGAAAATGTTCTAGATGTCTTTCAGTACTTTAGCAGTTCCTGCTACAAAGGCTATGCAGATGACAACGGAGGCTTCTACAGTGTCTATCGGGAGGTGTTCGTCAAGATTGCCTTGGAGGATATGGAGTTCATGGACAGTGATGATGTTCTAGGACTGGCACCAGAGTTTGGCTACGCTGACAGTAGCTATGAGGAGGTGGTGGGTCCGTTCTATGCCTACTGGCAGGCCTATAGCACCAAAAAAACCTATGAATGGCTGTGTCCCTATGACGTGAGGGAGATCAAGGAGCGGTTTATATTGCGCAAAGTGGAGAAGGAGATGAAAAAGATAGTACAGGCGGCACGCAAGGACAGGAACGAGGAGGTGGGCAAGCATGAGACCTTACATAAGAACCAATTATAATGCAATTTCTTACAGGTGCGCAATTTAGTTTCCTTTGTGCGCAAAAGGGATCGTAGAGTGCTGGCCTATCGAAGGATTCTAGAAGATCGAGCTGAGGCCAATCGGCTGAAGCAGCAGGAGAAGCGCAGGGAACAGCTAAGAAAACGTCAAGAGGAGCTGGCGCTGGTGAAAGACAATAAAGTCTTTAATGAGGGCTATGAGGAGCAGCTGAAGCAGCTGGAACAGCAATATGGCAGTGATTCTGATGACTATACAGATGACGATGATGAGGAGGAGGAGGAGGCGGATGACCCATCAGAGCCAGACACTGCTGAGGGGGACGAAGAGGCACTGAGCAAGTTGGAGTATGTGGATGATTTATATTGTGTGGCCTGCAATAAATCGTTCAAGAATGCCAAGGCCAGAGCCAATCATGAAGAGAGCAAGAAACACAGGGAAAATATAGAACGTCTTTGTCAGGAAATGGAGGCTGAAGAGCAGGCCTATCAGGAAGAATCAGATGAGCAGGTGGAAGAATCCCTAGGTGAACTTCAACTAAAGGACGAAGAAGAGGCCGAGGAGGCGCCTAGCGAAGAGGAAGAAAAGCTCTCTAAACGTAATAAAAAGCAAAAAAAGACCAAGAAAGTTAACGCCCAGCTGGCAAATGCAGAGTTGAGCGATGACACTGCCGAGTTTGAGACCCACAAAAGCGACTCCGAGGAGGATAATGACTGGAGCAGAGGGAAAAAGTCCGCCAAGAAAAGTAAAGCTACGAAAAAACCCATCAGCAAATCAACTAAACCCCTGGAAGAACCCACCCCAGAACCTGTTAAAGAGACCCCAGTTCACGAGGAACCAGCTCCACCTCTTGATTCCACCAAACCCCTACACACCTGCGTTACCTGCCGCCTAGTCTTTGACTCCAAGAACAAACTGTTCGCCCATCTCAAGAAGACCAATCATGGCGTCTACATACCCAAGGCCAAACCGGAAGTGGTCGGCAAGCCGCCTGGGGGCAAAGCCAAGGGCAAGCGTACTAAATAGTTTGATAGAAATGTTACAAATATTTATTAAAATTCGAGCACTGCAATTAAATTTTAAGTATAACTTTATGGAATGCAGACCAGCTTGCTGCCCTCCTCCACGCGTCGGCGCACCCGAGGATTCATGTTCGAGGATTCGGCCCTCAGGCTCAACCCGGCCGCCCCGAAGGTGAGGAGTATGCCTAAGATGCCACAATAAAACGAAATTCCTGTGAAAATTCCACAAATTAGTAAGAACTTGTCTTCATATTTCTACTGTCCACTGTCCAAACCTATGCTGCAGTCCGCCGGATAGAAAGGTTCCGCCTCGGGGCCACACAAACGCTGCACGCGACCGGCCCGCCAGCCCAAGGGGTGCAGGAACAGGGCCAACATGACGCTAATGCCGGCCACCACCTGGGCACAGGCGGTCATGTTGTGTATACTCTTGCCAAAGGCCGACTGGCGACAGCAGGTGATCAGGGTTAGAAACACGGTCAGGCTGAGCAGCACAAATCCCAGCGAGATAAAGAACATGGCAGCCTTCCATTCGCTGGGGTAGATGCTGCTGTCGGTGGCAAAGCCATCCAGGTCGAAGCTGCCGCAATCGTAGCCCAACTGAGTGGTTATCCTGCAGCGTGTATAAATGCCCACGGAAGACCGTCGGGCGGCGACATCCACCACTGGTCCTACCAGCCATTTGGGTGTCACCCAGGCCACGGCGATGAGCATGGCAGCCACCAGACTGCACAGAAACCAGACTAGACTGCCACTTGTGATGATAATGTAGCACATTTTTGTTGTTTGGGGCGGGTGGGTTAGCGGTTGTCAGAATGCGTCAGCGCTGGACGAATACATAATAGTCTCTAAGCATTGGCATTGCCCGAGCACGCACATCCACCACCGAGAGCTAGAACTTCCTCCTCCTCCTCCTCCTCCAGCCAGCTGACCAGCCCGAAATGGTATTGTTTATTTTATGCTTTCGCCGTTCGTTGTCTGTTTCTGTTTCTGTTTTATGTTATTCACCCCACAAACTCGAGTCCAAACTGGCGGAGGCGGGGGAGGGGGGAAGACCGCCCAACCCGCAAACGCAAATGAATTGTCCGATAAATTGTTGCTGGCGTTGGCGCTTTTCTCTTGCTGTGTTCAGTTTCCAATTTCTCAATTCTGCTTCAATTTTTGCAACTCTTCGCCACACTTTGAACTTCCGCTCGCGCAGGCGTCCTCCTCGGATGCGATCATAGCTCGCTGGCAGACACCCAAAGACAGAATGGAAGGAAAAAAATGAATGGCGCGCATTGAAACCAGCTGCATACGAGTCGATCCACTCGGGAGGGGGAGTGGAAATCCAGACATTCCAGAATTGCTCTGCCAGCCATGATGTTCTCTCCCCGGCCTGGCGGGCTCTCTTTTTCATATTTTGGTTTCGATTGGGTGAGCACACATGTTGGAGTTGGGTCTGGCCGAAGGGGAGCGATGTGGGACAGGGGTGGATCAACGATCAAAGTTGGGAACTTTTGGTAATATTTATGGTACAAAATGTACATTTATTGGGAAGGAATTGTGTTGAACCGAACCTGTTTCCAAGCTGAAGAGGTGTGGTTCGGGTTGTGGTTCGAAAACTCTTTCAATCAGAAGGTGATTCGATTCAGGTTCTGGGGGGTTTACACTTAAAATTCCTCATACTTGCTTCTATTCCATTACCCTCTCTCACCACAGTCCGCTCCTGTCTTATGCCAGAGTTTTGATCCCGCCCCCCTTCAGCTGCGATGAGTAATCCGTCGGGCGGGCGTCTGTTGTACGCTCCGTTTGAATGCAAATGTGTGGTCTTTGTATTTCCACTGATCTTGCTGGGGCGGTTATCAGTTAGCGCCTTCCATTGCATCATCGTCGTCATCTCAATATGTGTACACTGGGCAATTGTTGGGTGATCGTGACCGAGAGTCAGTCGTTGCCCGGCAAATGGATGCCGTACACAAATTACGCGTTTCACTTTCACTCTTCTCTTGTGCTTCCGAGCTCTTATCAATCCAACATGTAAATCATTTCCAATTGCTTAACGATGCTCCCAGACACGCTGTTCCTGTTCGTGGCGCTGCTAGTGGGTCGTCTAATCCTGGTGCAGGGTCATTATTATTATGACTATGGCTATCGGGAGATTAATGAGCCGCCACCTCTGTGCTCGGATTATGAGATGCTGATTGTGAATACGCGCCAGTGTGTGCGTCGCTGTCATATAGTGTGTCGCCGTGGAGTGTGTTTCGAGGATGGAGATTGTCCTTGTGCCAACCAATATAGCACTTCCTTTAAGCACGGACTACAGTGTGCGGCTGAGTGCTTGCCCGGATGCAAGGAGGCGGGTGGCTATTGTGCTGCACCAGATCTGTGTGTCTGCAGGAAGGGTAGTCACTATTATTTTAATGCCGTGGCAAGACGTTGTCTGAGAAGGGGGCCACGACTGCTGGACTTGTGTGGCGGGTAAGAAAGCTTTCCAAGACATCGCTGCCTTTTACTGTTTGAAATCGACTAACGGTTCTCTTCTTAGGCGCTGTACCCACGGCAGATGCTCCCATGATGGTCAATGCATTTGTGCTCAGGGCTATGAACTTCGTGCTACTCTCCTACATGGTCAGCAGTGTATGCCCCAGTGTGAACAGTAGGTGGAGTTTGGGGACAGCTTCCTAGTATTAACCTTTTTTTGTTCATCTTTTTAGCGACTGTGGTCCCAAAGCTTATTGTTTTGCTCCCAACATTTGCGCCTGCCGGCACAAGTATCATCATTATGCCTTTAACGGTATCTGCACTGAGGACTATTGACCTTGTAGACGTCATCCACCCACGAATTTTTGTGTACATACAAAACAAAAACCTATGCCAATGCAATTTTCTATAAATAAATTATTTTTGTTTTTACTTAATGAGCGCACGGACCCCCCCCTAACAGCCCAAATACACCTTAGCGATTGCACACTTGTGAGAGAGCTTGAAAGAGCGCCTCTCTCTCGCACGTAAGATAAAAGAAATATCGGAATTTGATCACATATTAAGCAAATACAGTGAACTCCAGATAACTAGAAACGGTAAGAGGTTGTCCACTTTTGTTGTTGTTAAATGAAGGCCTACAAATTTTGAATCAATTATGTGGGCCTGAATTCAATCGATCAACTAAGCAGAAGAAAGTCAAACAGGAACTTGCGTACGTGCGCTGCAGAGGCCTCCCGTTCTTCTCAAAGGGGTTTTAATCTGAGTACTTATTTGCGGTAAGCCCCTGCCTTTGTCACTCTCTCAAAAAACAAACCAGTTATGCAGTTTAAAAAGAATTTAAAAAAAAGAAGGCCTGATAAGCTTTAAGTTTTACTTCTTTTTAGATATGGCCACAAGATATATGTATGTATATACGTAACATACATTGTCTGAGTGCAGGGTACTTATATTTCTATTGCTCCATATTTAAGATGAAGTATGTATGTATGTATGTAAGTGTAAACTTTACTTGTCGCCGTCGACGCCGACGTTACCAAAGCGAGCGCGTGTGGCGTGTTTTCATATTTCAGGCTGCGTGTTTGTTGTTGGGTTAGGACGCCGGTTTTTAGTTAGGGGTGGGCGCGTGAAAGGAAAAGATATGAATGAAGACAATCATTTGATTCTTCTGTGTAATTTTTAGCTTATTTCAATTATTATAAACACAATCTCTTTATATACATACATATCAATTGAGTTCTTCGCAACGTACTGGCTGCAATATGTCCGTGCACTGTTTGTCTCATCGTTCATAATCTCTCTTTTTCGTTAAGTCTCCACAAAACTGTTCAATTAAATTAATCTTTACCAAAGTTGGTCAAAGCGGGAAACCATAATTAAAACACGCACTCAGTTTTTCTCTCACCTCTAGTTCTGTTTAACGGTGGCAGCAGCAGCGCAGTCGGCAGCGCAGGCAGACTGTTCCATTCGTTTCTGTTCTCCAACGCTTTTCAGTTGGAGTTTTGCTTTCGACTGTATTGGTTCGGCGTGGTTTTTGTTGGTGGACATTTGTTGCTGGAGGAGGCAAAGGCATTCCGTATCCGTGAATTTTTTGCAGCTTGTGAAACTCAAAAGCAATTTGCAATTTTAATTGACTTTAACTGCTACACAAATTGCACTTTCTTCGATAAACAAGGCAGAAAATGGGCCAGGTTAAGGTACGTACACATACACACGTACACACCTGGGCGCCTATGTATGTATACATGAGGCACATCCTGTTATCCTGGGGCAATCACCACAAGTTGGCAGCTCTCAAAAACACCATTAAGCTTGGGAAAATCGCCAATTCATCAATAAACTTAAACTAATGATACAAATGAGATTAGAAGAAGCCGCCACGCGTGTGTCTCGCAATTTAGCTGAGTGTGTAGGCGTATGTATGTATGTTTGTGTGTGTGTGTGTGCTTAGAATTATGTAATCAGTGTTTCAGATGCTTCGGATGCAACTGTTCATTTTGTAATGACATTGCATGGAGGCCAAGAGAACAAGCTCCAAGGCCTGACATGGCGTGTGCAATTCGATTTATGACAATTATTTATATTTAGCCATAAATATGTATGTACGAGGGTTGCCCTTTTCATTGTTAGCCCAAGATCCTTTTCAAACTTCCAGTAAAAAGTTTGATACTCTTCACTCTGTACTTTTTTTGTTGTTTACATAAAAAGTTGACAAATTTATCTCTGGGTGTGCCTTTGGCTAGAAATGTATACATATGGCAGCCCTCGCACATATGTTGTTGTTCTTTATTTTTTGATAGAATTGGAGACATTAGCTGCTGCGCAATTTTTAAGGCCCGCCCCAACAACCAAAAAAAACATTTTTTTTATTGGCTTAAACAAAAATTGGCGCTAATGCAGGAATGCCGAAACCGGTTAATGCATTAGCACTTCAAGTCTTGCGGGGGGGCGAATGATTTTATAAATAAATACAAAAAACACCGCTCGAGTCGGTCTTATCAACTTGTGAAAAGTCTTTCGTTCCCTGATAACACTCTTTGATATTGCCTTATCAGATGCCCCAACCTAACCTTAGTTTTCTCTGCTCCACAGAAAGCCTCATCCGCCTTGAGCAAACTATTTGTCTATGGTGCCTTAAAGTATGGCCAGCCCAGCAACTCCATACTGGCCAGTACCGGCAATGGCTATGCCAAGTATTGGTGCCGTGCCACCACCACACAAAAGTTGCCTTTGGTCATCGCCACGCGATACAACATTCCCTTTCTGCTGAAAAAGCCGGGCGTTGGTTATTATGTCACCGGTGAGATCTATGAGATAGATGATCGTATGCTAAACTCATTGGACAACTTGGAGGATTGCGGGGATGTGGTTATGCGTGAGAAGCACGACATGAACATTGGCGTGGGCGAGGGGTAAGTGTGGCCGTCATTTTGAGAGATTATTTTTATAAAATTTGCCTTTAATTACAGAACTGTACCCTGCTGGGTGTACTTGCTGCAGAAATATCCCGAGAAGCTGCTGACGCTACCCTATTTGTCCAGCTATGAGAATAACACCACCCACCCTTACATACAGAGACATCGTCGTACCCATAAGCATCCGGCCCAGGATGATCTCAGCTATGAGGCCCAAAATTAAGAGAGGTGAATTATTTGGCCAGTCGTTGCATTTGTAGAATGTATACAACGATTTCCAGTTGGAAATGGACTTAACATGATATATATATTGATTATATACATATATGTACACTATATTAGATTCTAGCGAAGTCGTAGTTTGTAATTTCATAAGCAAAAATACAAAACTGAAGCAATTCTCGGAGTGTTTATATTGGATTCATCCACCTGCCTTTAAAGTTCTTGTGAAGCAGATAAAGCTGGAAAAGTCACCGCTTTAAAGAAACCTCCCGTGCCTGTAACTGTTGCGAAACTATCTTTAGCTATTTGTTGTTGGTAGATATATTTAAAATACCAGAAAGAAGTTTATAAAAGATTGTTTCTATGTTTTTCAGATGTTTGATTTACAAGTTTTTTAATTGATTTACATAAACCAGAAGCTAAAAACACATTGGCAATATTTTTACCGGTCAACAAAGCTTAATAAGTGTGGAGGACCGAGTTTGGCCATTTTCTAGTTCACTTTCAGAAGATTATTAATGTTATCTAAGCTATTTTGACGCTTATCAAAGTTTTTTAGACACTAAGGACCGATTTCACATCTTTTATATCCGATATATAGCTGATATGTGACAGATAAAACCAGAATTCACTCGGCTATTTGCAAGTTTATGTGATCTAGAAGATATGAAGTCGGTTCTTAGGGCCGATTTCTTCCACATAGAGCTATTTGTCACATAAGCTACACAAATGATAGAGTAAATTCTAAGTATATCTGGCACATAGCAGCTATATTGAAGTTGTGAAATCGAACCTTAATCGATTATTTACCTCTTTAAAAAGAGAATCGACTGGATCCAAAAAACGAAAGACTTGAATATGTATCAATGAAAACGGGAAACATCTATTGAATCTATCTATTATCAGTACCTTCCTATCGCTGCCTTCTTAAACCTTGTTTATTATCTGATTCTACAACTCTCTGGCCGATGCTGACATTATTTTGACTGTTTGGAATCGATAACATCGACTGTTAAATAAGATTGAGAGAATATCCACCAATTCTCTATGTCCATTGATTCTTTTTATACCCTTGCAAAGGGTATTATAATTTTGCCCAGAAGTTTGCAACTCTTAGAAATATAAATTTCCGACCCTATAAACTATGTATATACTTGATCAGGGTGACGAGCTGAGTCGATTGAGCTTTGTCCGTCTGTCTGTCTGTTTCTACGCGAACTAGTCTCTCAGTTTTAAAGCTATCGAGCTGAAATTTTGCCACAGAGTCTTCTCTTTGCTGCACACTACTAATATGTCGGAACCGACCGGATCGTATGAATATATCTCATAGCTCCCATAGGAACAATCGGTGGGAAAATGGGAAAAAGAGTATTTTTTGAAAATATTTAAGCGAGCACTTGCAAGGGTATAAAAACTTCGGCACAGACGAAGTTAGCTTAGCTTTCTCGTTAATACATTATTTAGCTTCGATTCGACCATCTTAATCCAAATGCAGTAAATGATAGATGACAAAGGAGTATCAAATGTTTTGTTATTTATTTCTCTTAGCAGAAAATTGATTAGTATTCTAAGAAGGGAACCAGAGCATCTGGCGTATAACAGACTATTGTTGAAAAGTTGCTTCTAATTTCTAAAATTTGTAATTTGTAAAAAGTATCATCAAAATATAACTAAGTCATACTGGAACCGAACTCTTTTCAAACATTTACAGCAAATACACAATTTTAAAGTCCTTCAATCGATTCCGTATGGTACGAAGCACTGAAAAACACCAAGCCAAACTAAATCTGAAGACCTTGATTATAGCATTCGGTTTAAAAACTTGGAATAGTTCGCTTGCTGCTCACCAATCAATGCATCCCACTCTTACGGTGCAGTATTACAACTTTAAGTTCGCTAAAAAAAACAATAAATATTTGAAACCAAATGTGGTTCTTGGCATTCGTCAACTCATAATACTCCTACCAACACATGGTATAAATCTTTTGTTAATTGAAGTTGATTTACTATGCTAAAAAGGTAGTTTCACCGCTACTCAAGAACTTTTTATTGTAAATGTAAAATAAAACCTATCAAAATGTTGCCTTAATTTCTCCCGGTGTGGGTACCCCCTATTTTCGTGTGAATGGCAAATCGAGCTTTCGCTTATCAATCTCAAAATCTGAATTCAAGCAAATCATTGCGAATTAGTATTAAATGACCCACACAGATACGCCCGTCTGAGCCCTTTGTTAGTTTGCAATGCCGAGAATGTCTGGCCTGGCGCGTGTCTTTGTCTATGGCACTCTAAAACGTGGGGAGCCCAATCATTACTGGCTAACGGCCAAAGAGAATGGGCAGGGCAGATATCTGGGCAAGGGCACAACCGGTCAGAAGTATCCCCTGGTCATAGGCACACGCTATAACATTCCCTTTCTGCTGGCCAAGCCAGGACATGGCCAGCACATACAGGGCGAGATCTATGAGGTGGACCCGTTAATGTTCTCCAGGCTGGATGAATTGGAGGACTATCCCAATTACTATGACAGGGAAGAGCAGGACATAGTTACCGCAGACAATCAGTAAGTGCAGGTCTCTGCTGCTCCTCTGTCCTGCATATTCTACCAATCCCCATTCTCTGACCCCTCCCTTTGACAGAACCCTGAAATGTTGGCTTTATCTCATACGAAACTATCCGGACAAGCTGCTGGACAAACCGCATTTGAGTTCATATCACAACTCTCCCGAGCAGCCGTACAATGAAAAGTCAGTACGAGATCCCTTAAGGCCGGCCAGCGAAGATCTCTCTTTCTGAACTAAAGCCGACTCCCGTTTCCTCTTCCAGCTATCTGCACAGTGAGGCGGCGGATCTCTATACTACATAAACACGCTGGCGACTTGTACAAAAGTAACGTTTATAAACGGATTTCAACGCATGGCTATTATTCATATTCTATTACATAATGTTTTCGCCGTAAATTCAAAAATGCAAAAAGAAAACCCGAAATGAACAATAGTTGTTGTAGTAGTAGTAGTAATAGGGGGAGGGAGCGGGGAGCAGTGTAAAGATGAGTCGAAAAGCCTAGAAAATGCAAGGCCGCTTTAAGTGGCCAACGGTTTCCTGTGGGTTCCAACTTAGCTGTCTGCCTCATCGTCCAGCGACTGGAATCGATTGGTGGCCGCCACCGGGGCTGCGGTGGCCTCCTGGACACGCTGAAAGCGGCCACCGTGACGGACTTCTTCGAAGGCGGGTTCGTTTTTCTTCTTGCGTTGCTCCTCGGGACGTGCCGCATTGAGGGTGGGAAAGAACTCCGTATTGGTGATATCCGGAGCAGCGCGACGTGGACGCATGCCGACGCCCAAACCGCTGCCGCCGCTACCCATACCGCTGCTGGCTTGCTGTGGCAACAAGAACAAGGCCCAAGAGTAAGTGAAATGGATCAACTGGCGAAGCCCAGGCTCAACTTACACTATAACGTAACGCGGGTGATATATAGACTTTAGACGAAGACGTCTTCTCCGCCTCCACCGGCACCGGGATCTGAGTCACTTCCTCGGCAGGAATCAGCTTTTTCCAGACCCCATGGCCGACTCGCTTGTGAGTGCTGGGATCGGCGTTGGCATAGCCCTCACTGTCCTCATCCTCCTCGTCGTACACATCTTCGGGCTGTTGTTGCTGCGCCTGCCTTTGTTCGTTAATGTTCAGCTGGCCAATTTTCAGACCGCTGTAATCCTTGCGCTGCTCTTCCTCAAACTCTTTCCACTCCTCCTCGACGTGCTAAATTGGGGGGGTGGAAGGGAAGGGAAGGGCTTAGAAACTCCTGCGAGTGTCGCCTCTCTCCGCTGTCGCTTACCACTTCGACCTCTGGCACCTTCACGTTGTTCTCGTTTTCAGCGCTGCTGCCGCCGACGCCGCCTGCCACGCCGCCAGCAGAGACGGGCGCTTCAGGTTTTTTTAGTTTGGCGACCACTTTGGTGCTATCCTCCAGGTTCTTCACTAACTCGTCGGCCGTCACAAACTTGGTCTTGTTCTTGGACTTTTTCTTGTCCTTTTTCGCAAAGAAGTCATCGAGTTCGGCCATGTTTTGTTTGCCAATTAAATAATTTATTAATTTTTTTTTTTGACTTCGCCACGCGCTGTCGATAACACACGTGCTGATAACTATTCGATTTCGATCATTCGACAAGGGATCGAGTACTTATCGATGTCATGGCTTAACGATGACAAAGCACAAATTTCGATTAAGTGATTGTGATTTCGCCGTAAGAATAAATAAAATATATATATGTTTGAAGTAAACATCAAATTGCTGCCATGTGGACGATTTCAAAACCATAAAAATAAATACTAGTTCGTATCAAGCTTATCGATATATCGATGGTCGTTGACAGTCTGGCCGGTTAAATTCAAAAGGTGCCAGAGCAGCTGACATGGCTGACCTTTTGCTGTTGATATTTGCCAAATTTGCAAATACGCAAGCTATTTGGCAATAATATTGCCAAAAATTAGCATACGAGATTGATAACCAACTCATTAGGTTGAACAAAATGGAAACAAGCCAACGACTGCAAAGCTAGGGCCATTGTGCAACGAAAAACTAGACTCATCCATAACTAATTTGTAGTTTTTGTAGTTGGTCTTCTCTCTTCTTCAGTATTTTTTTCTTTGTGCATACATAATGATCTATGCATATTTATGTGCCAAACTTGACGCAAATTTTGGGCCAAATTGCGCATCTAATGGCCCATGGCAAGGGGGATGGTTGGCCAGTGCAAAAGACATGACTCTGGAGTGGAAGATTTGTTTAGTTTTTTTTTGGCAAAAACTAAACCATTTCAACTAGCTTAAGTCAATGTTTGCACCAACACCCAAGTTAAATGTTTGCCACACTTCCCAAAAAAAAAAACACCAAAGACCCACAGATCTCTTTGGCTTTGGCTGTTTAACCAGTTAATCGATTCAGAGGCGCAACCAAGGGGGGTGGTTCAAACAAGATGGGCCAGTTGGCATATTCTGTTTGAAGATGAAGCCTACTTTTTGTGAAAATTCAAAAAAAGGAAAGGGAATTTTAAATAATTTGTAGGGTCAAAGATTCCATGAGTCCCCCTGAAGCAGAGCTAGTTTATAACTCTGTTTCACTTATTTTACCCTTGCAGAAGGTATATTGAAATTCTACAGATGTTTGTAACGCATAGAAGGAAGCCTTTCAGAACACATAAAGTATATATATTCTTGATCAGCTGAGTCCGATATAGCCTTGTTCGTCTGTTTCTAGGCTATCTCCTCCGTCAGTTTTAAAGCTATCGCGACCAAACTTTGCACGAAGTCTTCCGGTACAAATACGCTGCACATTTGTCGGAATCGGCCGTATCGGATGACTATAACATATAGCTGCCATAAACTTCGTATTTACTAGTTTTTAATGCTTCTTCATAATTCTGCCAAATTTGGTCGAAATCGTACATCTATATGGTATAGCTGTCATACAAAAGTAGAGTCAGAAAAGTAGTCCTATTGGGAAAAACTTGTTTCTTATCCGTGGAAATGTCCTTCAAATTGGTTCGAAAACGTGCTGCAAGGGTATACAAACTTAAATTTAACCCCCCTTAGCTGGTCAAGTGCCTGGCTACGCCTATGTACCCTAAAAAGCCATTCATATTGACAAGCTGTGGCCAGGCGGCGCTTAGTCTTCTTTTGAACGTCGTCGAGTCTACAACGTGAATAACATTCAGCCAAGTCGCTCCACTTGCAGTTTGTGTCTTAGTTGAGTGAATCGTAACGTGTTACCCGTCCAAATTTGCACCAAACATTTTTCAAAGTTTTTAATTAACGAGAATCGCACTGCAAAAGGTAATTAAAAAACCAAAATAAAAATAAATCTGCACAGGCACTCGCCTTGGCGTCAACACGAAAAATAAAGCAAAAAATAAACATTTTTTGTGTTTTGGCAATTCATTTCAATTGCTTTACGACCTCTGGTTTGAGGTAAACAAACACTTTGATTGTCTTCAATTTTTTGGGTTTTTTTTTGTTTTTTGCTGGGCAATTAGTAGGAAATGGCAGCGTTTAGCTGCCCAGCCAGGCGTTTAATTGAAGACTTATCTGTATTTAGTTAGACTCCAATTCTCTTAGACTCGATCCATGATCCATGATCCCTATGTCAGGGTCAACACTGCAGTACTTTTCCGCTTGCATAAATTTACATGTGAATTGGTTTTCGGTTGACCACAAATTTGTGCCTCCATTGGGATTAATTATTTCATCTGCTTTTGTCTACTTTTGGACCGTAGCTCTCGCTCCCCTCTCTCTCCTCTCCCCCTTTCGCGTTCGCGCTTCTGTGTCAATGGCAATCGATACAAAGTTGATTTACATATTGGGGGGTTTCTTTTCTCAGTCTTTCGATTTCATGCCTTAATGCCCAGAGCCAAATGGTATTCGTGTATCTCATCAAAGATGTGCAGTGTTACCACACGAGTTCGTGTGTTTTGAGCTGACTGTTAAATTTTTTTGAAATGGGGTCAAACGCATTTAAAACTTATATATACATATATACTCGAGACGGACTCAACTTTATTAGCTGCAGAAATTTAGACAGATAGACAGATTTTTAATGGCCCCCACTCACAGCGTCATCAGCATCAGCATTAGGCATCATCATCTGCAGCAACCGCTGGAGAACTATCTACAGTGAGAAAAAAATCAAGTATTTTGCACTAGAATCCTGCAAAGGTTGAGTAAATGAAATTGCAACGTTGATTTGTTCTTAAAAGCAACTTAAATTTGGTGTTCTTGATGCAAGAATTCGTCATTCCAAGTGTTAAACTTAGAGTTATAAAACATCCAAATCCAATGCAATCCTTGAGCAAAACCTTGCCCTGAATCTGCCTACCGGATTTCAAAGAGACAGACCATTAAGAGCATATTTCACTAGCTGCATTCTTAAATTAAGTATTCCTGATACAAGAATTTGTCATTCTAAGTGTTAAACTTAGAGTTATAAAACATCCAAATACAATCCTTGAGTATGAACTGGGCTTACCAAATCCTTGCCCTGAATCTGCCTATCAAGTTTCAAAGAGAAAGACAATATAGAACATTTTGTACTAGCTTCAAGAATGGCCGTTGTCAAAACTAATGGCAAGAATGCAAATTCTTAATACCGAATTTCTTATTTTCATCTTTATTTCTCTATCTGCACTTACTTCTACATCTTTACGCTGCCTATCAAAATCAAATAGAGAACAATTGAAGCTTCATTCAGGTAGAATATCCTTCAAAATCTAAAGAAAAATACTTTTTTAAAGCTTTTTATACACAAATTGTTGGTTCTGCCATGTTCCGAGTTTTCAGAATTTTATGGTATTTTTTTTAACCAACTTAATTTTGAGAACTAGAATCTGAGATAGTCTAGTAGGTCTTTGGGCCAGCATGTTCGAACATTAAATTGACAAGCTATTCACATTGAAAACATGACTACATGCATTCCTACTAGACTATCATGTAACATGCTACAAATAGGTGAACTCAGCATAAGAATATAAAGTACACAGAAAAAAAGATCACGATATTAAGTATCATATGGGTATTTTTTAGTATCAAATCGGGCTTCATCTGATAAGATATCAAGATGATCCCACCCAGCCAACATTAGGAAGATAATTTTCATAAAAATCACCTTGTTAAGTCTTTTCCGACTCCTTTTAATGATCCAAAAGAGATGCCTATCGTATGCGAATAATTGGGACTCGAAAATGACTCATGAATATGCTCCAAATGTGATTTAGCGAAATACTACTAAAAAAGTACTCTCAAATGACACGAAACTGATTGGAAACTGTCCAGAATGTATGCTGGGTATACCCACCCAACATTTGGAAGAACATTTTAACAAAAATCAGCTTGATGAGCCTTTTTTGAGCTCTTTTGATGATTAAAAGGGGATAAGTATCATGAGCGATTAAAAGAAGACTCGTAAAAGAGTCGTACTTATGTTCAAAGTGTGATTTATTGAAATACTCCTGAAAAAGACTCAATAATTACTCCAAAATGAGTCAAAACTGTTCAGAAGAACGGGTTACAATCGTCTCCTCAAGATGAGTCTCGGCTAGGGTACCATTTTCTCCCGACAAAAGTATAGTATCTGATCAGAAAAAGAGCGCATTATGACCGAGGACTCGAAAAAGACTCGAATGTGATCAAAAGGTTGATAAAATGTTTGCTGGGTACTTACAACTAAATAGTATCAATTTGATATGAAATTGGTTATATTATAGGTTGAAATTTGATATTTTAGTTCGACTTTTTGCAGATGAAGGACGATTATAACTTTATCCTACTTCTGTATACAAATTACCTAAGAAGAATTTGAATTCATTTTATGAATGCCAAATCTAGATTCAAAAGAAAGTCAGCTTAGGTTTCTATATCGATCTAGAAGTAAGATCTTTAAGATATTTAAATAGTTCCTTATGTAAGCGGCCTTTTAGGATTAAAGGCTTGGTACTTAGAATAAGAATTTGGCACTTGACTCAAATAGTTTCGTACTAATCCTACAATAAACAAAGTTTACACTTTATTCTTCGAGTTAAGCGCGTAATTGTTACCACAAACTTGTCTGAAAGTCACCTCTTGGGATTCTCAACTTTTTGTAAAAGGTTTTTGATCTGTTGCTATCGTGGTTCTAGTTATACCAAGTTCCTAAATCGAGTTTCTCGCTGTGTAAGTTCTAAAACTTTGCAAAGTTGCCAACCATCCAGACTGAGTGGGAGACCCAGACACAAGTTTGTGTTTTCCCTCACCGCTGAATGTAAACAAGTGAGAGAAATGATTACAGCCAGCTAATAAAACATTCCATATGTTTCAACCGGTTTTGATTGCAAAAATAAAACAAATAATTAATTATTATTAAGTCTTGTCACTTTTATAGCCAGTTTATGCATTACAAAATATGTGCCATGGCAAGTGGTTATGGTTTTTGGACACGCCTGCCAGCAAATGTTTCGCGTTTGTGTTTCCGTTTTCATATTTGATAAGAATAGATACAACAACAAAACACAACAAACAACTTTACATATTGTGTGTGGCAGGGAGATTAGGTTTTTGGTTTTTAATTGTAAGCATTTATAAGGCATTGAGGTCTCCAGCTCGGCTCTAACCAGTTTCATTCTTCGAGGTTGAAAGGTTAACTAATTAATAAGCCACTCACTTCCTGTGGAAGAGTTTGAAGATACTTTTGGTAAGGCCCTTCGTTTACTGAACCACTGACAGTTAAGTAGCCTTGATAATATAATTCCATTTATTGGTATTGGTATTAATTTATTAACTAAACTAATTTGTTTTTAATAAGCGCAAATGAAATCTCTGGGCTACAAAATGATTAATAACAGGTAGACAATTAAAGCGGATGTCTTCCCAAACCGGATTCCTGACTGGAAATGTCGTAAAAGTTGTATCATACTATCCGTATTTATACAGGCGCAACGATTACTAGGTGATAAAGTCCAAGTTTTAGTAGGATCGTTGAGATTTATGCAACTAAATCTCTAGACGCAGTTGGATTATAAAACCACACAGAGGTATACTAAAAGCGAGATGGAAAGGGGTAGGTGGGGTTGTTTATACAGTCTTGAGTTTTTAGTTATAGATCAGAATAGATTTCAGCTATTCAAGAGCGAAAATTTAAAAGAATTCGGACTTAGGGTAGAGAAAAGATCTTTTTGTTATGCCTAGCTATAAGTTTGTACTTCAATTAAGCACAAACAGCAACAATACTTGATTTAAGTACAATATACTTGATTCAACTACTGAGTTTTCCATCCTAAAACACTTGTCTTAAGATGGTTTCGGCAAAAATTAAGAGAATTTCAAACTTTCATCATGCTTTAAGGTACAAAAAAGTATCCAAAAAAAATCCATTTGTAAAGGATATGTCTAAAATTCTTTTCTTCATCCAGCCGAGCTGTAAAATCATCCAAATGATCATCACTTTTCATATCCTTTGATGATCTTAGACAAGAAGATGACCAAGCTATTATCAAAGAACGATTCTACCATCAAATTATACGAAAGATAATTTCCTAAGGATCTTAGGAATTTGGGATGTTTTAAGAATAGAACCCAGGTTCAACCCAAAGGAACTGCTTCTGGGCAGATTCGATGCCTTTAAAGAGCGTTACGTAATTGAGGGTTCCAACAACAACTAAGCTACAAAATGAACCTCAAGGGTCAACTACAAATCAAGCAAAGCTGATGAGAATTCAACAATTAGCTAATCGAAAGGAGCGTTCTACGATCGAACGCCCCTGTTTAGTTGCAGCAACAAATTGTTAGATCATCTCATTAATATGTAACTCAAATCGACCTGAATTAAAGCAGACTCGTTAAGCGAGTTATGGGAATATCTGTTGATCACCTGCGTAAGTGCTCGAGCATGCTAATTACATTAGATTACATTAGAATAGATGAATTCCATTAAAACTATCTCTATTTATAGTCTGTGGCAAAGGTAAACAGAGTAATTATATTTAGTTTGTAAAATTACCATATAAATGGTATATATATTCTTGACCAGCATCAACAGCCGAGTCGTCTGGGTCCCTAAGAACACACAGATCTCAGAGTTGAGATAGAGGTTTGGGATATAAGGAACATTTGCTTCTTATATTTGCAGGCAGATCAAGTTGGTTTTTAATTTTTTCCACGCCCCGCAATTTGGGAAAAACGTCATATCTCCCACAGTTTTATAGATAGAACGTTCGCACCTTCTAGACATATTAACTAATCACCATTATTTATTGATTTGCCAAGGGAATGGCTAAGATCAAATGAACGTTAGTCGAGCTGTGAGCAAAAGAATATTCTTCGCAACTGAGCATACACTTTTGTTGGTACAGAGCGAATATTACAGTCAGGCTTGACCGACTTTCTTGTCTTATTATAAAACGAGAAAGCTAAGCTAACTTCGTCTGTGCCAAAGTTTTTATACCCTTCCAAGTGCTCTCTTAAATATTTTCAAAAATACTCTTTTTCCCATTTTCCGACCGATCGTTCGTATGGGAGCTATATGATATAGTCATCCGATTTGGACAAAAACTTGTAGAATTATGTAAAAGCACGAGAAACAAACAAATACAAAAATTGCAGAATGCTACCATTAAAAACAAAAAAGTTTTTCTAACTAAGACTGTTTTTCAGACCTATCTTTTGTATGGCAGCTATACCATATGGTTGTCCGATTTTGATAAAACTTGGTAGAATAATAACAAAGCATAGAAAACCTACGATTACAAAGTATGGTGACGTTTCCATTGAAAAGAAAAAAGTTTTTCATACTAAAACTAGTTTTCCGACCGATTGTTCCTATGGGAGCTATGAGATATAGTCATCCAATCCGGCCGGTTCCGACATATTAGTAGTGTGCAGCAGTAAGAAGACTCTGTGCAAAATTTCAGCTCGATAGCTTTAAAACTGAGAGACTAGTTCGCGTAGAAACAGACAGACAGACGGACAGACGGACGGACAAAGCTCAATCGACTCAGCTCGTCACTCTGATCAAGAATATATATAGTTTATGGGGTCGGAGATTAATATTTCTAAGCGTTGCAAACTTCTGGGCAAAATTATAATACCCTTTGCAAGGGTATAACAAGATTGTAAAAGGGACCAAATGGAAGTACTTATTATATTTCGCAACATTTGGCATTTCCTTAAATCTAAAATTAAAAGCATTTTAACAGTTTCCTTGCTTAAAGTGTAAGGAGCTGAGTCATCCCTCAGAATTGGTGAAGAGTTTCTTCATTTTAATTCGGAATTGAATAAAATATTATTAAATAATAACAATTTATGAATTAAACGCATTAAATATGTAAATTGTAACTCAAATTGAATATATTTAGCTGGGCACACACACACATACACGCACACTACATTTGAAGATTGGCTGGCAAGTTCGTTGCCTAAGTCTTTCGTTTTGATAGTTTGACGGCCGTCCGTCAGGCCAAGTAGTAGTTGCCTCTGTGCCAGCGGTGTTATGGTTATGATTTCGATTTTAGTTTTGGACAAGTTGGTAGACTTGGCTCCGTTTCTGTTTTGTATCTGGCTCAGTGAGCTATCGGAGCTAGAGCTTGCATAAGTCGGCCAGCGAGATGACGTATGAAGTGGGCAGAAGTGACTTAATTGTTAACAAACACGAAAATGCAGCAGATCCATAATTATACGGCCGGGCGTTAAATGAGACACTAAACTGTAGTTCAAGGTGGGGTATATCTGGCGATATCTTGCCTTGTCATGCCTCCAAAGAGGGGGTTTCCTTAGCAAGTACTTTCGGTTATGGTGACACGACGAGCAGCGCGAAAACCCGTTCACTCATGCATAAAATAGACGACTTACCAAACCACTGCCAAAACAGCAGCCAAACGAAAGCCCAGAAATGTCATGATGCGGCCAAAGTGCAAGGCGTGCTCAGAGAAGCGAGATGTGGCTGTTGTTGCTGCTGTTGTTGCTGTGGATGTGGCCAAGTGTAACGCGGCTGCAGAGGATTGTGCAATTATTTAGTCATGATTGCGACGCAGCTGCAGCCGGCCACAGCCGGGAGTGGTTGTGGGTGAGGAGCAAACAAACAACTTCTGGGCAAATCAAAATCGCCTGAATTGGTGGTCTCCGCGTTACGTAATGCGCCCCATTCACAGAAATGCGAATCCATATCGACGCCGCAATCAAAAGTCCAATTGAATAAGCGAAACCCGTTTTTGGGGCAACAGGTTGCACACCGAACGCGTGCCTCCCCGTCCCGAGTCCGAGTCCGAGTCGGAGTCGGTGTCTTTGGCCAGAATTAGCCCCAGTTTTTCCAGCTGCGCTTGCAACACGCTCCCCGATTGCAGTTTTTCTTGACTGGTTTTTGCTTTCGTTTTGCAAAATGCAAAATGTGTAAATCAAATAGCTCACCACAAGACACTATTAAACAATTAAAGGCGCCCCCCTCTCTCCCCGTCTGTTTTCCAGCCATCAAAATGACGTTGGATCTCTCGCCAGTGCAGGAATACTACAAGGATAAGACCATCTTTATAACGGGCGCCTCTGGCTTCATGGGAAAAGTGCTGCTGGAGAAGCTGCTGTACTCCTGCCATTCGCTCAAAGAGATCATCATCATCTGCCGGCCCAAGCGCGGCAAGACGCCCGAGACGCGTCTGGAGGAGATGTTCAAGCTGCCCATTTTCCAACGCATCAAGGACGAGCGCCCGCATATGCTGAAAAAGGTCAGCATTTTCCAGGGCGATGTGACCTACGATTGTAAGTGTATACCCTTCTGCTCTCACAAGCCCTTCCTAAACCACCTCACCCCGCTCCAGTGCTGGGCCTGAGCCCTGAAAATCTCAAGTATGTGGTGGACAATACCAATATTGTCTTCCATATGGCCGCCACCCTTAAGTTGGAGGGCAATCTGCGTGATGCCATTGACATGAACCTGTTGGGCACCCAGCGTGCCCTCAACGTGGCCAAGCAAATGAAGCAACTGGAGGCCTTTGTCCATTTGTCCACCGCCTTCTGCAATTGTGATCAGGAGGTGATGTACGAAAAGGTCTACGAGTTCCCACACAAGCCCGAGGATCTGATGAGGCTGGCCAACTGGATGGATGTGAAGACTTTGGATGCCATTACACCGGATCTGTTGAAGCCGCATCCCAACACCTACACCTACTCGAAGCGTTTGGCAGAGATTTTGGTACGCGACCATTACGAGACGATGCCGGTCATCATTGCCCGTCCAAGCATCGGTAAGTGGCCCAAACGAGAGAGTTATCCGCGGGAGTCTCTTTTCTAGTTGTTTGCTTACGCTTTGCCGAGTGTGCCACAGCGGCTTCTTTTACGTTTATTAGTTGGCCATTAGTTTTACGATTTTTATTTCATATTTTTGTTTGGTTTCGCGCTTTTTTTTTCCTTTTGCTTTGCTGCGAAAAAGTCGCTTGACTTCTCAATCTCCCAATCCCAAAAAAACCCCCGCATAGAAATTGAAACTGCAATCGCAAATTTAGCGTAAACTAATCTCTCGCCTTTTACCAATGGCCAAAAGGCTATGCAATTAATTGGGCTTTGCTCGCCGGGGGGCACAATTCACTGAAACGAACTTTCAATTGAAAGTGGGAGGGACGGTATCGATTTGGGCAAGTTTTTGGGGCTTGGCCATGCTGAAATTAGACACAAGTTTTTAATAGCACACGCAGAAAATCACTCTAAGCCTTTCATCTCCTGCTCAAACCATTTTCACAACTTTACTTAAGACATTCCCTGGCTTATGCCTGGCACGTGCTTGCAATCAGCAGTATTGCGCTCCACTGCCAATTACTATAATAGCAGTGCATTTCGTATAATTTAAACAGTTTTTCGCGCCTCAAGTCACTTTGCAAACATTTTGCGAATAAACAATCTTTTTGTTTTATGCATAAATTTTCCATTTTACTTACCAGAAATGTGTTTAGATGACAGCACACCTGCAAATAATGAAAAGCCTTTGAATAGAATTTGCATAAGATTTGCATTGGGATATTTAAAATGTTGAAATCGATTTAGGTTAGGTTAGGGTTTCAGTACAGCAACCTCGAACTGTACTGGAACCAATTGTTGTGTTTTAATAACAAAAGTTAACAAATAAAAGGCCACTTTTTAAGCAGAGAAGATAGCATAGATGTTTGGCATCAGCACTTCAGGTTTAAGAGAAATTTGCACACATTAGTTCACATTTCTAGGTTCTGTAGCCAAAGCCAAAGTTTTTTTCCGATTCCTAAGATACCATTATGTTGATTTAAATATGAACAATAGAGCAAAGTTAAGTTCAGTTCGTCCAAAGTTTATATACCCTTGCAGCACGTTTTTCTAACCAAGACTACTTGGACCTTACTTTTCTATGGTAGCTATACTATATACAGGGTGCGCCATATAAAGTGTCGGTATGGCAACACTGAATAACTTTGACATTTACCAACCGATTGCTTTTGTTAGACATGTTTTGGAAACATCAATCTAGTACAATTTTTACCATGGAACGCTTCACACCAAAACAACGTGCCGAAATAGTTCATCGAAAATAATCGTTCAATTGTGCTAACAAATTTTGATGACCGATGAGGCCCATTTCACGCTTTCTGGTGGTGTTAATAAGCAAAATTGTCGCATATGGGGCACGGAAAATCCACACCGCATCCATGAAATACCTTTACACGACCAAAAAGTGACCTGGACGCCTGGTATCAAAAAGAGGCGATATTGACTGGCCACCCAGATCTCCAGATTTGACCGCCCCAGACTTCTTTTTGTGGGGCTATTTAAAAAGCAAGGGTTACGCCAGCGATCCACAGACCATTGAAGAGCTTAAGGCCAACATTTGTGCCGAAATCGCCACTTTATCGACTGAGACGCTCGAAAAAGTGATGGAAAATGCCGCAAAAAGGGCACATTTTGTTGTGGCCAATAAAGGCGGCCACTTGATTGATGTTGTGTTCAAAAAGTAGTCGAAATAAATTGTACAGGACCAAATTAAAGGAACAAGATCAACATATAGCAATCGGTTGTTTGTTTTTATATTTATTCAGTGTTGCCATACCGACACTTTATATGGCGCACCCTGTACATATCCGATTTCGACCAAACTTAGTAGAATCATGCAAAACCTTTAAAAACGAACATGTAAGAAATTTGTAGTCGATTCCATTAAAAACAAAATTTTTTTTCTCAATAGAACTTCTTTTTCGACCGATCATTCGTACTGCAGCTATATGACTATAGATCCGATTTTGATAAAACTTTGTAGAATTGTGTGAAAGCATATCAAATACATAATTGCCAATTTTAAGGACATTTCCACTGAAAACAAAAAAGTTTTTCTCACTAAGACTACTTTTCTGACTCTACTTTTCTATGACAGTTATACCATATAGATGTTAGATTTGGACTAAACTTAATGGAATCATGGGAAAGCATAGCAAACTAAGAAATGCAAAGTTTGAAGGCGTGGCCATTGAAAACAAAAAAGTTTTTCCTACTAAAACTAGTTTTTCGACCGATCGTTCCCATGACAGCTATATGCTATAGTCATCTGATCCAGACGGTTTCGACAAATGTGCACCTTGCATGTATTTAAAGACTTTGTGCAAAGTTTGGTGAAGATAGCTTTAAATCCAAAGGAGGGGATGGCATAGAAACAGACGGAAATAACTAAATCAATTCAAGTCGACGTTCTGATCAAGAATATATATACTTTATATGGTCGAAAATGACAAACATCCGGACAATTTTATAATACCCTCCGCAAGGGTATAACAAGCTGATGATTTAGATCTGAATTCAGACTTTGTCTTATTTTATGCTTATTTGATTGGACCCACGCATTGCTTGGCACAGTCTTGCATTGTTTGAGTTTTCCTAATGGAACCTTTTAGACGCCACTCGCACTTGACCTCCAATCGCATCCTTTGCTGATGTCTGGAGTCAAATGCACTCTTCAAATATCTTTGAATAAACCCATAAAAAGAAAAAAAGATCATTTGGGGCTAGATAGGTTTCCAATATTCTTTGTACTCTGTACCAAAGGTACATAGAGCATAATAAGTTTTTGCAAAAGTATGTAACATCCAGAAGAAAGCATCTCCGTCTGTCCGTCCGTCTGTCCGTCTGTCTGTCTGTCTGTCCGTATGAACGCACAGATCTCAGAGATGGTAAGAGATAGAGGTTTGACATGTATGGGACATATGCTTCTTATGTCTGAAGTTTATTTTCAATTTTGGCCACGCCCCCTCCCGCCCCCGCAATCTAGAAAAAACGTCATATCTCCCACAGTTTTGAAGATAGATGGCTTGTTCATTCTGGACATATTTAGTTAGCAGGATAACTTATCGATCCGCCAAAGAAATGAAGAAGATCGGATGAACGGTTTTCGAGTTATGATAAAAAGACAAATTTTCTTGGAACAGAGTATGTTATAATCGGGCTTGACCGACTTTCTTTCTTGTTTAATCATGCAACGTATCTAAAAATCATCCAATCGATTATATTTTATCATATTCTATGGATGATCTTCAGCTTGGATGATTAAAAGAATATTAAAGACATATCCCGACTAAAATCATTCAATGGACATTTTGTAATATCCTTTTTTCCTCTGTATGGTTTAGAGCTTAAGATAGGGGTTCCTTCCAGCACACTTTGGCTAAAAGAACTAAACCCTTTCTCAAGCCTCAAACGAACACCTTACCGTCTCTGTCGAACTACGATTCTATCCAAAATATATCTCAATATGAGACACTTACACTATAAGCCATCTGGGCTTATCTACAGTTTTGGTTGAAATCTGGTAGACTTAGCACATGATCAGGCACCTCTTTAAGAAAGTGAGAGTTGTGATGTTTTTGTCTTCATCAACTCAGGGCAGGCCAAAAGTAATGCACGAGGCAGAACGTTTGGTGCCATGAGTCCCGACAAGTCAATACCCTATTGTATGGTTTGACCACAGCTGAGGTCTGTTCGGTTAGCCTTATCTACCTTTAGATCTTTGCAGGTTGAAAGCGCTTTCAATTTCTGTCTTACTTTTAACTCGAAGTCTACACAAGGATTTAAGCCTGGTTTTTCTATTCTTAGCCTTGTTTTGGCCCTCAGCGACAGGACAGAGAGATCTACAGAGTGTGACATGTCTGACTTGCGATTCTATAGGTTAAGGGCCCCCACCATTTCTGTTTTTTTGTTGATCCATTCCATACGATGTGAGCCGAAGATTATTTTGATAGATTTATAGACTTATATTGAAGTTCCCGTAGAACTTTCACTGTTCGTTTGATGGAATAGAAACGAGAGGACAGTGCAGACTCAAAACAGTAGTACCACTTTTGTGGGCAAGAATCCTATGTGTGCAAAGCTTAGAAGCAAAGCTTCTCAATGTGTAATCTGTTTGCAATTCAAATAGCTTTCCCTGCCTTTACCGACTTCAAGTAACCATACCAAACCCTTGCATTATTCTTTGAGTTCCCGCGCTTATCCCCAACCCGCTTCGAGCTCTGTCAAAGCTCTTAAATTTAGCATTAATTAATTACACTTCTCTAGAACGGGCACACACACACACCTCTTGAAATCAAACCCGGCCTTCTTAAGCAGCCTCTTACCAATTCTAGACTTTAACCTTAGCTTAAAACTCAAGTGCTAAGCTTAGGCTTGCCTAACAAACAAAACAGATCAAGTGCGGTTCATAGCACTTCATTATTCAATTGAGAATTCTATGGAACTGTCCGCAGGTTGCATTTAACAATGTTAGCCAATCTAACACAGCCATCTTGCCTATTACTAGTATTTGGTTAAGTTTGTCATTGCCAGTTACAAGCAAAAAAAAAAGAAGAGTGTCAAACTCAACTCGGTGGGAAGCAGAGTTCAGGGCCCGCCTGGCATAGAAACAGTTTCAATATTGGCGCACTTTGCCTGGTGCCGTTCGCTAATTGGCTAAATAAATGTACAATGTACATAGACAAGTGCATCATGTGTGAAGTTGATACATTACCCAAATTGAGTTGGCCAGGCCATGTAATTTGAACAGCCCGCGGCTGTTTGTCTGCAAGTCTCTGTTCGTGGGGGGGGTGTGGCCAGGGCAGGCTTTTGGGTGAGGGTTTGTACATTCAGTTTGTAAGTGCTTTTGCCGCCTTTTGCTAATTTGTTAAGTATTTTTTATGCTTCTGTGTTTTATGGCTCGCTCTCGCCAATGCCATCGAAATGTGGCGCTTGTTTTTTTTGTTTGCCGACACCGCCTCCAACGCCCACCGCCACAGCCACAGCAACAACAACAGCTACAACAGCTACAACAGCCACAACAACTGTCAACTACATCAAAATCAGCTATTTCCGAGTGTAAACAAGCAACAATCAGCGGGCTAAATATGCACAAGAACAACAACAAACAAGACAACATCAGCGCTTCAAGCAAATAAACAAACACTGTCCGACATAACATTGCTTATTACCCAGTACCCAGTACGCATTCCTCCCGCCCCGCTTCATCCTCCCAGCATGCGGGGGGATCTTGTAATATACCGAATCTCCTGCAGTTTCACCATCGGCCTACGAGCCCATACGCGGCTGGGTGGATAACCTGAACGGGCCCACGGGTCTAATGGTGGGCGCCGGCAAGGGCGTCATACGCTCCATGCTCATCGACACGCGCTACAAATCGGAGGCCATTCCCGTGGACTATGCCATCAATGGCCTGTGCGTGATACCCCATCAGTTCAGCCAGCATCGCGTGCGGCCGGAGGAGGTGCCTGTGTACAACATCACCTGTGCCGAGCACCGCAAGATGCAGTGGGGCGAGGTCATTGAGTTGAGTAAAAAGATTGGCTATCAATATCCCATGGAGGCGGGCCTCTGGTATCCGGATGGATGTATAACCACCAACAAGTTGCATCACAACATCAATGTGGTGCTGTTCCATTGGCTGCCCGCCTACGTGATAGACTTCATACTCTTCCTGCTGGGCCAGAAACGCTTGTAAGTGCGCCGGAAGGAGGTTTGAGGGGAGCCTTTGAGCTTATCATTCTCCTCCGCTTAGCATGATACGTGTGCAGTCGCGCATCTCGGTGGGTCTGGAGGTGTTGCAGTTCTTTACCATGCGTGCCTGGTATTTCAAGTCGGAGGCCTACACTTCGCTGTGGGAGATGCTCAACGAGCAGGACAAGAAAAAGTAGGTAGAGCCAGGGACATGGAGCAGCAGCTGGACCTTCGATTCACTTCTAAGGCCGCCCGCTGTTCCATGTCCTTGGTAGCGCCCTGCAGGAAGCCAGCATATGTAATGAGCATCATACAAAACAGCTTCAACATGGACATGGACCCCGAGGAGACCATACCCATGTATATTGAATCTTGTGTACAGGGCGGGCGTCAGTATCTGATGAAGGAATCACCCGAATCTTTGCCCCGAGCACGACTTCAGCTGAAGCTGTAAGAGCACCGAACCCTGCTGATTTCCACCTCCCCCCATATTGATTTCTCAATTCTAGCATGTATCTCTTGGATCGTACGTGTAAGACTGTAATTTTGGGTACCCTGAGCTACTGGACCTATGGTTTGGTCTCACGTCTAATGGGACTCTAATGGCAGTCTTCCCTGGAAAGGGGCAGGGAGGCAGAGAATGGCAATGATGGCGCGCAGCTTAAAATGTTTATGCTTTGATTCGCTTATGGGTACAAATGTGGTTTGTTTGTTTTTTTTTTTTGTTTGATTAAAAAAGGAAAATAGTAAATAAACCGCCGGTTCGAAATGTGTTTTGTGCTTGTTACGAGTGTTCAGTGTTGCAGCAGTTCTCTCAAACCCGTAACCAAATCAGCAAATGTGGAGACACCGTACAACACAAACAGAGATACACGAAATATATACGAGTGGGCGAGTACTTGGGTGGCCTTTTTGAACAGTTTTGACCCTAAAAAACTATACCTTACACTACCTTTTTGTCATTTTACCACTCTATAATGTATTGTATTGATATATATTCCTTGATTCCGTAGCTAAATTTATGAAGGCGATACACTGACATGCTCTCTTTTTCCCCTAAGCAAACATTTTGCTATTTGGAACCCGATTTCAAATCCAAAAGAACCTTTTAAATAGATTAAAACAAAGCTGTCTCATTCGAAATCCTGGCTTTTAAGGCGCTTACACGAATATATGTACTACATTTCACTCAGTAACTTCTAGACAGTTCTAAGTTTCAAAGGGATATCACCAATCTAGTAAAATATATGGAAAAAATGCATAGAAGGAAATCGATAATGAAACCATAAAACTAAAGCCCTAACTTTCTTCAGTCTAAATAGTCTGTCAGTTGTCAGTCATTATACTCTTTAACGAAGGTACATAGTAGAGCCCTGCATGAGATGAATCAAAGATCGCCTTGACTTTCTTACTGATTTGATCTATCTAGAGCATAATAAGTATGTGCAAAAGTATGTAACAGCCAGAAGAAAGCATCGTCGACTCCATAAAGTATATATATATGCTTGATCAGCATCAACAGCCGAGTCGATATAGCCATGTTCGTCTGACCGTCCGTATAAACACACACATCTCAGAGATGGTAAGAGATAGAGGTTTGACATGTATGGGACATATGTTTATTATGTCTGCAGGCAAATCAAGCTTATTTTCGATTTTCACCACGCCCTCTCCCGCCCACGCAATTTGGAAAAAACGTCATATCTCCCAGAGTTTCAAAGATAAATGGTTCGTACCTTCTAGTCATATTTAGTAATCGCGATAACTTATCAATCCGCCAAAGGAATGGTGAAGATCGGTTGAACGGTTGTCGTGTTATGATCAAAAGACTGTTCGCTGCTGCAGCACAGTAGCAGCGCTGCTTTCAGCCGCAACTGCAGCAGCAAAATTTATGCTGAGCGTATAATTTCGTTGGTAAAGAGTATGTTATAGTCGGGCTTGACCGTCTTTTTTTCTTGTTTTCATCTATAAAGAACATGTTAGACCGAATATTTCTGCTTTTATAGCTCTAAAACAGCGTTTTTTGAGTTATGGCAACCCTGAAGTAAGTGTTCGAAGTGTATGGAGTTTGCAAACAAAGAATTCTACGGTTAGAATAACCGATTGGCTTTATTCCGAATCTGGCAGAGAAAAAACGATTTAGCTTTACTCTTTAGAGAGATATTCAAGAAATACTACATCTTACAGCAGTTTCTATGTAAATCTAGCTAGTTCGGTTTGTGCACAGCGTGAATATTTATCAAAAAAACATAACCAATAACAATAAGGCAACAAGCCATAGTATATTAATGAAATAGTGGTGATTCTAGATGATTTTCGTATGCTGAACGCGAATCTGTTCTAAGAAAATGCTGCCTCACGTTTAGATTTCTAGTAATTTTAGCTTAAAATGCCTCAAAACGGCTCACTTTGACATTAACTTAAAGTACTAGTTCTTAGCTTTAAAAATAACTTAAAGAAATATTTTTGAGATTTTTTTAAGCGAAGATATAGCATTTTGAATGCTCCCTCACGTTTAGATTTTTGGTAATTTTGGCTTAAAGTGGCTCAAAATACATGTTTTGATACTTTGTTTTGGCTTACTTTGATATTAACTAAAAGTACTATGTCTTAGCTTTAAAATTAACTAAAACAAATATTTTTGCGATTTTCTTAAGCGAAGATATAGCATTTTGAATCACTGTTCTTAAAATGATCACATTTAAAATTGTGTAACTTTGCTTAAAAAAATCGCAGAATTATGGGGGTTAGTTTATTTTAAAGCTAAGAAGTATTACTGTACTAAAATATCAAAAAGAGTTAAAAGAATAGTATACATTCCACTTAAAACGTCTTTAAAAAGCGTAAAAGCCACTGTTTTAGGCAATTTTAAGCTCTCATCCCTATAATGCTAGACTCTCTGTAACCATTCAACAATCAGATATGTATGCAGCTCTCTAGAATCATTTAGTATCACCAAAAGCAGTTCTATATGCTGGAAAAGTCTAGTTCTGTTACCAGATGTAAATATTCCTTGAGCAAAACACGTAAAAAAGAGTACGAGAGAGTGTTGCTACGCCAAATCTTATAAAAATGACAAAATGGTAGTCCAAGGTTAATGACAAATTTCAGCTGGTCACACTAAAAGTGACCAAGGTGCAAAACTTAAAAGGCTAGCCCTGTACAATACCTACTACTTTCATTTCCCTATCAAACAGACATCTATAAAGGCAAATTAAGGTTTGCCTAACCACTTCCCATACCATCAGCAAAATTATATGCTTAACACTTTATATGGATTACCTACTAAATATAAGAACTCACCTCCCACCATACCCATACCCATACCACTCACTCTTCACACACACACACACAAACACCTACACTTATATATGACATACACGGCTACGGTGACCATCATCATCATCCAGGGAAGGGCTAAGTGGGTATGTAGATTCAACAACATTCCCTCACTCTGTGCCACCCTTCTCCACTAATCTTTGCTATTCTTTCCTTAGTCTCACCCGCTGCTTATGAACCTCTACCCGGTTGGGTGGATAATTTGAATGGTCCGACTGGTCTTATGATTGGTTGCGGCAAGGGTGTCATCCGTTCGGTTTTGGTCAATCAGAAGAATAAGGCCGAAGTTATACCAGTGGATTATGCCATCAATGGTCTGCTGGTGATACCCTACGAGTTCAATAAACAAGCCCAGCGACCCGCCGAGGTGCCTGTCTATAATATCACGAATGCGGATCACCGCAAAATGGCCATGGGCACCGTGGTGGAGATGAGCAAGCGTATTAATAAGGAGGTACCCTTCAATGCGGGTCTCTGGTATCCAGATCCCTGTGTTACCACCAATGTGTACTATCACAAGTTCAATGTGGCCATGTTCCACTGGTTGCCTGCCTATTTGTTGGATTTCCTAATGCTTATTTTGGGCCAAAAGAGATTGTGAGTGGATGATTCAACACAGCTGAGTTGTGAGTTGTGACATAATTAATGGTTGGTTCATTCATCTTAGCATGTTGCGTGTTCAGGAGAAGATCTCCACCGGTCTGGGTGTGTTGCAGTTCTTTACATTGAGTGCCTGGTGCTTCCGTTCGGAGAATTATGCTTCCTTGTGGAACAAACTCAGTGCAGAGGATAAGAAAATGTAAGTGAATTGGGCTTTGAGTGAGGCAGGCGGGAAGTTTACCTTTCTTTCTTATTCTTCCCAAAGCTTCAACATGGACATGAATGTGAAAAACACCGAAGAGGAGTACATGATCAACTGTGCCAAGGGAGCTCGCCAGTTTATACTTAAGGAAAAGGACGAAGATATACCCAAGGCCCGTCTGCATATGAAAATGTAAGTAGTTGAGCCCGCAGAACAAAGCGATGCCCTAACACAGCTGCTGGCTAACGTGAGCGTTCCCTTTGCAAGGGATTTTGCTGAATCCTTTTAGTGCCTAAACTCCCCTCCTCTACTTACAGCCAATGGATCGTGGATGTGGTGTGCAAAACCGTCATCGTGGGCCTCTTCTTCTACTACCTACTGAAATGGTCTGGAGTTCTGGCCTCGTTCTGAATCTGCTGAGATTCATTTCATTGTCTTGTCTTTTTTGATGGTCGCAGGCATTTACTTAGTCATTTACTGTAGTTAGTCCTAGTTGTAGTAGCCAAGGTTCCAAATAAAATATATACATTTCTAGGTTGTTGTTGTACACTCAACTGATCCTGTCATGTGTTGTTTTGGTCTAGCTCGTAATCCTAAAGCCCTTGTGTTATTAATTTCCACTCTGTTCTGCTTATGCAGTCACCCCGGCCTTAGCGGAACCGCTGCCAGGTTGGGTGGACAACATGAATGGTCCCACGGGTGTGCTGATTGGCGCCGGCAAAGGTGTTATCCGCTCCATGATTGTGAATGGCGAGCTCAAGTCGGAGGTGATACCCGTGGATATAGCCATTAATGGATTGATTTTGATTCCCTATCACCATAGTCTGGCGGAGAGCAGGTATAACCGAAAGTGTTTGGAGTAAACAAAAGCTAATGCATTCTCTTTTGGCAGACCCTTGCAGATACCGGTGTATAATCTGACCGTTGAGGAGGCCAAGAAGCGCTCTTGGAAATGGGTAATGGATGTGGGACGAGATTTGGGCATAAAATACCCGTTTGAAGTGGGTCTCTGGTATCCGGATGGCAATATGACCACCAACAAGTTCTATCACTTTACATGCTGCCTGCTGTTCATGTGGCTACCCGCCTATCTAATTGATTTTCTGCTCCTGCTCTTTGGCCAACGTCGCTTGTGAGTTTTACCCAGGGAATCGTTGGAGGGCTTCATCTTTGTATTTTGTTCCCAGTATGGTGCGAGTGCAGACTAAGATCTCGGTGGGACTGGAGGTGCTGCAGTTCTTTACCACCCGCAATTGGGACTTTAAGTCCACGCATTTCCAGCAAATATTCAAGGAAATTTCCAAAGAGGATCGAGAGATGTGGGTAGATCAATTCAAAAGTTTCGCTGACTACAATTATATCCATTGACAGCTTCAAGATCAACACAGATGATGTGGACGATTATGAGTACATGAAAATTAGTATACTGGGTGGACGGCAATATGTGATGAAGGAACCCATGACCTCGTTACCCAAGGCGCGCATTCAATTGAGATTGTAGGTGTTGGAAAAGTGTGCTTAAACTTGAGACTAAAACTTATCCATATATTTGCAGCATGTATGTATTGGATCGCAGTTGTAAGACACTCATATTGGTGGGACTCTTCTATTGGATGTCACACAAGCTGGGACTAATGGATCTTGTACGCTATGGCTTGGCGGCAGTCAATAAATGAAACGCGGGTGTGGGGTATGCTATGACAATAATGGGGTCTCGGTCCACTAATGTTATTTTAGTTTAAGGGCTAGCAGGGTCAATGTATACGATAAATTAAACGCATCTACCGTATGGTTGGGTTGAAATGGTCTTTAATCTTTTGTGGGAAAGATTGGGAAAGAAACTCGAAAAGTAGAACTGTTTACTAGCAGTAGTAGTATTCTCAATGAAAGTGGAATTGGTAAGAGATACGATATTCAAGGCTAAGTGGATTATACAGATCTTATAAACAATTTTCATTTGTTTTAATAAACTCTTCTGTCAATTGTAAGACCCAATTGCCCAAAAACCTAACAGATAACACCAAAAGGTCACAAGGCAGTATATCTATTATCATGCCGTCACATGTCAAACACCTCTCTCTTACCACCTTTAAGATCTGTTTGTTCATAGCGATATCAATTCGGTTGTTGATGCTGAACAAGAATATATATACTTTATGGGGTTGGAGATGCTTCCTTCTGGCTGTTACATACCTTTGTACAAACTTACAAACTTGATTACTTTTATACCTTTGTTTGGGAAAACATAAAAGAAAGAGGTTGCACTCGATGGGCAAAACCAGGGACTTCTGGAAGCCATGGAGAGTTGTTTAAAGGAGAAAAGTTAAAAGTATGACTTATTCAGTATATTGAATAGTTGGTGGTGTGATTCTAGATGATTTCTGTGAGCTAAACAAGAACCTCGTAAATTGCTTAGTTTGACCCTTTATAGAAAGGTTTTATGGGGAACCTTAACATTTCTTTAAACTCGCTTTGATATTGTACTTAGGTATTACTCCTTAGCTTTAAAGCAAACCATCGCAAACAATTCTGCGATTTTTTTAAGCAAAGATATAGCGTTTGGAAGACATGTGCTCAAAACTATTAATTTGTTTACTGCTCAAAAATATGCTATGCAAAATCACCAAGGCTGACTAGTGGTTTGTAACTTTACATTGCATATCTATGGGCGGTACCAAAAATGGCAATTTTGAACACATGTACTCAAAATGGTATAACTTCGCTTAAAAAAATCGCAGAAAAGTTTGGAATAGTTCATTGCAAAGCTAGCAGAGAGTACTTTACGATAATATCAAAGTGAGCCACAACTCACCAAAATGATTTCCATAAATCACGCCTTGAAAGGAGAAAATATGACTTTTAAGCAGCTTAAAGTGAAAATTACCATAAATCTAGACCTGATGTACTATTTCCGAGAACAGACTTGGGATCAGCATATAAAAATCATCTATAATCACGACCAGGGCACTTCAATATACTAGACCTTGCTGCCTAGTGATGCAAGGAATTCTATATATGTATATCAAACAAGAAAGAAAGTCGGTCAAGCCCGACTATAACTCTGTACTCTGTACCAAGAAAATTTGTCTTTTGATCATAACTCGAAAACCGTTCATCCGATCTTCTTAAATTCTTTGGCGGATCGATAAGAAATATGTCCAGAAGGAACAAGCAATCTATCTTCAAAACTATGGGAGATATTTTTCTAAATTGGGGGGGCGGGAGGGGGCGTGGCCAAAATTGAAAATAAACTTGATCTGCCTGCAGACATAAGAAGCATATTTCCCATACATGTCAAACCTCTATCTCTTACCATCTCTGAGATCTGTGCGTTCATACCAACAGACAGACGGACAGACGGACATGGCTATATCGACTCGGCTGTTGATGCTGATCAAGAATATATATACTTTATAGGGTCTAAGATGCTTCCTTCTGGATGTTACATACTTTTGCACAAACTTACCTACGGTATAGAGTATAAAAAGTATAAACTTCGGTCAAAACTGACTCTATACCTGCATGAGCGTATATTCAGTATGTATTGGGCTTCTGCAGCGAACTTTCTTGTGCTAGTAACTTGACTATTATTTACCGTTTATAATCCTGTTTACCAAACTGTGAAACTGTGGCAGTTATGACATTTTTCCAAATGGAAGGGGCGAGGTAAAAGTTGAAAATAAACCTGCTTTGCTTGTAAAAATTAGAAGTTTATGTTCCATACATATCAAACATCAATCTCTGTGAACTGTGAGTCAGCATCAGCGTCTGTTTACGCTGATCAAGAATATATACACTTTATGAGGTTGTAGAGGCTTCCTTCTGGTTGCAATCCTAACAAATTTTGGAAGAGCTTCGTATCGAGGTGAAGGATAGGGTTCGAACCTTTGTTAATTTAAAAAGAAAGACAATTTATTTGTAAATAACGCAAATTTAAATTGAGAATTTCTTCATTTAGACTTGACAATCATGCCAACAGATCATTAAGAAGATTCTTAGATTAACAATTTTAACTGGAGGACTTTTGTACTATCAAGTCTTTAACCTTGGTTTCGATGCAACTGGTTTTAGACTCCAAGAAGGGTTCGAACCCCTGTAGAGTTTAAGAGCATTGCAGTCTGGGTTGCTTGCTGTAGTGGTACAGTTTTAATATTGCAGCACCTTACAGTTTTACATTTACTTATCGAGAGAAAGTTTTACATGCCGTTGTGATCTACAGTTTGAGAAGATGCCAAGCCCAAAAGGCTGCTACAAAAAACCGACAGCTGGTCAGCATTGCCAACGATCGATTGTACACGCCAACTATCGATAGCCCGTTTTGCTGGCCCCACCAATCACGATCGGCGGCAAAAAGTTACGCGGGCTCGAGCCGCTCGCCACTTATTCAGTTGGTCTTTAGATATTTCGGACTGCAGTCGACCCAGCGGAAGCGGAAGAAAATGTAAAGTGTTTTGCCATTTTAATTCAAAAAAAAAATGAATATTTTGTTGAAAAGTTTTCCAAGTATTTGTGTTGTGTTTTGAAAAAGTTTACAAACTGCGTAATGATTCATCAGCCGCGCACAAATTATGCAAATGATTTTAAAGATGATGCGCCAGCAGTTAATCTCAATCAATAACCAATGAATGAGTGTTTAAATTTCTAAAAGCGGTTACGGTTTTAGTGAATCATCTGGTGTAATGCAGAATAAATGGAATGAGTAAAACCGCAGTGGCAAAGATCAGCTTCAACCCACACACCCGGCAGCAGTACAGCAAAAACAAGTTTTAAATCATTTAACTTGAAGGTTAAAAAACTGCAGAAAAAGCGCGCCGCAGGCAATTGCAAAAAGTAGAAACTCCTTTGTTTTTAGTGACGTTTAAAATTGATTGAGCTGCATTTTGACTAATGATTAAAGGTTCGCTTAAAGCCAACTTGTGACATCATTTCGCCCAGCTTTTGCCACAGTGGGCGAAGCCGTCTACCCACTTGCGGCTGACTTCCCTAAAAGGCAACAACAACTGGTGTCAGTGTCTTGATTTGTACTCTTATAAATAAATATAAAATAACAGTATTGTGATTGCATTTTTATCAAGCCCACAAATTCTTGGAGACGCGACGACAGTAAGCTGAGCCCTTGTTTATCCAATTGAATTTCTGCTGATTTGCATGGACTTTAGGCAGACAGAGTTTCCGCTCCACCATCGCCCCCCTCAACCTGCACTCGAATTTGCATATTTATTATTACTCAATTAGGGATAGATAATATGCTGATTAGACCATTTGTGTATAGCCATTCCTAGCTACCTTTTGCGCTCTTTAGGCTTAGGCTCCGCCCCGAATGCTATTTTTTTAAATTTTATTTGGTTTTGTTTTGTCGAATCCAAAAGCCGCACAAAGGCGTAGGGCATTCAATAAGCAGGAGGAGGGGTCGTGTTGATGTAGTTGTGTTAATTGCTCATACGTCATCATGATTTAAATGAATTGGTATTTATTCCCTCCCCCCGCTGCAGTTCACCGGCAATGTGATTAATTGTAATTAAATTATTCTAAATTTTTCACTCATGTGTGCCCGGTCGTGCTGGCCTCTGCCATCCCCCTCCCCCATCACCGGCCACAGCCTACACGATCTCTTGTTTTTTTGTTATTGTTAGAGCGTTGTGCTCTATATGTAGGCCAGTCAATTGTTTATGAAGTGCACAGAGTGTACATAAGTGAACTTATATATATAGAGCATATAGCCACTTTAGTTTAACACATGCGAGTGTGTGCCTGTGCCTGTGTGTGTGTGCTGTCTGTATTGTGTTTCCAGCTAAACATTTCTTTTCTTTTTTTTTTTTTTTGCGGATGCTTCTACAGAGAGTCAGTTCAGCATGAAGTCATGCTTTTGGTACAACCTCATCCCCAGCCCACATCCATCTTAATTATGACGTTTTTTATGATGACAATTTGGGCAGAGCTGAAGTTACCAAATGAAAAAGCACACTAATTGTGGTTGGCTTACTGTGAGGAGTGGACGGGTTTGTGGGTTATCCTAAGCATAGTTGGTTTTGTGAATACAATTTGTACGAATTTAGTTTCAAGTTAGTTTTAGTTTAATAGGAGAGTCAATGTGAAAGTCTTTTGAATACAATTTCAGTCAAAAGTTGGATTTTTGGAACCCTACTTTTCCAGTTTTAGTTCAAGACCCAACTTAAAACTCCAATTACTAAAATTTCGGACACTTTTCTAATCACAAGTTTGATTTTTGGTTCAAGCTTTCCTTCTTTCTCTTTCATAAACCAAAAGTAAGTTATTTGTAGCTTTTAGTTCGAGAGGGTTGGATTTAGAATCAGCCCCAATTCCCGGTAGTTGTATCCTTACACCGCATTAATATTCACTTCCACTGCAACTCCTTCGATCAAACACCTTATTGGAGTTCATTTTTTGTTAATTCCTTGGGCTCACCTCATTTGTTGGCAAATGGTCAGTGCCCAGGGCCAAATCGGCTGCTTTAGTGGTTTGTGATGTCTTTTGTTTTCTACAGTTTGAGATACTCATTCAATTATCGAAACATTTTTTAAGTATTTCTGTTGAGAGTTTTTCGGCAGTCTGGGAGTCCAATTGGAATGCAAAACCGATCGAAAATAGAACGAGAAAGCTAAGCTAACTTCGTTATTTTCAAAAAATACTCATTTTCCCATTTTCCGACCGATCGTAAGTATGGGAGCTATATGATATAGTCATCCGATTTGGCCAAAAACGTGTAAAATTATGTGAAAGCATGTAAAACAAACAAATAGAAAATTGCAGGACGCTACCATTAAAAACAAAAAAGTTTTTCTAACTAAGACTATTTTTCAGACCTATCTTTTGTATAAATGTCCGATTTTGATAAAACTTGGTAAAATTATAAAAAAGCATAGAAAACCTAAGACTACAAAGTTTGAAGACGTTTCCATTAAAAAGAAAAAAGTTTTTCTCACTAAAACTAGTTTTCCGACCGATTGCTACTATGGGAGCTATGAGATATAGTCATCCGATCCGGTCGGTTCCGACATATTAGTAGTTTGCAGCAAAAAGAAGACTCTGTGCAAAATTTCAGCTCGATAGCTTTAAAACTGAGGGACTAGTTCGTGTAGAAACAGACAGACAGACGGACAGACGGACGGAAAAAGCTCAATCGACTCAGCTCGTCATCCTGATCAAGAATATATATAGTTTATGGGGTCGGAAATGAATATTTCGTTGCGTTGCAAACTTCTGGACAAAATTATAATACCCTTTGCAAGGGTATAAAAATAGAACCGCAGCTTCAGCTATTTACTTGCTATTCGCAGACAACTTAACCTTGCTTTCAGTTCGGTTTAGTCCCTATTTTTAATTTTGCTATGTATTTACTTGGTTTTTGAAGAAAATGGCGATCTTTCCTTAAATCTGAAGTTAAAGAAATTGTTTTTAAATACTCAAAGGCAAGGCAGTCTTCAAAATGCAAGAAATTAAGTTTGTTCATTCAAATTTCAACACTTAAACGACACGATTATCTCATGAAACTGCACCGAAACTTATTTTTCGGACTTACAAAGCTACTGCGAGTTAATAAATATGCCAAAAGAATCACCCTTTGCCCTTCCACTGAATCTAAGCCCTTGAAGGCCAATCTTAAGTCTAACATTCAGAAATTTGCTTAAATCTGTTCAAAAGGTGCGAAAACTTGTAACATAAAGTTGGGTTCCCTGCGAAGTGAGGCCATAGCACTTGTCGCGCTGTCTTCTTGTGCACGGCGGCGCCAAGAAGCGAATAAAATTGCCGTATTTAGCCCCAAGCTTTTGTTCCAACTAACTTTAGTTGGTTTAGCTTATCCTTAAGTGGTTTAACATTATATAAAAGTTAAGTTAATCATGTTTTTTTCACATCAGAGTAACATTTCGGTGTCAGTTCTAGAACTAAGAATAAGTCAGTGAAAATAATCTAACAAATCTGCTACTTCACTTGCCGTTTTATGGAGAGTCCCTAGGCTTTTTTATAGCGGATTCTAGTATTCTAGTATCTAGATTCTTAAATACTCTCAGTTCCTTTGAACCACCCTCGTATTCGTTTACTTTTAATAGAAAATCCCAACACACAGAACACTGCTTCTTGTTTTTTGCTCCATGGCTTTTGCAAGCGATTTGCTTGGAGTGCATAAAAATTGCCATAAATTGAGTAAACAAAATACTTTCGTTCAACAAATTTGTGTATCTGCCAGCGAATTGAAAAATTCTAACTACAAATTCTTTGCCAGCTACTCAAATGTCTCACGATCTCGATGATGTCTGAAATTTTCAGCAACAACAATTTCGGGTCACGCCTCTAAGACACTTCGTCACGTATTTTGGAAATAAAGTAAGAGAAATAAAAATGCTGACAACCATTAAAGTTTATGCCAGATCCAAGCAAATAAACTTGTCAAACATCAAAATAGTTGCGGAAACCTTCCGTTAAGCCAATGTTGTTGTAATTGCTGTGTGTGGATTTCCAGCTGCAGCAGAGATTCGCATAACTTGTTAAACAAGTTGGACCAGCTTTTGGGAGTTGCATGCCCCGGAAATTGCAGTTTTGAGCAGAGAATGAACGCAGAACCTGCTGTTTAATTAGTATTACGCCACTTTTTCGGTATTTGTTTGTCAAAGCTTGGGCAAACAATCAACTTGTTTGTCAATTGCTTTGGCAAATAATGGGCTCATTCGGGCTTGTACCACCAACTGCCTTCTGGCCAATTAATGAAGGTGATTGTGCGATTTGTGCAAACTTACGGCCCTCTAATTATCTTATCTTCGTGTCAACTTCCCAGGGGGGGGCCATTTACAAACGGATAACATTAGCCACTTAGAAAATATCCACGGATTACTAATCGAAACTTAATTCTCAGCTATTGATAGACAAGTTTTTGTTGTTTTTTTTTTAGGAAAACAGCTGCAAAATATTCAAATTAGTTGAGTCTTCTGTGTGATTAGCCGATTTCTCACACATTTCACAGATCAAAACAGACAGGCGAACAAAGAGCCAGACTTGAGGCAAAGACGAAGAAACATAGAAAGAGCCGCCTTTAAATTTACCAAAAAGCCGCCAATAAATTCAGCACCTCTCAACGTGTAGGCCCGCCAGGCTGGGGATGGCCATGCCAAATATTCATAAAAAGAAACCAAACAAATTGTATATAAAATTCAAAGCATAAAGCGTAACAAATTGATTGCTAATTGATATTGATATGTCGATTATTTTATGATTATTCTTTATGATCGTTAAAATATTTGGCATCATATGACGTTTGTCGGCTTCAGAAGCTAAACCACAAAAACCTGATTCAAATGGCCACTCCCGCGCCTTCAATTGAAGTGACTCCTCTGGCCTGGCTTGACCTTCCTGTGGTCGAGTTTTGTTATAATTTAATCACCACATGGTGGGTACCACAGAAACCACTTAAAGACGCTTTCTTTAATTAACCCATAAGCAGATTGGAACGAGTTGTAGTTGTGGGGGGGGCCCATCTGTACAGTCTATTGTTTGGCTACATGGAAGAAGCTTGAGAAAAATCAGCCTACCATGAAGCATTTGTCAAACTGTTGTGTGGGTCACTCTCTGAGCTTTTTTTTGAAGTTGGAAGTGATGTTTCACGGCCATCTCTACTTTTCAAATGAATCCAAGCAAGCGGCTGGTTAAAACAATGCGGGCTGAGGCCTTAACAACAATATTACGTATACGCAGTGTGCAAATAAGGCTTCATTAAGAGAATCGGACGTTGCTAGTGGTGGCCGCCAGCTTCGGATGTGCACACCAGGCTGAGGCTTGAATGGCCTTTTACATTCCATTTGAACATCTTCTTTGCTAAATCTTTAAAATTCTTACAAGATCTTTCACAACGTACATTCGTACAGATGTTGTCTAAAGTTTTTCAGAACAAATGTTTTTGTAATAAGCCCAATTCAACTTAACTCAACAAAGACACAGAAAAGTATAAGCTGCCATTTAGACTTGTGTTTACAAATGTGTGCAATGGCTTAGTGAGCTAACATGTCGCCGAGGTTAAGTGCAAAGGTCTCTGGATCGACTCCAGACAAGACAGACACAAAATTACAAGAGATGTCTTAAATTCTAATGGTAACAATATGATTCTGGATTCAATCAACTGAGATCTTTCAGAATGTGATATCTCAAACCAAGTTTTGTGAGAAAATTGGTTCCTGAAGTGAGAACAATCGTATATGGCATGTTTTTGGTAAGAATTGTACCCATTTCGAGTCCAATGATCTCGGTTTTTCCACTCTAAGTATGGGGTTACATTTTGTTTCTTAGGTTTCTAGCTCAATTAATACTTAAATTTGATGCTTACAGCACTGACACTTAACAAAAACATGATAATAACTATAAAGATGACAAAATTTGGGACTTAAATTCTGATTTCATACCAAGTGATGATTGTCTAGTATATATCTGCATTCAACCATGCATAGACATGATTCTTTTCAAAAGCCTACTATACTTATCCAAAGCAATGCTGTGGCTGAAATGTTAAGACTATTGGAGCACAAAAATCCACCTTGATATTCAGTTTTTCTAATCCCCAGGCTCGTCCTGGACCCACTTATTCTTTGAAATTGGATAATTCCCCAACATTCCTTTAACATTTTAGGTATTCTCATATTAAGTCATCAATTTTTATGTTGATATGGCATACAAAATGTTGTTTAGATGCTTTTTCTTATATATTTTTATTGGGAGTTTAACCGTAAACATACCCCTGCGTATACCACTAAGGTTTTTCTCACACTCCATTTAAAAACCAAAGATTACACGAAATTCGAAGCCTCATTGAACACAGAACTTGAACCCTGTGAATATTCCAGTTAGCTGGTCAAATGACAAAGTTAGAGAGCAGTCTTACTAAGTCTCAAGTCGATTTACAACCGCAAAGCTGCTGGCTAACGTGAGCGAAATACCTTTTTTTAAGTAATGAAAACAGCGACGGCAGTTTTATATTCATTCAGATGTTCATATAATCGTTAATCGGGTCAAAGAAGAATTAGAAGTAAGGCCACACTAATAAGATAGAACTGAGCTTTGATCTTAGAGCAGGCTTCGAGAATCCTATAGCTGATAAGTACAACACCAACTCCAAGTTGGTAGGTACAGACTGTGGAGTCTTCTTTGTAAATTTAAACTTAAAACATTGATTAGTCGAAGAATTACTGCCACAAAGTCGGTTAAAAGCTAGATTCTTCTTTACCCTGCCTTGAAACCTTTTCTAGAGTTTTATGGACTCATTCACACTTTCCATTTCATATTCCTTACAGCAAAATGGACCTAAACAACTGTGGTTTCATTGATCCACAGGCGCAATTGAGCGCAGCCTTGGCCAAGCATGACATACGCGAGTTTTACAATGCCCTGGAGATGGGTGCACAGCCAAATCTACAGGATGAACGACACATTAGCATCTATGAGAAGGCCCTGTCCACGCCGGGTAGCGGCGAATTTATAGAGGCCTGTCTCACTCATGGTTGCCATGTGAATTATGTAAGTGGCTGGAGGAATACATCTCTCTCTCTCCCGCTTCGCTACCCTTAACCATTTCCCAACCCCCTTCCCTTTGACAGATCAATCAAAAGCTCAACAAGGCGGCCATTAGCTATGCCGCTGACTCCAGAGATCCTACCAATTTGGAGGCACTTTTGCGTCATGGTGGTGTTCAGGTGGACAGAAAGTATGGCCATCTTACACCACTCAATTCGTTGGCCAAAAATCTGACGGCCGAGAATGCGGACAAGGTGCGTGCCTGCATGCAGCTGCTCTTGGAATATGGCGCCTCTCCCAATGTCGTGGATCAGCGGGAATTTACCGCCCTGCATCACGTGCTCAAAAATAACAAAATCAAGGCTGTGAAACAGGAGCTAATCTTGCTGTTCCTGGCACAACCCAAGCTGGATATAGACAGTTATCGGAATGGAGAGGTACGTCAGTTGCTGCATGAACAATATCCGGATCTGCAGTTGCCCGAGCAGCGAGAGGTGGGAGCCGAAATTGACTGCGAGCGACTGATGCGTACCCTGAGGGACGGCGAGGAGAGTCAGTTTGAGCAACAGTTTGCGGACTATCATCTGAACATTAGCGATAAGGCGGCGGACAATCTGCGCAATTCCACGCAAGAACAGTATTTACCCCTTTTAATGGAGGCCATCAAGAGGGGCAAGCAACGTGCCTTTGAGGTGATCGTGGAGACGGGCCTCAATATAAATGGCACACTGCCCCATGAGGTCAGCTCACCCGTGGAACTGGCTGTCATATGGGGCAACTGGCGTGCCCTGGAGCAACTGCTAAAGCATCCTCAACTGAAGTTATCCTCCCGTGCTGCACTTCTCAATGCGGTCATCAGTCGACTGGAGGAACCGCCACTAGATGACTTCTGTGACCATCAGCGTTGCTTTGAGCTGCTCTTGGACAGTGATTTGGTGAATATCAATGAGGCCGATGCCGGAGGACAGGTGCCCTTACATTATGCCGTCAAGTATAGAAACAACAAGGCGGTGCAGTGCCTGCTGCGGCATGGAGCCTACATTGGTGCCAAAAGTGTTTTCCAGGACCTACCCATACAGGATATGGCACCAGAAGTACTGGAAGAGCACTTTGATTCCTGCATTACCACCAATGGCCTGAAGCCGGGTGTCCAGAGTTTCGAGATCATCATTAACTACATGAATCTCATGCGGCAGGAGTCGGCATCCCCGCTGGGGGACAAACAGCTCAATGCTCACCCACCTCAGCTGCAGGATGAGATGACCCCCATAGCCTATATGGCCGAGTCCAAGGAGTTGCGTCATTTACTGCAGCATCCCCTGATCTCCAGCTTTTTGTTCCTCAAGTGGCATCGCCTGTCTGTCATATTCTATTTGAACTTCCTGCTCTACACCCTGTTCACCATCTCCATCATCACGCACACCCTGCTGAAGTTCCACGAGAGCGAACACCAAGAACTGACCGCCCTGTTTGGGCTATGCTCCTGGATAGGCATAGTTTACCTGATCATACGGGAAGTCATACAGTTTGCCATGTCACCGTTCTTGCATTTCTGGTCCATTACCAACCTGATGGAGGTGGCTCTAATCGTGCTATCGATATCGACCTGCCTGGCGGCCAGCTATGACAGGGAAACACAAAAGGTGCTGGCTGTATTCACAATTTTACTGGTGGCCCTGGAGTTTTGTCTACTGGTGGGCTCACTGCCGGTGTTATCCATTTCGACGCACATGCTCATGTTGCGTGCGGTATCGAGTAGCTTCATCAAAAGTTTTGCTTTATACTCGATTTTTGTGCTAACATTCAGTTTGTGCTTTTACATACTGTTTGGCAAGCCGGAGCAGAAGGAGGAGCAGCCAGTAGTTGGCACCACAGACGCGGCAGCGGCGGCGGCCAAAGAAGGCGAGGAAGATGATCGCTTCAATACCTTCTCTGTGCCCATTGAGGCTTTGATCAAGACGATCGTCATGTTGACGGGCGAATTTGATGCCGGCTCGATTAAGTTTAACAGTGTCTACACTTACCTGATCTTCCTGCTGTTTGTGTTCTTCATGACGATAGTGCTGTTCAATCTGCTGAATGGCCTGGCGGTCAGCGATACGCAGGTGAGTTGTATTCTTAGGCCGTCACAAACGATTGTGATGTTTGACCTTAACTCACTCACGGAACACACGCGGATCACGGAAGTTCACTCACGAAACTCTGTGTTGGCTCACGGCCTGAGCTGCACGTCGCGCCGGCAGCTCTGCTCTATTTACACATTTCGAAGATGAAAACGAAGCCGCCGCATTGAAATTGGTTAAACGGGACTACATGTGTATGTATTAGTGCGAGGTGGCCCTGCAAGATGTATTTAAAAAGTGATATGTAATCACTTGAGGCCCTTGTTCAGTTTTATTTATATTTATTGTGGCACGCACTACGCAAAAGCAGCCACTTCTGTCGCGACGACCAGTGTTGACTTACAACAGTGTTGAGTAAGTGAGCTAAGCGGCGCCGCTGCTGCTGCTGCTGCTGCCTCGCTCTTTTCAGAAATTCCTTTTTGCTTTCTCTTCGATTCTTGGATTTTGTGAGAAGCAGGGCAGAGTCGAAAGCACACTGTTGAAACTAGAGATGTGCGCGTGAGTGAGCGTTCTTTCATGCTACGATCGACTTGCGATATATGGAAGGAAGCGTTTTGTAGAACTCACGAGATATGCACGATACATATATATATTTGACTTCAAAAAATGGATTTAAAACTCAAAAATGCAGTTTTGGAACATGTTGTATTGTATTGTTACTTACCTCCTGCTCTCCTCTTTCCAGGTCATCAAAGCCCAGGCAGAGCTGAACGGAGCCATTGTGCGTACTAATATCCTGATGCGGTATGAGCAGGTGCTCACCGGTCGAATGGGACGCGCTGGTTTCATTGTGAACAGCGAACCTTTCCGTAGCATTTGCCAACGTTTGATGAACATCTATCCCAACTATCTGACAGTACGTCAGATCTCTGTCCTGCCCAATGATGGCAACAAAGTGCTTATACCCATGAGCGATGCCTACGAACTGAAACCCCTTAAGCAATCGCATAATGGCAAAACGCAGGCCAGTTTTCAACCTTTGGCCACGAATCCAGCACAGAAGAAACTACTTGATCCGCCGCTTAAATTGCTGCCCTGTTGCTGTTCCCTGCTAACGGGAAAGTGTTCCCAAATTGATGGACGTACCGTTAAGTTGGCTCTGGCGGTCATCGATCAAAAGTCCTCAGTGGATTTGAAGCGACAACGTGAACAAATTACGGAAGTGCGACTCCAGCATATTGAACAAAAGCTGGAGCAATTACTGCAACTGATACAGGAACGCTTCTAGGCCCGCAAACCGTACTCGTACTCATTGTTGTAGTCCAGAAATTGTTTTTATTAACATACGAATAATTAAATTTAACAAAAAACCCCTTAATAATTTGTTTCGGTAAGTAAGTTAGTATATAATGGTTATATAGACGACAGTAAATATTGTATAAACGAATATCTTTACTGTACCATTTTTTGTACCCGAGTAAATATATTTTTTTTGGTTTGTTTAATTGCAAATGTTAGATTTTTAGTTGTTTTTTCTTTCTTTTTTGGTTTACGAGTTGATATGATTCGGTTCAAAATGTGTGTGTGAGAGAGTGTTTTGGTTTTAACAATTGCAGCCCGAATCGCAAAGTATCAGATCAGAACGAGGTGATGCCTGGCGTTTTGAGGCCGCTCGATATATAAGCTATAAATATTAAACTATGCCTTTACGTTTAGCTTTAAATTTGGTTTTTTTTCAGTGTTTCGGTTTTGTTTTGTTGACTATGTTTTTTGGGCGCAACTCAAAAATAATTGACTTAGTTTTCAAAGAGCATTTTCTAAACGATTGTTTGTTTGATTTTTTTTCTGTGTGAAACTTTCGTTAACTTCTTGGTTTATATATATATTTTATATATATATGCTATACGTATTGTGTATATATATAAATAAAATCGTGTGTATTCTTGTAAGGCATGCCTAATCAAAAACCAGCCAGTTTATACAGTGGGCTCTTAATGTCTACGTACAGTGGCAGAACTTTACAGAAGCCCTAGGATTACATTACTTTTTGAAGATATACAAGGAATTGCGTACTTAAACTTGATCAAATTAAGTTTATTAAACAATTTTTCAAAAATATTTGAAAATATATTAAATTAGCAAAGCTAAAGCAGCTGCTAGCTACGGCTTAGAAGCCACTTCCTGGTATGACGATGCTTCAATGCTTTGATTAACAGTTAAGTACTGTGAAGAAATACTCAATTCTATTACTCTTTTTTCATCTAAGCTCCATTTACATGACCTGACCTGTCAGCTGAGTTTTCTTAAGACCTGAGAGTCAAAACTACTAGCTGAGAAACTGAAATATCTAGCTCAGCTGCAAGCGTATAAAAAACGAAGTGAATGGACAAGCATTAAAAAGTTATTTGAAAAGTCGATAACAAACGTATATCGATTGTATGTAGTGCCAGGAAGTGGCAACGCTAACACACTTGATTTAGGCAGCCCTAACGGTGCTATTTTATCTATTGCTCAGCTGAGTGGGGCAGTTGGCTACTAACGGGCCTGTTTACAGTTAACTCAGAGGCTTTATTTTGCCCTGGCTTGTGAAACTCGATTGTCTGGAAAGAAGTTATATAAAATCATTTCCTAAACAAGAGCTGACTGGTTGGAAAAGTTGTTAATTTAGGTACTTGAAATGATTTGAAGATTTAGTGTACAAAAAAACAAAGATAAACTGGTTCTAAAGAGGTCTAGTTGCTTTGATCCTTTCAGTTCCAGTGTCTTTTGAAAATTAAGCAGGAGTGTGTGTGTAAATGGAATACTCTTATAGCACTTTACCTAAGCTCTGATGACAAATAAGTATAATTTGAATGAAATTAGTTGCTGTTGGTTCCTCAGTTTCGCTTGTCTGTACGTACAACATCTTGAGCTTACACTGTTTGGTGTATATATATGTGGATGTATGTGCCAAGTGAGCTTTAAATGCATAGGACTGTTTCTGTTTCTGTTTCTGTATCGGTTCTGTTTTGTTTTTTTGGTTGGTTGGTACTTTTGTTTGGTTGGAAAAGCAATTATCAGCTACTACATTTTGCGAACTCGATAATACATATTTTTGTTTTCGCTTTATAATATATAATTTATCTAATGCTAATTTTCTTGTGCTTTTATAATTAAATATGCCTCATTCGTTTATTGTCGTTATACGCTATGACTAAATCAAACTTTCCGTATTACAATTTAAGCGATTATTGGTTTCCCGTTTTGGTTTTTGCATTATTATTATTATTAGTATTATTATTATTATTGAAGACAACTAAAATTAAAGCTTCTCTTCTTGCGATACTTCTTTCACTTCGTTTCTGGATGATTGATGAGGTTCTATTGCTATTTCGTTATACATATGTACAACATATATATGTGTGTGTAAATCCTATGCTAGACAATATATATATATACGTTTATACATATATATAATAATCCTTGCAACTTGTTGTTAGGCTATGTACCAATTTATTTAAATATCACTTAATTGACGAGTGTTTTTGGTTTCTTTTCTTGCTGCCTGTCTGCCTGACTGCCATAGTATTTCATTTTCTGTTAACAATTCTAATTTAAAAGTTATGTTTTTTTGCTGTGTAAAAATTGCAGTTAAAATCACAAGTTAAGTATTTTGTTGTTGTTGTTTTTGGTGTGGAGAAAACGATTTATATAGTTTTGGTACCATAATTTCAATTTGCTATCAATCGCTGTCTGATTGTCTGTTGTTAAGTTGGAAAAGTTGAGTAGAGAGTGTGTTGGAGTGTACGGTGTGTGGTGTGTGTAAACTTAGGGCGATCACATGACTTAGAAAAGAGAGTTTCTTGGAAACTTATACAAATATACCATACAAATGTAAATCGTGGAAGCGTTGTATAGGAGACCTTTAATGCAATTTGATTCATTTTTGATTCGCTTTTAGTTAGACTAAGTAAATAAGGATAATAAAAGTTCTCACTGGTACACAATGCACATTGCTTGCTTTAGGTAGGATTGCATTTAGTTGGATTTGGTTTGGATTGGTAGAGTTTGTTTATTTAAATAATGGCTATCGCTTGCTGTAGTAAGTAGATATTACCCGAGTGGGTTGGTTGCTTTAAGATGTGTGTCTGTGTGTGTGTGTGTATGCACGGTATTCAAAAATCACTTGACTTGGTGTCTATATAGATATATATATATTGGTTTTGGCTTTAGTTCTGGATGTTACGATTTGAGAGATTGAAAGAGAGCGCGAGATAGAGAGAGAGAGATAGAGAGACAGTGGAGGAGTCTGTACAATTTCTAGTATATATATTCAAATCTACTAATACTTCGCTTTTTGTACTTGAACAATCGGTAATGGATATTAGATTTGGTAATCGTAACGAAAAACCCTTTTTTTTATAAATATTTCATTTAAATTTCTCACTAACTAATCCGTATGTTAAGGTATAACTATAGTATTAGCTCATAATTGTTGTTTTAAAATACTTCCTTTGGCATATGTACAAAATATATCTAAGTGTATGCATGTGGAGAGCTGAGTACGAACCAGTGGAACAATCAAAATTTCGCCCTTTTGTGTACAACTTTCAGTTGTAATAGTCATCAGGTCTAAAATTTAGCATAAAGAAGCATTTGGTGGACTTTTAAAAGAATTGGTAAGTATTGTACATGTACTTAAGAGTTGATACAAATCAGTCACAAGACATCAGAAGATAAATTAAGGCCAAAAATGCATTGCATTTCGTTTTGAGCGGAAGAAGGGGACCATATCGGAGGGCTTAACGGGCCATTAAGTGCCCTTCGCTGATGCAGGGCTTAGTATAGCCCAAACGAAGTTTTTGTTTTGTGTCAAAATGCATCAAATACATCATTTTCAAACAGTTTTTTACTAAAACTTTGATAAAAATTTAACTCTTTATTTAATATACGAACAATCAATTTCTTCTAAAAAAAACACTTTCGTCTATGATCACTCCAAAATCTCATTGAAATTACTAAAACAAAAGTGCCCAGAGCAACTAAGGCTCGCGTAGTCACCCATACACATTTAAAAACAACTCTGAGGCAACAACAACCACAAGAAAACGAAAATCAGACCGCCCTAGTGGAATAAGCGCAACTTTCATACTTCCTTTTTAACTAAAGAAGTAGTTCCAAGTGGTGAAAACTTTCTTTTACTTTTGTTAAGCGGTGAAACCCTCAAAGAATGCTTCTTTGAGAACGTTATTTAGCATGGATTTTTGTTGTTGCCTTGGAAAAAGAATGTGTTGACTATTTTATATAGATTTTTGAACTTCTATCATATTTCAAATAATATATAGTGACTTGTTTTTAGTAAAAAAAAGTTTGAAAAGTTTAATTCTCTTGAAAACCACATTCTATAAAGTCTTTTGCTGTGTATGCTTGTGGCTAACGCAATCATTCGACTCACAAGAACAAGTCTTACACAAGCAGAGGCATGATAATTTGTAGTTGTGTTCAATTCTGCAAGAAGCATAGGAGAGAGCAGAAGTTGTTGCTATGCGCAAGCCTATTTACGCATTAAAATGGCTATGCTTAAAGCCTCTGATGCGTATAGCTTGCGGGCACCCCTGTCTTAAAGTCTCAACAATCGAAATCTAAATATACTCAATTCTCCAGAGACTTCAAGGATCCCCTGATTGGGTTTCCAGTCTATCTAGGCTGAACTTTGAAACGTCACAACTGATTTGTCCACAAAAAGCAACCATTTTGACTGTTGCACTGTTGCACTTTTGAAGTAAGACCAACTCTACTGTTTCAATGAGCCTAAATCTAAATCGCGATAGTTAGTTACATATGTACTATGCATGTCTGTCTGTCTGTCTGTATGTTAAGTATGTAATTATGGTAAAACAACCTTCAATATATCCACGATATGACTACTGACTGACCAAACTGAGTTAGAAGATTTATATATATCTAGTTATATGTATTGTATATATTACGTAAGTTAATGCTAATGCTGGTTGATCCTGTTGGATCTGGTTTGCTTTGATTCTGTACGGTTTAATGCACGTTTTGTTAACACAGAGTTAATATTGATTTCCTTTAAACTATGGCGTTATATGTATATATGTGTGTATAAATTTTGGATAGTTGTTTTAAGCGACTAAGTTATTTAGTAATAACAAATGGGGAACGGTCGGAGGCGCCCCCTGACTAGGCCTAAGAAACTACGAGTACTGACACACGAAATGCAGGAATACAGGAATCGCACTCAGACAACTGGAGGTGGTCAACTTGTTGAGCTGCTGCTGCTGGTGCAGCTGCTGGTGCTGCTGCTGCTGCTGCTGGAGTGCTGCTCCTGTGCGGTTGGACTGTTGACTGAAGGTCATCTCTGCTTGTTCTCGTCGTTAGCACCCTCAACTATCTCACTGGTCTGTGTGTGTTCGGGATCATAGTCGTAGAACACTTGCGAGGTATCGCCCTGCACATTCACATCAATGGGCGCATCCACATCAACTGCGGCCGGCGGTATCACTAGTTCGCCACTGAAGTCCCCACGTGGCGGATCCTTGGGGCTGTCCACCATTATCTGCACCGTGGGCATTTCACAGGTATCCATCAGTTGACTCTCCGACGATCCGGTGCTGATGCGTATTTGGGGTGGCTTAGGCTTGGACTCCTGCCCATTGCCTGCGGAGGACAAGCTGCTGCTCTCTTCCTCCTCCTTGTACTCCTCGCTCTCACGATGCACCAGCACATGCACCAGCGTGGCATTGTCCGGCCTCAGGCTCAGGACATGCGGATGTGTCTGCTGGTCCGGAGAGGGTTTGGTCACGATCACCTCGGGGGCCGGCCCTTCCGCTGCAAAGTGTTAAAAAACAAACAGATCTTAGTCGAGGTTCCCCGGAGACATATCAAATACGAATTCACACATACAGACATAAGCGTTCTTGTTAACTCTTAAAGCGCTTTGTGCTGACAAACCTCGTTCAAGGGGCGGTTTCTTGCGTATGAAACTCGTGGCACGCTTACGAGTTGGAGTGGGCGCCACCTGGGTTTGTCGGGGCTCGCCGTCGGAGGAGGCAATAGCGGTTGCGGAGGAGGTTGAGGTGGTGGTGGTGGTGGTGGTGGTGTTGGTGGTGTTCATAGCGGCTGTTGTAAGTGAAATGCACGCATTAGTGTTGTTAGGGCTGGCAAAGTACAGTTACAGGTGTGACAGGATAGAACAGAACCGAACAGAACAGAGACTTCAGAGAGAGAGAGAGAGAGAGGTGGAAGAGTGGATGGGGGAAACAAAGACGTTCGAGAGATGGGAAAAGCCACATGATGACCATGATATGGATGCTGATTAAGAGAGAGAGTAACTGGTGCAGTCTAGGTAGAGGTGTGAGCTATGTACAGGAGAGTATATATACTATGTACATCCAACGATATAGATATGGTGGTATTGTGGTTTCGAGTGATTAGGCACTTGTCAATAATTACTTTTTCTATGTACTGAAGGTGAGGTTAAGCTGTCATCGACAGCATCCTGATGACGCAAAAAGAAATTATAAAAGCTTCGGCGACGACTTGCTCTAGGCGCTTCCACAAATATGCTACCGCTAATAATAACAATAATAATAAGTAGTATTAAATGTAAAAGAGTCCAGAAATTATATTCGATATACGTGTGGAGGAATGTAGGTATACATATATATATAATATATGGAGAGAGAGAGCATAAGGTTCAAGAGTTCGATCAAATTTTTATAACAATTTCGCTGCAATTTTTTGACGAAAATACGCACAAATCAAAAGCTGTAAAAAGCTGTACAAGATGGCGGAATGATAGAATGGAAGGGGGAGGGGGGAGAGAGTTAATAGTTTCCCGATTCGTTTTCCAATTGATAGACAAAATGATGATGTTTTATATAACAATGCAACTACTTAAGGTACAGACAAATCATATCGATACGAAGCGATCTAAGGACTTTCGACAGAAATTCAAAAGAAATGCTTTCTCTACATTCGGCGAAAGTCTAGAACATTGTTGGTGGCTTCAGCTGATCACTTGGCAAGGGATTCCGTCTAGATGGGTGACGCTTTTGCTTACAGTTAACACAAGCAATTATGTGCTCTACCTAAAAGGTTTGGCACTTTTTAGTAACAGATCTCAGGTACATCACCTTAAACATTAGGAGAAGATTACCAAGAACTCAAGTTCAGGTATTGCTTTTACTTCGTGAAATAAGTAACCCGTAAGAGTTTAGCATGGTCGCTGCAACCTAACCTAGTCTAAGAGTTGGGTTATTTCTTAAGCCGAACCACCAACCAGATCGCATCCTTACTGAAAACCATTTTCGTTTTCGAAGCGGTACGAAAAAATGGCATTCATAAAATGTTACGTTTCCTGCTTTAAATTTAAGATTTGACATTGGGATCTAGTTGATAGGGTAGGTACAGTCGGTAGGGGGTTCAATTAAGCATGGTTCGTCTTGTTAAACGGTTCAAAACAATATTCAATTTGACTGGGACGAACATTCTGCTCAAATTCAAAAACTAACCATGTAAATGGGATGTTTTTTCTAGAATTTTTGAGTATTAGCGGTTTATTCTTAGCTTTCTTAAGTTAAGAACTAAAGCTCAATCCCAATGCTTAGATTCAGTGATTCTCTAGCTACTTTTCAAGTAGTTAGTGGGTAATATGTACATTAAGGCTATCTCAAACTATGTGATATCTTGTATGTACACAAGTAAATATCATGATAAGCGCCCTTTAAAGTATGCAAACTTTATATCCTTTACAAATTATATAAATCAATGAGATAAATGTTAGACAGATTTCGCAGAATCATACATTTTCTACACCATACTTTCACTCAGATTGTCAGAGTAGGAAGAGTGTATACTAAACATATTAGCTTAGATCGGAGCAGGTAGAAGGTATACTATATATATAAGCCTGTAAAAGATACTTATTTTGAAGAACATTTATACTGATATTTTGTTTGAGTATAACAGGGTATGCACGACTAGGCACGAATTGCTTATTAAACGAGTAAGAAAGTTGATCAATATTGACTGTATTACAAACTGCACTGACAAAAGTGTATGCACAGTATACATTTTGAAGCAGAGCTGCTGCATTAAACATACTTCTGCTCATAACTTGACTAACGTTCATCAGATCATAGCCAATCCCTTGGCATATTCATAAATAATCCTGATTACTTACTTTATATTTACATATTAAATTGTGGGACATATGACCCCACAGTAAAAGAAGCATGTTGAAACTCGGACAGACAGACAAACGCACATGGTTATATAGACTCGGTGCTGATAGAGTTGATGCTGATGGAGAACGTATAATCTTTATAGGAACGGAGATGCTTTCTTCTGGCTGCTACATAGTTTTGTGGCCGGGTTTGGTGCTATCGGTTGTGGGTAAGATCCCTCCTTGAAATATCTTATGATAAAGGTAAGTACATATTGGGTAAATTTCAATAAAACTATTTTTTAAGCCAATTCTGCAATTTTGCTATGCGCAAGCATCTATACGCAGTGCGTTTGGCAACAACAAATGCGTTGGATGCGTATAGCTTGCGGGCACCCCTGGTCTAATGACCAGTTGGATAAGTTTTCCGGTTTGTTTCAACTTAAACACAAATTTTGCAGTTTTTTTCTAAGAAAGCGGCCCTTTCAATTCTATAATATTTTCGTGAAATTTCGTTTGATTTAAAAATGTGAAAGTAAACTGCAGGATGAGGTGGGTGAAATCTTAAGCCTAAGGGCAAGCATTGATCACTAGGCAACTTAGCACAAAATCAAACTCAAATGGCGCATTCCGTTGACTTTTGATGATGGACAGTTTGGGTGACAGACAGAGAGAGAGAGGCTAGAGAGGTCTTTTCGTCTAGGCCAACTACTTACAAATCATAATTTTAGTCATTTTACTCGAATGTTTGTTTGTTTTTTTTGTGTTTTGGAAACTGCAAGTTGTAGCTGTTGTTGTTGTTGCTATAGTTTTAAGTTTTTAGTTTTGTTTTGCGGCAATTAATGAGTATTTGACAGAGAGAGCGAGAGAGTTGTAGAGAGAATTGTACGACTTGTTGTGGTTTTTGCTTGCGTTCGCTTGAATGATGGGGGCGAGTTGGATGTAGGAACTAAGTAGATACAATATATATATATATATAGGTCGACTTGTACGAGTACTGGGTTGAGTTTGAGTTTTGAGATTTACATATATAATTTATATAGACATGAGTGATTGTAAGATTGATTGCTTGTAGTTGACTAGCTAATGCTAGAGAGCACGAGCAGTTGCCTTTACCTAAGTAATTCAAGCCACTAGGCTGGGAGCCACTTCTTAATACGGCTGTGACCATATCGGCGAGCAAGGACTCATAGTTTAGGGAGATACAAGAGGATATGCTAAAAATAGGGCTTAAGTTCATATACACTGTGGAGCACAATACGTTAGATTATCGGTATATGTCGGAGATGTGTGTTCATATGAGCGAGTGAGAAGCCTTTCGTCTAAAAATTGCATTTCATCGCGATGGGATGACCAAGTGTGTGTGTGTTGGGTGTGTGCGTGTGTGTGTTGAGTGTTTAACTACCGTTTGCCCAGCTCATCACTCTGCTGCTTGAGATCCTTGACCACATCATCGGCGCCAGAGACAAGCATCAGTGGCAAATTTAGCCAGGGACCAGCCAACTCACTGAGATCAGAGGCATCGGAGGCACGCGATGATTTGCGCGAAGAGGCGCGACTGGAACAGGCCGTGCCGCGTCGACTGACCTGAAGTTTAGAATTTTCAGTATAAAATTTCCTCTAATCCCCCTCCGATTCCACTCACCTGCAGGTGAAAGAAATTCAAGGCCGACAGCTTCGACTGCCAGCCACCTGGACTGGAGGTCTGTGTGGCACTGTCCCCCGAATTCGAGCGCTCCTTCTCCCTCTTCCGCCTGAGAATACAAAACCAAAAGTTAGTCAGTTAGTTCACCCCCCAAACGCACAGTCGGAAAACTAATAAAAATCTGGTTTGGGCTCTGCTGCTGTACCGCAAATAGTCCTTCCAGCCCAGCTGTATCGTCTTGGCCGCCCTCTCCTGACGCTTCCAGATCCGCGTCGACGAAACAATTTCCAATTCTTTGCGCGTTGGAAACTGTTTCTTAAACTTGACATCCATTTGTTCCTGCAACTGTTTGAAGTTATCGGTCTCCTCGACATGACCTAGCACGTGCTTCACGAGCGCGTGCAAAATGTCGAGACAGTGTATTTTATTACCCCTTGATATGGGCAGATTAAATGACACTAGAGCGACATTATTGGGCTTCGAGATGCCCAATGGTGGATCGAGAGAGGCAATAAAATCGGACAGTTGCGAGAAGTGTATAAATTGGGTGGCATGTGGATCATATCTGGAACACAATAAAGTGGTTGAGCTGCTGGCTGAGCCTGCTGTGGGCGGTGGCTGGGGGTACACCTACTTGGACCAGCGTATGTAGAACATTTCCAAATCATCCTCAACAATGCCGATCTCCTCCTCCTGGTGCGCCTGATTGAAGTTCTCCAGGATGATGGCAATGTACATGTTGATCACAATCATGTAGCTGATGATGATGAAGCTGGTGAAGTAGGTGATGGCCAGCAGCGGATGGCCACAGTCGCCGTTGGTCTGTCGATTGAAGAAGGGATCGCAGTCGGGTGGCTGTATCATCAGCGATTCCAGCACATCGTTCCAGCCGGCCGAGGTCATCAGGCGGAACAGCAGCTGCATGCTACGTCCGAAGGTCTGAAAGTTCACCATATCATCCAGGGCGCCCTGCAGCTTGACATGCCCGAACAGCGACATGCCCAGTATGGCATAGATGAAGGTGATGAGACCGAGTAGGGCGCCAATGTTGAACAGGGCAGGCAGCGACACAACCAAGGCGAACAGCAGTTTACGTATACCCTTGGCCGCCTTGATCAGTCGCAGGATCCGTCCAATACGAAAGACACGCACCACGCGCAGCAGCGTGGGACTGATGGGCAGATCAATCATAATATCCTCCATTAGTATGCCAAATATGGAGGCCAGTACTAGGAGGAAATCAAAGACATTCCAGGGTACGGTAAAGTAATGATACCGCAGACCCACTATCTTGACAATGGCCTCTGAAGCGGGAGAAGTAACTGATTAGAGATTCCATATTAATGGAGGCAACATCCCACTTACCCAGGCCAAAGACTGTGGTGAAGAAGGCATTGCTTACTTCCAGTATAAAGAATACTGCATGAGGCTGATCATAGTGCTCTATGCCCATGGTAAGCATATTTAGAAAAATCAGTACAAAGATCGCAATTTCGAATCTGCATTTGGGGTTCATGATGAGTGGTGGTGGTAGTAGTAGTAGTAGTAGTAGTAGTAGTGGTGGTAGTGGTGGTGGAGGTAGTAGTAGTGGGTAGTAAAATGGAACCACAAATATTTGAGAGATTAATTCATGTGTAACAACAAAGATCGGTCAAACTTCGTGCGTGCCGAAGTCGCAAGGCTGCTTTAGGGGGGGATTGGGGGGGTACTAATTGGGGGATTAGCTACACTATGTACAGGCATTTTAATTATGGCATCAAATATGTAAAGGGAGCAGCTTAATTTTTAGTTACATAAAGTATTGTATATACATGCTGAGAGGAGTTAACATTACCCTGCATATAAAGTGGTGCTTGGCTAGGTTAGGTTGTAGTTGTTCTTGGAAATTCTAGCTAAAACTTTTCTAAAACTTTATTCGTCTAAGCGCGAAGATTTCGTAGGGTCCTTCGAACCGGATATACTGGAAAACCTTGTTTGGTAGGAAAGTTTTGCTGTCCCTAACACTTGTTCAAGGTTCTTAGCATATATAATACTACTTTTCTATGACAGCTATACTATATAGATGTCCGATTTCGACCAAATTTGGCAGAATTGTGGAAAGGCATTGAAAACTAGTAAATACGGAGTTTGGAGAAGTTTGCATGAAAAACAAAAAAGTTTTTCTCACTAGAACTAGTTTTTCGACCGATCGTTCCTATGGCAGCTGCCGGTTCCGACGTATGTGCAGCGTATTTGTAGCAGAAGACTTCGTGCAAAATTTGGTGGCGATAGCTTTAAAACTGACGGAGGATATAGCATAGAAATGATGTCGACTATATCGACTCAGCTCGTCATGCTGATCAAGAATATACATACTTTATGTGGTCGGAAATGATTCCTTCTATGCGCTACAAACATCTGGATAATTTCAATTTACCCTCTGCAAGGGTATAAAAAAACATAAGTTATTAGGGGCGTATGGTCTAAAAAAAAGTACTTCGAGAAGTCTATTTCGAAAGCCACGTTTTTAATAAGGAAATTCCTGTTCCAGTTGTAGTTAAGTACAGCTTTTAAAGGTGTCAACACTAGCCGAGTTCTTTGACTTCTTTAGAAAGTATAGTTCTAGACTAAACTAAACTATGGTTAGGACCAGAAATAACCCTATAAATGAGCCTTATTAAGTTACGGAAGAACGCATATCATGGGCTTACTTGAAGCCTTAAAAATCCCGGAGAATAGACAAAATCTTTCCCGATCAGCTACAAAACTATCTGCAATATCTTAAAGGCTGGTTACAAACAATTTTTGAAAGTTGTTTACAAATCCTTGCCTTAGAGCGCTGAGGATGCGAGTTTAAACCCCACTGGAGGCATATATTTGTTTTTATACCCTGTACCCATTGAAAATGGGAAAAGGGGGATCATGAAGTTGTGCGAATGTATGTAACAGGGAGAAGGAAAATTTTCCGACCCCATAAAGTATATATATTCTTGATCAGCATGAACAGCCGAGTCGATATAGCCATGTCCGTCTGTCCGTCCGTCCGTCTGTCTGTCTGTATGAACGCGTCGATTTTAGAGACTTAAAGAGATAGAGCCACAAATTTTTGCACGAAGGTAGATTTATGCTGTACGCAGATCAAGTTTGTTTCAGATTTGAAAAATTCCACCCCGTCCCCCTTTTATCCCCAAAAAACCTAGACCTCCTCTAGAAATCCTAGACCTAAAAAGCCGTCAGATCCACAATTTTCAAGTTACAGCATCGTGGTTTAGTATACATCAAGCTAGGCCCAATATCTATCTATTCTGAAATATCAGATCAGATCGGACCAAAAACACCGGAGTTATTAGCGAAACAGTTGAGCTGATAAGAGCACCCCCCCAGTTGTTGATCAGGACTAGAAAAGTATTGCCTACATTTAGGATGACATCTTCAAAAATTCAAAAACAAATAAATGAAAACAAATGAACAGGGTATTTTGCGGTCGGGAAACTCGACTGCAGCGCCCTTTGTTTTTCTTAGATTTTTTAGTCTTTCATTTTGTTGTCCGGCATCTGCGTAGCAAAAAATTTCTAAGCTCAACTGTAAGAGGGTTGATAAGTAAGTTGAGATAAGATAGATCTTGATTTTGAGATTGTCACTCTTATTAAAAGATTTCTAAACCTGTTTTTATCAGTGTAGTTGCTCATAACAACAGCCAACAACAGCTGGTGAAGGTGACCGGGTGTGAAAGTTCTTTAAGAAACTACACGTTATCAATAGATGTCCCGAAGCGGGATCGAAACCATGACCTCTTGCACAACAGGAACACACACTACCAACTGCACCATACACACGGCCACTTAGACCTATGTGAGGTTAAATGCTCTACTAAAGGTAGTCCAGCTAAGCTAAATCCTGTTAAAACATCACCAAAGTCGTCAAATCGTTGGCGTATCACAAAATGAAATGCTTAAATGGTCAAGACGGCTAGGAGCTTATGATATGTTCTCTTTTCTCGATAGACTGATATCTCTTCAAAGCTTAAGATCAGTAGTTTAGTGGAGGAAAGACCAATATGCCGTACATTTAATCAAAACTAAAGTAGGATTTGACTTCCATAATGATCTATTATATCTTATACTTATAATTTAGTATGTGGTTTAGCCTCCAATGGTAACATTAACTCCGTAAGTCGCTCATAGTTCTAGTCTTGTGATCTGTCAAGCTTCATTTACCTGGGAGTTCGCCAAGTCTTTGATTCCTACTCGACTCACAATTACAATTATAAACACTTCAGCCAAGCACCACCAGACATGCAGAGAAATCTAGCTCACCCTCCTGCCCCACAACCCCATAGCCCATACAGATATTTATATATATATAGAAAGAAAGTAGACTAGGGACACTAGAAGAGAACATCAATATGCATTCGATACAGAAACAGAGACAGACAGAGCGAGAGCGAGAGCGAAAGAATAGTTGATACATTTTTGATGGTGTTTACTTCAGCCGCAAACACCGCATCTAATCAAAAATGCTGAGTTGAATTGAGTTAGTCAAGTGTTTAAATGAATTCTATCACCAAATCGAAACAGTTGTGGGCTTTAATCGTGTCCTAACTCGTAGCAGTAGTGGTGGTTGGTTGGTTAGTTAAGTAGCTTTGGTAGTTTGGTAGGTAGGTGGTAGACAGAGAACTAAGATAGGACTAAGTAATTTGCGGTTTGTAAGCGTTGATTGGTTTACCTTCTCGAATTGGATAAATCATAAAACATAGCTAAAAAATGATTTATGGGTCGCTTAATAACTTTCTGTGGTTTCTTTCGTCCCAATTTTTTCATGGCCGTGTAATAGTGTTTTTGAGATTCGGTGAGGAACATTTCCAACACTCCTCCTTCATACTATTGTAGGATGTACATAAAAAAAGTGATGAGAATAGAAGTGAACATTTAATCGAGTATAGTATATATACTATGGATATATAGATATGTGGACACAACGGCATAACGAAAGGATGAGCATATATATATATGTATACATAGGGGGTACCTTGTTCCAGGCTTGGCGCACAGGCCCACCGACTTACCTTCTTCTTGAGCATATTGAAGTTATCAATGATAACTCCGATAAACAGATTCAGGGTAAAGAACGATCCGCAGACAATAAATATAACAAAATAAATATATGCATATAGATTGGCTTCTCTCTGTGGCTGCAGATCCACGCCGCGCGCGTCCACCGCATCGGCCATCACCTCCATCCAGCCCTCGAAGGTGGCCACCTGCAGCAGGGCCAGGTAACCCATGCCCACATGATCGAACGTGATCTTGGAGTTAATCCAGGTGTAGTTTTGCTCGATGCAGTCCCATTTGTCGTTCACCTCCTGTGGATGCCGAGAGAGAGGGGGATTAGTTTGGGAGCACTCCGCCGCCGACTCCAGCTCTACTCACCGTTATGGGCAGCAGCTCGCCCATTTCATTGACGCATTTGAAAAATTTACCACCAAAAAATTGTACACCCATTATGGAGAATATCAACCAAAAAACTAAACAAACCAAAAGCACATTGAAAATTGATGGTATTGCATACATGAGAGCGTTTACTACAATCCGCATTCCTTGCCACCTGGAATAGAAACGGGTTGGTTGGTTTGGATTGGCTGTGTTAACTAGTTAAGTACGGGACGTTGGGCCTGGGATCTCTGCTAGGAGGAAACAGTGCTTGGTAATGGAATGAAATGGTTTCCACTCTCAACTCAACTACATATATAGAGCTAGCTAGATATATACAGAGCGCTACCGATTCGTTGGCGATGCGATTCTACGTGTAATTTCTATTCGAAATCCATAAAGAAGACGAGATTGTATTAAACACTGCGCAGTGGCTAGACAGGGCAGCAGCAGCTCAGCGGCATGCGCCGAAACGCATACGAATGGCCAACAGCAGCTGCCCCATCTAGGTGTCTAGCGCCTGATTCCGTTAGTATCCTGGCGGCGGCTCATCCTACTGCTTCTGTGCTTTCATGGAGAGTGCTGCCTAATAGCCTAGTAGTCCCATCCAATCCACAACTTACCGCGAAATGGCTCTCAGGGGTCGTAAGGCTCTCAGGGTGCGCAGTGAGCGTAACACCTTGAGATTCTCATTCTCCTCAATGAGCAGCGAGAACACCGATACCTAGCGTTAAGAACAGGCATTAGCTAATGACACTCCTACGAATTGCCGCTCCAACTACTCACAAACACTATGATAAAGTCCAGTATCGTCCAGAAGCTGGTGAAGTATTTGGAGAAGCCCAACGCCAGCCACTTGAGCACCATTTCCACCACAAAGATCAGCGAGAACGTGAAGTTGGTCCAGTAGAGCACACGCTTTAGGGTCTTATTGCTCTCCAGGTAGATGTCCTCGAAGCAGAGCGTAATACTTGACGCAAAGATCAGCACTAGCACAAACCACTCAAAGGCCGGAGTATCGACAACCGTCAAGACAGCCGTCCTAACGCGCGTCCAGTGCTTGGCACTCTGGGTGTCCATGCAGGACATGAACCAGGGACAGCGAAAGTAGAAGCTGCAAGGAATTGAAAATTAAAGTGATTATTGCTTGTTCCGCTCCCCTCCGCCGGGGTTACTCACTGTTCGTAGCACTTTTGGGGAAAGCAGTCGTCTGGCACTTTCGGCGGCTTCGCCGTTCCGATGCTCGGAAAAGTCATGGGATCATTGTAAGCTCCCTGCGAGTTACGTCTCCCACCGACAGTGAGATCGTCTACGTAGGAAACCAAACAATGCCATGGTTTTTCAGTCAACCGCGAGAAGGCTGAGGGCTTCTGCGTGACAGTGGCGTCCGCCTGCATGGGCTCAGTCTTGTGTGCCAGGGCCGAGCTGGTGTCGGCCGCGCCCGAGCTGTGCGACTCGGTGCGCGCGGACTGAAAGGAAGCGGCTTTGTCTAGGGTCGATTGTGGATGCTCCGCTCGTCTTTTGGCAGCCGTTGGGTGTGGATGTGGGTGCGTGGTGTGCGGCGTGTGGGTCTGTATGCTGGTGGCGTGAAAGTGCTGCTGGTGCTCGGTAAGGGCAGCCAGCGGCGGTGTGGCCTTTAGCGATGAAATTTGCGCCAGTGTTGGTGGCTCAATGCTCGACTTCAAGGATGTGGGCGGCGTGGCCGGCACGGCGGAGCGGCCCAGCTTTTGCTTTGTGATGAGCAGATTCTCGTACGAGTTGGTGCTCTTCAGCGAGAGGCTGTCCAGGCGCAGCTGTTCGCTGTTGGCAAACTTGCGCGGCATCTTCTCGGACTCGATGCGTAGCGTGGAGATGGGCTTCTCCTCCTCGGGCAGCTCCTCGACGCGATCGATCAGGGACAGGCGCTTGAAGCGATCGAATTGTACACTAAACGGATCCACCTTGCGGCGCGGGAAGGGTGATCCAGCACTGCTGGTGGTGGCTGCCACGGCCATGGCCTCCATGGCCACGAAGGGGGCATGGATGTGATCACAGATTTTACGTATCTCATTGGAAATGCTAAAGTCCTCGTCGATCTTGCGCTGTTTTTCCAAGCTGCGTCGCTTGAGCTTGACGGATTGCCGCTGCGCGGCCGCGCTGACGGACTGGGAGCGCCGCGGCACACTGGACAGATCATAGCTGTCGTAGGGATTAAGTGGATGCACCACCTCATCGGCGGCAGTGCGATCGGAGGCGGCCGTTATGATGGCTATGTGCTCCATAATGGCCTTGGTGGCCTCATCAGCCGCCGGCGAGGGCTCGGCGAGCACGGAAAGCTTTCGCTCCAGGGACGTGGTCGAACGCTTGATCTCCTCCAGCTCCTTTTCGAAGCTCTGTATAATATTATCGAACTCGGAGTGCTCCACCAGCGGCTCACTGTCCTGCTGCGTACGCGTGCGCATTGTACTGGTAATGCAGCTCAGACTCGACTTGTGCACATCGTCCTCCTCCTGCAGGAACAGGAACAACTCTTTCTGATCACAATTTAACAGCTCCTCGCGCAGATTGCCTCCATGCTGGGAGAGCAGTTCATCCTGCTCAATGGAAATGGAGTTGAGCGAGTGACCACTCGAGTGTCGCCTCAGGTCACCCTCCTCCGATTTGAGCAGTGAGCGTTGCGATTGTCCACTGGACTGGGAGAGGCGATCCAGTGACTTGCGGTAGCTGGGCGAGCGCGTGAGCAGGGATTTTTGATACTTGAGATAGGCCTCGTCATGCTCCTCGCTGCCATAGCGACGCGAGGAGTTGTCCTGCAGCGAATCACCACGGGCAAAGGAGCCACTCCTCTGATCATTGGCATAGGGATCGGTGTCTGTGGAATTGTATTGTCCCAGCAAACGCAGCTCTATGGATTCGGTATAGGTGGCCTCGTCACGGGAGTCATTGTGTTGAGTGCCCACACCCGAGGAGATTTGATGCTGCAGTCTGGGCAAGAGGGTTGCATCATAGCGCCCACCGTTTTGAGCTAGAGGACAGCTTGTGGCTGCCTCATAAGTGGGTGGCAGGGAATCGGTAGCTGTTGGCAGTGCCTGTTGTTGTTGCTGTTGCTGCTTAGCATCCTGTTCAGCTGCAGACTCTTCATACTCCAAACCATCCACAATGGTATGGAGACCATCACGCAATGGTATCTGAAAACCAAAGTCGGAGCCAGACACAGGGCGGTTCATAGATTCCTGAAAGGAGAATTTTGGAAAGCAGAAGGGGGTTTAGTTGATCCAAAGAATTGTGCTTAAACTAGATGAAGCATGTAAAATGTAGAATGTAGAAAATCTACATGTAGAAACAAAAAAAAAGCTAAAAAAGCATGTAGAATAGCTAAATGCTTCGTGAGCAAAGGCAATGGGTAAATGCTCTGCATGTAGAAAACAGAAAGTTCCTCGTAGAATGTAGAAAATCTACACGTAGAAACAAAAAACGAGAAAGCTAAGCTAACTTGGTCTGTGAAGAAGTTTTTATACCCTTGCTTTCTTAAATATTTTCAAAAAATTTTACTATTTTTCCCATTTTCCGACCGATTTTTCGTATGGGAGCTATATGATATAGTCATCCGATTTGGCCAAAAATTTGAAAAATTATGTGAAAGCATGTTAAACAAACAAGTACAAAATTGCAGGATGCTACCATTAAAAACAAAAAAGTTTTTCCAACTAAGACTATTTTTCAGACCTATCTTTTGTATGGCAGCTATACCATATAGTTGTCCGATTTTGATAAAACTTTGTAGAATTATAAAAAAGCATAGAAAACCTACGATTACAAAGTTTGGAGACGTTTCCATTGAAAAGAAAAAAGTTTTTCTCACTAAAACAAGTTTTCCGACCGATTGTTCCTATGGGAGCTATGAGATATAGTCATCCGATCCGGTCGGTTCCGACATATTAGTAGTGTGCATCAAAAAGAAAACTCTGTGCAAAATTTCAGCTCGATAGCTTTAAAACTGAGAGACTAGTTCGCGTAGAAACAGACAGACAGACGGACAGACGGACGGACATAGCTCAATCAACTCAGCTCGTCACCCTGATCAAGAACATATATAGGTTATGGGGTTGGAAATGAATATTTCTATGCGTTGCAAACTTCTAAGCAATATTAAAAACCATTTGCAAGGGTATAAAAAGGCTAAAAAAGCATGTAGAATAGCTAAATGCTGGGTAAATGCTCTACATGTACAAAACAGAAGTTTCCACGTGGAATGTAGAAAATCTACATGTAGAAACAAAAAACAAGAAAGCTGAGCTAACTTCGTCTGTGAAAAAGTTTTTATAGCTCGCCTCTTATATATTCAAAACTTATCTTTTTCCTACAACGACCCACTTTCCGACCGCTCTTTGGTATATATGATATAGTTATCCGATCCAGTCGGTTTCGACATATTAGTAGCGTGCAGCAAAGGAAGATTCTGTGCCAAATTCCAGCTCGATAGCTTCAAAACTAAGAGACTAGTCAGACGGACGGACAAAGCTCAATCGACTTAGCTCGTCACCCTGAAATAGTTTAGTTGGGCGATACTATAATACCCTTTGAAAGGGTATAAAAAGCTAATGAAGCATGTAGAAAAGTTAAGTGCTGCGTGGACACCAGCCAAGGCTACTCATGTCATGTAGTCATGTAGAATATCCGATGATATCCAAATATCTTCTACATTTTTCATACAACAATCTGAATTCTGAATAGGCTTTCTACATTAACATTTAGATATTGAAGTCTACACGCGCAGGTGGAAGTTCTAAACGAAAATTGTAGCTCAAAGACAGTACAGAATAGTTAGATTTATACTCTGTAGCAGAGGTACACATTTATGTATGTACATTGTACAAATATATGTAGGTTTTCTCAACAAAGCTTAAGAACTTCAAACGCTGAATGCTATGTATAGAAAATCTACACGATAGTGTTGATGATTCCATTCGCTCATTGTCGCTTAACGCTTCCCTTTCTTGCTGTCATATGCAGCAACGCCGCGCGAGTGCTTGATAGTCGAATGGGCTAAGATGCTGGCTTTTGTGTTTAAGTGAAAAAAAGTTAGATTTACGTTCAATATATATAATATATGATGTATGCGCTAGCTACAGGGGGGCTACGCTTTTTGAACCAGGAAATGATAACTGAAAACCCTACACAAAAATATATATATAAAACAAGAAAGAAAGTCGGTCGGTACATACTCTGTACCAAGAAAATTTGTCTTTTGATCAACCGACAACCGTTCATCCGATCTTCTTCATTCCTTTGGCGGATCGATAAGTTATCCTAATAACTAAATATGTCCAGAAGGAACATGCCATCTATCTTCAAAACTGTGGGAGATATGACGTTTTTTCTAAATTGCGGGGGCGGGAGGAGGCGTGGCCAAAATTGAAAATAAACTTGATCTGCCTGCAGACATAAAAAGCATATGTCCCATACATGTCAAACCTCTATCTCTTACCATCTCTGAGATCTGTGCTTTCATACGGACAGACAGACGGACATGGCTATATCGACTCGGCTGTTGATGCTGATCAAGAATATATATACTTTATGGGGTCGGAGATGCTTCCTTCAAGATGTTACATACTTTTGCACAAACTTATAATACTCTATGTACCTTCGGTACAGAGTATAATTAAGTTTGTATGCGATGACTTACCTGATAGCTCAATCTATGGAATTTCGTCTCGGCCAACAGACTGGGCTTGTCCAATTCCAAGCCGGCCGAGGCCTGTGCCTGTGCCTGCGCCTCCAGCACAATCTGCTGAAATTTCTCCGCATATTTACGCTCTTTGCGATCCTTACGCTCCTGCCGCTTCTTGCGTATCAAATCCCGTACTCGCTCTATACTTCTGGCCAATTTCGATTCTTCGCCAACTTCCTAAATGGTTTGGATGGGAAATCATTTGCATTAGTTGGCTTTCAATGTGATTCGTTCAGCTAACTAAATTGAATCCACTACAAGATCACACGAATTACGGGCAACATAAAAGCTATAAACAACAATAATTATTTATTATTATTAATAATATTAATATTTGGTTGACTATTTACACACATTGGAATTTCTAGTTTTCGTTTTTTTTTTGAGCAATTAACAAAAGGGAGTTGAAAGCAAGCCAGTTTTTTAAACAAATTTAGAGCGATTTTTTTTGGTATTTAAAGGTTTTAGTTTGGAAAAATTACCTTTTTCTTGAAAATCTGTTTAACGGTTTTTAGGTGTGTGTGTGTGTGTGTAGGAGGATGTATGTTTTGTGTGTTTGTTGTTGGTTTGTGTTTAGTGTAAATAGTTAAGATTTAAACGCATGGTGCAAAGTTGACAACAGAAGTTTTAGTTAATTGGAGAAGAGTTTGGTTTTAAGTGCATTATTAAAAGTGGTTTTATTTTGAGTTTGTTTATTTTTTAAATTGTTGGTTAGACCTACAAAATTGAGACTTAAGCAAGAGTTGAAAATGTAAACACAAGGCTAGCAACAGTGTTGGGTGGAGTTAGGTGTCGAGGCAAAGTTTTTAAGTAGTTAAAGTCGGACAAAAAAGTATTTAGCAATGTTGCTAAATTAACTGACTCTAAAAGAGAGTTTTCTAGGCTGTTTTTTTATAGAGCGCAGCTATTTTAAGGACCTCCACAACATTTAATCAGCACACTTCTTTGAAATCTATAATTATTTCTATTCTTTTTTGAACACTTTGCTATTCAAGCTCTTTGAAACTCATTTGAAGCTCAAAAACAGACTGATTTCAGCTCATAGACTAACAAAACAAGTCGCAAAGTCGCTCAAGTCTTACTATAATATACTCCAAACCTTCCCAAGTTTATATATATATGAAGAACTTTATGTTTGAAGCCACACGAAGGTTCAAGCTTTGAGAGGTGCTGCCCATCAACTTCCAGTGCTGCCCATCATTATATTTATAACTCCACAACTGCTTCCCCTCTCTTTAATACTAATTTTAGACAACTATAAACATACTTTGACCTTGATTTGGTCTACACTTCACTTCCTTCAACCAACACTGACTAGAGATTCGACCAGTGCCGAATAGGTCAGGTATGACAAAAATTGGTAACCTGTATCAAAATTTTTAGTTTAGTCTTTGATTTATTTAAAACTTAGTCAGGCAAAGTCATGAGAAGTGGTGTATGAGAATTTGGGCTTCAAAGTGTAAATCATAATTATTAATTTGTGTATTCAACATTATCTTTTTGTGGAACTGAAGAGTGCTTAATCTTTTGGTGTATAATTCAATTGGGTGGGTTTGTTGGTTGGTTGTTGTTTTAGTGCTTGACAGCATCAATGAGTGGCTAACAGTTCACATCCACACGCAAATTGGATTACTTAGAACACACATCAAAGTGCAAGGCAAAACACATAGGATATTTTATGTTTAGAATTAGATTTTGTCATCGTTTTTGGGATTTAGTTTCACACACACACACGCAGTTTAACATTTAGACATAGACATATACATTCCACCAACATTAAGAAACTTGAAGAGATTTTGGAGATATCTAGATAGAAGCTTACCTCTTTCTTTGACTTAAGCTCCTCGGAATTGAAACTGTTGAGCAACAAGGCCAAGAACAAATTTAAGACCATAAAATTTCCCATCACCAAAGTGGGCAGAAATATGGCAAAGCAGGTAGAGGCTCCTTGCTATAAAGTCAAATGCTTTAGACATAAAGTTTTGTACAATTCAGGTTTACATACCTCTTCCTCAGCTCTCATACAATCCCACAGCGGTTCAATCCACTCACCGCACAATATGCGAAATATCATCATGAACGAGTGAAAGAAATCATTGAAATTCCACCTAAATAAAGTCAAATTTTAATCACAAGTTGGCATAAAGTTAAGTCCAAACTCACCTAGGAACTGGATCAGGATCAAATTTTTCGGGCGTATAATCTTTGGAGAACAATTGCATGCCAATCACAGCGAAGATGTAAATGACTATGACCAGAATCAGCGTTAGATTACCCAGAGCGCCAATTGTGGATATGATAATGCTTAATAAGACCTTCATGGTAGTCCAAGACTGAGCCAGCTTCAGCACCCGCAACTGTACAAGAAACAAAGGTTATCAAGACCTGTTAACTTCAAGATAATTCCAGCAGACTCACCAAACGCAGACCTCTTAGTACACTCAGACCATCCACCAACTCAAATATGATATCCAACAGACTGGCCGTGACAATTATCAAATCAAATATATTCCAACCGCAGAGAAAAAAGTCCTTAGACAGAGCCATCAGCTTGACTATACACTCAAAGGTGAATATAGAGGTGAAGACCTGGAGGAGGAAGAAAACATTGATTATATGGTATTTTGAACTGTAACTCCATTGGTTCTACATGTCGCCAACTTCTCCCATTGAGCTAAAACCCTCTCCACCCATGGCTACGCCAACAGCTACTCCTATGGGTGATACTTTTGAATTCGATAACATAACGATAAGAAATCTAGCTTTTGGCGGAAAACAGGCTAGATCGTTTAGCCTTTGGCTTGGTCTTACGTCACGTTTGATCTGCCGAATGGGCGACTCTTAAACTCCAATTTGGTCCGAAACTTGGATCAGGCATACTAACTCCTATATAGTCGGAGCCGGTCCGTTACCTTATTCCTTACTTCTCCTTAATTCCTTTAGAATAAACCTCTCAATTAACCACCTTTTGTGGTTTTTAGCTCAACTATGTAAAAAATGACCCACCTTATTGCCCACATCCAGAGCATTGCGAAAAGTTTCGCTCATGCCATGATGCTCCATGGCCAGAAAGGCAGTATTCAGGACAATACACAGCGTGATGGCCAGCTCGAAGAGTGGATCACGCACCACCTTGTACAGGCAATTCTGGAATTGTAGCCAGCTCTCGTAGTCGGAGCAACAATGAATGCAGCGGTCACAGTTGCGATCAGGCAGGTCATCTAAAAGCAAACAAACAATTAGATAAAATGTATTCCTAGCTTCCCTTCCAATCTCACCTATCACCACCACCTCCGATGAGAACTCCTGATGCAGGGCATAGACATTATGATTCTTGATTCGTGCAATATTCCCATTGCACTTGATCAGACGCACCTCGCGTGGCGACAGTGCCAACTCCACGGTGGACACATGACCCAATTCATGGGTGGTATCCTGCTCCTCATGATCATCCACCACACCGGAGTCATCCTGCGAGGATTCCCGATTGACACCACTTGAATTGGAGCTGGTCTGGCGACTGCTGGCCACCAGTTGACCCTTATAGTCCGAGGGATACAGCATATTTGGATTCTTTACACTAACACTGGGATCCTGGAAGCTAATGCGCGACTTGGGTGTCACCGCTGATTGGGCCACCGTCGTCGCCTCGGTTAATTGCTGCTGTTGCTCCATTTGCTGATATTGATGTTGGGCCTGCAGCGCCAGAGCCGTGGGTCTCTCGCTGGCGCTGTGACGCGGACTGGGTCCTGGGCTGGGGGTGCCGTCGTTACCATTGCTGCCATTGCCATTGCTGACATTGTCCTTGCCCCCCTTGGTGCCCTTTTTTCGACGCGTCTTCTTTTTGCTATACGAGGCCAGGAGCACACCCTTGCGGGAGTCAATCTTCTTTTTGTTATGCTTATTGAGTTTCTTGACATTCAGCACCGAGGGATCAAAGCTAAAGGTGGAGTCATCCCGATGATCCAGCAGATCCTTCTTGCGCTCCTCGTTCGTAATCTCCGCCTCCTCCTCGTAACTTAAGGCGACTACGGCTAGCATCAGGTTAATTAGGTAGAATGAGCCAAAGAACACAACCACCGTGAAGAAGGTCACACTCATGGGACCACATGTGGCCAGCACCTGCAAAAGTATGGGGATACAGTCAGCCAGGAGCAAGCAGTGAGGCGGGATTTACCCACCATATTGTAGACATTCTCCCAGTAGTCCAAGGTGATCAACTGGAATGTGGTCAGCATGGACCACATGAAATTGTCAAAGTTGGTGTAGCCATGATTGGGATTCTCGCCCACACAGATGCACACATAACCCATGGGACAATGCCGTGCCCCAGTAAGATTGCCACACAACATGGGCATCTCGTCGTCATCGTACAGCCAGTTGTCCGTATCGTTGACCCAACTGCAGGGAAACAGAACCAATTAGGAACTATGTGTGCCAAAAGCTTCGACCAGACTTACATTTGCCAATCCTGATGCGAGACATTGCTCCACTCGACCGGTACCTGACGCACACACTTGTTCCTCAGCTCGCCCATGTACACCTGCAGGGCAAACAGGGCGAACACCATCAGGCAGAAGATGGTCAGCGTCATGACCTCCGCCAGTTGACGGAAGGAGTGCAGCAAGGCATTAATAATGGTCTTCAGGCCAGGCATAATCGACACCGTCTTGAGTGCCCTCAGCACTCGGAATGTACGCAATCCGGCCAGATTGCCCACCTCCATGCCAATGGTGGCATAGCCACTGGTGATTACCACAAAGTCCAGCCAGTTCCAGGGATTACGTAGATACGTGTACTTGTTCAGCAGAAATCCCTTGGCAATGATTTTAATCACCATTTCGATGGAGTAAATGGCCAGGAAGATGTACCTGAACGGGGTGTCATGAGCAGATTAGCTCTACGCCTGCTAATTACAACTGGGGTAAACTTACTCCGCTTCCTCCACCGTCTCCGTCATGGCCAAGAAAATACAGTTAAAGAGAATGGTGGCCATCACACAATAATCGAAAAACTGATTTGTGGCTATGTACACGCACACGCGACGTGCCGGGCTCCAGGGATAGAAGAGGAATAGGCTTTTGGTGCCCGTAAAACGATGAATATAGTTTTTCCGGAACCGTTTGGAGACCACGCAGAACGTCTGCAAGCATACAAAGCACACAAAAATTAAAAAACGCGCCTTCCATAGCGATAACATTCAGAGTCTGGCAACTCCGCCGAACTATCGCCACTTAGCAACCATGCGTCAGCTGTTCGGTATCGAGTACTCGATACACTTGCGCTGTCAAAAAGACAGCCACGCTAGGCTGCCAGCTCGACTTCCGTTTTCCAATCGTTCTTTCGTTCTCAAACCGTCTTTGTGACCAGAAGGAAAATGAGAGCTAAGGTAAAAATAAAAACTCAATCTCTACAAAAAAAGAAGTGCAATCAAGTGTTTAAATTGAAAGTAACAGCATATAACTAGAATTAAATTAATTGTTTTGTTGTTTGCTTGTATTTGCAGTGGCGTAAGAAGCGTATGCGTAGGTTGAAGCGTAAGCGCAGGAAGATGCGTGCACGTTCCAAGTAAACGGTATGCCCTGGCACTTGAAATGGTAAGTAGCGGTCATCCGCTCATCGCCTCCGCCCCTCCCCATCCCAGGTGACTTGACTAATTTTGCGTGTTTCTCTTTCCGTTGCAGGAACTTTTGATTTGACCACAAACGAAAACTGAAAGCACGCCGCCTGGGCCCCCTCGCCCGCCGGGGGCAAGCCCAACGTAATTTTGCCTCAAACAATTTTCACGCAAAACGAGGAAATGTGCATTTAAAATTCACTTACGACTTTCACGTTGAAATTGCTTCTAATAAATTACTTGGATATTTCACAAAAGTTCCACAAAAACTAACTGCATCGTGTGTTCTCCATTATTTTGCGTGTGTGTGTGTGCGTGCAAGCAAGAGAGTGGAAAAATTTGTTTCAACCTAACCACATTTGTATTGTATACATGTGTGTGTGAGCACGTTTTGCTTAAAATGTCTTTTGTATTTAGCAGAAAATTGTTTGCTGTCTCTAAATCTGCAGCGAAATAATTTAATTTGAGGCTTGGAGGTTGCAGCAGCAGCAGGACAGGCAGCATCAGTGAGTACCATTTCATCCAGCGTCTTCGAGCACCCAAGGACAAGCAGCAGCGACAGCAGTCAAATTCTTGGCTAATGAAATTATTCTAAGCCCAATCAGTCTCCGCCTACCCCCTTCCTCCCTCTACCACGCTGTTGTGTACTCCTCACCGTCGGAAATATCGATTTTCTGGGGTGCCCAGGAGAAGGAAGGAGCTCACCAAAGAGGCAAGCGTTTTGTTCATTAGCGCCTTGATTTCTTCCTCAATTATATATGCAGATGCGCACACCATCAAACCCCGTCCGTCCCCCCAACCCTTGCCTGAAGGTCGTTTGTCACTGTAATACACACATAAACGTCTCGTTCAGGGCGCCAAGTAAGCAGAAATTTTAATGTAACAAGCAGAAATTACGATTTTTGGTTAGGGAGGCAGCAGCAGCCAGCAGTTTGTATGCCTTTTTGTGGGTTTACAGTTGAGCAAAGCGAGGAAGGGAGGGGGTAGAGGAGCAGAGGCAACTTGAGCCGCATGTGCAAAAATGAAAAGTTGTGTGTTCTCTCGGGTCTTTGTCTTGGGCGGCTTTTGGACAAACATGCGGCGACGGCGTCTGTGCCGTATCGCTCGCTCAAACAAGACGTGTCCTCGTTTAGGTAGAATTACGCTTCTTTTTGCCGGCTTTCAAAGTTGCTTAAAGTGTGGCCATTAAATGGCATTAAGATTTTGGGGCATTTCCCCAGCATTAGCATTCTAGATCCTTGCTTCTGGCGTTTTGAGCACAGGGATTTCTAAAGTAATTTATTTTTATGTTCATTTACTTAAATGTGGGATAAGTTTCTTATTGGAAATGTGTATCGTTATCGAGCGTTAACTATGTCATAGAGATGAGCTACTACTGTAAATACGGTGACCGCGAAAGTAGCAGTGACAGGGTATACATGAGTGAATAAACTATTTAAAGAGGTTAGTTTATAATGTTTCAAACCAAAAATAACTGGAACTATACCAATTTAAGACTTTCTAATATTTCTCTGTTACTTTCTGCCTTTTCTCTCTACACAGATATTTAATTAGTAAAAATTTTCACATTTCGGTGTTCTTATTTGTTTGCCTGAAAAATACATGAATTAATTGTTGTCTCATCTGGGATCTCAGATATGCTACTTCTCATAGTATCAGAACAGTTTTTGGGCTTCTCAGGTTGACTATTACAAAAACTGATCGAATCGACTTTAGCAAAAAGCTGTCATAGGATCGATCGGACAAAAAAATAGTTTGTAAGGTTTAATAATTCAAGATTCTGTATTAGAACTAATACGGGTACTCATCATAGATTTGGCGTCTCATTTTGGTTATTAAGGCACCATCATTCTGAATAAATATTTTACATTTTTGGTCTTGAGTTTATATTTTCTCCAAAAAAACACATAAAAATGTCTTCGGCAATTAACTTTTGAGTTTAAATGAGTATTAACGTTCCATTTTGTAGTTTTTATTTACTCGTTATGTCAGACTGAAGTTATTAATATAATTTTTTTGTTGCAACTATATAAATTAATTGGAATTTGTAGAAAAGCCAGCGTGAATTCCTAAATTTAAGGATTAAAATATATGGAAAAGACTCTGTATTTACTAATCTTAGGCCCGATGTCTTTTAGCTAAATAGATAGCTGTGTTAGCTTATCTCAAAATTAATTAAGTTATTTGTTAGTATATGTAGAATTATAAGAAATCCGCCCTTAATCTATCTACCAAATTTTATAAAAAAAAAATTGAACTCAACTTTGATATTCTTATAAAATTTAGTTAGTTTTATTTAAATTTCTGAAGAAATTTTATCATACAGAACTATACCAGATCATATATTCAGCATGTGTGTAAATAGTCCCTTCTATACCTTCTACTTAAACCATGCTAAATAAATTTCACCTGTCACAGTGACTTCTCTCGCTAGTTGCTCATCTCTATGGGCCAGCCCTCGGTCACTTGCATGTTCTGTTTATTTAGCCCGACCTACACCCCTGGCTTTGGGAGTCCCGTTATTTAAAATAATTTTGCCACGACACGTGTATTTCTGGCCATGGGTAATGGAACGCCGCCAAGTCTTGAGTACACTTGCATGTTCGTCTATAATTTGTCCTGGAGGGGCCTGGGCTGCTGCGGCGGGCAGTTTTAGTTTTGTTTGAGTCACGTAAATATACTGTTACACTGTTGTCAACTTTTGCTGGGTGACCCATATGGCCCCCGCCTCACCCCCCCTCCTATTTGCTGTGCGGTACTTGTTAGTTTCTTTGTGAGTTAAGCCTACCAGAAGTGTACACTTCTCGGTCGCTCGCTCTCTCTCTCGCTCCCTCTCTTTTCCACCAATTTAAATGCCGCGTCACATTTACGCTGATTTCCTTTTTGGCGTAGCTTCGAGGGCTGTTCTGGGCGTTTCCATTAACCCCGCCAGTTTGCCATGAAAAAAAGTGCAATTCCATTTCCCATTTTCCACTTTGAGGCACAATGCAATTGCAACAACAACAACAATCAAATGGCAGCGTTGCGTCGCGTCGTTCCATTTCCGCTGTGCCACTTGGCATTGTTGTTGCCGCACTGCTGGCCTGGCGCTGCGGCTGCTGACTTTTTAATTAGTGGCATTCGTTCCACTTACCTCCTCGTAAATAAAGGTGTCAATCTCCTCCAGCGGCTTGCCGTACATGTCCTCCGGAAAGGGTTCAAACTTTCGGGGCAGCACATCGCCATCCTCCACGGAGGCTTTGGTGCGCGGATGAAAGCCATACTCGCGCACCAATTGAATGTGGCGATTCTCGTGCTTGACCTGCGACTTTTGCGTGTAGGCAACGACTTGGTGTTTGGCAACTGCAAGTAGAGTACAAGGAAGGGGAACATTATATAACGATTCGTTTAACTACAACCCAATATTGCTATTAATCCCTTCCCTCCCTCAGATGACCACGAACTCGCCGCTGGTTCAACTACTCCAGGCAGTGGGTGGCGGTGTGGCTGGCGCCATCACGCGCTTTGTCACCCAACCCTTTGATGTGCTCAAAATACGCTTTCAGATGCAGGTGGAGCCCTTGATGAAAAATAAACAATCGAAATATTATGGTGTTATTCATGGCCTCAAGTCCATTTATTTGGAGGAGGGATTGCGTGGCGTTTGGAGGGGGCACAATGCCGGACAAGTGATGAGCATTTCCTATGCACTGGTGCAGTTCTGGTCATACGAGCAGTTCAGGACTAAGGTCCATCAAATTGAATTCTTTAGAAATCGGCAGCACTTATCCTATTTCCTGTGTGGCGGGATGGCCGGCTGTTTGGGCACCATAGCCTCCCAGCCCTTCGATGTGATAAGAACGCTGGTGGTGGCCTCCGATCCGAATACACGCACCGCCCAAATGGGCACCCTAAGCGGCGTTGCTCGTGTAATTCGCAAAGAGGGATTTCTGGGCATTTCACGTGGCCTGCTGTTCACCCTGGTGCAAGTGTATCCGCTGGTGGGAGCCAATTTTCTTATCTATAAGTATCTGAATGAGACGGTTCTGCTGTTGAGAGGGCGTGCAGTGCGTAAGGAGAATCCGGAGCGTGTCATACCGGGTGCATTGCTGTTCGTGAATGGTGCTCTGGCGGGTGTGGCGGCCAAAATGTTGGTCTATCCCGCAGACATGGTCAAGAAACGCATCCAATTGGGTGGGTTCAAAACTGATCGCAAATCATTTGGCAGTAATCCCCAGTGCCCGACAGCCAGGGCCTGCATAAGCAACATACTGAAGAAGGAGGGTCTGTTGGGCTTCTACAAGGGACTGTCGCCCACACTGTTGAAGTCCGGCATGACCACGGCGTTTTATTTTACGGTCTACGATCATTTTAATCGATATTTTATAATGCCCCTCAAGGAGCAGGCAGAGAAGGAGGCGGCGGAGCTGAAGAAAACACAAATGGATATGGAACAGAAGGCTTCGGCAGCGATTACTAAAGTTGGTTTAATTTGGGACAAATGAAGAAAATGCGAGATTTTTTCGAGACGGTGTCTAGGGCAGAGCATTTAAGTTCCCAACTATACCGTGTGTGTTTGTATAATTTTGAAGTTAAATGTTCTACTCCGGTCAGATGGACGGCAAACATTTTCGCATGTGTTTTACTGAAATTGATGGTAATGGGAATTGGAAGAATTCTAGAATTAGAATCAACTTAGAGGTTTTCGTATGTCAGGCTACCCAGTTTAGATAACAAAAGTTAAGAAATTTAAAGCCGATTCCTCTAGGCTAAGTAGTTTTAGGGTCGTTTTCTCATATTCTAGATAGCTGCTATGTGTCAGATAAGCTTTCGTTTAACTCTGTTATTTGGTAGTTTATCTGGCAATCAGAAATCGGCCCTTAAAGTATACCGTCTTCCCTCCCTTTTAATCCAGTAGCCTACATTATTTTTGTCACTTTACATATAAAGTACAACAGTTGAAATCCAATCGTATACACCAAAATCTCTAGAGATTTCTGGGACACCCCTATGATACAATAACTACAAGGTAGCGCAATCGGAAGTGCATTTTCGCATGAGCGATGGCTTATCAATACCCAAGGCTGAATCAATCACAAAACCAGGGCCACTAAGTCAATGTTATCCTAGCTTGACAGCTTTCGATAGAATTTACTTACGGCAAATGGTTATCGAGAGCGAACATGTGAGTTCGATAGGCCCGATTACACCTTTGAATCATCAAACCATGGCCGATTGAGAGTATAGAAGCTGCACAGTGGCGCTACCTTGTGATTATTGTATCATGGGACAAACCCCATTGGGTACTTTGAATTGTAATACTTCTGTTCACAACCTTTCACTAGCCACTGAGTATATGTGCGGACTATATGGAAATCCTGGCACATAGATGAGTTTTGAACTCCGTTTTGGTTTATTTAAGCCTAGTACTCAGATGCTAAGAATATTCTCGCTCATTCGTAGTTCTCAGAGAGGTTTCTGAGTATGTAGTGTGACCAGACAATGGCAAAAAACAGCTTTGGTTTGTTAGAATAACTTATCGGGCTTAGGCCCGATTTCTCAAAGATTCCGGTTAGCCAACCACCGGTCAGATTTGTTAGTCAAGATGACGAGCGGTTAAGTCATTTGCTTTTCTCAGCAGCAGTTTCGCCTGATATCGATAAATGCCTATCGCTGCTTCAGGGTGACCATTCTGTTTGACTAACGAACGAGTACACAGCTGACTCGGTTTGGTTTGTTTGTTTTTTAATGCGATTGGTTGTCACTGGTCACTGCTCTGCTTAAAAGTTGACTAAAATTCGATGCTCTGCCTCTTCGAATTGGATTTCCATTGCGTGGAGTTGAAAAAGTCATTGATTCATAAACATTTTGTGTTGCAGCAAACAATAAAATATACAAAGCAAGTGTGCCTGCCAGCTGTTTGTGTATCGATAATTTTATCGGGGCTGAGCTCGCGGTTAAAGTTGACCGGTGGATGAGCAGCGCTTAAGTTTGTCCCACCAGTTACGCCACCTACATCATGAGACACTCAAATTCGGTTAAACTGCCTGTCAAGTTGACCAAACGGACTTTGAGAAATCGGGCCTTAAGTGTTTAAAGTAAAAGAGTTTTTTAATGGAAAATGCCAATGTCAAGCTATTTTTCATTGAAGTTATTTTGTGAAGGGTTGAAGATTCCTTTATATGAGGCAGGCAACACTACTTAACCACTGAGACTAGCTATCGGTCATTCCAACTCGCTAATTCTCTGAGCAAGGTAATTAGAAGGGCTCAGAGAAAGTTCTCAGCGCCTGAGTACTGGGCTTTAAGAACAAGCAAAGTTGAGAAACTGCTTGAAACTGTGACAAGAATCAATATTATTGCACACCCATAAATTAAAATCAATTACTATGTTGATACGCACCAAATTATTCATGATTAATGCCCTTTAAAGTATGCAAACTTTAGTTCCTTAAGTCTGTCATAGATACTCGTCGCTGCATATTTACTCAGATTGTTGGGTATTCAGCAAAATGTTGAGTTAAGTTGAATATAAAATTTAAAGTATGCAAACTTTAGTTCCTTAAGTCTGTCATAGATACTCGTCGCTGCATATTTACTCAGATTGTTGGGTATTCAGCAAAATGTTGAGTTAAGTTGAATATAAAATATACACTTGCCTAAACTGATGATTTTCGTATAACAAAGCATACTTTAAAGGGCATTAAGCTTGATATATTTTGTGTGTATAATCTTAGTAAATAAGAGCTAGTTTGGAGATTCTTTCAGTCCTCTTACTCTTACTTGTATACTAGTAGGCCTTGATATTACCAAATTCAACACAATTGTGTAAAGTTGTAGAAATGGTTTCATTTTTAATTTGGCTTTGCCAGGGTTTGGTCGCCTTCGACATGGTCTTAATTTTCTTGTTTATTTCTGCTGAATTTATTTCGGATACTTCTTTGTTGTATAGTGTTCTGAAGAGTTGACAAATATGTATTTGTTTTTAACCTGCGTTTACGCACCGTTACACTATTTTCTTGTATCTAATGATATATATTGTAATTCCCATTCTTTTATATTTACAAGCCTCTTCATGTTAAGACGCATTTGCTTTTATATTTTGAAAATCTTGAAGCCATTTGTGTTTAGGCAGCAATAATTCCCATTGTTATTAATGGTTTTTATAAATTTTCAACAAAATCAAATCTGTTATGGTGTGTCTACATAGTCATCCGATTATAATCAAATTCATAATGACTGCATTTAGAAGCGCTTACATCTACAACAAAAACCATTCTCTTTTAGGAACCTTTTCCATGGGAACAATCATTTTTGATCCCCTTATCATATTTTACAGCTTTTGTTTTTAATAAAATCATTCATTTATAAGTAATGTAAACTTTGTTTATACAGCTTTACTGTTTCTACCGAAAGTTTAAAATTATTCAAAAGCACTTTCAATTGTCTAAAAACAAGCTGCTTTCCAGCTTCCGAAACTGCGAATCTCAGTTACTCCTTTTATATTCCCCATGCAGGGAATTCCAACTTGAGAACTACAATTGGTCGTATTTATTAAAAGCGTGTGCGATGGCGCAACTGGTTGAGACGGCATTTCCGCTGGTAAAGTAATAGGATCTGATCGGTGCCGACCATATTAGATTGCAGTAAAAAGTTAACTTTGTGTCAAACATCAGCTCCGACAGATACTAAACTGAGAGACTAGACAGACAGAGAAACAGATGGACGAACGGACAAAGCTGATCAAGAATTTATATAGTTTATGGGGTCTGAAATGAATACTATTATAATTGTAAGTAAGAACAACTTTTATGTTTTCTATGGAAACGCCTTCAAACTTCGTATTTATACGTTTGCTATGCTTTCACATGATTTGACTAAGTTTGGTCCAAATCCAACATCTATATAGTTAAGCTGTCATAGAAAAGTGGAGCCTGAAAAGTAGTCTTAGTGAGAAAAGCTTTTTTGTTTTCAATGGAAACGTCATCAAACTTTATATTTCTTAATTTGCTATACTTTTACAAGATTTTACTAAGTTTGGTAGAAATCGGACATCTATATAGAATAGCTGTCATAGAAAAGTAGAGTCTGAAAAGTAGTCTTGGTGAGAAAAACTTTTTTGTTTTCAAAGGAAATGTCCTTAAAATTGGCATTTATTTATTTGATATGTTTTCACACAATTCTACAAAGTTTTGTCAAAATCGGATGATCATAGCATATAGCTGTCATAGGAACGAAGGGTCGAAAAACTAGTTCTAGTGAGAAAAACTTTATTGTTTTTAATGGAAACCTCTTCAAACTTCGCATTTACTAGTTTTATATGCTTTTTGTTGATTTTACTCAGTTTGTTTGAAATCGGACAACTATATAGTATAGCTGTCAGAAAAGTAAGGTCCGAAAAGTAGTCTTAGTTAGAAAACCTTTTTTGTTTTCAATGGAAATGTTCCTTAAATTGGCATTTACCAACTCTACAAAGTTTTAACGAAATCGGACGATCTTAGCATATAGCTGGCATGGGAAAGATTGGTCGAAAAACTAGTTTTTGGTGAGAAAATGTCTGTAAAACTTAACATAAACTTTCCATTTCTATTATTCATTGTCTGCTTCAGCTTAATTTGACTCAATTTCATCAATACTGAATGAATATATGCTAATCACAAGTGACTAATACCCTTAAATCTAACTTAAGAACTAAGAGAGTGAAAGATTAGATGAACAACTGAACAAGAAGGCAGTGAGTGAGCCAGTTGGGCGTGATAGTCTCTTACTTAAAGCAGGGCGTAAAACTGATTTCAAGTTCTAAGTGACGTTTAGAATATATTTCTCTATGCTCTGATCAGATGGAAACCAGTTTCCATTTCCGGCAACAATAAACTTGGAAAGAACTTTTGTTACAAATTGGATCATCAAGCTGCATACCGCACCACTCTTACGACTTGTTAATCGCCCTGTGGATTGCATCACAGCTTGGACACTTTCACTCCGCGGAATGGGTTAATTAACCACAGACACACACAAACGCAGACGCAGACGCAGACGTCTAGTTTAAATTATTACACTACATGATTTATTTTTGTACATCAACATTTGCGAATGGAAATGGAAATGGACATGGGAATGTGTATGGGATGAGTTAACGAGTTGTATATAACTTAACGATCCAATGAACTTGGATGAATTGGAAGGCAATGAGCAATAGACTAGATGGCCAAAGCTGGAGATTTGGGGGAGTTTACGACCAGCTGGGGCTGGAGCCCGCCCAACCGCCGGCCGCGGGTGCCGAGTAACTGTAGCCGGCATCTCCGCCGCCGCCAGAGGAGCCACCACCATGTGAGGAAACAGCTGCCACGGCCAGTCCATCATCATGTCCACCGTAGCCTCCGCCTCCACCGCCGCTGTAGCCACCAGAGCTGTAGCTAGATGATCCTCCGCTGCTGTAGCTAGATCCTCCGCTGTAGCCACCGCTATAGCCGCCACCGCTGCTATAGCCACCGCCGCCTCCTGCTGCAGCTGCCAAAGCGGCCACATGGCCATCATCGTGTCCATGTCCTCCGCCTCCTCCTCCACTGCTGTAGCCACCGCTATAGCCACCACCGCTGCTATAGCCACCGCCGCCTCCTGCTGCAGCTGCCAAAGCGACCACATGGCCATCATCGTGTCCACCGCCTCCACTGCTGTAGCCTCCAGAATAACCACCACTGCTATAGCCACCGCCGCCTCCTGCTGCAGCTGCTATAGCGGCCACATGACCATCATCGTGTCCACCGCCTCCACTGCTGTAGCCACCACTATAACCACCATGCGATGAGGAATCTGAAGTAGCTGCAATGGCTGCTATATGGGCCACTCCATGATCTCCACCATATCCACCGCCGCCGCCGCCGCCTCCATGACCATGATCCGAGCCAGAACCAGCAGCAGCTGCAATGGCAGCAATCTTGGCATCATCGTGACCACCACCGCCAGAGCTGTAACCACCACCATGTGAATAACCGCCTCCGTGGCCATGATCCGAGCCAGAACCAGCGGCAGCTGCAATAGCGGCTATCTTGGCATCATGGTGTCCTCCGCCGCCGCCACCTCCATAGTGTCCTCCGCCGCCGCCACCTCCATGGTGTCCACCGCCGCCGGATGAAGCATGATTTTCGGTAATCACTGCATAAGTGCTTACATGCCCACCACCGCCGCCGCCGCCGCCGCCTCCGCCACCGTGTCCACCATGACCAGCATGCTCATGAATCTCATAGACTCCACCACCGCCGCCGCCGCCATGTCCTCCTCCACCTCCACTGCTGTAGCCTCCAAAGTCATGACCACCGCCTCCAAAATCATGGCCACCGCCTCCACTTTCGGGCAAATGTATGCGTATGTGCACATGCTCCCGCCCAAAGGTGGGCTTACCCCAAATCCCCAAGGGACTGGCCAACAAAATCACGCTTAGCTAAAGGAAAGGGACACCACCAGTTAGTATCCGAATGTGTCCTGCTCCCCGGCTGGGTTTACTTACAATATAACAAGCCGCCATTTGACTGCTGAAGGATGTGTGGTTAGGGTTTAACACGCTCTCTCTCTCTCCGTATCCTAGTCCTGCTCTACCTCTGCTGGGCTATATGGACAGACTGGAAATGATTCGGCAAGCGTCTCGGCGCGCCGTTTTATACAGTTAGCGCGCCAGTTTGGGTTATGTAAGTGGTGCGCGCAACGCTTCGCCGTTCGTTGAGGCAAGTGCAAGAGATAATCTATCTCTCCCGAGCCACACGAGATGAAGCCACCAGTCGCCAGCCACCAGCCACCAGCCACTGCCAAGACCACGACCCATTGAAGGCCACATTGTTTGCAGCGCGACGTTTCTTTCTCTCGCCAGCGAGAGTGTTGACCTTTCACACAGTTCGCCCTTTGCCAAAAATCAAATCTTGATCTTGCTGCTCTTCCGCTCTTTGGAGTGCTCCACTTTCATCGCGCCCGGAGAAAATCTCGCTATGAGTTTTTGTAAATCGAAATTCCAATTAATATGCAACTTGACCAGTTCCAGTTTAAGTTTCAGTCTTGGCCCAGGGCTCGTGCTGCTCCCGCTGCTGTCGCCGCTGCTGCTGTCGCCGCTGCTGCTGCCGCCGCTTTGTGGCCGTTATTCACCGTTAGCCGCTTTTTGATTGTGTTTACCTACGAATCATGTTTACGGCTTGGAGAGTGTTTCACATGAACTTCCTATTGGCAATTCCTTGTTATTAAATGGCCTCGGATACTTGCATAACGGATACATTGGCATATGATTGGGGCAGCCAAGGGCCTGCTCGTTTAAGCCATTAATACTTGGGCATTTATCAGAGCTGTCATGGAAATTTTTACACCGTCCGGCAGGGCAATGGGATTAACAATTGAGATGGGTCATGGGGAAATGGTCTGATTTGGTGGTCATTCGGCCAGTTGATTCCAGTTGACCATCTTTAGGCCAAACATGTACAGCAACAGCAACAACAACTGCTTTACCTTTCCCAAAGCAAGATGTTCAAAAGTTGTTCAAGGCTACCAAAACAGGCCCGAAATTGACACTGAATTGGCATCCAAAAGGAAGAGTTGACTGGTCAGATGGAATACTCTATGACGGTTAGAGAGATTTCCTTCATTGAGTTGGGCCAGACTTTTCAGGGTCAACATTAGACAGTATTTGAATTTGTTTCTAAGAGTCCTCTTCAACTTTAAGGAGCAATGGTAAGTAGATGCAAATCCTTCTCGAAGCATTAGGTAAAGCTCCGCGAAATAATGATTCAAAATGAAATGATTTCTTCACACTTTTAACCTATTTCACATCTTCTAGATAGGCCTATCTGTCACATAAACCTACAAATAACAGAGTAGAGCCGATTTCTCATCTTCTACATAGTGCAATCTGTCACATAAACAGAGCAAAATCTAAGTTTATCTGACACATAGGAGCTATTTAGAAGATATGAAATCGGCCCTAAATTATGGATTTTTCTGTCATCTGGTTTCTAGAAGATGTGAAATCTGAACTTAGTATTGTATCAAGAATACATTAAACATGTTTCGATCTGTGAAATATGATTGCCTCTTGTCAACTTCATCTTTAAACTCAACTTTAAAGTTGCCTTAACATTTTTTTGCCAAGATAATCTCTAAGATTTGAGCCTAAAAATCATAAATAAAACATACAAAGGCGAATATATACATACATGATTTCTCCAGAAGATTCACCTTTTTAGTTCTGAAGAATCCTTTATCCAAGTTGTTTATATGAAACAAACTTTCTTTGAACCGAGTTTTATTACCCTTTTTCCTATTTTCAATCCACAATCTGACCAGATCGATTCAATCACCCTGTGATGCAAGTTTATCTTTGTACCCACAACTCCCAGTTGATAAAATTATGAAAAAAAGTGTATTCGAAATGAGTTTGCCAGACTGGTTTTGTCACCTGTTTGCCATTTTCGGAAGGCGTCTCAAGGTCATAGTTGAGTTTGGTTCAGTAACCAACAAAAAATCACGATTAGCAGGTTTATCTACACAATATTGATAACTTAACTAACCACTGTTACGAAAGGACTAACAAAAGTTTGATTAATTAACACTTTTTTCATAGTTTTATAAAAGAAATCGAAAGTAATCCAATCTGGCTCAATTTCTTATAACATTTCAGGCAAGTTTATTGAAATGGAAAGAGAAGATGTGGCTCATCTTAAAGCACTCAGAAATTAACAGCTGTCAGCGTTCTAAACTAAACGGAATAGAATTGCAGCGTTTTGTACTTAAAATATCAAGTATTTACATACTACATAGAGCTATCAGTCACATAAACCTAAGAGTAACAGAGCAAAATCTAAGCTTATCTGACACATAGCAGCTATGTTGAAGATGAGAAATCGGTCCTTAGTTTGTCAGCTATGTTTTAAGAAGATAAGAATTCAGCCCTTAGTTGAGTACAAAAGTATACTAAAACGACTGTTAGTATTATAGCATATAGCTACCATATGATCTAATCAGATTACCAGACCAAACTGAATTGAATTTATTCCATTTTATACTTAAAATTTAAAGAATGATTAGTTCTTGGGTCTTATATTGACTACAGCACATTCTAAAACCGAAAAGCCACTGTTAATATTATTGAAATGAGAGCAAACGTTCCTGAATCCAGTACATTTAGTTCTCACAGTAAGATAAAAAGGTGAAGAAGCGAGAATTCGTAGTTCTAGCATAAAATATGTAGGATTTTTAGTCCATTTTGTGACTTACAAGGCTAGCTTCAAAAAGTGTGCAATGGAAATTACGAATCAATTTTAAGCCAATCTCTTCTTGAAATTCCCAACTGGTTCTAACACTTTTGTTAGGGGGTAAGGAAAGAAGTGCTTGACCTACTGAACGGATCACCAGTCTGATCTGCTATCAGAGGAAGGAATCCAAATATAGGACTTAATTAGATTATTTTATTTAATTTTTATATTATGTTTAAACTGGAGTGTCAAACTTGGGACATAACACCTGCAGCCTGGAGAGCGGAGTGGCATTGCGCGACAGCCAAAGATAGATAACAATCTTAAGTTGAGTAAAACGTAGACCGAAACAAGTTTCGAACCAAAATCTTAGCAAAAGAAACTTGAACCTCAAGTTTTCGAGCACTAACCATTGGAAACTTTTCGTTCCTACCCCCAAACCGCAGCCCCTTAAATGCTCGAACCTTTCGGTTCAGTGGTTCGAGCAGCTTTTAAACCTCTGGTTCGGCTTTTTTACATGGATTTTGAAACTAACCATTTTGTTTGGTGGTTTCGGATTCGGTTTAGCATCCCCGATTATGTGTAAAAAGTATTAAACAGTTGGTCAAGCCCGGCTATAGCATACTCCATACCTTCCAAATAAGTTAGAAGACACACAAAGTATTAAGAAGTGTAAAGTGCTGCCCATGGCAGCCGGTGCTGCCCAGCATAGTTGTTGGTTTTCCTTTTAACTTAACAATAGTTCATCCAATCTTCATCAATCCTTTGGCGCATCGAAAAATCAAACTGATTACTGAATAAGTCTACCAGTTACGTTCCATATATCCACAAACTTGTGTAAGATATGGTACTTTTTTTCGGCAAATTGTGGGCTAGTGATAAAAATTGAAAATAAATAATAAGTAGCTACCCATCCTGGGATCTGTTTGTTCATTCGAACACATACATTTGCACCAACTGAATGTAATCTGTGTACCTTTGGTACACACCATAATATCAGAGCTTAAGTGTACACAGAAAATGAAACCATTTTCTGCTTGTTTATTAACCCCACTCTGACATGGCCACTGGCAGCCCAACAAAGGTCTACGAATCCCTCAAATAAGCCAACTAGGTTTAAAAACTGTGAAAAATGCGTTGCATTGATTAACATCGAGCACTCAAGCCTCAAGAATCCCAGTTACATGCCCCCAAATCTTGTACACGACCCAATCCCCTTTTGCCAAATGTGACTCTGGAAGTGTTTTATGTTGTGTGTTGTTATTGGGTTAAGCCTTGCCTGCAGCAGCAGCAGCAGCAGCAGCAGCTACATCGGCAGCAGCAGGCAGGCATCAAAAATATATCTTGTCATGCTCTGCTGCAGCGTTGGCAAAAACCAAAAATATATCACAGAAAAACAAGCAGCCGAAATGTACCGTGGGTTGGTGTTTTCTTTTTTTTTGTTGTTTATTTTTTGCCGTTCATCATCAGCAGCATCTCGACTCGGCTCTTACATCAGAGGCGGAGAGGTCATGGCCAGCGCCGCCCGCATGGCTCTGCACTTTTTGTATCTTTCTCTCTTGTCCATTGTTATGCTTTCGCTGCTGATTAGCCCGACTTTTCATTAGCATCGAGTGACGAGAGTGGGCCGCTGCTGCCATTTTCATCAGCCGTTTTGTTTCCGACCGGGAAACGGGGCCAACTGGCGGACAATTTCTAAATATGCGACGATTACGAATGGGTTTTCCGTTGATTAACATTTGGAATCTCGCGGGCCCCTCCATTGCCAAATATCAATTAATAGACATTTAAATTCACTCGGGGAATGTAAACAAAAGCGAGGCGAGGTGAAATGCTTACATAAAAGACGCGACGCGACTGAAACACCAACGCAACAGGCTGTTACAAATCAAACCGTAATTATGATGATCAGCGCGTTGGTGATGATGACGGCGGCTTTGGAGATCGCAGATGAAGTGCAGCAGAGAAAATCCAGTATTGGGACAAGTTGGCAGATCACCCGAGGGCCGCCAACTTGCAACCGTTGATGACGTTGCTGATGACTCTGGGCAACCGGTTGACGGTCGCACATTAACATTTTAATGCAACTCCACACAAAGCACAACACAGCAACAAAGACGCACATCTTTCCCGTATTGCATAATGTCCCAGCTCTCTGGGCATCCACAGCAAAACTCAAAAAACCCGCTTGTCGCATCTTCATGCGGAAGCAAAACGATTCTCAAAGAGCTTAAGACAAAAGGAAACTCACGAGGTCGGTTGGATCGGAGTCGTGAAGTCTTTGGATTTGCCAACAACTAGTTGCAGCTGCACCCTTGCACAAGTTCAATGGTGACTGGGACGGGAGACTTGGATTTGGCTTTGGATTTGGCATAATTGCTGCATGTCTGCACTTTCTAACTGTTTGCGAGTGCGCTAACTGGCTTCCTGAACGTGGCAGGGACGTACAAAACCTTGTTTGCCTTAGCTCAAAGCTTCGATCCAAAGTGGAGCAAAAACAGCTGCCTTTGCGTTTTTCCGAGTGCAGCTGAAGGTAAACACAGAGATGACTAAAAAATGCAGTTGCAAAAATTGTTCTCTACATATTTAATTAGTTTCCGTTTCCGTTCCCTGCATATGTGAATCCGCCATTGCCAAAGCTGTCCCCCCACGGTTCCGCCTGGCCTTTGTGTGCCGCCGCTGCTGCTGCTGCTGCGTGCATTGTGTGTGTGTGTGTGTGTGTGTGTGTGCCGTAACCGTAACCCTTCCCCAATGGGCCCCATCCTGGCCAACCATTCAACAGGATTATTGCAGGCACACGCTCGCCTAATGGTTGCGTAACTTATGGCCAGTCATCAGTCGGAAAAGTTTCCTTTCGCTTTCTGCAGGAAAAGGCCGATTTCCATTTCGATTTGTTTATCATTTATTTAAATTGCCACTGGCAAAAGGGTCTTCCGAGAAGCACCATTAAGCTGGCATGGATTCCAATTTTATTGACTTGAAACACTGGTGTGGGAGGTGGGCGGCGGCAGTAGGGTCTATGGTGTGTCCAGTCAGAAGGAAAACGCACACAATGAGCAATGCTATTTAATTATGCTGATGAGCACAGGGCCAGAGGCCAAAAATGAAAAGAGAAAGGAAAAAAAACAGAAAACGGCACAACACGCACAAAATCCTGGACACAACAAGCAAACGACCAACCAGAACCCTGCACAGTGGGTGGAGATTTATAAACAAAACATGTTGTGGCCATAAATAGAACCCCGGCTGGCTTAAATAAGCCGCAGACGTGGCTAAAGTAAACATTGGAAATATGCTTGGTAATTACATTTAAGGGAATCACATTTCCAGAAAGCTTTCAATTCAGTTTCCAAACGAAACAACTTATTATCGAACGCCAAAAACTGTAAAGAGTTTTTTATTTGTGTGTCGCTTGGCTTTAATTTCAACATCAATTTTTGGCGAATTTTGTTGAATGGCAACAACTTATTTTCGTTTGAGTGGACAAACATCAATGGAAATCATAGCCGGGTGGGATGAAGTTCACGGCACATTTGTCATGGCGTTTAAAATGGTTTTACTTTGGAGCGAATGAGTCTGTAAAATTATTCAAAAGGCGAATGAAACTATTACTTTAACTATTATTCATAGTTGGAAGACAAAGTGTGACCCAAAAAAAGTTGCCAATTGACATTTTAATATCATATAAGTCAGGAATTGTAAGAAGCACAGCAATTGCCACAATACGGTGCGCTTTTTTGGAAGAAGGCCCCCAAAACAATTATTGGCATTCTGGCGAAACCTCATAGATCCTCCTGAATTTCTAAGTCAAACGTAGCCAAATGAACACCCGGCCTTATTAAGGACCTTAAGGTCTTTATGTGAGCCCATCTGGGGTCAGCCGGAGCTACCTAACCTAACCTAAAGGTCAAAATTCTCCATACCATCTGCAATTCGAAAACCAAAATATGTTTTAGTTGTTATTCCGCGTCTCAAGGCAAGCACTTTGAAGTCTGTTTGCTGCTGACGGTGTAGGCTTTTAGGTTTAGGTTTCAAAATGAACACATTACGTGAAAGTCTGTATTTCTTTTCCTGTTTTACAAAGCCAGTTTAAACGTTTTATAACTCATTTCTTAACTTTTGTATACTTTTTAGCATACAATGTCATCGTTCTAACTCTAGGACACTGTTTTCTAAAAGATTCGCCAAATCTGTTCGAAATTGTTTGAATATTAAACTAGTTCTCAATTTCACAGCCTGTAAGGAAGCAGCTTCGACCACATAAAGTGTATATATATATACTTGATCAGCATTAAAGGCTGGGTCGATATAGCCATGTTCGTCTGATCAAACATATCTCAGATATGGCAAGAGATAGAGGTTCGATATGTATGAGACATCATATTCTTGTCATATCTTCCCCAGTTTAAAAGATAGAAAAAGAATTTAAAAGAGATAGAACATCTAATAATGAGAATTATTTATCGATCCGCCAAAGGATTGCTTTAGACCAGATGAACGATAGTCAAGTTATAAGCAAAAGAAAGTTTTCTAACATACTTTCTTACTTGATTGAGTGTTACATTTTTTTTTTGTCAATTCCTCCTGCATTCTCATCGATTTTGAAGATTTAAAGCAGTGGAGGGCAAATCTTAAAATAACTCTCCGATGCAATGGGTGCAAGGGTAAAATCGCTGATATAAAGGATCGCAATTGTAGATGGGTAAATAGGAGACGTAAATCAAACAGTAGAGAGATGTCCGAAATTATCAAAATTCGTTTATAAGTTTAGATTAATCATAAAGACGAAATTTGTCTGATTTTTCAGAAATATCTAGAGGTTTTTTGTAGTGTCCAAGTAAAGCGGCTCTAGATCCATGGTCTCTCTAACACTTTGTAGGCTGGCACCCTCAAATATCGATTACAATACTGTTTACTTTTACATGAATTCAAGAGAGAGTTTTTGTGTGTGGACTTGTGGACTAAGGAGTTGTATTTATAGCAAATACTTTCCAACCTTGAACACTGTTTAGGGCTGGGGGTATTATATTCATTGTAATCATTGTACTCCAAACTTAGTGAGAATTTCCCATTACGTAGGCGCCTACACCTAATGTAATCATGTAATCATTCAGCTCTGCCCCAGCTGGGCACACATTTGTCCGGTTACCAGATTAAAAGACGAACGTTGAGCGATTTGCTTAGAGACAAGTAGATTAAATGCTACGGGTTTTCGCTTCAGTGTTTTAGTGGACATACGAAAAGTAACGTAAGTTTATTTCCAAAAACAATCCTTCAAAGTAGAATGTTAGGAACAGGCCTGTATAATATGTGTATGCTAGTTTAAGGACCCTAGATTTGATGTTTAGAATTCTGACTAAGATGTCGACGGTGGCATGTGGTAAATCGAAATTGCTTTGGCATTTTAAACAACCTTAAACCGAATCTAATTCGACTAAAGCCCCGCTTAAGGATATTTGTTGTAAATTTGTAACAAAGAGTTGGCAATTTTCTGGCCCACACGGAACCACTGTACGTTTTGGTTTAGTTTGCGTGCAGGTGTCGCTGGTGAGTGTCAGTGGAGTACTGTGCTTGTTGGCCAGTTGGCGCTTTGCCCTGGCGACCTGCTTTCATACACACCCGTACATGTTGTACATATGTTTTTTTGTTTAGTTTTGGATTTGCATACAGATTTGATTGCACTCGTTTCTATATAAATCATAACTCACCTTTTTCTTCATTGGACGCTGTTTGATCATCACTCATTTTGACTGATTGTCGTCGTTTTTGTGTGTGGTTGTTGTTGTTGTTGTTCTTGTTGTTGATGTTGTCAGCCTCTGTAAAAGAATCCTTAACGCAGCGGCATATCTTCTGCTTACGATTGCCTTTCGCTTTTCACTCGTTTGCCAGCGGGGGGATCGCTGTGTTTAGCGTTAATATTGTCATCGTTCCTTTTGTTAACATGGCTGCTGCTGCTGCTGTTGCTGCGGTGATTGTTGCTGTTGTTGCGGTGCTTATCACGCTTGGGTCTTTCATGATGCTCACACACACACTCTCACTATTGGCTATGCAAATCTTATGACTATGACAGAGTTTTCAATATAATGGCATTCTCCTGTCGCCGGGCGGCTGCCTCTGCCTCTCCCGCTATTGTGCGAGTCGTTTTTAACTGGAGCTTTTGTTGTGTGGGGCTGATTATTGCTTTACATTTACATTTTGTGAGGCGGCAGGCAGCTTTTGCTTTTCTGTTTTTTTTTTTTTTTTTGGGAGGGAGAAATAGAAAATGTGATAGTAGATTAGTTTCGTCTTCAGTTATGTAAGCGCGTCAATTGCGCTTCGTGTCATGTAACGGTAATTGACAAAGCGCTAATCCCTTGCAGCTTAAAACACCCCTCTCTCACACCTACACACACACACATACACTTGCACACATGGGTGTAATGAATCGACTTACAGCGACGTAATGTGCGTAACGGAAGAGATAAACGCTAAGGAGCAGAGCATAGAGACAGAACATACGAGGGTTGCCTTATTTATATTATGGAAAAGCTAACTTTTGGTGTAAAGTTTTATATTTTAACAGAGAAACTAGTTAGTGCAAGTGTATGTAACAGGCTGAAGGAAGCTCCTTAGATATCTTAAAGCAGCAATTGTTGTTGTATGGGACTCACTCATAATGAAATTCCAGCAACAACTTCCTATGAGCCTCTCTTCTCTTTCTCTTCTATGCCTTTTGCGGAATTGAAGGCAACAACAATTCGTATGCGCGCTGATTTTGTTGTTGCCGTGTGCTTCAGTCAGTTACAAGCAGAAAAACACACAGCTTTAGGCCATAACTGGTTTTCTCTTTAGTTTGATTGTGATTGTTATTGCTTCCAAAAAAACTTATTTTATTTGTGTTAGTGACTGCGCTAGCACTAGGTGCTGTTGGGCACCCCTTTCTTAAGGTATGTATGTTTTTATCAGTAGCAACAGCCGACAATCTCAAAGATTCAGAGATTATAACTTGTTATTAATGAAGCCTGCATACTTTGCGGCGCATCAAGCGCTGTCTGCTTACATTATGTTAATATGCTAACATTAATGTTTTATGCTCTGTTATTTAACTTAAAGAATAGTTACTAAATACTCTTGCCCCTAAGTAAGGTTTAAATGGGAGTCAGACAGGGCCAAGATGAGATTTATAACTCAAAACAAGTGTGAAAAAATCTTCTACCTTTTGTTTCTTTAAAACTGTAAATTGCCTCAACTATAAATTTTATATAAAAACATTGGGAACTAGTTTGTAGTCGAATTTTGTACCTTTCTTTCAAAGCAATATTATCTAAATTCAAAGATGCCGTTCAGAAGTTATAGGAAAATATCTAAGCTTACATCTGGAGTTAGGAAAACAACGAGAAAGCAAAGCCAACTTCTTCTGCGACACAGTTCTAGTACACTTGAAACCAATAGGTCCTATGGCAGCCACAAGTAAGAGTTTCTGATGCGGGTGGATCCGATGTTTTAGCAGTGTGCAGTGGGCGGAGTTGATTCCTTCTTTACTAAGCAAATTATAAAACCATTTCTCTAGCCTTTGAAAATGCAATATAAAACCTGGTTCCTCTTCAAGTTTAGCAACACAAAAGACCGCCCTCGTTGGGCCGGAAAATGAGCGGCTCTTTAAGACTTAAAGCATAACTTAGATAAAGTTAATTAACATTATGGCATCACTCACACACTCACACGCTTACAAAATGAGATACAAGAATTGATAAATGGTGGCGCCCCACAACAAAGCAGCAAATGGCTGCCGAGTGGGCGTAGGAGCAGCTGAGGAGGGACGGAGGGACGGAGGGAGGGAGGGAGGCTGAAATGGATGCTTGGTTTTTGCTTGCTTGGCTGCTCGGCGCTTTGTTTGTGGGCCGCTTCCTGTTTTGTTTTTCTTTATTTTGTTGCAAAACTTCTTGACACGTCTGCCACGGCAATGGAAAAACGTTAGATGAAGAGGCGCCCATAAAATATTCAATATCATTTTGCCCATCCCCCAAGCCCCCCACCCAGCCAAATCTCAATCTCAGGCTGGCAGAGGCAGGTGATATTTGCTGTGCGGAAGTTGAAGAAGGATGAGCAGGAGTCGATGTAGCCATTAAGGTCGAAGCAGATACAGCCTCGTCTCATTTATATATATTTTCGGACTTGGCTCTAAGCACACAAATCGTCAAAATATTTTTATTGCTAACAATAAGAACGCATTTTTATGAGTGAGGGGAGGGGAGGGGAGGGGGGAGTCCCCTAGAGGTGGGAGTTGCCTCAAAAGGGCGTGACCGGACGGGATTTTAAAGTGAGAGCTTGCCTGCGGACCCCTAAAAGTGTGCTACACTTTTTCGCACGAAAGCGAACAACAACAAGCAAAATGTTGCCTAGTTAAGTGCACATCAAGAGCTAATTTATGGGCCACCATCAGCGTCGCGGCCATTGTTGTTGTGGCCCACACACTCACACACACACACGCACACACACATCTTCCATCCCGCCCTCTCTGTCGTCTCTCTCTGTCTCCTTGAAATGAGTGCTAAATATAAAGGGGGGGAAATAAGTTCGATTTACCTTTAAACATTTGCTAATTGTTGTTTACTTATGGCACAGTGCGTGCTGCAGTTGTTGCAGTTGCGGGTATCCCCTTTATGTAATCGCTGGATACATGTATACATGCACCACTCGCTGGTGGCCAATTCTATTTTTACATGGAGCCCTCTAGCTCCCCACGAAGTTAAGCACTATTTTTGCACTGACACACACACTTCCGTTTGGGTATTATTTTTACTTATTTTTTTTGAAATTTTTAATGCTTGTTTTACTTTATTCTACATTAATTACATTTTTTATTCAGTTGTCGCTGAGCTGTGCAACAATGTTGTAGCAGCACCTGGTTCCCCAACGGCAGCAACAACAACAACAAAACAAGCACAAAGAGAAGCAAATTTTAGTAAAAATAAAAAGGAAAAACTTTAGGCACGCACATTGTTTGACACACATACACACACACACACACGCACACACACCTGGTCTGCAGACTGAGAAGTGTTATTACAATTTACTGTTGATTTCTTTGGCCCTGCCAGCGAATGAGTGAGCGAGAGAGCGACTGCCTGTGTCTGTGTGTGTGTGTGTGCGTGCGAAAGAGCGCGAAAATGTAGGTTAGTTTCTGTTTTATCCTTCTTCATGCAGTAGCACATTTCACTCTATTTTTGGGCGCTCAAGAACTTTACTTGCGCTGCACTTGCATGTGTCTGCGTGTGTGTGTGAGTGTGGCTGTATGCGTGTGCTTTTTTAAATATTTTTTTGGCTTTTTTTTATATATTTTTTTTTTTCACTACCATACTACGAACGCGTGCCCTGGGGCATGGCGACTGCTCGGTTCTAAGGTTCGTCGGTGACTGAGCTGAGCAAACGGGTTTTCCTTTCCGTTTGACGTAATCTGCAGAGCGTCGGCGATGCAGACCGATGAAATCGTTTTCCCCGTATTTCCAGCAACAACAACAAGCAAAAAAAGAAAACGAAAGGACGAGGACTTTTACTCTCCGCTTTTGCCACCAAAATGTCAAAAGCACATGTCGTGCGTGTGACTCTGGCACAGTTTTGCCACTGCTTTCCTGTAGGCCTGCCGGCATAAACAAATGCAGTCCGTGTCCGGATGTGTGCTCTCGGCTCCGCTCTCTGTCCATTTCCCTGTATTTGGTCGGTCGGTCGGTCGTAGTCGTCGCCGTCGTCGCCGCCGTCACTGCTGCACCGCAGGCTACTGGGCAACTACTTCGCAGCATAAAAGGAGGATAAAAAAAATTGTCAAAATGATTAAGCTTGTATATGGGCCACTTTCTAACAAAAGCAAATGGGGGGGGGGGCTGCAAGGCTGCTCATCTGTCTCGATTGGCTGCATTTCGTTTTGTTATTGTTCAGCATGGCGTATACGCAATATTTGTGGTAAAGAACAAAGATCAGGCTCAGCGCCTGTCAAAATGTGCTTACTAGATCAGCAGTTCGGTTTTTTGGTTAGGTTTGACTTGGGTTTGTTTTGTGGCGGTGGCCTAAGCTTATACTCTAACAATTTTTAGTTGGCTATGATGAAAGGAAAAGGAAGCTACTAGTACTTTCTAAGGCAGAGCTGCCGCCACCTCATGGCAAGAGCTCGGCTTCGAGGTTCCTTCGCAGCAGCGCAAAGTTAATCTGTTGTTGTGCTGCTCTCAACTTCGTTTTCTTTGCTGCTCACACATACATACATACATACATGCAAGCATAGCAATGCCAATAAGTGAATGTGTTTTTGGCAGGCCCCTGTTTTGATGCTTGATCTTGAGAACAGAAATGTCATGAGAGCAATTGAGAGTTTAACTGTTATGCGTTTGCGTTTGTTGTTGGTTTTATTTAGGCACACCACGACGGCCACAAGGAAAAGAACAAGAGAGAGAGAGAGAGGGGTATTTAACTCACCGTTAGTTTTCCCATTTAGTGAATTTGCCAAGGCATGTTACAACAACAAATGCGCACATTTATATTTTAACTACTAAGATTCTGCCAAAAGCGCGCGAGAGAATGGTAGAGTGAGAGCGAACGGATCACATGGACAGAAATTATGTATGCGTGTGAACAAAAAAAACCCGACACCCGCGAAGAACCGCACGCTTCAAGCGTACGCGAAACACTGACCGTTTAATGTATGTACTATGCTGAGAGCTTACACTGCGAGCGCCGTGCGAAGGTAAACAGTTATATACGAAGAATAAATGAGAGAGTTCTTCTTCAATGCATAAATTGAATACGAGAGAGCGCGCTGATGTTGCTGAAGACGGTGCAACGGTTAAAGGAAGCAAGTAAAGAAGGTTGATAAAACGGAAGAATGTTCTATTACTTCGCTATTGTTTGTATGTTCTAGATATCAATGAATCCAATGCAATATTCAATGCAATACTCTTAATATACAAAGATAGAGAACACCCAAATAATAATGTACAACGGAATCTAAAATCGTACTTCGGTTTTTGTATACTCTTCCGAAGTGTCGTAAGGCTGGTTTTTGTGAGAAACAAGAAAGCACGACCATAACATACTCTGTACCAACGATGTTATACGCTCAGCATATATTTTGATGCTGCAGAAAGCAGCGCTGCTACTGCGCAGCAGCAGCGAACAGTCTTTTGATCATAACTCGACAACCGTATAACCGATCTTCAACATTCCTTTGGTGGATCGATTAGTTGTACTGATTACTTAATGTGTCTAGAAGGTACGAACTAATTATCATATAGCTGTCATACAAATGATCGATGAAGAGTAAAAAATTCTTTTCATTCCCTGTACCATTTGATAAGAGATAACTCACTCTTAAGTAGCTTGGGCAACATCATAAGCTCACTCTTTAAAGCCTGCTTCCAGCCCTGGACTTAGCTGATTAGTAAGTAATCCACATGCACACCAAGTTTAGTTCTCAGTCTGCTGCGAGATTCTGTGAGAGTCGTAACTCTTTGAAAACAAAAGTCCAGAAACGCAAAAAGTATTACGAGATAAGGTCGTAGCTGTTCCCTGCCTAATTATCAACCCCCGGAGCGGAAACCAGACTGGTTGACCGGACATGTTGATGAAATGTTTGCCTCTCCTGCTGCTCCTACTACTGACCTTGGTCAGTTTGGGTAGCTGCGGATCCAACTCGTCCACTTCGAGACACTCCAACACCTATGAGCTATCAACGCAACGCATTTTGGACAGAGCCACCGCACGGATGAGCAACGTTTGGGCCATGAAGCGTAGCATCTTTCTGCAACTGACCTCGAAGGGCAAATCACCACTGGGCGGTCAGGCACCCAGCAAGCTGCAGGTGGAAATGGAGACCTATAGATTGCTGTACGAACTGGCGGCCAATTTGAGTGTGGTGCCAGTGGAGCAGCTGGATGATGAAATGCTACGCAGACGTGTGCAACGTCTGTCCAAGCTGCAACTAGCGGGACTGCGTCCCAAGAGCTATGAGCATGCCAAGGATCTGTTGCGTACCATGGAGAACTTTGTCACTGGTCCTCTGGTGTGTCCCGGTGAGGATTGTTCTACGCGACGGCCGCTGGCCATGTATCCACAGATCATGAACTTGAATATGCGTGCCAAACAGTACTCGGAGCTGTTGCACAACTGGAGTGGCTGGCGTCGGGCCATCAATGACAAGGACACGGCCAAGTCTACCTTTATAGACTATGTGCGTCTGTTGAGGATAGCAGCCACCTACAATGGTCATGTGACGCCATCGCGTACCTGGTATCTGTACTATGATACGGAGAATTTTCAGGCCGAGCTGGAGGCGGTGGTGTGGGAGATAATGCCATTGTATAGGGAACTTCATGCCTATCTGCGGAACGAGGTGCGGAGAAACTACCCCAAGGCGGATACCAAAAGAGATGGAGCCATCTCGGCACCGATAATGGATCAGATATTGTCACAGGATTGGTATTCGCACCAGTTCTTTCGCACACCCTATCCAAGTCGAGAGAATCAGTTGCCGTCGGTGGTGCGTCGGCTAGAGGAGGTGCTGGTGACACCGGTGAAGATTAACAAGAAGGCGGCAGAGTTTTTTGAATCCCTGGGTCTGAATCATATGTCGGAGTAAGCTTTGAGATGGAATCTCTACCTGGGGGGGGGTTGGCTAGGTGAGCAGAGAAGTTGCCACTGGCCACAGAGAACACAGGCAAAAGCTCTGCCCACTTTGCCGACCCCTGCTGTTTGTCTTTACAGCTAATCCTCTACAGACTTGGCTCATATATTTTACATTCTCTGTTTTCAGCAACTTCTATGAACGTTTTTCGCGCCGCATGAACGACGACGAAGGCGGTCCCGACTGCAAGTCGCAGGTGTATTACTTTCCCCCGGATGTGGCTCTGCGTTATTGCCCCAAGTTGGACTATAAGAAACTGATGCAAGTGCATGGCACCATGGCTGAGTTGCAGTACAACATCTACAAAAAACAGTTGCCCTTTGGCCTGGACACCGAACCGTGTCCCGGATTTGGTAGTGCACTGGCTGAAACTGTGGTACTGGCCTCGGGTACGCCTCGTCATCTGAATCGCCTGCATATACTGCTCAATGACAGCCTCTCCGATGAGCAGTCCCTCAATCGACTCTTTCGCATGGGTGTTCACACTCTGATAGCTGTGCCTCAGTATTTCATCAATGACAAATTCCTGGTGGATGTCATGGACGGGCGTATTGGCGTTAAGGAGTACAATTGTGCCTATTGGCGTTTGCAGGACAAATTTGCAGGGATACAGCCGCCTAACTGGCTGTTGTTGAAAAACTTCGATCCCGACTATCGTTTCTATCGCGGCCTGAATCCGGAGACCTCCAATACCAAGTTAGTTGTTGACTGCTTTCCAAATCCATCCATTATAATTCTGGATTCATTTTCAGGAAATTTTTATCCGAAATACTGGGCTTTCAGTTCTATCGTGCCTTTTGCCTGGCCAGCGGTCAGTATAAGCCCGGAGATCCCAAGTTTCCGCTGCACAATTGTGATTTCTATGACAGCAAGGAGGCGGGTCAAATGATGCGCGAAATGATGGAGCTGGGTGCTACGAAACACTGGCGTGATGTCATGCACATAGCCACCGGTGAACGTAAGCTAAGCGGACGCGGCGTCTTGGAGTATTTTGCACCACTCTTCACCTGGCTAAAGGAGCGCAACAAGCAGCTGGATATTGAACCTGGCTGGGATGCCGATGATTGTAAGTCAGGCAAAGGGAAGTAATGTTTCAATTTTCTTAGTAATTCTTTATATTTCTTTGCAGTTTGTCCCAAGGAATAGATAAGATAGTAACTGTACCTATTCTATACTTATTTTTCTATATATACCTATAAACAGCTCTCTGAGCTGCACATCTAAACCTTTTTTCAATACAAGGAGAAAATGCTTTGACGCAGCTCAATCCGCTTAACAATTTTTGGAAGTTTAACAAAGACAGGAAGAGGAACAGTAGGCCAGCTGGCTGGCACAAGTCATTTTACTAGTAGTGAGGCATCCGTTTGTGTATCTCCTTTGGAGCAGTCTCTTTAACTGCTGGTGTGAAGGTTGATCTGAGAGCCAACTGTTAGAATATCGAGGTCTTTGGTCTTAGATCTTGATGTTCCTTTGGTTTAAGGGTACACTCGAGTATTCTGCGTAAGATCTTGTCTTGCATCGGCACCACCCTTTTTATGCAGGTGTCACAGGAAGTGCCCTAGAGGCAGTCACCCCAGTTTCAAGTCGGAATGATTAGTGACTTGATTATTAATAGCCTTGCGCTTAGTGAGAGCGTTGATTTGGACCTAAGAAGCCAGTCTAGTGTGTTAGAATTGGCATAAGTAACAGCCACAGCTCCCTTAAGACCAGGTAAGTCTCCTATCCAGGCACCTTGACCTAATGCCTTTGTGATATGATTGAGTCCATCAGCTTAAGCCTCGGTGTATAGCCTCTCTGCCAAGCCTAGGATTGTGCTGTTGCTGGCTTTCAGCCATAGCTGTTCGGGCAGCTTTCTGGAAACCTCTGAAAATACGAAAAGGGTTAGTTATGGTAATGTTCGGTTGGTTCGGTTTGACGAAGGGAAGATTCAAAGAAGTATGTCTCGGTGTTTCATAGGAAGTAGACGCCGGTTTAACCAAACCCTCACCTTGATTAAGTCAGTTTGTCGAAACAGCTCTTTGCATTAAGTCTTTGTATGTTACCTTCCAACCATTCAGCGTGACAAAACGTTGCTCTCCATAGGTACTCCTTTACGTTCGCCAACTAACCCAAGTTCTTCAGACACATTTCCTTAGCCTAACTCATATTCCACCTCTTTAAGATGTAGATTTAAGCTGTTCGGCTGCTCATTCCAGACTCCGAGTATGTCTCTATGTACTTGGAATCAGTTCCGATAGCGGGCAACTAGTTTTGAGTAGACGCTGACCTTTTTAAGAGTTCTGATGGTCGTCTAGTAGGTCTCTCTTCTGATGTTCTGTATACTTTTGTATAAGTCGTTTACCTTGTGCCTGTACCAGTGCCTTTCTCCTAGGTCAAGGTACAACAATACTTGGCAATTGCATAGAGGCACTCTTTAATTTTTTTACAAAAGAATCGTTTATATATCTTTTATTTACAAAGGCACTTTGGTAAAACGACAGAAACTTAAAGCTAATTCATACATCAATTTTACTTATTTTGTTTTCTCTCCATAATTAAGGATTAAGTATACGTATGTGGAAGCTAAGGACCTGGGCTGGTGGCACAAGTATATATAAATATAGGTAAGGGCGTTGCAGAGATCTTTGTTAAAGATGTTTACATGGTAGTCTCCGAATCCGGCGGCGTGTGATAGTTGAGATTATAGGCAGGCGGTCCATTGTTGAGAAAGGCCATGGAGCGTATGCTCTCCCTGGAGGCGGTGCGCTTGGAGAAAGACATGGCGCTGACATAGACAGGCGCTGGCTCTAGCGGTGGGGGTGGCAGATAGTGTTGCTGCTGCTGTTGTTGTAGGTGTTGGTGTGGTTGCTGCTGATGCAGTGGATGCTGCTGATACAGCGGTGGTGTGCAGGGAGCCTGCGGTGGGCTGGCACTGGCACTGGCACCACTTAGGCCAGCAAAAACATTCTCCCCCGTGGTATAGGCAGTGGACAAAGGTCTCGAGCCATGGAAATTCGAGTAACTGGAACGCACCGAAGGTGGACGATTGTTATACAACTCATCTGTAGCATGACCCACATCATTTAAGTGGGTGGTAGAGTGCTGATAACTGGGATTGTAGTGGCCACCAGACTGCAAACTCAAGGGTGGCGGAGGCGGCAGCTTGGGTGAACTAGGCGGATCCAGCATACCCTGGCCATTGGTGTTGTAGTAAATGGGATCCAGTGGTATATTCTTGCGATAGCTGTTATAATGATGACTATTACCCAGTTGCACACTGGACACATTGTTGGTTTTATTGACAATGTCATCGTTCAACGACTGCAGATTGGTGGCTGTCAAAGAGAGCTTATCCTGACGATGAAATGAACCCAAATGGGGCTGCTGCTGCTGCTGTTGTTGTTGCTGCTGCTGGAGTTGCTGCTGCTGTTGATCCAACAGTTTGGTTACCGGATTCTGTTGATATTTGCGACGAGAACTACGCGTACTGCTGCGCACATAGCTACCACTGCTACTATCTCCTCCACCGCCGCCATGTTTAGATCGGAGGGTGCCACTAGAGCCATGATGTGAACGCCTGCTGCTACCGCCACTTGATTGACGTCCCTGTGTGCCTCGCGCCATCACCGAACGCCGTTTAACACGACGCGGTGTCATTGGTTTGGGACTCAGCTCGCCACCATCCTGATCTCCACGCGGATCGCCCAGACCCAGACCCAGTGCATGACCGCCATGTCGGATGGTATCGCTGCTGCTGCCAAACTCTATGGAATACAGCGACTGGCGATGTTTGGACTGCTTGTTAATGTGCTTCACTAGACACGGCGGGGGGAGAGGCAAATGGGAAAATTAAAAGTTTGTACAAGTTGTTTGATGATTATGTTTAAACTATGCAAAAGCCACAAGGCACTCAGCCAGAAAGCGATTTAGGGCAAATTAAGCTTTAGAAAAATTAGCTAACTGTGTTAAGATTTTTATCATTTTTCAATTTTTTTTTTTTAAATTTTGACCCAATTCAAACCCAATAGTATTTACCCTACAAAATACTTCGAAAGTGGTATTAATTCGTTTTCCATGTTCTTTTATAAGTAAAACAACTGAATTTTGCGGTTTCAAACGTTTCGAAAGGTATAGTAAATAGAAATTTTGGCATTTTAGCATATAAACTAACCACAAAATGAAAATAAAGTCTCGTTCTTGGCACAATTTTAGTTATTTTGGTGTTTCGAAACGTTCAACTATAATTTTTAAATATTTAAAATGAATTTATTTGTTCAACAGCTTCGATTTTTTAAAGGCTAACAAAAAGGAACAGTAAAAAGAAAAATATCAATCGATAGTCGTGTATCGTTTATATCGATAAAGGGTTGCCAGACCCTTAGAAAAGTGATTATTCTTCAAAGAAACTTTCTCGAAGCCATAAAACTGATCAAAATAAAGGAAAAAATTCAAACCTATACTTATTTCACGGATTTTCACACATTTTGATCGCAAAAATATGGAAGTTCGATTAAAAATGATACCAAAAATATAAAAATAGGCAACCGGACTTGTGTTGCCCTACTCTGTTATCAATATAAATTGTTTACCAACTCAAAAAGTTAAAAAAAAACCTGTTTTAAATTTCAAATATATTTAATTTGTTGAGCATCTAAATAGTTTTCCGGCTGAGTACACCTAAATAGTTAAGTTTTCTGAATGTAGTATAGATACATTTTACCTGTGGGGGGTTAAAGTTTGTGATTTTGATTTGTTTGTTGGAGCTGGTTAAATGTTTACAGGTAGATTAGCTACATCTCAAAAGGAGAGAGAGAGAGAAAGACGGAGTCGTGTTGTTGGTTAGCATTGGTTGTTGGTGTTAGGGAGCCACAAAATAGATTGCTACATACAAGCCAGCTACCAGGTGAATAGAAGAAACTCCAGACGGACAGAGTTTTTTTTTTGTTTTAGTTGTAAATGAACATTTATTTGGAGAAACGCAATTGGATTCAAGATCATATTACTATATATATATATGTTTTTTGTTTTTAGATAACTATAACTGCAGTTGGCATAAAGCTTAAGTCTAGACTTAAACATTGATATATATATTTTGTTTGTATCTCGCACTTATCTCAATAGGCAACTTCTTTATAACTCTAACTATAATTCGTTTATCGTATCGCATAGCGTCAAAACAACAAAAGGCATTTGTTAAACGGCAGCTTTCACATTTATCCTGGATAAAAAGTGTCTACGCCTAAACATGGTACATGTTCTCATCCATATGTATTCCATTTAGTTGTGTTTTTTTCAAAAAAGGCATCTCTGTTTGCATTGGCTTCTCATATTATTCATTTTGCCATAATTTCTCTTGACATATTTCTGATTTATGTAGTATCACAGTTGAACATAAAATGATGTTAGGCATTTCATTTCATCACAATCCCCCGGGGGAAAGTCTCGTTGTACATATATATATTTATATATATATAGATGTATATATGTATTGTGTGTATGATTTGTGTATTTGTTTTTGTTTTAAAGGCATCCGAATTAAGCATTTTAACTTTTGTTCCTAATCCTATGCATAAATGGAACATCAACTCTAAAGGTTAGGCACAACACAAATAACTGGGCAACAACAAATATGTATGGAGAGCATTAGTAACGGGGGGAGTAGACATGTGTAACAACACAAGCGGCAAATCGCCCAGCACCTGCACAAAGAGAGTGGGGGGAGAGGGAGATAGATAGAAATAGAGAAAGAGAGTAGAGGGGCGGAGAGAGAGAGAGAGAGCAATACACAGTTAGGAACATTGAAATGGCACAAATGTTGACAATCTTTTCTGCTCTTATACTAAGTCTTATACTCGAACTGCTATTACCTCAAGGGTTTCAAAGTAAGCAAAAATCATTCAATTTTAGATCAATTTTACTATCTGAGTGTAAGAATTGTGCAATAGAACATATGGTCGGAGACCAGACCAGCCAGGAGAGCATAGAAAAATGTCCTTTAGGGTACATTTTAAGGTACACGAAAGACTACAGCTGAATTACTCAACGAAAAACGCGAGTGACTTCGGCTGTTCTTGTTTAATACTTATGCAAGTGTCTCCCTCTCTCACGCACATCTTGATCAGCCTTTGTATACCGTTTTATCTTATTACAGTGGCTTTTTCTTTGAATTCATTGAAATAAACTTCAATTGTAGAGTGTTTTTCTTAAGAAAAAGCTAGTTTTGTAGAGTTTTGGAGCTTGTTTGGTACATATTTGGTTGATATATAACTAAATGTATGCCTTATTTATTCACACAAGGAAAAGGGCGACCAAACTCCAGAAATTGTGATCTAACTGCCTTAGAAAAGTAGACAACAAATCACTTAAATTTGTTAAAAATAAGAAAATTTAAGCCTAAACCACAAAAGGTCATTAAATTCGTTCGACAAGCTCACAGTACGTAAGATTGAATGTGTTTTCATCAGAATATGCAGGAAAAGATAAAGAACAAGGTCTTAATTAGTCTCTAAAACTGCGTTGGGCAGTCAATGGCCCCTGCCAAAGCATAACAAAATGCTAGCACCGTTGGCTAGTGTATAAAAATGAAGTGTCATCTTAATAAACGGCCTTAAGTATTTGTCGATATACTCTTTAGATCAAAGTTCTAGAAAATATAAAGAAAAGTACAGTTTTTCGTCCATCAGCTCTTCAATAAAGGCCATAAAACATTGTGTGGGGATATATCAAACATGTAGGAAGCATTTTTCTGACACGGAGTGGTATCTCCTCTCTGAATAAAGACATTACGGACTGTTATCAACATTCTTACTGGCTTATACAGCGAAAGTAAGTAGGACTCTCGTGTCTGAAGATAAGAACAGGCTAAAATTGGCCACTCGAAGAGTCCTATGCAGCGGATATACCTAATGCCGTATTAGAATGGGAATTTTGTTGAAAATAGCTAAATTTCCTTATATTTCCCAATGTTTTCCTCGAAACAAAACTAAAATCCTATTCGGACCTCAACTATCAACTTATAACTTTTGCTGCCTCAATCTTCCCTCGCTTCATTTCATTTGTGCCATTCCAATGTCCACCGACTGTCGATTAGGTATATAAATATGAAACTGGGACCTACTTGGGGTCGGGAAGTCACTGCACTGTCTAGGCCTGCACACCCACAATGGAATTGCAGAAGGAGCGGGGACGGCTCTTGCCGTTGCGGCCACTGCGTCGATTGACATGAGGAGCAGCTGCCGTGTCTGGTTCTTCCACCAGTTGATCATTGCTCTGTGTGCGCACCACATAGCCGGGCGGAGCAGCGCGTATCTGATCGCAGAAATTGGCCTGGGCTGGGACATAGGCGCGTGGCCGGCGTTGACTGCGTCTGACCATGGGCGAGCCATGTGGTGGCGGACCAGCCACTATATGTTGTGTGGGCATGGCATATTTCTCGGCTATTTCAGGGGAGAGATCGGGATAGGGGGCCTGGCCCAAGCGCTGTTGGAATATATGAGGACGTGGGGCAGGCGGAGGTGGAGGTGTTAACACTCCTTCTTCTTCCTCCTCCTCCTCCAGCTGCCGATGCTGCTGCTCCTCTTCATGGCATTTGTGCACTGGCACTGTGGGCATGGGTATCTGAGTGGGTCGCGTTGGCTGTCTCGGCTGCACCATCCTTAAGGGCGGTGGCGAGGGCAAACCATTCTGATCATAGGGATAATTGTTATTGGGACTAGCTTGAAAGATGATGTGGGGCTGAGCATTGTTGTTCTCGCCCACAAACAGACTGTTCGGAGTGGGACTCTGAAAGGGTACATAGGTCACACCGTTGTTGTCGCTGGGCGACAGCTGCTGCAGTGAGAAGTTATCCTCATCCTCCTCAAGATTACGCGAGAGGCGGTCAATTGGCAACTGGGTGTACTTGACCGGAGAGGCGGATGGCAGGGATCTGGGCGGCTTGGGCTTATGATGGATGCGAGCAAAGTGCTGACCACCTGGTGGACTGGTGTCACCTTGGAAAATGCTATAGTTGCTGTTACTCAGCGAAGTGTTGGCCAAATAGGGATTGGAATTCTGCAACGAGGCATACGACAGCGAGGGCGTGGTCTGTGGGGACATGAGGGACGCGGGTCCGGGACTGACTTTCGCCTGCTGCAGACGCTGAAGGCGCCGCTGCTGGCTACGACTGAGGCTATTGCTGTTGCTGCTGTTGCTCTCGCCGCTTGTGCGCTGTTGCAGTTGCTGTTGGGTTAGTTGCTGATGTTGGAATGATGCATGGTGGTGGTGGTGGTGGTGGTGGTGTTGGTTATTTGGCTGGCGCTGTTGCTGCTGCTGCTGCTGCAGCAGGTGAAGATTATTGTTGTTGAGTGTATTATTGTTGCTGTTGCTGTTGCTCATTGGCTGTTTGCTGTGGCTGTTGTGTTGTGGCTGATGATGATAGAATTGCAGTGAGTTTTGCTGCTGCTGCTGCTGATGCTGCAGTTGCAGCTGCTTGTTTGATTGCATTGTGGCGCTTGCGGATGTTGTGGGTATACTTGTATAGCTCACGTACATTGGATGGACCACGGTGTGCTGTGGACTCTTCGCGTCACCGTTCATGAAATCGACTGTAAACCAGAAATTATTTATAATAAATTTAACAATAACAATAGATGGATGGATGTTTTGTTTGATTATCACGCTTACACTGGGCAACAACAATAGAAAATGCAATCATTTCGACAAGTTTCACACAAAATGCGAGACTTTTTGAAGAACTAGAGTCGCGCCTTGGTTCAAGATTGAAGGTTCCGGCGTAAAGGTCCTATTGACTGAGCCTCAAACATATAAAAATTTCGAAATTAGAGTTCTTATGCCATGTTTTCCCTGTTCAACCCTATTAAGCCCTAGGCTGGTCTTCAGAACTGAACCATTTTGTGAACAGAATATACTTAGTAAAGCCGGAATCACTAAGTCGGATGTCTCCGAGTGGTTAAGTAGAAAGGATGGACCAAGTAAGGGGCAAGCAGGACAATAACACAGAAGATGCTACACTCTGTTCTCTTTTTCTTCATATCTGAAACTTGTACACAAAACAAAGGAGATCTGAGAGTCAGCCTATAAGACTATAACCCCTCAGGGCCCCTACCAGAAGTGATATGTGTTCCCTTCTGTGATGTATAAATGTATTAGTATGTTTAAGCTGAAATGCTGGCCCCACGTAAGTCTCGTTACCGCTTAGGAGAAAATGTTTTTCAAAGGTCCGTGAGGTTTCGGCTCTTTTGTGAAGCTTGTGGGTAGCCAAAGGCATCCCTATTGTGCTCTTCTGTGAAGGGAACTCATTCGTTTAAGTCTAGTCTGGCCAGTGTGTCAACAGACTCGTTTTCATATGCGGTCTGGGGTTCTTTTGAAGTTCTTAAAAGTTTCCGAAAGGTGGCCCCAAAACGGAATCAATCAATGCTGTGAACTGAACTGAACTTTACTTCAAATACTGTTAAATAGAGACATCCCTAGTCAAAAGTTTTACCAGGATTCGTGTAACCATACATGGAATATGTTAGTCAAATCATTGGTTCATGGATTTATGAAATTGCCGATTGATGCCATGAAATGTTTAACAGATTTGTTTGAGGTCCTTTAACAGAATTCTATAGTTAACCAATCCCAGAAACTATCAAAACCGCAAACGACTATATAGGTGTTCCAAAACATTAAAAGAAGTAGAAATTATTGCAATGTGTCCAACAAATCGCTTCGACCTAAAAAACTACACAATTCATATGGCAATTGGTTCGTTTTTGGGCCAAAAGAGCACATGGGATTGTGAATTCAACACCAGAAGTTTTACAATCAAAACGTTCTCATATAAGCGCCTCTATGGGAGGTGTCCCAGATATCTCTAGAGAACTCAATCTACTTGCCTTTGTATGTAAAGTTTCTTCAAATTGCTAGTCTATCAGAATAAATGACAAAAATTAAGAGATTCGAGAGCAACAGCTCAAGACCAAGCAGATTTTGTGCGTACCCTTTCCCCCTTCCTTCCTTTACAAATAAAGACCTCCTAGTTGAGTTTACAATTGGAACGTTTATACGAAAATCTCTAGACAAATCCTGGGACACTCCCTTTCCATTATGTCGAACATGACGCATTTTCAATTCGTTCTTTACTTTAAAACAAAGCTCTTATAGCTAGCACTTTAGTTATTGCCAAAAAGAACTGCTGTTTCCAAAATATTGGCAACAGAATTGGTTTGTGGGTGTATCTATCTATATAAAGACCAAGTCTAGCGAATCATGAGTCAATACTTAAGCCCAAATTGTCTTAATATCTTATGAATGCATAGTAATTTCAAATGTGTTTTGAAAATGTTCTCTAATTTTTCTTTTTTTGTACTAAATAATGATTCTGAAATGCCAAAAAGGTATGTGAGAAGGAAAATCTGCCCATTACAACATTTCTCCCTTTGAAATTTTAAATAATTTAACTAAATTAAACTCAATATAAGGCAAATTTGAACTAGAGAATCAAACCGAATCGAAATGGGATTACGGTCAAGGCATTTTCTATTGGTCTACATCTTTGTTAAGCAGTTTAGGAAACGTACAAGCCACCTATGTCAGTTACCCATTATAACCATATACAAAATATAGCTATTGCACGAGATAAACAGCTCGTTTAATACTGAAATCCGTTTCAGTTGGATATTCAGTGTTGAAGTTAAGTTTTTATTAGAGTTCTTTCTGGGAAACATCATTTTTGCACAAAAGAAGTTCATGTTTCTATTTGAACCTTGTGTTTTAGCCTATGACTAACTATAATGCATCAGTAAGAATCGATATTTAAAACCGTCTTAGGGAATTTGACAAGTTATTCCTTGGATTTCAGATATTGGTTGGATTATTCCAGATGCAAAGCGACTTTTCATGACCTAAGATTTGTGAGTTTTTATGATTATTTTGAAATTCCAACCAAGTGTCATATAATACCAATTAAATTTGTTTCTAAAGTCAAATCATTCTACAAGGTGAGAAGTCTGATGCATACTTAAGGTGCGTGCATGGGAATGACTCATTTAACCTATGGGGGAAAAGCGATTTAGTAAGTTGCAGCGTGTTATAACTGAAGATTTTGATCCATTCTCCCTATGAACACGATTTAAAGACAGAATCTAAACCAATTTATGGCATATTAATGCTAAATTCAAGAAATATTGCACTTTGCTTTACATTTTCAACATAGCCCGTGTTGCACAGTGTAATCGTTGATGAGACATACAACATTGTAATTGGTTTTTGTAGTTATGAGTGAATGACGCTTAGACATAACATGGGATAACAATAACGGTTATGCATATAGGTTGGTACGTATGTATGTATATGTATGGGTTCACATGGACACGATCACATTGGTTAATATTTATAGATATTTTTGTTGTTGTTGGTCTTTTGTTTTGATTTGTTTATACATAAATAATAAATATGTATGGGTACAATTGCATTCCAAGCGTTTGGGTGATAGGGGTTGGTGGTGGTGGTGGTGTGGTGGGGTTGGTTGGAGAACTTACAAATCGATAAACTTGATACATGATAATAACAAACAATTGGTACACTTCTCCTGACAATCGCCTCATAAACATTCGCTTTACATGGAAACAATGCTGGTTAGATGGAAAGAATGATGGTGATTACGATATAGTGCAGACGGATTAGGGGGAAGGGGGAGAGTTAGGTTAGACAATGCCAATTCCCAGTTAGTGACCACACAAAGTACGTGCAATTTGGTAATGAACGCGCTCCACTTACATCTGTCGTCCTCATCGAGAAATATGCAGCTGATCAGTATCGCACCAAGTATGCCCAGCAGCTGTGTGGATGAGTGGGCGGCAATTTAACAATTCCGGGCACTTAAATCTGATTAACTCTACTCACCGCCAGCGCACACTGCACGCCCGAGTGGACAACCTCCATCAGTGTATAGTCCAGTAGGCAATCCTCCACACGTTCCGGCCGTATGGGACGGAATGGGTCATCCGCTGTGATGTTATAGGTGGGCTTGCAGCCATAACCGTTCGCCTCGAACCACGAAACGCTGCCGGTGCCCATGTTGAGCAAATCGCTATCCTGTTTGATCAACCAGAAAATCAATAATTATGCGTACTGTGCAGTGGTCTATGCACCACACTTACCCTATCCAGCTCACCCACATTCAAATAGAAACAAATGAGAAAGGCATTCCAACCAATCCATAGGAAATTCCATATTAGATACTGTGACACAAAAAGTAAACAAATTGGGTTATCGCATTCGATCTGGGTGGGGGTAGGGGGGGGAGGAGGTACTCACGGTTATGATGTATTTCACTCTAAAATGATATGCGCCATAAAATCCAAATATAATGAAGAGTATGTGAAAAAAGTTGACCAGGATGGGTGCCCACATGTATCCGAGGAAATCGAATACCTGCCTTTCGATAATCGTTATCTGTGGACAAAAGAGAGGGAGAGATTAAGTACAATTTGAATAGTCAATGGAAATGTATATAGCGATTTCCTCAACAAAATGATTCAAATTTAAATATAACTACATGAGAAATGAATCATTTGCTGCAAAATTTGTTACCCTCTAATTGATGATTGAGTTTCTGAGTAATTTGTAAGCCAGTTAAGTGGGCTGTTTGATAAATTTCGAATCTTTTGAATACACAGCACTTAGTTTGTGCTCTGGATGTCTTAAGCTCAGGTCCCACTACTGGCCTATTTACAAATATCGATGGAATTTGGCTTAAAAGTGTCCAAAAAAGTCCAAAAAATTGAATGTCAAATAGGAAATTGGCCCTTGGTTTGTAATATTTCATGTTTTGTTATCTTTTGCAGTAGGTTTTCCAAAAAACCTCCAAATATACGTTCGTTTTTGACTGAACTTAATTTTAATTCATTACCGAAGCCTGCCCATAACCGTTTTACTCCTTTCAAGGTAATTTATATGAAAAACATTGCGGGTAGTCCACTTCTTGAACTGTTCTTTAGTATCTAATACAAGAGTGCCCACAGCATATGCGCGCGGCCCGCATTCGTTGTTGTTTAACGCATACTGCGCGCATAGCAGCGTAGATTTTGTTGTTGACAAATGGTTTTGTGTGCATCACACACAAGTACACCCACAGCACCAGCTAAAAATCGGGTTAATCCTTCTATTTCTTGTCGTTGTCTTTGCTACGCAAATATTTTCTTCATTTGTATTGGTGTCTACGCGGCCCTAAGACGACTCTGTAGGAAATCACAAGGATGTTTGCTTTGAAAGGCCTTCAAACACAAACTGTAAGCTGCCTTTAGTCTATTAACAGATGATAAGAAGTGTTGTATCAATAACTATTAGTCGGGAGATGATAAAAGCAACGGACTGGAACCACTCTTTGCACTCAGCTTTATAGAGCCAGCTCTTGACCTCTTTTCTCTGAGCTGAGCAGTAAACGGCTCACAGATTTATGTCCATTGCCCGGTCGCTGGCTTCCCTCTCTAAGGCTCCCCGCATACAGTGAGAGGAGCAGCGCTAGCTGAGCTTACGAATTTTACATGCAAATTCTCCGATGCGCTCTCAGCTCAGAGCTAAGAATCAAGAGCTGGGAGTCGTGAGAGCTCTAATACTCGAAAAGAGGCAGAGCGAGTGAAACAAGTCGAATTCTTATAGGAGATGGGTGAAAAGTACCTAGATGGCTGTCTCATTTGAGAACTCATATAGCCTACTACTCATGCAGTTTCTTCAATTTCAATCGAATTGACAATTACATTTGTGTGAAATCTCATATGAGATATCAGACAAGTGAAAATATAGCTTAAGAAAAAAGTTCCTTAGTTTCAGAATTCCCCCAATAGATTTTGTCTGACATTTTTTGAAGTTCTTTATGAAAATTTTAGTACATATTTTTACTTCTTGGACATTTTCTGAATATAAGAGTTTATAAACGAGAGTTTTTTTTTTGCAACTTCAACCGATCCCAACGCTAATCCTACCATTTCCCTGAATAATTGAAAACTTTTAAAGCTGCCCAAAAGGAGGTAGGATTATTTCACCACATTTTCCCCCAATAAGGGTCACTGACGCTCTGCGCGCACACTTTACATAAGCTCTAGCCCTACTTTCAGCTTTAATTATTTTCCGTTTTCACCCATAGCCAAACCCTACTGTATTCCATTTACTTACCATTTGCAGGAAGCATGTTGACAGCAGAAAGTGTCGCCGCGTACACGAGCCCATCACAAATCACAATATCACATAATTATTCCATTCAGAAAATTTATGTCAGAGATTAGGAGTTCTCTGCGTCTCCTCTCGTTCTACTCGTTCGTTGCAGTTTTTGTTATTATTGCATTTCGTTTTATGTGGCTTTGTGTGTTATGCTTTTTATCTGCTTCGGTTTTTTCTATTGGCATTTCCGGAGGCAGTCAACGGCGGCGTCGACCTGCTGCCAGGCAAAAGGTAAAAATGTGGTCGAGCGTGGCAAGTGCAACCTGCCCTGCCACTTGTTCTTCTCTCGTTGGCACCAACTTTCAGTGTAGGAGAAGGAGATGGAAAGAATGCAGCTGCGGCAAAGAGGACGACGCTGCTGCTGCTGCTGCTGTTGTTGGAAAACCTGATCTGTGTGAACTAAACGTAAATAAAAAGAAATTAAATGAGCTACCGAGAGAAACTTGGTGCACTCGAACAGACACACACACACACACACACACACGCATGCAAATCGAGCATATCAATATGCTATCGCTCACGTAACGTAAAGTAAACTAAACTATTTTTTCTTTTCAGTATACACATTGTTGTTTGCACTTCTGGCCAGTGTCCAGGTCAAGTCTGAGCAATTAATAAATTAACATGGGAGCCGTGGCTCTACCCCTCTCCTTCTCTCTCTCGCCAAACAGTCTCAATTACGCCATTCTCCCTGTTTGTTTGGGGTTCTGCATACTAATTCAATTGTTTGACTGGTTAATGTTAATCAAATTTGAACTCAACAATAATTCAATATAGAAACGAATGACGCGTTTTGTTACTCATTTCACAATTGTTTTCCGCCTGCGTCACACACACACAACCTTACTCTCGTACACACACACACGCGCACTTTTATGCTGCAGGTCAGTTTTATATGTACAAGTGCTTTAACATTATCGCCCAGCCAGTTTCGTATTGGTTTTACATAATATGCTGCTACTGATGGGCCTTTATTATCAATAAATTAACACCCTTTTGCTTACGTAGAGAGCAAAATGCACGAAATTTATCTCCGTTACGAGTACGTGCGGCAACAACAAAAAAGTTCAACTAACGACAGGTGTGAACGTGCTTGGGAATGTGAAAAATGCTTTAAAATACATTTGCTATCGATAGCTATCGAAGAGAAAATACTAAAGGTTGGCTGAAAATGTATCGAAATGAAGCGGCAATTTGAAAATCCAGTTGTTAAATATTTCTTTTTACAGTTGTGGCTTTCAAATGATGCTTGCTGTTAACTGCCCAATTTGTGGCGGATAATTCTTTTGTAGGTTGCCATTTCCGCAAACTGATGGAACTATACATAGAACAACAATAAAGGCAGGGGTATCATGATTTCAGCCAAGCAGAAAAAAATATCAAGTATGACCGTTTGCTGTATCAACTGGTAGTCGATAGCGATAACGACAATCAGCAAGGTTGAGCGCGTAAATTCAAATTTAAAACTTTAAGCCTAAAGTCAAGTTTATGAGACATCAAAACTCCCCAGGTCAACTAATCAAGTCGCCTCCTTTCATATATTTATAAGATACGTTTCCCTTCCATTTAAACTAAAACCCTTCATCCGTTTTTGTTGTGTTTTATAATAATTGTTGCATAATTGTTTATTAAATGAAAATTCTTGTCTAAAATTGTTGTAATTGTTTTGTAAATTTACTTGCCATACTCAAAATATGCTACTCTGCTTTTTTTAATTAGAAGAAGTGGAAACAATTCGGTATATAATGTGTGTGTGTGTGTGTGTGGGGCGTTGGTGGTGGGGGTGGGAAGTACCTTAAAAGTAAAAGAGCTAAACACAAATTTGTCCAATGGTTAAGTGTAGATAGTGGGTTAGAGAGGGGTCGAAGGGTGGTTGGTTAACAATGAATGTGGAAAATGTTGCTTTTCGAACCGAAATTGCGCTTAACTTATGTATATTTAAAAAAGGAATGACTTAAGAGTTAGTTAAAAGTTTTTTTCTTAGCAGTAAACCATGCGGGTGGGGGCCAAATGGAAGTAGAAGCGAAACGGAAATTCTCAAATTTAACAGGAGAAAAAGTGCTTTACAAAATTTTTACAAATAATCTGTTTATCCTCAACATCCTTGGGTTTAACTTAAGGCTACGCAAATTTTACAGTGGCAACTTCAACGGTTGAAAGTGTGTGTGAGTGTGGGGAAATTGGAACTCGGTTGCGGGTTTTTACTTAAAATTAAATTTACTTTTGTTTAATTTCTCTCTTTTTTTGATTATTACGTTCTGCGTTGCGTTGTTATGGGGAAACATATATATTTAAGTGGAGCAGAGGGGACAGCAAACTGCTTCTTTTCTATCAAAATATGATGTGTGGTTGTTGGGTGTTGTTTGTGTTGTTAAATTTAGAACGCACAAAAGACGATACAGTGTTCAGATCCAGAAGTTCGCTTAACCATCAAGCTTTCTCTTCTTGCCCCTTGCTTGCGAATCTTCTGCAAAATAAACGCCAGTTTAACCAAAGACTGAGAATGGATTTAGTGACACTCACCTGGCTTCTCGCCCTCCTTAACCTTGGCAGCTGAATCGTTTGCCACCACCTCACCATCGGCCTCATCAATATCCGAATCCTCATCTTCATCCTCATCGGCGCCACCCTCGCCCTCCTCCCAATCAGAGTTGTCCTCCTCTAGATCATCATTGTAGACCTCCGAAAGCGAAATATCGCCATTGTCCTCCTCGTCGCTTTCATCGCTCTCGCCTGCCTCCCCATCGTCCTCATCGCCCGAAACTGCAAGTAAAGAACAGAAAATAGATAAAAAAGTAGGCAAGTGCAGAGCAATGCTTACAATATGCGGCATTCGCCAGATTTAAAATGGCTAAAAACCAATATAACAATATGGCAAACTTAATGCTTGGCTCTGGTGGTGGTGGTGGTTGGGTGGGGACAGCCGTTGGAGTTTCTCTCAACTGCAATTCTTTTAAATATTCATCTAAATCGTCAACTTCATCATCATCATCATTAGCGGCAACTGTGGGCGCTGGAGTGGACGTGCTGTTCTGGGCGTCGCTCTCTTGCAAACGCTTCTTGGCCCTCACACGCTGCTCCAGGACCTCAAGCTCATCTAAATCGATTTCTAAGCCATTCAAACAGAAGGCACCACCACTGCGCTCATCTGAAAGGCGACAGAAGCTTGGGATAAACACTAAAAAAACTAGAGCTGGAAGCCGGAGTGAAATGTGGGTGGGGGGAACTGAGCAAATTAGATGGATGAACTTGGCCCTATGCAAAGCGCTTGGGAAATATAGCTGCGTCAGATTTGATGGTAAGTATGAATATATTTGATTAAGGTACACAATTCTCAAAGGTACTTTTTGTTTTAGTACCGAAATACTTGATATTAGTACAATTTGCTATAAAAGAGCTTCAAATCTCGGTTCCTGTACCCTCAAACCTTCGTTTTTGGATCGAATTAGTGTTCATATTTGGATTAATTAGATAGTAGACAGCTTTTTGCCTCTACTTTCGGTCAAAATTTAGACATTTTTATGCTTCTAGTCTACTAAACCATTTGCAAGTATTCGATTGGACCAAATTTCTTTGTTATCATTCATAGGTTCTCTACAAAGGCTTCCAGATGTGCTTTCTCCCCATTTTATAACATCTGTGGGTACGATACCTCCAAGAGGTAGTGCTGTGCTGCATTTCTTTCCATGAGACAATGACTTTTCAGGGTTTCTACTAAAAGATCTACTTAAAGTGGACCCGAAAAGAACAACTATTGGAAATAATCTATCAAGGTTTCTAAAACAGAATGTTAAATACATTAAAAGTGGAGAAGAGAGTTTCAGTAGATGTTAACCATATTGTGGAAATGAAGAATTGACTAGAAGAAGCTATTGGACTTCGCTGTCAGGCTCCCATTTTGACCTTCAAAAAAGTTTGTTAATCTGAAACCGGTTCTTTGAACAAATCTGCTCTACAAGATGGAAAACAACAATAAAAGTAACCAAAATTAGTTGTTTTCCTCGGCAGTTCAGTTCAGACTCGGTTTTTCAGTACTTCTCTAACCCAGAATGCCATAGATTAGGCTTCCAAACCAACCCTATACATACCTTCATCCTCGGAATCATTGCCATTGACCTCATCATCATCATCTCCATCCGTTTGCGCCTCCTCGTCATTGCAATCAAAGCTGTTGTTGTTTGTAAAAACAAAAATATATATATTAATACCTCTGCCATATCCTGTCAACCACACACACACACAACTTACCCATCTAGAAAGTTGAGCGAAGGCAACATCTTAAAGATCTTCTCACGATAATTTTCCACTTGGGTGGCATCGTTATTAAATAGATCCAAAACTCCTAGATTTTTGAATTCCTCCAAGGGCTTTAATGTTTCCAGATCCTTAATCTTATTACCAGACAAATTCAGATATTGCAATTTGGGGCTGGTGGTTAGATAATTGAGGCCATTCGATATACGATTATCGGATAATTCCAATTTCTTCAAATTGGGCAATTTGGGGAAACCCTTGAGTGTGGTAAGGCCCACATTGATCAAACTTAATGATTCCAAGGCGGTATATTCATCTGTAAGGCCAACAATGCTTGTACTCCGGCAATTGTCCAGGTTCAACTCTGTGATCTGAAATGGAAGGAGGAATTCAATTTAGTTACAGGTAAACACACAGATTTTAGAGAAGGTAAGCATCAGGTATATTTGCTGTATTTCCCACTACCCCTACCTACTTCGAAATTTGAAAAAAGCTCATCGATATATCTCTTACTGTATAGTAGTTAGATAACTCGACTTTCGATGAAAGATAATGATGTTATGGGCAATCAAAAACTAACCGGTAAGACATAAAATAACTTGGTAGGTGCATCAAATATTAAAAAGTTACTTGGCCCAAAACATATGTTTTAGCAGAGCATCTTTAAGTCGTCTTGACCAACTTGGTTCATTTTTTTTAGCCACCATTTTGCAAAAAAAAGTTGTGAAAGTGGTCACACTAAACATCGATTCATTCAACTAACAAGGCATAATTTATCGATATGCAAATAAAAACAGGATCGATCAGACGAAAAAGTCATCAAAAGAAAGAAATTGGCGTCACAAGCAACAAACGGCTATAATCGGTCCCAAATCGTTTGTATCTGCCTACGCGCAATATGTACAGACCGCGTGGGTGGAAATGGTTTATCAGGGGGGGAAGCCGGCAAAGCAACAACATGCCGTGACGTAGTTAGTTGTTGCGGTGCTGATCGATTTCTGATTACCCAATTATGGCGGTAATGAGCGAGACGCCACGGGGACATCAACCAAAACGCTTTTTGTAGAGGGCGCCACTTTTGATGAATAGGGGGGGAAACAGCGTTTTATCGAGGGCGCCACCATATATAGGGGGGGAAACATTGTTTTACAGAGACGCCACCATTAATAGGGGGTGGGGGGGAAGATCTCTTTTATATGGCGTCGCCGATTTACATGATGGCGTAGTTTGTTGTTGTTGCACGCTCCCACACTCAACCACACACACACACACACAGCCAAGCGCATTGGACATGAAAAATTCGTGTAATCAGCAATCCAAAGCCATGTTTTAGCGCGTTTTTTTGGCTACCTTTGGTATGCCTCGCCGCTTGAGCTCTCTCACCTGGTTTGTCTTGCGAGCGCGTCGCTCCAACTCTATTCTCTTCTCCATTGCAATGCGGCGGCGGCTTGGCTTAGGCTTGAAGCTTGCGAAGTACTCCTCTCGTCAGCGAGTGCACACTTTCTAGTAGTTAGTTACTTTAGTTATTTGGTAAAATCTTTGATTTCAATTTTTTTCTTGTCACACGTCCTAACCAAGCTCTCAGAAATGAAATGCCAAAGGATACACCACCAATACAAGCGTTTTGTGACGATACATATCAGAATATCGATAGGTGTGGTCAATCGCCTATCGATGGGCCGCGATAATATGGTCAAAAAACCTATTTGTAGAGGGCGCCACTTTTGATGAATAGGGGGAAACATCGTTGCATAGAGGGCGCCAGCATTTATAGGAGGGCAAACCACCGCACTCGAGTTAGTTATCGCCTATCGATGGGCTGCGATAACAATCGTTACGTGTTAACTACATGGTAACTACGCAGTGTCAAATATGAGTGAACTTTAAATAGTTTTGCTTAAATAAAGAAAATAATTTATATATTCTTTATGTATTTAAGGGCACACAAGTTGAGGGATAAACGAAGCGTTTATAAGGCGCTGCTTGTTTTTGTAATTTTTGTGCTAGGCATATCGATATGTTGACCAATTAGGGTTGCTTTTAAGCGTATCGTTCACAACAGCTGACAAGAGAGGCAACATTTGAATTTGAATTTGATAATGAATTTACTTAAAATGCTTACCATAGCTGAGACTGTTGTTGAGAGCCACGAGAGGCCATCGTCATAGGTAAGCAGGAATCTTTTGCTAGTTTTAAAAGTAGTTAGAACCTAAATTCTACATGTCCTGTAGATATTAGAAAGCTCATCCTTCTTTTCCCAAAAGCAAACCTATTTTCATGGCATGCTCCATGGTGCACTTGTCTTTTAATGTCCCCAGTTAATAATTGCCACCATGATGCATCTCCTTTTGCTTTCTTCTCCTTTTCCCGTCTATTTGGCACTCGGCAATTATTCTGTCAGCGTTGCGAGTCCAAATTTCAAATGTTTTCACTTGCTATTTTCTTACTCTGACTATATTTTCTCCAAGCGATTCCAATCTCCGTCACTTTGGCTGACAATTTTTCAATTAAAACCTGTTTATGTTTGCCTTACTAATTGAAAATGTCAGACCTAGAGAGCCAGGTGCGAATTCATTCCCTCTCACTGCTGTTGTTGTTGTTGCTGTTGTTCCCAGTGCTGTTGCTGTTGCCTTTTGGCCTTTTGCTTTGCCGGGGTGTGTGTGTGTGTGTGTTTTTTTAAGCTTTAATTAAACTTGAACCAAGTGCCAAATCAAATCATGCGTAGAGTCAATGAAACTAACATAAAATCGTCGGCACCATTTCCCAATTTTATTAGAAAATCGAGAGCGAATTTATGCGAAAGCGATTAGGGGCACATTAAATGCGAAATGCTGAAGGAAATGTGGCTGGCGGCACGTGCGGGGTGGGCGGCGCAGCGGCAGTGGCTTGTGTAAATCATAAAACAGCGTCGCGCCTAAAAGCAGGCAACAAAATGCCCTCGCATGTGTATTGAGTGTGTCGCGCGCATTGAGAGTGCTTAAAGGATTTCAGAGCCTATTTTAATGGCACATTTTCTATTGGACATAAAAAATACAACTGGGTTTGAGACATAAAATGCACAGCGGGACGGGATCCCTGGACAGAATTTCCTATTCTTTGGTCTAAGCACGAACTTGGTTCGCTGATTGTGAGTGGTGTCAATGTCTGATAATACATTTGTGTTTTGCAGCTGGGAACGAACGGCACACAATCAGTAAATTGTGTGTCAAAGTGGATGGCAAACCAAAATGTGCGACAATTTTGTGTTTGTGATTGCAAAATTAGAAAATTAGGTTGTTTTGCTGCAACTAAGACTTAATAGCGATGGATCTAAAGGTCTGCTTAGTTTATAAGTTTAGTTTTATAGGCGTACTAAGACTGGTTAAGTGTTTCCTGGAAGTTATAAGCCACCGGTTCGGCCTAAGATTTGGATTTACGATACATTGTATAATTTTGGTATTTATTTGAACTGCATATTAATTAATATTCTTTTTTTATACCCCTGCAGAGGGTTTATTAAAATTGTTCAGATGTTTGTAATGCAGAGAAGAAAGCTTTTCCGACCACATAAAGTATATATAATATTTTTATATATTCTAGCCTTGTCCGTCTGTTTCTCTGCTATCTAATCCGTCAGTTTTAAAGCTATTTTGACCAAAATTTGCACTAAGGCTTCAAGTACAAATACGCTGCACATATGTCAGAGCCGGCCGGATCTGATGACTATAACATATAGCTGCCATAGGAACGATTGGTCGAAAAACTAGTTCTAGTAAGAGAAACTTTTTTGTTTTCAATGCAAACGTCTTCAAACTTTGTATTTCTCAGTTTGCTATGATTTTGCATGATTCTGTTAAGTTTGTTTGAAATCGTACATCTATATAGTATAGCTGCCATTGAAAAGTAAGGTTAGAAATACAGTCTTAGTAGGAAAAACTTGTTTGTTTTCAATGTAAACCTCTGGAAAATTGGCATATATTCATTTTATAAGCTTTCACACAATTCTTCAAAGTTTTGTCAAAAACGGATGACTATAACATATAGCTGCCATAGGAACGATCGGTAGAGAAACTAGTTTTAGTGAGAAAAACTTTTTGGGTTCTTTTGGAAACGTCTTCAAACTTTGTATTTCTTAGTTTGCTATGCTTTCCCATGATTCCACCAAGTTTGGTTGGAATCGGACAACCAGAAAAGTAGTTGTAGTGAGAAAAACTTGTTTGTGTTCAGTGGAAATCTCTTTCAAATTAGTTACAAACAAACTTCTGCCGAACTAAAGTTAACTTTCCTCTATTTTTTGATATTAAAATATTTATTTAATGTTAAAGGAGCTGAAAGTCGCGAAAAGAATTTGAAAAATTATATTATAATATCAAAAAAGGTAATTAATTAATAGTTTTTTGTCACATCTTATTGCGCTTTTTAGAATAGATCGATATTGGGCCTTACTTGACTTGAGCATAAGCTTTTAACTTAAAAGTTGTGGCTCTAACAGTTTTTTTTGCGGTTGAAGGGGGCTTTTTGCGAAATTGAAAGCAATTATCCTAGGTAAGCAGCGTTGATTTTGTTTTTGCCGTTTGTAACAGACAGCCACTCATATATAGAATCAGGCAATAAGCGGGTTTCCCTTTCGTTTTCTTGTGGCTTTTAATGCTTTATTTGATGCTTTTTTTAAACTGGGTTAAACTGTGTTGACAGTGTACCTTAGTCAAGCAAAAGTATGTGGCTCTAACTCGTAGAAGTATCCGAAATCGATGCCAGACAAGGCTTTATTAGCTCGGCTGTTGATGCTGTTCAAGTATATACTTTGTTTTCCTCTTCCTGTGAAACATGAGTAGCGAAATACATTTAAAGATGTCACAGCGTTGCCACCCGATGCTTACCAACACTACTTTCAGTCTCTCTTCCTCTTATGGTCACACTACCAAAAGGAAACTTAGAGCAATCTATTATACCTAAGGCCTACTCTTAGATATGCAAGGCTTAACAAAGCGGCAATGCTTTATATTCATTAAGCATGCACCTAAATCGCCAGTGTGACCATACATTTTAATATAACAGCTTTTATTTGAAATTATGTTAGCATTTAAATGGAAATATTAGAAATTTCTCACAGTTTTTTGTATATTTCTGGCAAGAAACTACGCCAGAAACACAATTGCTTAGATTTTCCGTTAGCTTTTCAATTACCCAGAAAAAGATAAACCTGTAAGCTTTAAGAAAAGCGCTTTCCACAACTAATTTAAACTATACCACAAAGGATTTATCAATGGAATTTTGTGTTTTTTTTCTCTTTAAGCAGCCGCAACTTTTCACCACCCACAAATTAAATTTGCACACTTAAAACACACACACAAAACCAACAAAAAGTTCACCAAGTTAGCACTCTAACTTGTGGATTCTTTCATTTGAAATAAGCCTAACAAATTATGTTGGTTCGAGCAGTTTTTTGGTGTCCCAACATAAAAAAACATAAAAAAACCCGAAGAAGAAAAGTTTTTCTTTTTTTGGGTAATTTATGGCGCAACGCTTGGCAGTTTCGTAAAATATTTCTGCCTCCGGCAAGTACAAGCCGCTTGTAGCGAGAAAGCGGTTACCAATAAACGGGAAGGCAATGCCAAAAGCAATTGTCCTTAGTTTTTCAAACTCAACAGCATCAGAGGTGCAAAATCAGAAACTTTGTTAGTACAGTCACGCCATGTGAGCTGGACTCTTGGCACCCGCAAGGCAACTAGGCAAACAAATGGAATAATTAGCCAGCACAAAACTTGGTCAAAAGCATGTGTGGCCAGCAGCAGTCAGCAGCCAGCAGTTTCCTCTCCATTAAGTTGTTAAATTGCAGCGCATTTAACGTGGAAATGTTACTTACTTGCACCACTTTTAAGGCACCGCCGCTCTCATCTCATCTTACGGATGACCAGCAGCCGTGCTCTGACTATCCAGCTGCCATCATGATGTGGCGGAAAATTTGTATTGAAAGAGCGCATGTTTCGTTACAACTCGCCATATTTCACTTTGTTTCGCCCTAGATGAGGCCATTATTATCATCATCAGCAGCAGCGGGAGTAGAGGAGCCTCATCAGTTCCTGTTGTTGTTGTTGTTGTTCTTTTCCTTGCTTATTATGTTATTTACATTTATTATTGATTCATAACAAATTGCCGAACATTGACTAACGAGCGGACATTGTGGCCAAAAGGTCAAAGTGTCGAATACGAATTTTTGTGGACCTGATGAGCGGCTGCCCGAAATGCACGTAATTATGCGGAGATTGAGATGAGTCTGGGTATGCAGAGTATATGCCTGTCGATCTGGTTCAATTATGTTAGCTATTTTGATATAAAAACTTTCCACATTTGTTGATTAATGATGACCTGCCCCAAACCACCCAACAAGGTTTTTCCTGTTCCCTTTTTATACTCTGTAACAAAGGTACATAGAGTATATTAAGTTTGTGCAAAAGGAATGTAACAGCCAAACACATTAAGTATATATATTCTTGATTCCATCTTCGATTAGTTTTAATGCAATCTCAACCAATGTGCAACAAGTCTTCTGGTATAAATAAGCTGTTAATTTGTCGAAATGGGCCAGATCAGTTGACTATAGCCTATGACTGTCATTGGAAGGATCTGTCGAAAAACTGGTTCTAGGTTTGTTTTTTGAGGAAACGATTTCAAAATCAGTATTTATTAGTTTGCTATGATTTTACATGATTCCACTAAGTTTGGTCCTAATCGGACATGTATATAGTATAGCTGTCATAGAAAAGTAGAGTCTGAAAAGTAGTCTTAGTAAGAAAAACTTTTTTGTTTTCTATGGAAACGTCTCTAAACTTTGTATTTCCTAGTTTCCCATGCTTTTCCATGATTCCACGAAGTTTGGTCTTAATCGGACATCTATTTAGTATAGCTGTCATAGAAAAGTAGGGCCTGAATAGTAGTCTTAGTGGGAAAAACTTTTTTGTTTTCAATGGAAACGCCTCCAAACTTTGCATTTCTTAGTTTGCCATGCTTTTCCATGATTCCACTAAGTTTGGTCCAAATCGGTCATCTGTATAGTAGAGCTGTCATGAAAAAGTAGAGTCTGAAAAGTAGTCCTAGTGAGAAAAACTTTTTTGTTTTCTCTCGAAACGCCTCCAAACTTTGTATTTCCCAGTTTCCCATGCTTTTCCATTATTCCACTAAGTTTGGTCGAAATCGGACATCTATTTAGTATAGTTGTCATAAAAAAGTAGAGTATGAAATGTGGTCTTAGTAAGAAAAACTTTATTGTTTTCCATGGAAATGCTTCCAAACTTTATATTTCTTAGTTTGCTATGCTTTGCCATGATTCCACTAAGTTTGGTTGAAATCGAACATCTATATAGTATAGCTGTCATAGAAAAGCAGAGTCTGAAAAGTAGTCTTCGTGAGAAAAACTTTTTTGTTTTCACTGGAAACGTCTCTAAACTTTGTATTTCTTAGTTTCCCATGCTTTGCCATGATTCCACTAAGTTTGGTCCAAATCGGTCATCTGTATAGTATAGCTGTCATGAAAAAGTAGAGTCTGAAAAGTAGTCCTAGTGAGAAAAACTTTTTTGTTTTCACTGGAAACGCCTCTAAACTTTGTATTTCTTAGTTTGCTATGCTTTTCCATGATTCCACTAAGTTTGATCCAAATCGAACATCTACAGGGTTGCCCATATTCGACGGACCCATATTTTTTTTAAAAAAATCAAAGAAAAAAATAAAAATTTGGCGGTTGGCAATCTTAATCATTTAATTTGTTCCAAGTAGATTTGTTTACATCAATTTTTGAATATGATATCTCTCAAATGGCCGCCTCTGGCGTTGATGACGTATTGTGCCCTTTTTGCAGCATTTTCCATCGTTTTCGCCAACATTTCGGCCGGAATAGCGGCTATTTCTTCACGAATGTTGTCCTTGAGCTCTTCTACGGTCCTTGGCTTGTTAACGTAAAACTTTGACTTCAAATATCCCCACAAGAAGAAGTCAGGCGGCGTCAAATCGGGCGAACGCGGTGGCCAGTCCAAATCACCACTTTTCGACATCAAACGGCCCGGAAACAATTTCTTCAGAAAATCGATTGTTATGCGACTTGTGTGCGGTGGAGCGCCGTCTTGTTGAAACCAGAACAGCCTCATACGCTTTCGACGAATAATTGGCATCACAAAATTGGTCATCATGTCGCGATAACGCTCCTGGTTGATGGTAACAGCATGGCCATTTTCATTTTGGAAGAAAAACGGCCCAATGACCGTTTTCGCACTAACGCCGCACCAAACTGTGACTTTTTCGTCATGAAGAGGCACTTCTTGAATCTCCTGAGGATTTTCAGTGGCGTAAATACAGCAATTTTGCTTATTTACGGTTTTCTTATTCACATTTTTTAATTTTTTAAAAGCACGTTGAGTTTTCACAATTGACTTGTTCTGTTGAATGTAAATTTCAACTATTTCAGAGCGCTCGCGTGGCGTGTATTGTTCCATGGTAAAAATCTGCTTGGACTGACGCTTCAAACGCGGTATGTCATTAAGCGATCTGACATCTCTGTCAAAAGTTATGGCGTTGCCAGATGGGTCCGTCGAATATGGACAACCCTGTATATAGTAGAGCTCCTATTGAAAAGTAAGATCCGAAAAGTAGTCTTAGTCAGAAAAACATGCTGCAAGGGCATACAAAGTTCAGAATACATGAGTATGATATGGATATCGAGTTTTATAGAAACCAAACATTTTTTGCTGGGCAGCATTGGCTGGAACAGCCTGGATGGGCAGCACTCTCCGCACTTAAGACACACTTTGCCAGATACAGAGCATATTATAGTCGAACTTGCCCCACATTCTTTTTCGCTTTCAACTGTATTCTCTACTATTTTTCTTACTTTGCTCAGATTTATGAGCTGCGTATAGAAATATAAATCATGCTTAGTTAATATTATTAGCTGGGCAAACACTTTTTCCTGGTGTTTGGAAAATTAGGTTTCAGCATTGTTGAACTTTTATGACCCAATTTCGGGATACTTTGCTGGACAAGCGTGGCAGCATAAAGCTATATAAATTGCTAATTACCTGAGTGGCCGCCAGGTAGCTGGACACAAATTCTCTCTGGAGCAACTTTTTATGATGACAAAGCATTTTCCAATTTCATGAGGTGCTTAATTTTGTGTTATTTATGCGGTTTTTTTTGAGTTTTTTTGTCTACTGTTTGGTAACAAAAAATGATAAATAAATGGCTATGGGAAAACCAAAACAAAAAATAATGAAGGACAAGTGCAAAAAACCAAAGCATTGCAAAATGTTTATGTACATTTGCCATGACAAGCACGACCAGCTCGAGTGGAATAAAGTGGCTTTGGTGGCAGGCGAAAGGGAATAAAAATGAACGCAAGAAGGGAAAATTGTTATGATTAGGTGTGAACGAAGTGACAATGCTCTTGGCCAGGGGCAGAGACGGTGCTTGAATTGGACTTAAATTTAAATTTCTAATGATACTGCTTACACCGCTTCATAAATCCTTTTTAAGGTAAGAAATCTTAAGCATATTTTAAAGTAGCAACGCAATTTATGGGTTTTTTTGCTCGGAAAAAACACCACAAATATTGCTTACACCGCATTGTGCCACAGAGACATCGCAAATTCAGCTTATCTTATTCGATTGAGCACTGCAATAACTGTTTATAGTTAGTTTTTGCATCAAGTCCATGTTTACTTATAACTAAAACCGCATTTGTACGGTTTTCCAGTTATTTAAGCACCTTAAGTACCGCTTACACCGCTTTATAACACCGCAATTACTGCTTATAGCGCTTTCTATTAACTTAAAGCAAGGTGACATCTTATCTTATTTGATTCAGCACCGCCTATACTAATTTCCTTCCTAAATTCTTGCCCTAAATCCATATTTAGTCAAAGCGTTGAAGGCTGTAACACCGCTTTATACGTAATGAACACCGCTTATACTGCTTATAACTAACATTTACAATAAATCTATCTATTTTTTACAGAACCACCGCAATTTATCATGTTTAGAACATATAAACACCGCAAATACCACTTACACTGCTTTCTACTATGAATTGTGTCAAATAATTGCCTTAACCATAATGAAATTTAGCCCTAAATCCTTATTTAATGCAAAGTGCCATCGCAAATTCTGCTTATCTTGTATTATTTACACATTGAACACCGCAAAATACTGCTTATCTTTTAGTTGACAAATGCACCGCAACTAACTATTATTTAATAATTTGAGCACCGCAAATACCGCTTACACCGCTTTTTTGTATGTAACCACAATGAAATGTTGTAATAAATCCATATTTCACCCAAGGTGCCACCGCAAATTCTGCTTAACTAAGATAAACTATACCTTAAACACCGCAAATACTGCTTAAAGCCAGCATATCTTTTCATCAAACCCATATTTAGTTGACAAACCACCGCAATAAACGATTTTTGAATAGCCTAAGTACTGCAAATACCGCTTACACCGCTTTTGTCTATGTAACCACAATGAAATGTTACAATAAAACCATATTTAATCCATGGTATCACCTTAAATTCAACTTAACTAAGATGAACTATACCTTAAACACCGCAAATACTACTTAAAGCTGTCCTATCTTTTCAACAAAACCATATTTAGTTGACAAACCACCGCAATTAACGAATTTATGTATAGCCTAAGCACCGCAAGTACTGTTTACACCGCCTTTTTCTAAGTAACCACAATGAAATGGTATAAAACAGCAGTTCGTACATCAAAGTGCCAATATATGATCTACAAATCGAACTCCGCCAGCTAATCCTTGCACTCAATTCATATTTGAAAAGTACCAAAGTAATTTAAACTTATAAAATATGTTAAAACACCGCTTTATACAGTGTTATCATAAATAAGTCTAACTCTTTAAGGTGCCACCGCAAAATATAACTGACTGACAACAACTTTTGGAGTAAGGCCAGTTGACTGAAATAATCTATCAATATTCTGATCCATTTCATTGACACACAAGTTGACAATGTTGACAAAATCATTGCCACCGCTAACGAACCTATTTTCATACCCTAAACACCGCCCAGCAGCATAAGGCTTCTGTTACAAAAATGTCGAAAATGGCTTGGTGCCGCAACAATCCCCAAAACAACATATCGAACCCATAGTTTTGCCTTGGCATTTTCCCTGTTTTCCTATTTATTTTTTTTTTATTTGTTGATTGCATTTACTGAATTGTTTATTGCATGGCCATTCTGTTTGTTGGCCATTGATACATACATACACACACACATACTTACCCACTGCTATGTGCGGTGCACAATCAATTTTCCAAATCGTTTGACCGACACACATTAAGCTGTCAAATGGACATAGAGGATCCGAAGTCATTCGTCAGCTGGTATGGGTAATCAAATCAAGCGAAATGCGTGCGAAATACTCGTAAATGCCAACTATTTTTAGTCAGCCTTTTGAAGTTGCCTTGTCAGCTTAAGGCTGCTTGATTAATGGCCTTTATTGGTGTAGCTCAATGGGTTGTCATTACTGTACGTGCCCGGAATTCTGCGCGGCTGCTGTTGCACCTGCAGTTTGCCAGCCAGATAGACGCCCAACACCTTGGCTGAGCCTGATGTCACGGCTGTCTTTGGCTTTGTGTCTCACTGCACTCAATTGACGGCAGTCAAGGATTCTTTTCTTTTTCCTTGTTTTTTTTTTGGGCAAACAACGAAAGTGGATCCAAATTAGCTTCGCTCTCTTCGAAACTTTTCCCAGAGCAGAGTCAACTCACGTTTTCTGTTCAATATTTTATAACACCAGCAGAGTTTGCAAATTGAATTCGGCATTCATGAAAGCTGACAATTGTGCGGAAAACTTGCTAAAGTAATAAATTTTCCAATTGAAGTTGCGAGAATTTTCTTTTGCATAGTTGATTTACCCATATACGAAACAAGCGAATTTGGTTAGCACGCATTGGTTTGGCACACCAAGGGGCAACAATGTACAAACAAGTGGTGTACTCTGTCTATTCTGGGCTACTTTAAGTGTGACCAGACACTTTTCTTAGAAAGTTTGATTTTATTATGCTGAGTTTTAATCAAAACATTTTTCTTTTTCTGACTGTCTTTAGTTTTCATACATTTTCTGGAAGCTTCCTAGTTTTAAGAGTGACCAGCCTTTCTCTAACAGCTTGACATATTTTAGAAAAAATGACCTACAAGAGTTTGTTGTAGGGTCACTCTTTTGTTGGCTGCCTTTAGTTTTCTTGCCTTTACCTTTAGCAAAATCTTACTAATACTTCTTCTGGTACTACTTATTAGTGTGACCAAATCAGAATCAACAGTTTTCTTATTATTTCACTTATATCATTTGGTCTACGGTCACTCTTTTACTGCCTGCCTTCCGTTTTCATACATTTTCTGGAACTGTAAGAAAGCCAGGCTAGCTTTTAGTGAGACCATATCAGATTGAAAACTTTTCTTAAGAGTTTGACCTATATATTTCTCAAAATATGTCTGTATGTTTCTTTCTGGTCCTTAGTTTTCATTACTTTCATTGAAACTTTAATGAGATTTACTACTTTTAGAGTGACCGTATTCGATTCTGCACTTTCCTTATAAAGATGGACATTTTGTTAGCAAAATCCGACACAAAACTGTTTGTTGTACGGTCACTCTTTCTCTGCTTGCCTTCGGTTTACATGCTGCTCCTACTATTAGTGTGACCATATCAGATTGAACACTTTTCTAAAATGTTTGACCTATATCTTTGTCAAAAATTGTTGTTGTACAGTCACTCTGTGTTTGTTTGCCTTTAGTTTTCACTAGTTTCAATGAAACTTTTATAAGATTTACTACTTTTAGTGTGACCAAATCCGATTCGTCACTTTCCTTGTATAGTTTAACATATTTTTTGCAAAATCTTAAAAAAACTGTTCCTTGCAAGGTCACACTTTTTCTGCCTGCCTTCAGTTTACATGCTGTGCCTACTTTTAGTGTGACCAGATCCGAGTTAAAAATGTTTTTAATAATTTGGGCATTTTTAACGAAACTTTTTGTTGTAAGGTCACTCTTTCTCTGCTCGACTTTAGTTTACATGCCTTGCCTACTATTAGTGTGACCAGATTTCATTGAATACTTTTCCTTACTTTGCAGAATTTGACTTATAAGTTTTTTGCTGCCTGGTGACTCTGCTTACAATACGATTTTGAAGAGGATCGAAGGAAAATTAAGATAAAATTATATACTAAAACCGTTTAGGCTGTGCATAGATTGCCACTGAATCAGTCCATGAAAGCAACAAAAATGTTTTAATGATAGAATAACATAAACCAATCATCTATTAAAGTTATTACCCCTCACTTTACTTCACTGTTGCATCAAGATGCTCTCAAGGTCTCTCTTCTCATATCAAATTGATATCTTGTTCTGCTCATTCCCATTAATATTGATATGAAAATAATAATTTGTGCCAGCAATTGTCACTCACGCATCATCATCATGCTCAACAATTGCCAATTTAATCTACCATTCCCTAGCGAATGGCATTAACCTTTTGATGGTCCTCCGCCGCCCATAAATGTCGCTGACTTGTATTCTACTTGGCACTCTTAACAGGCCAAATTAAGCTGGCACAAACAAAAAAAAAGAAGAAAAGTTTCGAGTTGTGGTGTTTGGGTCATGCATGGTTAACAAGTTCATTCGCCTGCAATCATAATAACTGAATTATCTCAAGTTATCTGTGCAAGTCGTTGACATTTCTGGCGGCTTACGATGATGATGGCCAGGATCAAGGATTTGTACTTTTTTTCTTACATCTCGTACATTTGTCTGGGTAGCAGGCAATTTCCTTGAGGTCGTTGAGTTATAGCTGGAACATAATGTGCTCCTGTCACACCTGTGGCTGACCAGACATGTGCGACATTTAATAAAACAAATTGCAAACATTTAAGAGAGTTTAACAGTGCGGCGGCACGTGTTGCTTGGTCCAGCAACTGTACGTCACTCTCTCCGCCTGTTAAAATGTCCCTGCTGTTGCTGCTGCTTGTTTGTCCTGCTGACTTCTTCTGTAAATATTCTGGCTTTAGTCGGCTTCCTCGAGGCCTTGGCATACCACGCAAGTGGCAGCTAAGCCCCAAACTGCTATTAAAGCTTTTTTGTTTTTGAGCCGAAAAGTACGTACGTTTTTCAGTTTGTGAAAGCCGCTTATATTAGCCGATGAAAACAAAAGAGCGGAATATTTGTTTTACTTTGGGGGTATTTTTTTGTTTTTTTTTTTGTTTTAGAAAAAGTCTTTGTTTGATATTTTATTTAGTTTCAAAGTTTCAAGAGAAAGAAAAATATGTACAAGTTGTAGGCGGTCAAGGGCAGTGATGAAAAGTAGCTTCTGCTTCCGTTTCCGTTTCGAGAGAAGTTTCAATTTGGCTATGTGGCAGTATGGCGACCCTTTAGTTGGGTGCAGTACTGGAATCATAATTGAATCAGCCCCAAATTAACACATACTACGTATATGTCTGGCTTAATGTCCTTTAAAGTATGCTACGTTTTATGAAAATATTAATATTAGTTAAGTATTTCTTTCATATTTCGTATAGTATCAACAATCTGGTTGAATCTGCAGAATCAATTATCTATTACGCGGCCAAAACTGTCTAGCAATGGCTTTGTTTTAATAGATAATTACTTGAGGAAATAAAGTTAGCATACTTTGAAGGGCATCAATCATAAATAGTTTGTTGTATATATACCTGGTAAAAGACAGGCTGATTTCAGGCAAGATTTCACAACTAAACTCATAACTGTGTTCATGGCAAGTACAGAAAATATAACCATTATCAGGCATAGATTGAGTTCAGAATTTGATATTTTAGGATAGGTCCTTTTCAAGTCTAACTATTAAGGTAAGAAAATACACAAAATCCAATATGTTCAAAGTTGATTCTAGAAATTTTTCGTGAACTTCAAACTAAACACTTTTCGGAAATGGCCCATAACCTATCGATTTTATAATTATGGCTTAAAGTTGCTTAAAATGCATATTTAAACCCTTTCTAGACTCGTTTTTTGATGAAAATTTTTGTTCGTTTTGGTTGACTTTGATATTATGTTAAACTACAATTTATTAGCTTTTAAATAAACTATTCCACATAATTGTACGATTTTTTTAGGCCATTTTAAATGAATATGTTGAAAATGATAAAATTTTATACTGCCCAGAGATATGCAATGGTTATTGTTGAACATGTTTTTGAGTCTGCAATACAAATGACTAGTTAACCTTGGTGATTTTACTTAGCATATTTTGTGGCAATAGAAAATTTTACTAATTTATGAACACATGTCTTCAAAATGGCACACCTTCGCCTAAAAAAATTCACAGAATTGCTTAAGTTAGTTTATTTTAAGGCTTGAGAGTTAAAAGCTAGTTAAAACCAGCTTTGCTAACTGAAAGGAAATAGGAACTGAGGTTTGCAGAGATATTGAGCTGCGGCTGTGGCTTCTTATTTGATTTTTGATCAAGTTCTGGTTTAATTTATTATATTTTTATTCTAGGCCTCTTTCCGTTTTAGAGCAAAATCCCCATTCTTACCTTAAAACTGCACTGAAAGAAAGTTCTGGCAAACTTTCAAAGTTAGGGCAATTCACAAAAGGTTTTAAATCTGATTTCTGTACTTAGATCGCCCTTAATTTCACTCTATATCAACTTTTGAAGCCCTTATTTGAGTATATCAAGGCGACTTACCCTCAAATCTACTCGGAAAGTCATCTTTTCGGATTTTTGAAACTTCAGCTTATTCGAAATGATATCAAATATTCGCCCTTACTTTAAAAAAACCGACCCGACTTTCACCGAATCTGAGCTCTTAAAGCCCTTTCTTAGGTCTAGCATTGGGAAGGGTTCCTAAATCTGTAAAATATATAGAGTTTCGCATCATAAATGAAAACGAATGCATGTTTTTTAAAACCATTTTCTTATTTATATTCGGTCAATCAATGGCTACAAATTGTAGAGCATTTGATTCGAAAAGGCCGTCTTGTGCCTTCTAGAAGAAGTCTCTCTGGCCACTCATTATGACCCCTCTGAACTCTCGGAATGAGTTCGGACGCTTGTTTTGGATTCACAGCATTTACTCTTACGTTCTCCTTTTTAAAACGAAATGGTGAACATTTTCTCATCAGTGAAAGGAATTCGTCTACACAGAAAAAAAAATGGGGAGATAAAGTCAATCCCAAAAAAACATGATTTTATCTCGATATTCGGATTGAAATTTCAAGCAAAAGTCGTTCTGGAGCCGAGATATCCGAGATCAAGTCAATCCAATTCGTACTTGGAATGAGAATGTCCGGGATTGACCGACTTTTGACATCGTTTGGGATTGATTTAATCCCGGATGGCTTGATTATTTTTTTGTGTGTATGGGCATTGCTCCCGCACTGGCGATGCAATGCTTTGGATTTTGTCGGGCGTTTTTTCACTTTTTCTCACTTTTCCTGATGTGCGACCTGCTGTTCTTGCTGATATTCAACCCACTAGACATGTTTTACTAATTGCGCAGTGGATTTGGACGAATTCAATCTGTCACTGCTTTTTACTCGTTTGGAAACTCATCAGTTAACCAACAACCCTTTAATCAACAGTCGTTTTTTCTCTAACATGTGCCATAAATTCATGTAAAATATAATTTTCTCCCTTCATTTCTCCATGGGGACCATCAGTTTGATACCAAATGAGCAGTCAAACCAAGTTCCTTATATATATTTTTTTTATTGTATAGTTTTCTTTTATTTGTCCAAAGAATACACCACAATTTCCTGGCTTTTGTTGCCGTTTTTTGTTGCTGTTGTTGCTATTCTCACAACTTCCGCGAAGGCATTTAAATGGCCTCCATTATGTGTGTGGCTTAGAGCCAACAAAAGCCGCTTAAGTTGTTTGGCAACAATTAAAAAAAAATCTTAAGAAATATATATATATATATACATCTTTTTTTTTGTTCTCGCCTCTCTTCCTGCGCGAACTGCGCGCAAGCAATTCGCACATGTCCCTCAGAGATAAACCGTTTAATAAATGGTAAATGGTAAAAAAAAACAAAAAAAAAAAACAAGGCGACAGTAGTAAGATTTATGACCAGCATATAATATAGAGATATTGTTGCTGAAATTTATGTGTGCCAGCCCAGAGTTATGGCCATTGATTCCAGTAGAGAGTGTGGCTGTAGCTCAGAGGTTGTTGTCCGGACTGAACCAAAATGTAGAAAGGTCAGAGCCGGACAACAAGTTTCAGGGAATCAATAAGACAAAACCAAAGCCATCAATCAAGAGAATATGATACAATTTTTAAACGTTAAAGCCTCTTTTCCATTGCTCTGCCTTGTATCCATATTAGAATGTTATTAGTTCAACTAATGAACAGATTTGCTTTGCATAATGCATGTTTCCATTATCAGTTGTAAATTTTTCATAGTTTTGTTACTCTGTGCTCGCTCATCCATTAGTGCACCTGTTTCCTGGTGAATGTCGGTAAGCTGAGCGTAAATTAATCACAGAGCCCAGCCAACAATGCTGAGCAAATTCAATTTTCAATTCTCTTGTTTGCCAAATGGGGCATCCGATTTCGGAAAAAGGCAAACAGCAAAGCTGAATGCAACAAAAGACATGGTGGCCTGCCATATCCTCCTTGCCATTTATGCAGATCTCTGTCTTTAATTAAGATGTAAACGTGGCTTCGGGCAATTCCAGGAAAAGCCTAACAAAGTGCATATGAAATAAAAGCTCTTGTTGTCCACGTGCAAATATAGAGATTGAGGCTGGCAGGTGAACAATTAATTGCTGCAGCAAGAGGATGCGCCTTGTCAGCCTTAAAGCAGAAGGAAGCCAGTGACCATAATATAGTCAATGATTTTGCTTGAAAATTTAATTACTTGAATGCTGACAGTTGTTGGGTTTTATTTAATACTGCTTGCAAGCGTAAGAATCCAACGAAAATATTTGAAAATCGAGAAAGCTAAGCTAACTTCGTCTGTGCCGAAGTTTTTATACCCTTGCAAGTGCTCGCTTAAATATTTTCAAAAAATACTCTTTTTCCCATTTTCCGAGCGGTCGTTCGTATGGGAGCTATATGATACAGTCATCCGATTTGGACAAAAACTTGTAGAATTATGTAAAAGCATGAGAAACAAACCAATACAAAATTGCAGGATGCTACCATTAAAAACAAAAAAGTTTTTCTAACTAAGACTGTTTTTCAGACCCATCTTTTGTATGGCAGCTATACCATATAGTTGTACTATTTTAATAAAACCTGGTAGAGTTATAAAAAAAACATAGAAAACCTACGATTACAAAGTTTGGAAACGTTTCCATTGAAAAGAAAAAAGTTTTTCAAACTAAAACTACTTTTCCGACCGATTGTTCCTATGGGAGCTATGAGATATAGTCATCCGATCCGGCCGGTTCCGACATATTAGTAGTGTGCAGCAGTACAGCAAAATTTCAGTTCGATAGCTTTAAAACTGAGAGACTAGGTCGCGTAGAAACAGACAGACAGACGGACGGACAAAGCTCAATCGACTCAGATCGTCACCCTGATCAAGAATATATATATAGTTTATGGGGTCGGATATGAATATTTCTATGCGTTGCAAACTTCTGGGCAAAATTATAATACCCTTTGCAAGTGTATAATAAAGCTGTCATAGGAACGATCGGTCGAAAAACTAGTTTTAGTGGGAAAAACTTTTTTGTTTTCAATGGAAACGCCTCCAAACTTTGTAATTCTTAGTTTGCTAAGCTTTTTCATGATTCCACTTAGTTTGGTCCAAATCGGACAACTATATAGAATAGCTGTCTTAGAAAAGTAGGGTCTGAAAAGTAGTCTTAGTGAGAAAAACTTTTTTGTTTACAATGGAAGCGCCTCCAAACTTTGTAGTTCTTAGTTTATATGCTTTTACATGATTCTACTAAGTTTGGTCCAAATCGGACAACTATATAGTATAGCTGTCATAAAGAAGTGGGGTCTGAAAAGTAGTCTTAGTGGGAAAAACTTGTTTGTTTTCAATGGAAACGTCCTTAAAATTGGCATTTACTTATTTACCATATTTTCACACAATTCTTCAAAGTTTTGTCCAAGTCGGTTGACTATAGCATATAGCTGCAGTACGAATGATCGGTCGAAAAGAAGTTCTATTGAGAAAAACTTTTTTGTTCTAAATGGAATCGTCTCCAAATTTCTTACATGTTCTATTGTTAGGCTTTTGCATGATTCCTTTAAGTTTGGTCGAAATCGGACATCTATATGGTATAGCTGTCATAGAAAAGTAAGGTCAAAAAAGTAGTTTTAGTTAGAAAAAAATTGCTGAAAAGGGTATACAAACTTCAGCGGACTCAAATATTTACTCACTCTTTCTACAGTTATCGCGCCAGACCCTCTTAAGCCAGTCAACTTTATCAGACTTATTCTACACTGCTTCATCTGGGGCCAGCAGCACATATTCATATATCTCTCTTCCAGCTGACCCAATTCATGCTCTCCGGGCGAACTGTCAGTCTGTCAGTCGTTCGCACTTACGTACATGCACGCGACATTAGTTCAACGTGTCGTATACATAATATGGCCTGCAGTTTATCATGTTACAAGCTAAAACTCTGCAATATGTTTTGTAGCCCACCAAAGTGTCTTCTGTGGCGTGCGAGAGTAAAACTAAAATACCATTACACCAGGCACAGGCACAGACACAAACACAAACATACATGGAGACGGAGAAAATGGAATTTTCCATTAGATTGGCTTTGGTAATCATATCGAGCCCGGGAAAAACATAAATTCAATTTTGTTAGGCAGCGTGCAACAAATGTTGCTATCTCTGGAAAATTGCCAAACAGACACACACACACACACAGGCACACACACACTGGCATATAGACGGTCAAGTTCATGTTCGTACATTAATCAGGCTCAGCTGGCCACGCCCACTAGTTGGTTGGTTCCGTTTAGTTTTAAGCGAGTAGCACTTAGCCAAAATAGCCATCCGGTATTTGATGCTGTAAGCAAGCGTGCAGGGATTACACTCACACACACACACACACACACACTCGCACACACACATCGGCAAGCGCACTCTTCCGTGACACAATTGCGTGTTGTTGTACTCAGGCTACACTTCACGTACTGAGGGGGGGGGGTTGCGGCGTATCAGTTTCATAATGCCACACGCTGTGACTTCACACACTCCACTTAACCTCTGGCCTTTGGTCAAACGACTTTAAAGCTTCAAGTGCATAAAAAACACTTGACATTTTATCCAAGTGGTTCAAGTGGAATTGCAATTGGAGGAGAACTGAATTCGAAATGGCAAACGATTTAAAAAAGGAAAAATCCATAAATATGGGACTCGGCGGCTATTTGGTGCACTCAGATAAAAAATTTTGTTGTCATTTTTACTTTAAGAAGAAGATTTTTTGAGAACCATTCTACAACTGCGAGAGATATGAGATCTATCTCTCAAATTAGTTGCCACACAAAAGTGTTAAGGTGTGAGAAGTGCTTCCTATCGATGTTGCGGCCAGTGCTAACCAGCAGAATTGTGTTGTTTTCCTTATAACTCTAATCTCGTTTATACAATCTTCAGCCATTTTTTAAAGGTTCCATAAGAAATAATGCTGATTACTTAATATTTCTAGAAGGTGCAAACTATTTAACTACAAAGCGGTGGAAGATATCTCTCTGAGATCTGTTTGTGGTTTTCTTCTGGCTTTATGCTTAATCTCTTCCTCTTAAAATCGAGCCAGATTTGTACTAGGTTTGGTTCTGTGAGGCGAGGGAAGTAGAGCAGTGTTCCCCAGCCATGTTCCGGGAGGCCGAACACTTTCAGCAATTCACACCGAATTGCTTACCAACTTAATGACACAATGAGTGACAGAGAGAGACAAGAAGTCTCTCTTCTTGGGGAAGCCTGAAGTAGAGTAATAAAAACTGAGAGAGAAGAGCAAGCAACTTGAGAGAATAGCGTTGAAACCGCTCTAAAAGTTTCGTTTTTTATGGTAAAACGAAGCATGGGGAGACTAAAGAGCGAAGAGCGCCATCGATTTTTGCGCTCATGATGCTTTGGAATTCCCAAGCAGTTATGGCATTGCTGGCATGGGAAGAGGGCTATTGGACTGACTGTTGATAGGTAAGGACTGACGCTGCTTTGTGGTGTTGTGTGTTCCTCGAGTCGGCTAAATATAGCCAAATAGGACAATACAGGATATAGGATGATAGGAAATATAACTTATTTATGCTATTGTTTGATTTGAATCTGTGGAGTTCTTGACTTAAGAGTGAACGAGCTTACTCTTAAACCTGTTAAGCTCTGCATTCTTGGTTTTTGACAATGCTGTTTCAATCTGAATTTTGAGCACGTTCAGACCTTGACTTAAGAATTTTTTTTTACTTGATTTAAGAATGTTTCGTACTTGGATCAAGAATTTCGCTCTTGGATGAAGAATTTTCATTCTTAACCATCTTCTGACATTAAGCATTCTTGATTCAAGCATGAAATTCTTTATTTATGCGCTGAGTGTAATAAAAAACAAGTAAGAAACTCGCTCATACTCTATGCCTCCCAAAAATTGTATTAAGGTGTATGAAGTGCTGCCCATTTCGGTTTTAGACGGTGCTGCCCAGTAATATTGTTTGTTTTCTCTATAACTCGACTATCCTTTCTCCGATCTTGACCATTCCCAAGGCAGATCAAAAAATATAACTAATTACTATATAAGTCCAGAAGGTACAAAACTTCTAACTATAAAATTGTAGGAAATATAAGGTTTTTTTCAAATTGCGGGGGCGTGGCAAAAATTGAAAATAAGCTAGATTTGCCTACAAGTTCTATCTCTTGCCATCTTTGCAATCTGAGACAGATAGACATGGCTCTATCGTATCGGCTGTGGATTGCTGATCAAGAATATATATACTTTGTGAGGTCGGAGATGCTAACCTCTAAAGAACTGTTGTGAAAGTGGATTTGAAGCCAAAGCAGATAGATTCCTTGCTGTGCTTACTCGTTGCCCTAACAGTGGGTACTTGTATAATCCTATTTTTGTGGGTCCAATTAAAGTTTTTTTTTGGTTAGTGTCATTTTGTGGCAATGTCGCCGCCATACACATTCCATGCAGATTTTGTGACTCGTTTCGCTTAGATGATAAGGGAGGAGGGAGGCCAACAATCAACAGCAATTTGTCAGGCTAACGCGTCGCCAATTGACACCATTCCTTTTTTTTTATGATGCTCGTTTTTGGCTGCCAAGTTGCCACGTTGGCACAACATAATCAGACACAAAGGCAGCTTGCCAACTGTCAAATTTCCCTCTACTAATGGCCAAACTCTGTGGGAATAACTTGAGATTCAGTCAATCAAAAGTAAGCAGGCAGCATAACAAAGCGGAAGCTTATCTCGACCAGGAACAACTCCATTTTGCATGCGAAATCGTTGTATAGAAAAGCAGGAGACCATGAAAATAATTTGTGATTTTTTTCCTTTTCTAGATCAATGTGAGCTCATAAAAGTCAAAACACGTCAACGATATGAGTCGTCGGGCGGGGGAGTGGGTGCCGGAGAGGGAGCGGTAGCGGGTGGGGCATGGTTATCTCTGGGACTGCTTTGGGGTTGGCGGAAGTGTTAAAATGCTGCATACAAAAGTTTTCCACATGAGCGCCCTGTATGGACGTGTGTGTTTGAGTGTGAGTGCAGCTCGTGTTTTGCAGCATGCTCGTTATTTATGTCAGTTTATGTGTTAAGTTGCCTGACAACGCCAGCAAAAAATGCCCCACCCCCTGTTTCAGGCATACCATTGCAAATTCCTTAATTAGATTTCCTCCATTTACATGTAAACTTAATGGCGGCGTTAATTGAATTCGATTTCCGGTATTATTCGATTGACTTTTAAGCTAGTTAATCCCTTTTTTAATGAACCAGTTGGATTTATCCATATGGCGGGCGCTGGCACACAATTATTTGAGGTTAACCCCGTGAACTGGGCTGTCAGCTTGTAAAAGCATTTGCGTTAACAACTGCAACACAATTGGCCCATAAACTGCACAGAGCAAAGTCAAATACAAGCAAAGGTCGACAGCAAGCACAGCTGGAGCCCCCCACCCCCCGCTGCACTGGTAGACTCTCCCTAACGGCACGAACAACAATGGCATTGGGAAATTGGCAGCAAGGATTTTGCTCGACTGCTTAAGAGTTTTTGTTTTATTTATTTTGTATTATTTGCTTTTGTTCTCGCTTGACATTTGGTTTTTTTCTCCGGCTAGAAAAATGCAATCTAAAATACGCTAAAATGAGTTGGAAATGCCTTTCCAAGTGTCAGAGAACAAAAAACAGAACAAATTAATTGGAAAATAGAAAATGTTAAATAATTTAGGAATTCAATTTTAGATTTTAAATGTACAAAAAAGATGGTTGTGTGTTTTGCGTGCACAACACAGAAAAAATATGCAACTAATTAAGCACCTTACCCTCAATGTTCATGGATAATTGCAGAAAAATGGCATGATTTGCATTTACAGGGTGCACATTCTGAAGCAACAGCTTTTTAAGCGCTTAGGCAGCAAGCCTCTTATGTTATTCGATCAATTTATAGAATCTAGAATGGCTTTCACCGCTTAAAGTATATTTATTCTTGAACAGCACGACGAGCTGAGTTGATTTAGACATGTCCGTCCGTCTGTTTCTATGCTATCTCCACCGTCAGTTTGAAAGCTATCTTTGCACGAAGTCTTTTAGTACAAATATGCTGCACATTTGACGGAATCGGCCGCATCGGATGACTATAGCAAATAGCTATAGTCTAGTTTTAATAAGAAAAACTTTTTTGTTTTCCATGGAAAAGCTTCCAAACTTTGTATTTCCTAGTTTGCTATGCTTTTCTTCGATTCCAACAAGTTTGGTCCGAATTGGACAGCTATATAGTATAGCTTTCATAGAAAAGTGGAGCCTGAAAAGTAGTCCTAGTGAGAAAAACTTCTTTGTTTTCCATGAAAACGCCTTCAAACTTTGTATTTATTAGTTTGCTATGTTTATCCATATTTCCATCAGTTTTGGTCCAAATCGGACATCTATATTGTATGGCTATCATATAAAAGTAGAGTCTGAAAACTAGATTTAGTGAGAAAAACTTTTTTGTTTTCCAAGGAAACGCCTCCAAACTTTTTAATTCTAGGTTTACTATGCTTTTCCATGATTCTAATAAGTTTGGTCTAAGTCGGACATCTATATGGTATAGCTGTCATGGAAAAGTGGAGTCTGAAAAGTGGTCTTAGTGAGAAAAACTTTTTTGTTTTCAATCGAAACGCCTTCAAACTTTGTATTTATTAGTTTGCTATGTTTATCCATGTTTCCTCCAAGTTTGGTCCAAATCGGACATCTATATTATATAGCTGTCATAGAAAAGTAGAGTCTGAAAACTAGTTTTAGTGAGAAAAACTTTTTTGTTTTTAATGGAAACGCCTTTAAACTTTGTATTTCCTAGTTTGCTATGCTTTTCCATGATAACACTTAGTTTGGTCGAAATCGGACATCTATATAGTATAGCTGTCATGGAAAAGTAGTGCCTGAAAAATAGTTTTAGTGAGAAATACTTTTCTGTTTTCAATGGAAATGCTTCCAAACTTTATATGTCTTACTTTGCTATGCTTTTCCATGATTCCACTAAGTTTGGTCGGACATCTATATAATATAGCTCCCATAGAAAAGTCAGGTGCGTAAAGTAGTTTTAGTTCAACAAGTAAGGGCGCTGCAGTCGAGTTTCCCGACCACAAAATACCCTGTTCATTTATTTTCATTTATTTGTTTTTGAATTTTTGAAGATGTCATCCTAAATGTAGGCAATACTTTTCTAGTCCTGATCAACAACTGCTCTTATCAGCTCAACTGTTTCGCTTATAACTCCGGTGTTTTTTTTCCGATCTGATTGTACTTTTCAGAATAGATAGATATTGGGCCTAGCTTGATGTATACTAAACCACGAGGCTCTAACTTGAAAATTGTGGATCTGACGGCTTTTTAGGTCTTGGATTTATAGAGAAGGTCTAGGTCCCATTTTCAATGGGAACAGGGTATAAAAAACGTTAACTTTCCTCTATTTTTCCGTTCAGAATTCAGTATCTTTTTAAAATATGGTGAATTAGCTAATTATATACCCTGTTTATACACAACAAAGTTATCATGAAAATGCCCTTTAAAGTATGCTATGCTTAACAATATTACTAATTTAGGAAAACAATTCTTCTATATTTTGCGGACTACTAAGTCATTTTGAACACCTTCAATTAGTCCGTCAATCTTAGTGAATGCAAAGTTACTTATTTAAATTGCGAATTATTTAAGGAAATGAAAATGGCACACTTTTAGGAGCAATTATCATGATATTCTTTTTGTGTATAAACGGGGTAATAAACTCTACCCATCGTCCAAATAGACTTAGGTTCATTCTTTACAATACTGTTACACACCCTGTATTTATCAATTGAATCTGCCCAATATTGAGCATTTATCTAATTGCCTGTTGTTTTTTTCCTTTCGTTAACAATCACGATAAAATCCAGAAGCGCAAACACACACAGCGCTCACACACAAAACAGAAACCGCATACAATTTGCAAACTAAATTTAAATTAATGGTTCGAAAGTCAATTTGTACATAGCCACAAGTCGCAAGCAATCGCTGAGGCTGAGGCTGAGATAAATGATGGCAGGTAAAACCCAAACAGAAAGGATGTTAAGCAAATTTCAGCAGCTGCTTGACAAAAACCGAAAAGTAATTTGTTTGCATTTGTTCGGGTCCCGCCCAATATTATTTTTTTTTTTGCGTTTTGTGTTGTTGCTGGCAGTTTTCTTGTTGCTGATGCCAGCACAAAATGTCGCTTGTATCTAGACTCTATGAAAAGCCACACAGAAAAAAACGAAGAAGAAAATAATATTGTTGCAAATACAATGGAATTTATTGTCTGCTTTTTATCAAATGTCTCAAATGAAAATAAATTTCTAAACGTTACATTTTAATTGCTTTTCATTACATTGGCATTACAAATTGTTTGCGGGCTCAAAATAAAGCAAATTTGTGGTTGCCAAAGGGACTTAGCACTTCACTTCGTAGGACAAACAGAGGCAAACCGAATTTGAGTTTTATTAGTTTTGGGATTTCGCATTTCCCCAAAGTTTAATTAACTTTTATGGCATCGCCATGAAATGTCAATCGGCCAGTTGTACATAATAAACATACATACATATTTATGTATGCAAAATGCAATTATTTCCATTTCATTTGCCAGCATTGTAAATGATTTGCTTTTCTGGCACTTGTAAGCGGCTTACATAGTTAAAAATTATTTGTAAATGTTAAAAGTGAAATTTAAAAGCAGATTTAAATCAATGAAAGCATATTGCAAACGATTGACTACTCTTCACCTCTAGCCTGTTTCCCATTTGGTTTTGTTTTGCCATAAAAAATCCCCATTGACATAATGGATTTACTTGATACTTGATCAATAATTTATGGGTCGGGGGGGCCGGCAGCAGCTGATGCCATAAAAAGTCGATACAAAAATTAATTGCATTGCATTGCCGCTAAAATCTAATTAAATGTGGAAAGCAAAATCCGAAGTTATTTAGCCTTTAATTAAGCAGTTTAGTTTAATGAGGATGCCCATTAAACACCCACAAATGGGCCACTGACAGTTGACAATGAGATTAGAGCAATAGAAGTAACAATAAAGGAAGGGAAAATGATTGACAGGCATATCTGTTTTCATTTACAAAGCTCCTGAAAACCATTAAGCGACAATTAAATGCTCTAGGCCAGATGGGGGAAGCGAACACTTATTTTTGAGCTCAAGAAGCTTTGTAAAAATATTGAGTGTGTGAGGAATTGTCCACTCCTGAAACTCCACAAAGTTTTTCTCACTAAGATTACTTTTCAGACCCTACTTTTCTATGACAGCTATACTATATAGTTGTCCGATTTGAAGCAAACTTGGTGAAATCATGGAAAAGCATAGCAAACTAAGAAATACAGAGTTTAGATGAGTTTCCATTGAAAACAAAAAAGTTTTTCTCACTAAGACTACTTTTCAGACCCTACTTTTTTATGACAGCTATACTATATAGTTGTCCGATTTGGACCAAACTTAGTGAAATCATGGAAAAGCATAGCAAACTAAGAAATACAAAGTTTAGATGAGTTTCCATTGAAAACAAAAAAAGTTTTTCTCACTAAGACTACTTTTCAGACCCAACTTTTCTATGACAGCTATTCCATATAGATGTCCGATTTGGAGCAAACTTAGTGGAATCATGGAAAAGCATAGCAAACTTAGAATTACAAAGTTTTGAGGCGTTTCCATTGAAAACAAAAAAGTTCTTCTCACTATGACTACTTTTCAGACATCACTTTTCTATGACAGCCTTACTATATAATGAGTAATGAGATCAGAGCACCCAAAAACCTATAAAACGATACCCCACTTGATTTTTTTTTTTATATATTACCACCCTCCCCCCTCCATAAGTCGGCCCATCAGAACAAAATTGCCAGAAATAAAATCAGAGCAGCCAAAGATCTTTAAAACGATGCCTTATATAATTTTATTTTGGTTCTTACCTCTCTACCCTCTTCAAAAGACGTCACCCACCCTTCAGATCGGAAAAATATGACCATAAATGTGATCAGAGCACCCAAAAACCTATAAAACGAGACCCCATTTGATTTCATTTTAGAATTTACCCCCTCACCTCACCATAAGTCAACCCCCACCCTACCAATTTCAAAAATATTGCCAGTAATGACATCAGAACACCCAAAAACCTATAAAACGCTACCCCATTTAGATATTCTCCAAATCGGATGACTATAGCATATAGGTGCCATAGGAACGATCGGTTGAAAAACTAGTTTTAGTCAGAATAACTTTTGGTTTTCAAATTTTTGGCTTCTTTAAACTAGTTCGTTTCTAATATTATTGGCTTCAGCTCAATATTGACCAATTTCAACAGAATCGGAAGAATATATAATCCAACTGGCGCCATCTATTGATGAATCACTCAGTTAGTTGTGCTTAAGACCTTTATTTAAATGAATTAAACAAACTGCAAGGGTATATAAACTTCGGGGGAGGCGAAATTAACTTATCTAAATTTTTCTTAAATCTAAAAAATTTACAAATCAGCTCATTATTTTCTATATGTTTTACTCAAGCAACTAAGAGCCGATTTCTCAACTTCTAAATAGCTGTTATGTGTCAGATAAACTTAGATTTTGCTCTGGTATTTGTAGGTTTATGTGACAGATAGCTCTTTGTAGAAGATTAGCCCTTTGTCTCTAAAAGTACCTAAAAATTACGGAGTTTTGTCCAAATAAAAGTGACATTTGGCCCACTGTGCAATGGTTTTTTAGAGCAAGAGCAGTCACATTGAGTAATGGTCAGCGAAGCTACCAATTGTCCATAGTTTAGTTTATTGTAAAATATATATTTGCACAAAAAACCTACAAAAAAATTGTCTTAATAAAGCCATAATGCTTATATATACACTGTCAGCTGACTGCGTCGTCCATTTTATACTCGTTAAGCGAACAGCTGTTCACACTTACTGTGTTTTTTCGCCCTGTCATAAGGCTGCAAATGCACTCGGATTCTGTTGCTAATGCCTGGCAGCATGTCGCTTGAGCATTAACCCAAAATTGCAGCAAAAACCTGCAATCCAGATGTGCTTGTCTCTGTTTTTGTACCAGACTGCGGCTGGCTGGAAAAGCGATTTAAGCCAAAAAGAAAATTAGTTATTTTGCTTTTTGTCGCGAACGCGTTGTCGGTTGAGGCATTCAAAAAATTAACTAATTAATCTCCTTATGCTGTGTCCTCCAGTCATATACCTAAAGCGCTTAAACACATTCAATTAGGCAAATTGCCAAGCTGCCTTTGGGCCAAATCAAAATAATCCATATGGGGGGGAACTGGCCAAAGGGCAATAAAAAAAACTTTTTAATGTTCCATTGTTAATCAAAGCGATGGGCTAAATTTCATTTGGGCAAATCAATCAATGGGCAAATAAAACTTTGCACCATCAATTTCAATTGCTATGCTTTAAACTAAATCAAGATAAATGGACTCGCCTTGGATTTACTCGTCCACACATATATCAAATAATAAGTTTCCGGATAAAAACATATTTTTGTTGTGCAAATCGAATCGAAAGTTTTGCCATTACATTTTCCTCGACGACGGGGGTAAATTTTAAAAGCAAGGTAAGTGTGGTCAAAACACCACAACAAGTTTCCGAACAACTTTATCTCGAATCCAACCAATTTGTCACTTGTTACTTAAATCTTCTCTCTCTGTGGCTTACACCGGACTTAAGAGAACTTTAATGCTGGCTTATCGGGCTGATGGCACGGCATTGCAATGCATTGCAATGGAAGTTAAAGCAAAAATGTCACTGGTGCATGACTTAAGAACTCATAAATATGTATGAAAAGTATGCCTTGGTGGTTATGAAAATAAAACTGAGACTGCAACAAACGGCAAATAATGTCCAGAACAAAAGGAATCCCTGGCAAAAGCAACGAGGCGCATACAGAAGCAAATGGAAAGCTGAATTCCAAATTATTTGCGTGTGTCAAAGTGCACGACGGCATCTGCCTTTATGCCATTCGGATGGCCCCAGTAAGCCGCTACAGTCGGACCTTTTGAGCCGACTCACCCACATTCTTTGGCGGAACTTGGGGTGCAGGAAGAATATGAGAATTGTTAAACTCCAGCAGCGATATCTGTGCGCAAAAATGTGTCAACATACTGCCGGAAGTTGTTTGTGTGCGTGTGTGTGTGTGTGTATACACAACACGTTAACAAAAGTCTGACTTGAGTGCAACATGGCGTATGCTTGATGATGGTAGGAAGTGGAGAGAGAGAGCAAAAACAATAACTGACAAAACGGGCAACATGGGAATATGAAATTGGTATGGAATTTTTAATGCTGTTTTAAGAGCCAAAATGTATTTTGAATGTTTCATTTGCAGTTAGCAAATTAATGGGAAAATTAGTAGAAATAATTTGATGTGTTTGGTTGTTGTTTTGGGGATTGTAAAACTTACGCAAAACTTTAAATGACCTACGAAAAATTGGTGGAATAATGAAAAAAACTTGTAAAACCTATAAATACAAAGTTTGAAGGCTTTGGCCTTTAAAACCAATAAGATTTTCTCATTAAATCTAGTTTACCAACCTCTGTAACTATGGCAGCTATATGCTATAGTTATCCGATTTTCATTAAACTTTGTAGGACTGTGTAAAACTATATAATAATCCTAAATACCAAGTTTGAAAACGTTAACATTAAAAACAAAAAGTTTTTCATACAAGAATTGCTTTTGTGACCCATCTTTTCTATGAGAGCTATACTATATCGTTCTCCGATGTGGCTCAAACTTTGTGAAATCGTGAATTATTATAGAAGACTAAATAATACGAAGTTTGGAGAAGCTATCACTAACTATAAAAAAGTTTTTCTCACAAAAACTTGTTTTTCCGACCTATGTTTCTATGGCAGCTATATGATATAGTCATCCGATTTTGATCAAACTTTGTAGGACTGTGTAAAACTATATAATATTAATAACGGCCAAATTTGAAGGCTTGAACATTGTAAACAAAAAAGTTTTTCTTACTAAAACTGCTTTTTAGACCCATATTTTCTATGAGAGCTATACTATATAGTTCTCCGATGTGGCTCAAACTTTGTGAAATTGTGAAAAATTATAGAAGACTCAATAATAGGAAGTCTTGAAAAGCTATCACTAACAATAAAAAAGTTTTTCTCACTAAAACTAGATTACCGATCTATGTAACTATGGCAGCTAAATGCTATAGTCATCCGTCCTTAAACAAACTTTGAAGGAGTGTGTACAACTATTTAATATCCATAGTAGCCAAGTTTGAAAACGTTAGCGTTGAAAACCAAAGGAGTTTTTCTACTAGAACTGCTTTATAGAGCCATCTTTTCCAACAGAGCTATACCATATAATGCTCCGATGTGGCTGAAACTTGGTGGGAATGTAAAAAATTATACTAAACTAATAAATACCAAGTTTGGAGACGTTAGCACCAACAACAAGCATACTTTTCTTACTAAAACTAGTTTTCCGAACGCTGTTCCTATAGCTGTTTTCAGCTATATGCTATAGTCATTCAATCCGCCTGGTTTCGAAAAGAGAGGGAGGAAGAAACAGTACTTTCTCTTTCCTATAGTTTGCAGCCGCTCGCGTTCATCACGCATACGCCATGTGCACAATTTTATGGGCCCACAATTTGATGGATTTCAAATCAAGGACCAACAAACTAATTAAAAATCTTGGCAGGAGACAAGTTGAAGAACTTTATGAAGCTCTCAAGTAGCAGCTTCACCACACGAAACACGAACAAAAGAACACCAGGTCCATTAAAAAGTCGTTTCTTGCTGTTGTGAAGTGACATAAATAAGCGTAAAAGAATCTCTTAAAAAAACCTCTTGGAAAATGAATTGTATTTTAATTGTGTGGCACAAAATGACCAAAAACAAAAAAATAAATAAATGAAGACAAATAACAGCAGAAAACAAGGAGTCCGGTATTAACCGCATAATAAAAAGGTAAAATTCCAGGCTGAATGGGACCAAGTTGGGTCAGTTCAGGCAGGCAGGCAGGTGTATTAATTGCTCAGGCAATAAAACGGAATTAATTATGTAAAAGCGAAAATGGAAGAGCATTTCAGCAGCATATTCTGTATTGTTGAAGGGAATTCAAATATCTCTATGGATGACATCTATACGTGCAATATATGCATACATGTCTGACAGTGTGTGCGTGTGTGTGTGCTCATTTTAGTGCTGCCGTCTCAGCGTACACTTTGCCCCGACTGTTGCCATTTGGCTGGCATTGCATTTTAAGCATTTGGTGCTTTTGTAATCCGCTTAACGGCTGCACGCGCTCTGACAATTGACAATTGTCAAGCTAACAATGATAAAGACATTTCTTTGAAACTGCCAAGTGCAGAGAGCAGAGAGCAGAGCTACAATTTTGAAAAGGGTCAATGTTAAGTTAAGAAAATGAAATCAGTTATGTGGATTTTTCAAGTGCCATTGCGAAGGTAGCAAACTTTTCACTAAGCATAGGAGATCGCTTGCCTGATTGGTGCGTACTCCTTTGGTTCTTAACTTTCTGCTTTACTTTAACTCTGAAATTTCTCTCTTAAGATCCAGTAAAAAACAAAGAATTTAGGACAATAAAAAAAAAAGGTTTAAGGTAAGCCAACTTGTTGTTAAAATTTGATCTAAAAGATACATTTTCAGGCAGTTTTTTTTGAGCAAATAGTCTCCTAAATATAAGGTTACTTTTCCTAAACGTTCGTAATGTCAGTTGAGTCAGTGTCAGATTAAGCTTTCAGCTGGCTCAAAGCTGAGTGGCTCAGATGTAAGAACGTTTCCTTAGAATGCAAGAATTATTTCTGTTTTAGCTAAGGATTTACTAAGAACAAGAAAGAAAGTCGGTCAAGCCCGACTATAACATACTCTGTACCAAGAAAATTTGTCTTTTGATCATAACTCGAAAACCGTTCATCCGATCTTCTTCATTTCTTTGGCGGATCGATAAGTTATCCTAATAACTAAATATGTCCAGAAGGAACAAGCCATCTATCTTCAAAACTGTGGGAGATATGACGTTTTTTCTAAATTGCGGGGGCGTGAGGGGGCGTGGCCAAAATTGAAAATAAACTTGATCTGCCTGCAGACGTAAGAAGCATATGTCCCATATATGTCAAACCTCTATCTCTTACCATCTCTGAGATCTGTGCGTTCAAATGGACAGACAGACGGACAGACGGACGGACGGACAGACGGACATGGCTATATCGACTCGGCTGTTGATGCTGATCAAGAATATATATACTTTATGGGGTCGGAGATGCTTCCTTCTGGATGTTACATACTTTTGCACAAACTTATAATACTCTATGTACCTTCGGTACAGAGAATAAAAAGCATGGGAATTTAGATTGAATATGAAGTCTTCATCTACAGCAGTTCTTGAATGTAAGTGCGCCTGTTTGGGTTAGAAACTTTATGTTTTATGTTTTAGAATCTAAATCTAAACTAATAAAATCCTTAACACATTCCTTCCGTTACACTTACTTAATGAAAATGTCTTAGCTGAAGACCCAAATGGGCCAAAAATATTTTATGGCATTTGAAGCTCACATTACCCAGTAAATTCCATTTGCTATGTATATTGCTTACCAGCAGAAGAGGTTCACATAATTTATTCAGCTTTCCAGCAGCAGTTGCCATCCATGCACAAGCCCAAACCTACACACACACACACACACACACAGGCAACTGAAATTTGTTTACATGCATTTTGGGTAAAAGTGACAGAAGACAAGCTGCTTCTGTGCAATGTTTAGTAAGTTGAAAATTTAATTATTAGTTTATGGCACACAACCAGTGGAGAGGGTTATGCAAATTAGAACATATTTACTTAATAAATACGTGATTCTAGCTGGTTCTGGTATTGTGATAGGTTAATTGTAAGTCAACAATGCTTATACCATTCAATATCAATGCAGAATTTCGGATAATAGCTTCCGTTTGTGTTGAATGTTTGAGGTATTTAGTGAAAGAGAAGGGAACTGCAAGGTCTTGACATTGGAGGTCAGAACTAAGTTCTAAAAATGGATATTTCTAACATAAAATCACATTTGTCCGTACTATGTCAGAAAAATATTGGCAAATTTATATGGAAATGGATTGTGGCTGGTTCGGATTCTGAGGAATGTTTTGTATTTGCTTTGCGCAGTTTTAGAAGCAAAGAAACATCACAAAATTCACAACAGGTGTCGCTGTAGGCTCAAATTTCGCCTTTTAGTCTTATTTAATTACAGTAAAACAAGTTTAATTAAAGGAAAACAAGTGGCGAAGTAGGCGGTCATTTGTTCTTTAAGGTTTAGACACAAAGAAACATACGAAAATTCACAATAGGTGTCGCTGTAGGCACAAATTTCGCCTTTTAGTCTTATTTAATTACAGTTAAGCAAGTGGCGCAGTAGGCGGTCATATGTGCTTTAAGGTTTAGAAACAAAGAAACATTTGAAAATTCACAGTATATGGAGCTGTAGGTTCAAAGTTCGCCTTTCAGTCTAGTTTAATTTCAGTAAAACAAGTGGCGCAGTAGGCAGTCAGATGTTCTTTAAGGCTTAGAAAACAAAGAAACATTAGAAAATTCTCAATAGTTGGTGCTCTAGGCTCAGATTACGCCTTTCAGTCTAATTTAATTGAAGTAAAACAAGTGGCGCAGTAGGCGGTCAGATGTTTTTTGAGGTTTGTTTAGCTTTCCCAGCTGCTTTTCAAACTTTAAGGGTATCTTTTTCATTCGTTTGCTTTTTCAAGGCTACAAAATATGACTTTTTCCATCAAAACGCATCTTTAAAACTTAAACTACCAAAAGCTGGACAGTATTTTTAGTATTCCAGTGTTATTAGTTGAATTGCACTCCATTTTTGCTTGAATTCATTTTGAAATTATGAAAAATACAAATAATTTCAATTTCCTGCCCATTTTGATTGGTCTCCCTTGTGTTAGTTAATGACCAATATAATGCCAGACTCCCACATTGGCCATTAATGTGTCAGCAAGGCTGAAATTTATGCCCCCAGATATGCTTGTGTCTAATGCTTGTCTAAGTAACTGAGACCACATCTGGGCACCTTTGTATATGCTGTTTTTTTTTCGTGTTGTTTTGTTCTGCTAAGAAAATTGTGAGGGTAGGGGCAACATAAATTAGGCAGCAGGAAATCGACGTAATTTATGCAACAGGACCATGTTTTTGCTCATAAATTTGTTTATATTGCAGCTTTAGTAATTGTTAGCAAATAATCATCTAATTTGTTTGTGAGTGTGCATTTAATTTATGGCTGGCAATGTCAATACGCAGACAATTTGCCAGCTGCTTTTAAGTTAGACCTTACTTAAATCATTCTGAATTTGTTTGACAGCAAACACACATAACAGAACTTAAGGCATTTAATCCCTTGACGCTTTAAAGGGAAACTTTTTGTGTTATGTTGCTGGCTGAGTGGGTGGTTTGAAGAAGAATGTATGGGTATGAGAAGAAGTACTTGAAAGCAAAGAAAATGTATAGTATTTGGCAGGTGGTGGTAGCAATCTATGTCCTAGATGTAAGCTACATCTCTATCTAATCAAAATGCTAGCAGTTGGCCTGTAAACTGAAGGATTGCTCTTGAGCCTGGTTGATCATCGGAAATGATCTGTTACGTCTAGATTTTTGGTAATTTTTGGTAATTAAAGCTGCTTAAAAGGCCTGTTTGACCTTCTTTACGCTAGTTTTTTAGAAATCATTTTCGTGCTTTTTTCTAGCTTTAGTTTTAGCCTAAAGAAATGTTTCTTAGCTTTAAAATGAATTGCACCAAATATTTTTGCGATTTTTTTAAGCAAAGTTATACCATTTTCAGCATTTTTCTAAGCGAAGACATGCCATTTTCAGCATATTTAGTGCCGCCCTTAGATATGCAATGGATTTTCTGGAGCTATAGTGAATTTGCATAGCATAGTTTTAGGCAGTAGACTTTTGATATTAAATTCAAAATTCTATATCTCCGGTTAAAAAAATCGCAGAATTGCTGGGAACAGTTTAACTTAAAGCTTAAAACTAAAACTTTGCCATCATATCAAAGAAAGGAACAACTATTGTATAGGTTTCCCATAAAAAGTGTATAAAATTGGTAAAAATTGCTCAAAAGAAGAAAATAAATGTAGATTTTGTAGTAAAAATTGTATTACTTCGGTTAAAAAAATCACAGAATTGCTGGAAATAGTTGGCTTTAAAGCTTAAAGCTAAAACTTTGCCATCATATCAAAGAGAGGTACAACTCTCGTATAGGTTTTCCATAAAACATGTATAAAATTGGTCAAAATACTTGAAATCAGTTCATGAAAATCAACTAGAACCACTCACTAACCCTTCACTTTACTGCAAATAGTGCCATTTTGTGGCCCAGCTTAATCATTTGTAGTCCTCTTTTGACATCAACGGCAACATTTCAGGCATCAATGTTTATTGGTGTTAGCTAAGCTCGGCTTACTTCACAAATGTCAAGGCAGTGATTACCTTTGGGCACAATTGATACCACCTTGACCCCCATCCGTAACTTTCAGTTCCAGCCCATATTTCTTGCTCGTTTTTTTGAAAACTTAACCAACTAACTAGTCTTGACACATGATGAAGGTTCTGTTTTGTGTTGGCTCAGTTGTTGTTGCTGTTGCTGTTTGGCCTGTTTGTCACCCGAGTTGACCACACACAAAGGGCTCCTTCACAAAAGGAGGCAGCTGCTGAGATTTATGAAACTCGGTGTGTGTGTGTGTGTGTGTGTGTGTATGAGTGTGCTGTTAAGCCTTTTGCCTGCCACTTGAATTGACACAAACACACACACACACACACACTCCCTACTGCCCACACCTACTGACAACTGTCGAAAGCAAAGCTCAGCACGCACTTGACATAACGTGCGACTTTACTCAAATGACTAGTTTATGCGGTATACTTCTTGGCGCCAGGATGCGGTTCTCCTCAATTAAAAATGAAAAGAGCAATTAAAACTTAACACGTACACACAAAAGCATTTGCCAAATTATGTGTGTGCCGCCAGGACTCGCTCATAGATCACGATCCGGAAAATACAATTTGGAAAAGCAAGAAAACACTAAACTCATCTTGAGGCAAATTTACATGCCCGAAAGCACTTTACAGCCGGAGAAACGACTTCTTTGTCTGCTCTCTGCAGTTTATAGTGAAAGTTGTGCCACGGCTTACCCACAACTTGTCGTCTCAAATTTTTTGTTGTTCTGTCTAAGCAGACGCCATTGGCTTTTGTCTCCTTTGGCCGGCTTTAAGAGTTTTTTTTTTCGTTTTATGCATTCCACCAGCTTTTCAAATCAAATTTATTTGGACAACTTTGGCTTTTGTTAAATGTTAATACGCTCGAGACGTTGTACTTTTTGTTTGGGGTGCGATTTGACGGAAAATCCAATGAAAACAAATAAATTATGCGATTATTTAAATCTGCCGAGGGGAGGAGAGCTGGTTTAAAAGTGGAATAAATAAACTGTGAATTGGTGAAGTGTAAGTAACAGTTGGCTGAATGTCAAGTTCAAGTTTAGTTCAAAAGTTTTGCCGTTTAAGTGTGGGTATAAATTAAATCTAATCGGGAAAACTTTATGCTTTAAAAGAGAAGAAAGTAGCTAAGTTTTCTTATGTTTTTTGTATGTCAATTGAACGTTCTTTCTTAGGAAAATCCAGAGATTCATTACGAGACTTACACGGTGAAGCAAATTTTATTAAGTTTTTGAAAAAGCTATGCTTCAAACGAAAGCTATCTCAAAAAGCTTTCTTTTTTAAATATTTATAACTTTTTCTCTCTTTTTGAGTTGCTTTGCCTCAAAATGTCCAAACAAAAGGAGTTCAGCAATGCTGAACCACTACTGTACGTCTATGTTAGTTTTTCTCAGCAGCCAGTGGCAAGTTCTCTGCTCTCATTGCCGTCCCCCTGGATTTAGTTTACAGAAAACGGGTAAAGAGCTTTAAAAAGTGTATATTACAGTTGCTTGGACTTTCAAGCTAAGTAAACTTAACTTCGGCTCGCCCGAAGTTTCTATACCCTTGCAGCATCGTTTTATAACTAATTTGAAGGACATTTCGACTGAAAACCAACAAGTTTCTCTCACAAAGACTACTTTTCTGAATCTACTTTTCTATGACAGCTATGCCATATAGATGTCCGATTTAGACCAAACTTAGTAGAATCATGGTAAAACGTAGTAAACTAAGGAAAACAAAGTTTGGAGGCGTTTTCTTTGAAAACAAAAAAGTTTTTCTTACTAAGACCACTTTTCAGGCTCTACTTTTCTATGACAGCTATGCTATATAGGTGTTCGATTTGGACCAAACTTAGTAGAATCATGGTATAACATAGCAAACTAAGAAATACAAAGTTTGGCGGTGTTTGCATTGAAAACAAACAAGTTCTTCTCACTAAGACTTCTTTTCTGACTCAGCTTTTCTATGACAGTTATGCCATATAGATGTCCGATTTTGACCAAACTTAGTAGAATCATGGTATAACATAGCAAACTAAGAAATACCAAGTTTGGCGGCGTTTTCTTTGAAAACAAAAAAGTTTTTCGCACTAAAACTAGTTTTTCGACCGATCATAAAGTCATCCGACTTCGACCAAACTTTGTAGAATTGTGTGAAAGCCTATATATTAGTTAAATGCCAATTTTGAAGAGGTTTGCATTGTTAACAAAAAAGTTTTCCTTACTAAGACTACTTTTCCAACCTTACTTTTCTATGGCAGCTATACAATATAGATGTCCGATGTCGACCAAACTGGGCAGAAACATGTTGAAGCATTAAAAACTAGTAAAGACGGAGTTTGGAGACGCTTGCATTGAAAACAAAAAAGTTTTTCTCAGTAGAACTAGTGATTCGACTTATCCTTCCTATGGCAGCTATATGTTATAGTCAGCCGATTCGGCCGTTTCCGACAAATATGCAGCGTATTTGTAACAAAAGACTTTGTGCAAAGTTTGATTGCAATTGCTTTAAAACTGACTGAGAAGATAGCATACAAATCAACTCATCTCGTCATGCTTCCTTCCATGCCTTATAAACATCTGGACAATTTCCAGGGTATAAAAACCTCTCCATCAAGGTTAAAGTGTATTTTGTAGTTGACTACAGTTTTATTAATTGTTTTAAATAAATTTTCCTGTCCAACTTTTTACACTTTGACTTCCAAAACTGCTGGGTAAAACTTGAAAGATGTTGGGGCCGGTCAGTATGTTGGCAGTGTCTGAGTTATGCATTCATGCATTTTCCTGATATATTCATTGAACAAAGTGCTGCAAGGCACTTTGTTGGGGCCCTTTGTTAGGGCTAATTGGGACTCACTTCTGCTACCAATTGTAAGCACGTCCAAACTTTATTTTCTCAAGCATGAAATTTCGTTATTTTTTCTTCGCTTTAAATACATATTTCATACAAATTGCAAATGCAATTTAATTTCAATTTACATTCACTTGCTACCCATTTCAGCTTATGCAACTCTTGCTGTACAAAAAGATATAACGTATACGCCACGGTGCCTTGTTAGACCACTTTGCATAAAATCACAGCCAACTTCGGTCGACAGTTTTAAGCTGAAACTGAAAAACTGTAAATTCCATAAGCAAGCCGGGCCACTAAAAAGCACGCAGAACAGTAGCACAGCCATATTTGTGTAGTGCAAATAGTAAAAGGAAAGCCCCAAAAACAGAAACATCGCACAGTTTTCCCCGCTATGTAAATGTTTTCATTTAATTGTTAATTATCATAAAGTTTTTCCCTTTTCCGTTTGTCCTCCTCTGGCAAAGTAAAACTTTTGCAATGGCTGTTGAACACAATTTATAAATTGAATATGAGCAAATCGTCGTTGTTGTTGCTGTTGCTGTTGCTGGAGCTGTTGGTTGCATCAAACATGCGTAAATAAGCTGATTACACGCGTATTTGCATTTATACAGCGCACCATTCCGTAACCCAGGCTCGACTTTAACAATTTATTCAAATTTTTATCATATTTTAGTTCCTTACCTTTTTTTTTACATGATTGCTTTTTTCTTGTGAGGGGGGCAGGGCCAGCAAATTTATTTCTGATTTCAACTCAAGACTCGGAGCTTGTTACAAATGAAAAGTGGGTAGGCAACAACAAACATGATGGAATATGAAATATTCACCGCAGGTGTAATATTTCTTCATTGTGGGATTTAAATTTGCCCCGGCAGTTGGCAGAACCCCGAGAAAAAGTGTGGGATGAGGGTGGTGCGGGGTGGGGGTGGGGGGCAGAGGTGCCTTAATAAGATTTCATTGTTGTTTGGCAGACTTTGTAATTTGCATATGCTAAGACCATGTAAGGCATTTGTTGCTTTTGATTTGCATTTGATTCCATTTTCGGTTCGTGTAGAATTTAATCAACTTGTTTGCAGAAAATGTAAGCCCAAGCAGATTAGAACTCGATGATTAATTCCATGCAGGTGTAGCGCATTAAATACTTAATTAGATCAAGCGGTAGGAGATTGCGATAAGTAGTTCTTGGCTTGATGTGTGTTTTTTTTTGCAATATAGGCAGATTTTTTAGCAGTTTTCGGATTTGATTAATAAAAACGAGAAAGCTAAGCTAACTTCGCTGTGCCGAAGTTTTTATACCCTTGCAAGTGCTCGCTTAAATATTTTCAAAAACTACTTTTTCCCATTTTCCGACCGATCGTTCGTATGGGAGCTATATGATATAGTCATCCGATTTGGACAAAAATTTGTAGAATTATGTAAAAGCATGAGAAACAAACATATACCAAATTGCAGGATGCTACCATTAAAAACAAAAAAGTTTTTCTAACTAAGACTGTTTTTTAGACCTATCTTTTGTATGACAGCTATACAATATAGTTGTCCGATTTTAATAAAACTTGGTAGAATTATAAAAAAACATAGCAAACCTACGATTACAAAGTTTGGAGACGTTTCCATTGAAAAGAAAATAGTTTTTCATACTAAAACTAGTTTTCCGACCGATTGTTCCTATGGGAGCTATGAGATATAGTCATCCGATGCGGTCGGTTCCGACATATTATTAGTGTGCAGCAAAAAGAAGACTCTGTGCAAAATTTCAGCTCGATAGCTATAAAACTGAGAGACTAGAGAGACAGGCGGACGGACAAAGCTCAATCGACTCAGCTCGTCACCCTGATCAAGAATATATATAGTTTATGGGGTCGGAAATGAATATTTCTATGCGTTGCAAACTTCTGGGCAAAATTATAATACCCTTTGTAAGGGTATAAAAATACATAAATACATATAGTTTAATGTATAAAGTGGTTCATAAGCTGGGGTCCAGTGTTGGCCTACTCAGTCCAACATATCGATCGGTATGTAACGAATAAATACTTCAATATTGGCTTTCAGTGCATCAATGGTAAGACATAGGCCTTAACATAGCCCAAAAAGTTTGTATCCTGCCTTCCTCAACCTTACAAAACTGTACGGTCCAATGATGCCAGCGGCCCCCAATCCACACCAAACAGTGCCTTATTCAGGAAGTATTACCAGTTCTTGCAATGCTTCTGGCAGCTCTTCACACCAAATATTCCACCAGAAATGAGCTTCGCGGCTGAACATAATTTCCGTTAAAAAAGTGCAAAAATTTGTAAATAAAATGCAATAATCTGCCATCGTTTTTCGTTTTTAATTCAAAACTGAACATGTTTGACAGTAACATGTGTCCGAAAAAACAGCTGAGCTGTCAAAAACAGGCTTGCTGCAAAGAAATATGCTAAACTGCTAAAGCTGGGCTGCCAAAAACAGTGTTGCCAATGGGAAAGTTGCTAACAAAATCACCCTTATTTATATATACTTGATCAGCATCAATGTCCTCATGAATGCACAGAACTCAGAGAAGGTAAGAGACAGAGTATTTACAGGTATGGGAGTTACTTTGAATAAAGATTTTTGAAAAAAAAAACCAAAGAAGCTGAAAAATGATCCAAAGGATGATCGTTTTTCATATACTTTGGTTTATTTTCAGCATAGTTGGATGATTTAAAGGATATTTAAGACATATTCTACACATATGGATACGGGAAATCATTCAATGGATATTTATACCCGTTACTCGTAGAGTAAAAAGGGTATACTAAAGTCGTGCAAATGTATGTAACAGGCAGAAGGAAGCATCTCCGATATAATAAAGTATATATATTCTTCATCAGCATCAGCAGCCGAGTCGATATAGCCATATCCGTCTGTCCGTCCGTCCGTCCATCTGTTTGAACACCTAGATCTCAGAGACTAGAAGAGATAGAGCAACCAAATTTTATACGTAAGCTAGTATTGTCTGTAGGCAGATCAAGTTTGTTTCAAATTTCGGCCACGCCCCCTCCCGCCCCCGCAATAAAAAATATTGAATAACTCCCACAATTTTTAAGATATCGAGATCAGATTTTGCAGTGTAGTCTATGTGGCCAATATCTACAATCCCACAAATTATCAGAAGGATCGGATAATAAATGGACGAGTTAAAAAAATGTTGCATACTTATCCGAGCTGAGCTGAGTAACGGGTATTTCGAAGTCGGACAGGACCGACTTTAACTTACGCTCTCGTTTTTTATAGAGTACATTTTATTGAACATACACTTCGTTGGTACAGAGTACACTTTCGTCAGTTTAGAGTACATTTCACTGAGCATACACTTTGGTCGCGCCAGAGTACACTTCATAGTCAGGCTTGACTAACTTTCTTACTTGTTTTATTTATAAAAAAATATTGAAAATTTAGTTAAATTTACAACATGTAATTAGTGCAAATAAACCATATCATCATCATCCGATTACATTAAATCACCAGATCATGGATACACTATGATAGTCCAGACCTTCAAATCGAACTGTAGTCCTGTAATACAGCACATCTCCTTCACTCAACTTAACATTGTGATTGGTATACACCCAACGTCCGGCAGTGGGCTTAACAATATCTGAGGCCCAAGTCTGATCAGTCAATTGGGTCATCTCCTCATTAAGTTTGCCATGGAAGGCGAATAGTCCATCTGGTATGGACACCTTAAAACCTCGGGGCGAAAGTACTTCCACTTGAGCTACCGGCCCGTCGTACTGGGACATTGTGAATGCAACTGGATACTAAATCTGATTTATTTATACTAATTATATTCATTGTATTATCTTATCTGAGGTGAATTGATGAGTAATGTTGCATTTCTTGATCAATTTCGTCATATCTGTTTGTATGCAGGGCGAAAAAAAAAACAATTTTCCTTTCATTTCACGCCTGATTGAGCGGTTAGAAAAATTAGCAGATGGAGCAGCTGCTGCGCTGCCAGCTAATTGGTAAATCTTGCCAAGCTGTTGGCCATTCCCAAAGCTATTGTCTCATCTACTTAAAGTACTTCTACAAGAATTCGTCGTTGCCGTTGACAACGCAATGTGTTGGTGCCCTCCACACTTGACTGCTGATTAATTAAGTAAAAAGCAAAATCAAGCAAAGATTTGGGTCAAACTGAAACTGTTAATTAATTTTTCAACTTCTTGTGCGTGTGTGGACAGGACTTGACTTGTTTTGGGGTTTTTAAAGCAAAGCAAAAAGAAAAAATTACAAACAATGGCTTTGCTCACTGGGGCTGTCACTGGGGCTGTCGCCCATCTTTCAATTTCTGCTTCAATTATGGGCAAAAAACAGAAAGAATAAAAATAAAAGGGAACCACACACATGTATGTACAGAAGCTATGACAGTTGTATAGCCATCTGATAGTCCTGTTCATTGTAGTTGTTGTTATTGCGGTGGCTGCTGCTGGCTGCCTAGAACTTGGCGCCGCTCAAATGTGATAGGAAAAAAATGGCTACCATATAAAACATATAAAAAAAAGTTGGTGGTGCGAGTGGAGGCAGTGGTCTTGCCAAAAAGGGTATTAAAGTGCCAGAAAACATTAAGAGATTGAGGGTGCGTTCACATTTACTGGCAGATTGCCAGTAGGTTTTAAGTCCAGCGAATTTGTACAAGTTTCTCTGAAATGTCAACTGTCAGCTGGCACTACCTCTGGCAGGTGTTTACACTTGCATGAAAGCTGACACCTAAATATATGGCAGCTTGCCACATACTCATACTCATATTCATACTCATACTCATACTCATACTCATACTCATACTCATACTCATACTCATACTCATACTCATACTCATACTCATACTCATACTCATACTCATACTCATACTCATACTCATACTCATACTCATACTCATACTCATACTCATACTCATACTCATACTCATACTCATACTCATACTCATACTCATACTCATACTCATACTCATACTCATACTCATACTCATACTCATACTCATACTCATACTCATACTCATACTCATACTCATACTCATACTCATACTCATACTCATACTCATACTCATACTCATACTCATACTCATACTCATACTCATACTCATACTCATACTCATACTCATACTCATACTCATACTCATACTCATACTCATACTCATACTCATACTCATACTCATACTCATACTCATACTCATACTCATACTCATACTCATACTCATACTCATACTCATACTCATACTCATACTCATACTCATACTCATACTCATACTCATACTCATACTCATACTCATACTCATACTCATACTCATACTCATACTCATACTCATACTCATACTCATACTCATACTCATACTCATACTCATACTCATACTCATACTCATACTCATACTCATACTCATACTCATACTCATACTCATACTCATACTCATACTCATACTCATACTCATACTCATACTCATACTCATACTCATACTCATACTCAAAAGACCTTCTTTCTTTCTTTCTTAAAGAAACTCTTCACTAATTGAAAGCCTACTGATGATACCGCGCCTTAACCCCCCACAAGCTACGCCATTGTACTAAACAACACACACACACACAGACAACAAAGCGAAACCCTCCCTTACACAACCAAACCCCTCTTCCCTCTCTCCCCCTCTTCGGTAGACTTTTACTATAAATAAGCGCCACATGCTCAACATTTTTATGCTGTTTTATTGCATTTCACTAAAAGGCAATACCAAAACCAAAGAAGAATAAAAACAAAAGCAAGCAACAACGAAACCCTCCTCAGACAAAGACCAGAACCGAGACCGTGACCATGTAGGGGAGCCGAAAACCTTATTATGTGCTACATTTAACGCCCAGATAGCCGAATGAACATGTCGTCTGTCAGAACGTCCGTCCTGTTCCACTCCGCCGCTATTGTCTTTCTTGGCTTGTCTTTGGCACATTTTATTCGCAATGCAATAAAATTAAAGTTGTATGTGTGAGCCTTTTTCGTTTTGTGCCACCGGCCAAATGGCACCTGCGGTTAAGTGTTGCGGTGTATCGATGCGCAGTCATAAAACGGGCCCAAATTTATTGCCTACTTCTGTTTTGGTGTCTCTGACACTTTTAAGCCGCATAATGAATTATCTGTCTATTCGCCACAATTAATTGAATTTAATTTGTGCGCGCTCTGCGGGTGCTTTTAGTTAAGTTTTAATCAAATCAATTACGCTCTAATTAAATGCCAAAGGAAATGAATATTTCCGGAAACTGTGGCCGCCATAATGCAACAGTTGACGCAACGCTTCAAGTCTCAAGCAGCACGTTGCCTAAGGGATGGGATGGGAAGGGCAGGGAAGTGGTGCACTAACAACTCTACGCTCTTGATACCTCAAGTGCAAGTCAATCGAGGCGTGAAAAATTGCAGGTGTGAAGCTGGCTGGAAGTCGAACCCGAAAGAAGTATTCGACACCTTAAATCGACAGGGCAATAGACAAGCAAGTGAACCAAAAGTTACACTGCTTTATTAGATTGTTTGTTAAGCTTGTTACAAGTTGGGCGTGAAAGGTAATTTAGCTGGGAAAACTGAATGTTGATCAAGGCTTCTTTAGTTCTACGGTAATTTACAATTTCTTTTCATTTTTGGCATGACAATTTGGACAATTTAAGTCTCTGGAAAAATATAAGATAAAATTGAAATTGTAAGGTTCCAAGTTAAACGTCAAAGGATTTGGTTCGAGCCTTGGCTTAGCCCTTGCTCTACAATAAAAAACAAGCCAGAGGGCTGAGTGAAATTAGAAGTCTAAGAAATTCTTTGCAAGCAAATCTCTGTAAAATCCAACAGGTAAGCTGTTAAGCGGCTAGGAGAGCTGCCAAAAAGGCAGACAGTTGAATCCCAGAGCGATGTACAGCGGCAGGCCAAGTTAAGATCTGCAGGAGAGCAATCGACGCCAGCAATTTGCTACACAAATCCCATATAAGAAAGCTGCTAGTTCTGCGTAACAATCTCAATTGCGGAGCTAAGATCAAGTGGAGCTGCTGGCCAGATTGAGATCTTCAGAAACAGGGGAGCAATCGACGCCAGCAATACTGCAATATTGCAATCCAGAGAGCTGCTAAGATTACGCAACAATCTCAGTCGCTGGGCTATAAATTAGTGAAGCGGCAGGCCAGGTTAAGATCTTCAGAAGCAGTAAAGCAATCGACGCCAGCAATGCTGCAATATTGCATACCAGAGAGCTGCTAAGATTAAGCAACAATCTGAATCGCGGGGCTATAGGGTAGGTTAAGATCTGCAGAAACGCTAGAGCAGGAGAGCAATCGACGCCAGCAAATTGGCTATACACATCGCAATCCCGGGAGCTATTAAGACTATGCAACAAACTCAATTGCGGGGCTATAAGCAAGTGGAGCTGCAGGACAGGTCAAGATCTTCAAAAGCAGGAGAGCAATCGACGCCAGCAATTTGCTATACACATCGCAAACCAGAGAGCTGCTAAGACTGCGCAACAATTTCAATCTCGGGGCCATAAATAAGTGGAGCTGTAGGCCAGGTTAAGATCTGCACAAGCGTCGGAGCAGGAGAGCAATCGACGCCAGCAATTTGCTCCTAAATAGCTGTAAAGTCAGCAGTGGAAGCAAAAGCTGTTGCTGAATTGGCAAACTAATCAAGAAATTGCAAATTATACATGAGTTTTGATTATCAAGTAGACTGGCAACAAGTCGGATGGCGTATATCAAACGCTCCGAAAAATCTCGAAATTTGAAAAATTCCCTAATTAGTTTTGATTCTGATGAAAATTTAATGGAAGACAACTGTAAAAGGGTTTATAGGAGATGCAGATGTAGATTTCTTAAAAAAAATGGAGAAATTTGATATACTTTCCTAAGAGTCCAGATTATTATAAAGGTTATTCTATCTAAATGAACTGCAGAAGTGGCTTCTTGAGCCATTCTTAATGCCGAATGATGCTTTTTTGGAGTAGCTCTCCTCTCATTGTCTTCTAATCTAAAGGAAATCAAGTTTTCAATCGAATTTCTTATGTTAACTAACTCTTTCATTCCCAGTCACAAAGCTTCTTAGTCTGCAAGTCCAACTACGTCCTACATGAAGCTTTTCGTGTCTTATGTTCTAATAAAAAATTCTTTTTGCTAAACAATTTTACTTATAAAACCATTTTTGTTTACTTTAAAGTAAATCAGCGCCGTTTTGCAGAGTATCAAACGGTCATCTCTTTACCAACACAGGCCCATCCACTTGATATTCTCGTTTAGTTTCTCCTGCCATATTTTGTTTTTTTTGTGCATTCTGTTTTACCAAGTGTCGACTTTGTCTGTCAGACATTAGGGGGCTTTTGTTCGCCTCGTTTGGCTGTCATGGCTGCCATTCAAAATGTATAGAAATTCCCTCAACAAAATCTGCGCCAATTTATAAGCGAGTGAAAGCGAAAAAACCTCAAGCCCTTACGCTAATTGTAAGACATGAAATCGTGTTGGGGAAAAAATGAAATCTCTTTTGAATTTACCAGGACCCGGACAAGCGCGCTGACACTGACTGAAATGCAAATATTTGCTGTGTTTGCTGCTGCCACCGCCTGGTTTCAATGATTGGAATGTGTCGCCGAATGGCAACGCGCACTGAAATCACGCGGTTCGCACACGCCATTGAATTTTAAATGAAGCCGCCATTGACTCTGCTGCTCTGCTGCGGCTGCCGCAGATGATATGCTTATCAAAATGCAGGGCAAACTGAAAGACAAGCCAATGTCCTTGCCAGCTGCTAAAAGCCACTTGGGCCACGACACGCCCAATCCGATTCCTCCCACATCTCCTCCCACCACTTGCACCTGACATAATTGGTGACGTGTGCACGTCGCGCGATGTTGTCGTTGCTTTCAGCGTCTCCCGGCTCTTGCACGTTTAATACTTATGAAATTCCTGCCATTACTTCAAGGAAGACATGCCAGGCTGAAGGGGAGGAACACGAAACGAAACGAAAGTTGCTGTGCAGTGGCAAAGTGATACGACGAATTAGCGAAGCTGCAAAAGATTGGCAAACAAAATTGCAAACAAATTCTTAGCACTTTATTTGGAATTTATTAAAATTGAAAGCGAAAACTATTTGGTTTGGCGGGGAAATTCCAATGTCATTTTGCGGAAAGACCAGGGCCTAGAATCAAGTAAAGTAAGGGGAAAGCAGAGTAAGAAAATCTACAAGAAGACGAGACGAGAAATTCATAGTTTTTATCCAATTTCTACAATCCGAGATATACGAACTAAAATCAATGCCAAATAATGTCAAAAGTCAATCAATCCCGGACCTTTTTAGTCCATATATGAGAAGGATATGGTTAGTGGTCTTCTATGGTGCAGAGGGTAGTGTGTGTACCTGCTTTGCAAAAGGTTGTGGGGCCGATCCCTTCTCAGCAGCTCTAATGACAACATTTGTTCTTCAAAAACTTACACATACGTTCAACTTCACCAGCTATTGGCGCCTGCTTTAAATAACTAGCCCTGAAAAAGCTTCTCAAATACTGCCCTTTGGATTCGGCATTAAGCTGTGGGTTCCTTCATCTTGTGCAAGAAAAGCCAAGAGATTTAGAGTAACTCAGACTGGTCCTTGGGGCTGAGTTATGGCAAAATACTTATTTTTAAGTACGAAAAGTATTGATTTGAGTACGGTTTCTCAATCTAAGCAGACAAAAAAGATCCATTTGGAAGAGATTTGCCTTAAAAATGCTCTTAATCATCCAGCGGAGCTGCCAAATCATCTAAGTGATCATCATTTTTCATATCCTTTGGATGATTTTTAGCTCCGTTGGATGATTTAAAGAATATTTAAGACTTATCCCTTCTAAATGGATACCGGAAATCATCCAATGGATATTTTGTCATATCCTTTTTTACCTCTGTGTAGGAATTCTTCCATGATTTTCTTGATTTCAGCTCGCTATGGTAAGCTAATATCAGGCTTTCCCTAGCTAAAGTCAGGATTAAGCATTCAACAACATTGAACTTCGAATTTGAGTTGAGTCCTAAGTAGGATAGAATCAAGAATTGAGTTAAGCTCGCTATCTAAGCTTGTTTTTCCTAGACCACTAGGATTAAAATCGGTTTGAAAATGTGCAAAATCCGCTGTCTATGCATGAATTGAAAAATAGGTTGCGTTTACACACACACTGACAGACTGACATGTTTTTGTATGCCAGTTAACTGACAGCCAGTTCTCGACTAAGGAAAATACATGAGAATATTGATGGATTCCTCTGAAAATATACCGCACCCGTCAACTGGCAGGTGTTCACACATGTATGGCAGCAACTGGCACTTAAAAATATGGCAACATGCCAGTGTGAACGGTGAGAAGTGTGCCAAGCAGACTGTTGTCAACAACAAGACATGGTTTTTGTACTAAAAGTGGATTTTTCTCTTTAAGAGGACTTAATACCATTATTTTCTATATCTCTATATCACAGATTCAATATTAAACTAAGACAAATCAATGAATATAATGTCTTTTTCATAAATTGTGCATAAAACTAGTATCAAATTGCCATTCAACTAGCTAAAGTAAAATTCAACTTTGTTAAAAACTTTTAAACGCTTCTGTTTGTTTGTGTGCTGTCTAAAATGTATACATTGTATGTGTGTGTGTGTGTGTCATATCTGTGTCTAAGCCCTTTGTTCAGAAACATTTTTCTACCTATTGTAAGTTCTTTACGTCATGCAAGTGTCGACTTTTGATCACAAACAACGACAGGAGGCTGCATGGTTGTGTCTGGCTGAATGGACTGGTTGACAGACTGACAATGATGTGCAGGCGTTCCTTTCTCTATGTCGAATACTTTTCATATATACGTATATATATATATATTTTTAAGGTAACTTTTCAGCTGCGCCAGCAAAACTTTATGGCCCAAAAAGAAATATGCCAAAGTTTTTCTTTATTTCAAAATTGTTTTTTGTTTTTGTTTTCAGTTTTTTTTTGGGTGTCTGTTTTCTGTTCATTTTGTAATTTTCATGAGCAGCAGCTGGAAGTTTGTTTTTGCGCACGATGCAAATGCATTTGCCGACGACAATGACGACGACGTTGACGTTGGGACACGGACTGTGGGGAATAAGTAAGGTGATGAGGTAGAAAATGGAGGGGCAGCTTGACAGTAGCTGGCATTGTTTGTCCAACAGTGCGGTGTGCGAGGTGCGGGGCTGGGTGTGTGTGTGTGTGTGGGTCTTAAGTGGAAAAGTTTCCTGGCACATTTGTAATAAGTATGCACTTGTATGAATACTGTATGATAAACTAATGATGATGCAGTCTGGCATTTGGGGGCACTAGGTATGAACCAAAAAGGCCAAAAGGGAGTTTGTTTATACCAAAAATGTTAGACTTTTTAGTTATTTGAGGTCTTAATTAAGCTTAAAATTTTGTACAAGTCTCAAATTTAACTGCGTTGAAACATTTTAAATTAAAGCTTATCTAATTTAGCAGACACTCAACCACTGCACGTACCCCCTTTCGTCACCCCCTAAGCTCTGCCAGCGAACGATTCTTGCATTTTAAGCAGCTAAGCAAAAAAAAAAAATGTAAAAGGCTCTGCCGAAGTTTGTATACCCTTGCAGCATGTTTATCTAACTAATTTTAAGGTTATTTCCACTGAAAACAAACAAGTTTTTCTCAATAAGACTACTTTTCTGACTACTTTTCTATGAGAGCTATACTATATAGATATCCGATTTGGACCAAACTTGGTGGAATCATGGAGAAGCATAAAGAACTGGTAAATACGGAGTTTGAAGACGTTTGCACTGAAAACAAAAAAGTTTTTCTCACTAAAAGATGTTTTTCGACCGATCATTCATATGACTGCTATATGTTATAGTCAACCGATTTTGACAAAACCTTGAAGAATTGTGTAAAAGCTTATAAAATAAATATATGAAAATTTTAAAGAGGTTTACATTGTAAACAAAAAAGTTTTTCAACCAAAACTATTTTTCTAACCTTACTTTTGTATGCAAGCTATACCATATAGATGTCCGATTTCGACTAAACTTGGCAGAATCGTGAAGAGCCATAGAAAACTAGTAAGTACGGAGTTTGAAGACGATTGCTTTGAAAACAAAAAAGTTTTTCTCACTAAAACTAATTTCTCGACCGATCATTCCTATGGCAGCTATAGGTTATGGTCATCCGATTTTGACAAAACTTTAAAGAATTGTGTGAAAGCTTATAAAATAAATGTAAGCCAATTTTCAAGAGGTTTACATTGAAAACAAAAAAGTTTTTCTCACCAAGACTATTTTTCTAACCTTACTTTTGTATGGCAGCTATACTATATAGATGTCCGATTTCGACCAAACTTGGCAGAATTATGGAAAAGCATAGAAAACTAGTAAATACGGAGTTTGGAGACGTTTGCATTGAAAACAAAAAAGTTTTTCTCACTAGAACTAGGTTTTCGACTGATCGTTCCTATGGTAGCTATATGTTATAGTCACACGTTTCGGTCGGTTCCGACAAATGTGCAGCGTATTTGTAACAGAAGACTTCGTGCAAAGTTTGGTGGCGATAGCTTTAAAACTGACAAAGGAGATAGTATGGAAACAGACGGACTCAGCTCGTCATGCTTCCTTCTATGCTTTGCAAACATCCAGACAATTTCAATCTACCCTCTGCCAGGGTATAAAAAAAGTGAATCCAACGCCCCCACAAATAGACTCTGGCCTGTCATTTTTATTCTCTGCCATGCTCAGTGCAAACAAATGATTTGAATGCAGGCGGAAAATCTGTTAACTTCTTACCCAACGCCCCAAAGCTGTTGCTCATTAGAGAGAAATGTATGTATGGGGTTGAATTTGTTTCAAGTTATGCAAACTGCATTGCATTTGCATACCAAACAAGGTTTAGTTCTTTGTTGATTTCCATCAAATTTATGCAGTTTTATTATTTATAGTCTACACGCACACAACCACAACCACACACGCACACGCACACATACGCATCGATTCTGCAGTAAATGTTAAAGTTAAGCTAAAGTTTCCAGTTTGTCATTTCGGAAATTATAAACTTGCAACCACAATTTCCGCTACAAAACTAATTGAAGTGCTGCTCGGAGGGGGCGTGGTGATGGAAAGTTAAGAAGTCAAACGCAACAGGCGTTGCCTTGACAATTAAGGGAAGCTGCAATTGATGAGCGAAAAAGTCAACTTGTAAGTTAAGACGAGACAACTGCGAGAACTGGCTGTTCTTACTTACATATGCTAATAAATTGGTTGCCTAATCAACCCCAAGTGCAATACATCTCTGGTAATACCCATATTCCTTAATTATGTTGCCTGTCATGAGCAGAAAATTATACGAAAATCCCCCTTTAATAATTAGTTGAATGATAAACAGTTTTGCGCTGTCAGCGCTAAGGACAACTCGTCTACAGGGTCCTGTCAAACGACATTGCCATAAGTTGTGTTGATATGTGAGCAGATAAGTTGTGTTGGCTATTTCGTGCCACCTAGAAAAGATCATCAATCATTTTTGATGACCTTCAATTATCTCACTTCGTGGGTCAACATCAGTTGAATATTTAAGCAGTTTGGCTTTTATGGCCGGCAGTGTGAAATATGAGCTGTGTGTGTGTGGGTGTGTGTGTCGAACTTAAAGTTGATTAAATTAGAAATTTTATGGCCTCTCCTCTGCTCTGCTGTGCAAGTTTTTACAACCTTGAATAAGTTGATAAATTGTAGCAGAAAGTAACAGCAGACCAGACCACACCAGACAACAGCCATAAAACGTAATCTTTAATCATTTGAGTGACACAGCCAGAAGAAGCTGCGTCCACGGACAGCAGCAGCTCCAAACTCCCTGTCCAAAGTCCAAAGTTGGTGCCAACAAACAGAAACAGGAAACGAGTCAAGCGAATTTCATTAGGCACAACTGCCTGCCCAAAACCGCAACCAGAAAAACCCTTTGCGCCCTAGTTGGCTAAATTTTAAACAGTTTGCCTCCGCTTAGGTTAAGTTTTAGCCTTGCCCACAACCCCTACAAAGTGTTGGGTAATGTAAACCAAAAACTTTTGCCAGCGCGAAACGCAAATAACCAAACAGAAAAAAAACAACAACAACAAACAAAACAATTTAGTGAAATTAATTTGCAACAATGCTTGTTTGCCTCTTTGGAAATGCCACAGGATTGAGTAATGCATTGCGTAAATGAACCAAATTAATTAGTTATTCTTGGTAAGAGGTAACACCAGAAGAAAGTTTCTTGAAATATTATATGAATCATAACTGAATCATAACTGAAATGGAAGGGCTGGTACTGAATTCATGGCATCCTCTATAAGAGTTTCAGCCCTGAATTTAACTCAGGCATGTTCTACGTCTACGTCTTGATCTCTGCAGGTTTAAGGCATGATTTCAGTACTGAACTCATGGATGCGTTTCATGGCAAGTACTGAAACATGCCTGAATTCAGTCATGAAACTCATGTATGCCTACTGCTCAGGTCTGAATCAGCACTCGTAGAACTGCAGGTTAGAAACAAATACTCTTGATTTTAATATATAAATCTGTTAGCTTATGCAGGGCCATTTTCTTACTAAACTACTACAACGATAAGAATGCAATTCGCCTAGTACCGCTTTACTCTACCGATATTGAAATAATTATCGCATTCTCATCTTCCTACGGAAGAAATCTGAGACTATGCGATAACTTTTGGACGAAAAGAAAGCGATACTTCTGGGAGATAAGAAAGCGATACTTCTGAAAGATAGGAAAAAGTCTCTTTTAAATGACAAGAAAGCGATTCGTCCTGGGCATAGATAAAAGTTTCTTCTGAACGATAAGAATGCGTTTCTTCGTGGAGATAAGAATGCGATTCTTCCTAGAGGCAGGAATGCGATTCTTCCCAGGAAGATAAGAGAGAGACAGAGAGATAAGTAACACGACAAAATGTTTGCAGGCAAATAACAGAGCAAAATCTAAGCTTATCTGACACATATCAGCTATGAAGAAGTTGAGACATCGACCCTTTGAGCATCCTTTACAACTATTTTGGTATTATTCTTCTTTGATATTTTACAATATTTTTGAATCTTATTTGGAGACCTTAATAACACAAAGCAGTTGTCGTCGAATGGCCTGTCAAGTCTTGTTTTATGCTATTATTTATATAAATTGACCCTTTTCAGACATGTTTTATGGGGAAACTATTCCATTGTCTTAACTCTCTTTAATATTCTTGTAAAGTCTGAGTCTCAAGCTTTTAAACAAACTTTGCCAAATATTTCTGCGATTTTTTTAAACGAAGTTATACCATTTTAAATTGTGCTCCTCACTATTAAAGTGCCTGCTGCCCAAAAATATGCTATGCAATATAGCTTTACAACAACATTCACTGCATACCTAAGGGCGGCTCAAAGTATGATAATTTTTATATACCGTATTCAAAATGCAATATATTCCGTTAAAAAACCACAAAACTATATGGAAAGAATAATTTGAAAGCTTAGAAATAGTTCTTAAGAATAATATCAAAGTGGACCAAGAAAAATGAAAATTTTACCATAAAAGAGTCTAAACAAGTAAGAAAGTGGGTCAAGCCCAAGTATGGTATACTCTGTACCAGCAAAAGTGTTTGCTCAGCTTGAACTTTGAGGCTGTGGTGTCAAGTAAAAGCAGCAGCGAACCTTACTTTGGTCATAACTTGACTATCGTTCACACGATCTCCAACATTCAATTCATGTGTAGTAGGTAAGAAACTTCTATTTATAATATTGTGAGAAGTAGGACTTTATTTCGAATTGCAGTTGGGGGTTATAGTTGTAGATATTTACTACTTTTTTACAAAGTATATCATGCTTAACGCCCTTTAATGTATGCTACGTTTTATGAAACGTTAAATTTAAGTTAGTATTTATTTTGTATATGTCTTGACTTAACATTTTGTTGAATACTCATTACTTACAAAACTATTTGGGTGAATTTGCAGTGTCGTGTCGCTTCGATCTAATAGATAATAGTTAAGGGAAATAAAGTTTGCATACTTTAAAGGGCATTGGTGTGTATAAACATAGTAAGAGATTGTTTACTGTTTTAACAATAATTGGGTCTTGGATTTGGGATATAAATTAAAAACTTTCTGTTTTGGTTGGTAGAAGAGAGTTAGAACCAGATTGAACCATCTTAGGTCAGAACTATGTAAGCATCTTACTTGAAATTCGGTTTAAAGTTTGGCAGCAATTGTTTTTATCTAAATACTAGACTAAAGAAGAAGATACTAAAGAATGTTTTAATAATTCCCCCTTAGAAAAATCCAGCGTAGTTCACTGGTTATACATTTTAATGGTTTAAGAATCGTTCCTAAGAAGTTTGAAGCAGAACAAATGTAGATTCTAGCCTGTTCAAACTAGATTATAAGCACTCTGATAATGATTTGGTAAAGTTTTAAGAATTAGCAACCGAGCTTTGTCGGGTATACAGCTGGTATTTCTTAATTTTGATCGTTTATCCGCTTTATTTTGTATGTAATCAGCCACATCACCTTAGAAAACTTTTTGTTTATGGTCTTTTTTATAAAATGATGTTGCAGAAAATGCTCATAACTTTGAAGTTGTCTTCAAAAAACAGATATTGAGCCTTAAGTTGAACAGTTGGAGTACAAATATCGATCATTTCTGTATCTAAGTGTATGGTAAATGATGTTTACAAGTAATTTGACGATGAGAGCGAATTAAGAAATGTGGGTGCGCCTCAGTCCACTGAAAGCTCGTCTGTTTGCTAAGTGAGCTGTCAAGAGGCACTTAAAAGAGCTTCATTATGCTCAGTTTTTGATGAGTGCCCAGCTCAGTGAATCGATCTAGGAGTTTCAAGTGCTGCCTTCTGCATTTGCAGTGCATAACATTTCCTTCTTTAAACTCAAAAACTTTAAAGCCAAATCCCCATTTATATTTCTTGGGCAATTAAGGACACGTTCCAGTCGCCTATTTCCTTTCTAATTTTTTGTAAACCTATCACAGATTTAACCTTTCACGATCTGACATCTTTATGACAAGGTTGTGCCCTACTCTCTTTGTCCTTTTTTTTCGGTGTGTGTGCGTGTGTCTGTTTGTGTCTCCACTGTCAGGGCGAAACAAATGTTAAGTTAAAGCAGACGGGCGCCATGTGTTTTGTGATTTGGGTATAGGCCACGAGCGTTAACCTCAATGGTCAGCGTTTTAACCTGATTTTGTTGTTGTTTCTTTTCGTTTTGGACTCAAAATTTTTTTATATGCAAATGCCCAACAGAAGACAAAGGAATTGTACAGAGCGCCCGATAAGCGGGTGGGGGCCGGAGGGGGGTGGCTTAAAGTAGTAGCTGCACTGTGGCTTCTTTAAATTCCATTCTGGCTACCAATTTGACATACAAATTAGACCAAAGATTGGGGGAGAGAAACACAAAGAGACAGTATGTAACCATTTGGATAAATTCCGAGCACGTTCGCGCTGACTGCCGGACTGACTGCCGTTTCTGGGTGTACAATTTCATTTCATTTGTAAAAATTGCATATTTTGCAGTACATTGAAAATAATCAAGTTGCCAAGCTGCGAGGATTTCTTGTCTTTTGTTTCTGGTTTGCTTTTGCCAGGATATGAATATGGCAAAGCTGCAGCATAAAGTTCTTTATATTAAATTCTATTATGTAAATCGGGTGCAGGAGGGAGGGGGAAGCAAGCAATTGAGAGGTGAATTGTTGTGGGGGGTTAGAAAATAATTGGCTTAGCTGGGAAAGCATAATTTTCTTTTGGTTTCCGCAAAGTTCGCGCTTTCAAATGGAAAATTTTACACAAAAGTGGACTTTACACTGGCAAATTATGTTTTTTTGGTTTCAGTTGCGTTTTTTTGTCCGCTGCCTGACTAACTCTATGTGTTTGCTCTGCCTAATTAATTGTTAGTGTCTGCAACTCTACACTGCTGACATTTGTTTTACTTTTCACAAAATGGGAAAGCCAGCTCTAACTTTTCTGACATTTCTCACTCAACTTCGCCCACACACATGTGCAAGCTCTGTGTGATGCACTCTAATTGGCTGATGATGATGCTGCTTTACACTTTTGCTTTTCTCACTATGTAGGCCACAATTTGTGGAACTTTCCCCATTAGGTAAGAGATCTAATTATGTTATGGTCCTGGCCGGGAAATTGAAATTCACTTTCGCCTCCCAGCTACTAAGAGGCAATTATAATTTGCTAGGCGTGGCAGTCGAACTAAGACCCAAAGGCATCATTAGGATTATGAGGGGGCCATTATATGATTATTGTCAAACACAAAAGCGAGCGAGCGGACAAAGTTTGTCGCCGACTGGCTAAATAAATTTACTGCATTCCGAAAAGAAAAGTTTTGCATGTGTGAGTGCGTGTGTGAGTTAAAGGCAAAGTAAAGGGTAGGTAGGTAGGTAAGATGGGTGTGGTTGCCTGCTGTGTGTAAAATGTTTTTGCATATCCTGCACCTAGTTGAGTTTTATTTATTTAGTCATATACTTATGCCCTTGCAGAGGAAAGGCATCTGCGCTATATGACTAATTTTAGAGGATATATTTTCAATTTTTGCCACGCCCCTTTTCTAGATAGTTGTTTTAGCAACTTGTAGGTAATTAAATAACTAACCGATTTGGCAAAGGAATGGTTTGGCTATAATGAATGATAGTCGAGTTATAAGCAATAGATTGTTTCACTCGTATAGAATATATTACAGTCTGGCTTGACCGACTGTATTTCTTGTCAAAAAGAGAGTTTGGCCATATACTGAGAGATGAATTTGGTGATAGTTTGGCATATGCAATGCCATATCGCTAGAGTAAAGCGATACCTACTGGTATTTAAGTCTTAATATTTACCCAACTCGATTTATGCTGAAAAACAGAGTAAAGACTGTAAACTACAATGACAATTACCATTACCATTATCATTTTTAAGTTAATCAAAATGCATTCCTAGTTACAATTGTTCAGTAAACGTAATTTTAACTTGGAATTACGTTTATTCGGTGATAATTACAAATTTAATTACTTTATCATACCCCTCTCAAGTATTTGTAATTTAAAACAGTTGCTAATTACAATTGTTCATTAATGGCAGTTGCAACTAGGTTTTTTCTGTGATAACTACAAATGTAATTACTTGTACAATTACTTAATCATACCCCTTTCAAGTATTTTCAATCAGAAACAATTCCTAATAGCAATTGTACATTAATAGAAGTTGCAACTACGTTTGTTCTGTGATTATTACGAATGTAATTACTTTTACAATTACTTTATAATCCTCCTTTTAAGTATTTGCAATTAAAAACAAGTTCTAACTACAATGGTTCAGTAAAAGTAGTTGCAACTTGGAGTTAGGAATGTTCTGTGATTATTATAAATGTAATTACTTTCACAATTACTTGAATCATTGAAACAGTATGGTTGGATTGTTGAGTATTTGTGCTTGAAATGCTGAATTATTCAATTATTTGTAGTTGAATGCTGATTTGTTTGTCCCTTTTTTGCGGAATTATCCAACTTTATTTAAATAATCTTCATTCTCACTCTTATGGTTTTAATTACAGGATCAGCAATCAATGAAATTTGTTGTTGATACTTAAACGATCATCATTTTCACCCACAATTACATAACTAATTCAACTTTTGAAGCATAATTACTTTATAATCCTTCTTAACAGTTAAAGTTATTTAAGTAATGGTAAAAGTAATTACATTTTGAAATATGCATTAAATAATAGTAAATCTAATTAGCAATAACGATTACCAAAACGAAAATGATATTCATAAATTGTTTTTTCAATATCTGAACCATCGTGTTAATAGTAATGAAAAGTAATTAAATACTGGAGATAACTGTAATCATTATGTCTGCTGTAAAATGAACTAATCTAAGCTAAGAAAGATGCAATTGATTGAACTTGTAAGAAGAAACGTGAATACTTTGAAGCAAAATCTAAGATGTACCTCCTAAGGGGTACCTCCTTAGGATTGTTAGGAGAATCGCGGAGCCCAAAGGCTGCCAATTGACGTCACCCAAAGGTATTAACAGCAGGATTCAAGTTTTTCGGCGTTCACATTTTCTCATTATAAAAAAGCGTCAAATATATAAGCTGCCGATGCTTCCTTGTGGCTTCTACATACCTTTGCACAAACTTAATATACTCTGTGTACCTCTGGTACAGAGTAGTAAAAACTAACAATAGTTATTTTTTGGAACTCATTAACAGAATGCGCTTTTCTTACTCTTTTCGCTTGACTCTAACTCCAAATCCAAGAAGTGTGTTCTCATTTCGCTTTGGGTATGTTTCTTACTTGATTTAAATTGTTCCTAGAGCAAGTATTTCCTAACATTTTTAGTTTCTGAGTGTAGTTTGATTAAGATAAACTTCTACGAAAATAATTCAAGTTCTTAAGTTATAAAAATTGCTCAAGCTGCAAGGGAATATCAACTTCGGCTGGGTCTCAGTTGGCATTCGACTATTTTTGGTTTGTGTATGTTTTTGCGCTGCAGTGATATTTGGCTGAGCGAACAAATTGCTTGGCTTTTTTGTTGGTGGCCAAAAGTTGGCGCAACTTGCCAAGAGCAGCTGTTGCGGTGCACAAAACAAGCAACAAACAGCAAGTAAAGCTGCAAATGTTTTTTATATGTGGGTGGGTAGAAAATCATCAAATAATTTGATGGCACTCTATTCATGGTCAAGCGATTGATGCTTTGGGAGCCAAACGATGTTTTGATAACATCTACTCAATCTTGCTTAAAATAAAAACTTCGTCCTTACTCCACAGATTATACAAGAGGTTGCTTTAGTTTGTTAGAAGTGAAATAACAACTTCAGTTACCAACAGATACTTGTCTAACTCAATTAAAAAGCTTTGGAAAAGTGGGCCATAAAACCATTAAATCCTGCAAGAAACGCACACTAAATCAACCCACCCACCCACACGCATTGTTTGCATTTTATTTATAGCATACTTTTGTGCGCCATGCTCAATTATCGCTGACCACAAAAAAAACACCTGCGTATCTAAAGCAGCACACCAACGCTTTCACGCACACAGAGATGGCTACTCTCTGGGTTCACTTAATGGCGGCGCCTGGTCAAACTCCTGTCCAGTGCAGTGTCTGTGTTTGCTTAGCGTCTCGTCTCCGACTTCGGCACTTCGCCAAACACATCCTGCTACCGACTCTTGTCATCAACCTAATTATGCTGTCAACAAAAAGCTTACAGCGCACTGGCCAGTAAGTCGAGGTCATTGTTGGCATCATGACCAGCTTTAGCCTCACTTTTGGTCTTCAAATTTTTATTTAATGTTTATTGGCAAGCCATGAAAAAACCGAGTGAGTTTTTAACAATTTGTTAACAATTTGCTGGATTGAAAGTAGATTAGAAACGGGGGCAAATGCATTTGTCTATTTTCCCACACACATTTCACTTTGTCAGCCGGGTTTAGTAGGTTCAAGGATTTAGAGTGTGTGTTAAGTTTTGCGGTTTAGTCCTCCATATGTTGCCAAATTTTAATCTCTAGCCAGCCAGGCATATTTGATTTATTTACTTAGAACTATGATATGAACGTCGACAGAGTTAAATTTTTGTGTTCCAGCACCGGAAATATGATGAATGGCTTGTAGGCACACATCACACACACATCATGCTGTCTCATCAATTATGTTCATGGGTCTATAGAAATTAGCTGCAGCCCCTCAATATTAAATTTCCGTACTTTTGGTGTTTGTGTTTGGTTCTTGAAATCACAGAAACTCACCCGGTGCGTCTTATCAGTTGGTCGGCATTTAACAGCCGGCTGTTACCCTGACAACAGAGCTCTGTACAAAAATTTCCCAAACAACAGTTAGCAGCATCCCGATTCCTGAAGCTGTCGTCAGCTCGTCTTTCTGTTTCGGCCAGCTCTTGTCAGTTGCAAACGCGTATCCAAGGCGAACGGCTGCTGTCAGCTTAAGCGGTTGTGTATGATAAGCAGAAGCCGTCGAAAGAAACTTGAAATCCAAAAAGAATATATTTAAAAAATTAAAAGGTGAAATTGTCTAAAGCATCATAAAAAGTGATTTTTAAATAAATAAATTAATCTGAAAATTTTCCAAAATTTATAAATACTAAAACCAAATTAGAGTGTTTTTTTAAAAAGAAATAAGTGACCAAAGGTGAGCAAAGTCATGCAATTGCTTTAAGAAAAATTGTGCAATGGAAAAGTTTTAATTTTACAAATTGACCAAAGTTGGCAAATGATTGTGAGTAAAATTAACATAACATCAGTATAAAAATGTAAAAGTTTGTTACAAAAGTGGAAAGAAAACAACTGAGCGGACAACTTAAGGCCTTAAACTTAAAAGCAGGTGAGAAAAAACTAAACTTTATTTGTTAAAATAATAAAACTTTTAAAGTTTTGCTGTCAAATTTGTTTGACTGGGTAACTATATCAAGTCAAATATTTATAAGCACTTTACTTATATAAAACCAAACACGTAATCCTCGGTAAACTTTAAGGTTCCAAACCGCAAAGCTAACCAGATTAAGTTTCTCAGAGTGGGTTCGGAAAGTTGATCCATTTCACTTTTATCAAAAGAACTCTGATTCCAAGTATAAGAGCTACCTTTACATTTGGATACCATTGATGTCCAGAGCTGGCAAAACTACGCCTTACACCTTCGACATATCGAAAGTTTACTTTTAATACATCCCTATCAAAGATTTTTTCACTATCGTTATTAAAGATCCTTTCCCCATGTTTCACATTACTTAACGTCGCTGAAAAAAATCGTAGAAATCTTGGGAATAGTTTATTTTAAAGCTTTAAAGTAAAACTTAACAATAATATTAAAAATAGAGAAAGTTTGTATACCCTTGCAGCAACAAACAAGTTTTACTCACCAAGACTACTTTTCTGACTCTACTTTTCTATGACAGCTATACTATATAGAAGTCCGATTTTGACCAAACTTAGTGGAATCATGGTTAAGCATAGCAAACTAAGAAATACAAAGTTTGGAGGCATTTTCTTTGAAAACCAAAAAGTTTTTCTCACTAAGACTACTTTCCCAACTCCACTTTTCTATGACAGCTATACTATATAGAAGTCAGATTTTGACCAAACTTAGTGGAATTATGGTTAAGCCTAGCAAACTAAGAAATACAAAGTTTGGCGGCTTTTCCATTACAAACAAAAAAGTTTTTTTCACTAAAAATAATTTTTCGACCGATCATTCCTATGGCAGCTATAACCTATAGTCATCCGATGTTGACAAAACTTTAAAAGCTTATAAAATAAATTTAGGCCAATTTCAAAGAGGTTAACATTGAAAACAAAAAAGTTTTTCTTACTAGGACTTGTTTTCTAAACTTACTTTTCTATGACAGCTATACTATATAGTTGTCCGATTTCAACCAAACTTGGCAGAATCATGGATAAGCATAGAAAACTGGTAAATACGGAGTTTGAAGACGTTTGAATTGAAAACAAAAAAGTTTGTCTTACTAGTACTAGTTTTTGGACCGATCGTTCCTATGGCAGCTATATGTTATAGTCATCCGATCCGACCGGTTCTGACATATGTGCAGCGTATTTGTACTAGAAGACTTCGTGCAAAGTTTGGTTGCGCTAGCTTTAAAACTGACGGAGGAGATAAGCATAGAAACAGACGGACGAGGACAAATCGCTAAATAATTAAGTGCTCAAAATTAACCAATATATCGGCATATCGGTATCGAAAAAACCTATCGAAATACAACGACAGAATCACTTTAAAGTAGCGTACTATTTCCTCGTTACAAGCTCCTCCAGCTGGGAAGTTCAGCCGAAGGATCAGAAAAAACCATGATTTGTAAAACCATCAGGGAACAAGTTGTTCTGCTGAACGCGGCCAAAAAGTGCCTAAAAATGCGACAAAATATGAATTTTCAGCAACATTAGGCTCAATTTAGCATAGATCCATATCCGGAAATAGATATGTTTTTAATACAAGAAACCCATCTATATCTATGTCCATGCTTCTGCTGTGTATTCCAGGACTGGTATAATAAAAGACTTGTAAAGCGCAGTTTTCGGTTTCCGAGAGTGGGCTCTGATCTTAAACTTTCTACTGATCCTTAAATATATAATGAATACTCCCTATAGTAGTTCGATTTACGTTTCCCAGTTACTTTTATACAGGCAACATAGAAAGTTCGAGTTGAAATGGTACCAAATTCAGCAAAAAGGGTAAGCTCCATTGGGAAAACTGGAAACTCTAGTAGAATTGGTTAAGCTAACGTCAGAAGGGCTCAAACTTGAAAACTTGTATCTCAAATTTATGATTTTATAATGGTATTCAGAGCCATACATGGCTTGCCTAGTTACTCCCTCACGAGAGGAGCCACCCAAACAAGTAAGACCCAAATTGAATTTTGCATATGCCATTTCTTAAATGCCAAAACAGTTAACCAAGTTTAACCAAATTGCCAAAGTTAGTTGGCCAGTTCAAGTTCAAGTTCAAAGTGTGCTGAACCTAAAGACTTGCCTTAATCGACACACACAAAGAAAATCTATAAATTATATGAAACTAAAGCAATTGTGAAGCTCTTTGCCACCTTTACTTTCACTTACTTTGCCCCTCCAGCACCGACTCTTCCATTTGTCAGCCATTCCGCTTGTTGTTGCCACAAATCCGTTAAGCAAAATGCAACAAAGCTGATTTATGACTATGCATCAAAAGGGCACAAAAGAGAACAAAGGCTCAAACACAAACGGGATGACAAATGCGAAAAGAAAATTAATTTCTTGAGCCAGCGCCAAAGACATTGAGAGAGTGAAATTCAATTATACGGTGAAATAATAGAAAATTAATGGGCCAAATGTTAAAGCAGTTTGAGTAGTAGAATATGCTAAATTTAGACCATTTCTATGTTGTCTCGGTCCATTAAAGCTGCCAGCTGCTTAGAAACAGGACAGAACCCTAAGACCAAAAACAACGAAAAGAAATGAAACTTTCGTTTCCCTTTCGTAGCACTCACGTGCTGCTTACGTTGATCCAAATTAAGTTTTTCGGGATTCAGTTGGCGTAATTAAAGCTACAAGGTAAACTGTTGTTAATAACTTTTAACTCGTTGTGGCAAAAGTTGTTGTCCTAAAACTTCTTGGTCTTGAAAAGGTCAGCACCATTTGAGCTGTCTTTGTGTGTGTGTCTGTGTGGGTAAAGTTTTACTGGAAATGAGTTTAAAATGGTACATTCTTGTGTCGAAGAGCATATTAAATGAAATGGTTTAGGATTATTGCCCTCTGTATTCAAATTAGAATTTCAAAAGGCAAATATTTCTCAAAGACTTAAAGCATTTGTATTGTCTGCATTTTGATGAGTCTATAAGCTTAGCTTTGTTGGTTCAACAAACAAGAATGCATCCTTGCTTTAAATGAAATTTGAATACTCCCACATAGTTTGGCCAAGTCTTACCAAGTCTTAAAGACTGAACGAAAACCACAAATTTGCTTAAATATATTTTAGTATAATACAACTTTTTATTTGACTTTTCCAGCAATGCTATTAAAAAGCATTTTTAAGCAAGCTTGCCGAATGAGCCTTCAGCCACAAAATGTTTATAGTTGTCCTATGTTTTTTACTATCCAGTCATTCCGCAGGATGTTAAATCTAAGTAGCTTGTAGCTGCTTGTCTGTGATAGCAAGTTGAAATTTAACTTATTGATTTTGAATGTAAAGTTTACTGGAATCTCTTGATTGAGATTGGAAAAAGATGTGAGTTTGTTGAGGCGAAGTAAAACACAAAGGCTTCCTCAGCTGTAGAAATTATTGCTAGTAGACAGCAAAGTTAGACTGGATTTACACGGTGAAGCAAACTTCATGGAGTGCTCTTAGTAGGCGAGAGAATCAGGTGAGATTCTAAAACTTTCCTTTATAAAACGTATTAATTTTGACTTGAATATTCCGCCTACCTTAATAAAATAAATAAAATTTGGCAAAAACTGCTCTAAAAAAACAGGCAAAATCAACCTCAAACTAAGAAATTCGTCTTAAAACAGAGCTTCAATGTAATTTACCATATAATTTAGCAAAATAACCTCTTAAAACAAGTAAGAAAGACGGTCAAGCCCAATGAAAGTGTACGCTCTGCTGCTTCAGCGAACATTCTTTTGCTTATAACTCGACTGTGGGTTATCAGATTTTCTATTTTTCTAAAGATTCAGAAGGTATAAACCTTTTATTAATAAAATTGTGGGAGATTTGACGTTTTTTCCAAATTAGGTGTGTGGGAGCGAACGTTTTATTGCTTATAACTCGACTGCGGGCTTTCAGATTTTCGATTTTACTAAAGATTCAGAAGGTACGAACCTTTTATCTATAAAATTGTGGGAGATATGACGATTTTTCCGAATTGCGTGTGCGGGAGCGAACATTCTTTTGCTTATAACTTGACTGCGGGATATCAGATTTTCGATTTTACTAAAGATTCAGAAGGTACAAACCTTTTATCTATAAAATTGTGGGAGATTTGAAGTTTTTTCAGAAGGTACGAACCTTTTATCTATAAAATTGTGGGAGATATGACGTTTTTTCCAAATTGCGTTTGCGGGAGCGAAAATTCTTTTGCTTATAACTCGACTGAGGGCTATGAGGATCAAGGATATGTCTTAAATATCCTTTTAATCATCCAACGGAGCTGAAAAATCATCCCAAAGATGATTCTTTTTCATATCCTTTGGTTGATTTGCAGCATTGTTGGTTGATTAAAAGGATATTTAAGACAGATACTTCTTAAATGGATACGGGAAATCATTCAGTAGATATTTTTTTCATATCCCTTTTTTTCTCAGTATAGATTTTGGAAAGGTTTATATACATTTGCTAGTTTTAAAATCTGCTCGGCATAGGCCGAGTTCATATAGAGGGCTGATGCCTCTCGTAGAGGGAAAAAGTGGGTAAGGAGTGGTGAGTTGGTAAGTCATACATTCTATTACAAACCATTTTGAGGAATCGACAATAAAAGAGCATGGCTCTTTGTTCTTCTGGGGGCACATTTGCCAGACTGCACAGGTCTTCAAAGAATGGTTTACCCTGATGCTGGCTGCTCTTCTTACGAAGAGCTGGGCATTAGCAATGAAGTTCTTGGATACTTTCCTGTTTTTCCCTTAAATTCATTAAGCCTGTGACTAGTTTTAGGTCATATTATGTCTCCTAAAGTGACGGAGCGCCTTAGCTGAGCTGGACTAGTTGCATTTCTTTCTGAATACCTCGATCTACCTTAGTCCAATTTTAAAGCAGCAAACCCTTTTCCCATTAGCCTACATTTTCGCACAGCCCGTTTGGTCTGCATCTGCTTGGTAAGCCCTAAATGTTCATTTAATTTTCTTATATTAATTTTAATTATGACAAACTAGAAATGGAAATGTAAATTTCCATTTACTGCTTAAAGTGTTAATCTAGGACACGCTCCGTTGGTATCCTTGATATCCCTTCACCCGCTGACGGCCCTTTCGTTTACCCCAACTTACCTAATTAACATACTTTTGGCGCCTTCTCGCTGCAATTATGTGATTTTTTTGTGGCCCCTCACCCTATTTTTTTTTTCTTTTTTTATGCTATTGCAGAAAATTTAAATGTTCGCGCTTGAAAGCTATTTGCCGACATAAAAAAAAATGGCAAAATAATAAAATTTAATCAGCATTTGTGCCATTTCTCTAACATTCTGCAGGACTGTTGCCTTGTGTATCCTTTTTTTATTTGCCCCCGCCCAACAGCTTGCGGCTCGTTGGGCCGTGACTTGGAATCGTCCTTTGTCACACTTGATTGATGCTGGTGCTCAGAAATCATAAATTGAAATGCTCCTTGGGCCTTAATTAAATTTTCTGTTAGATTAACAACAATAAGTGTTTGAATGCAAATGAGGCCCAGGGCGTAAATAACAAAAAAATAGGAAGAAAAAATACGCAAATAAATATCATCACAAAAAAGTTGGCCCCAAATGAGTTTGGCCTTCAGAGCTCGCGGTGGGGAAGTGCCATTAATATTTATTACGTTTGCGTTGCTTCTTTTTATGGCATTTTAAAGCTGGCCAGATTAAGAGGCGCGACCCTAACGGTTTGTGGTAAAACATTCAGAGGACTAACTGTTCTCTTTTTTTTATTAGATTGCGTTAAAATTTTGCCGAAACGAACTATTAAACAAATGTCACCCGCTGCCAAATTTGTCAGTCAGTTGTTTTAATGCAATCACTTTAGAGCTCTTAACAGTTCCTTTGACTTTTGGCCATAATGAGCTCTGCACTGCAATTTGCAATTTGTGAAAGAGCTCAGGGACTGCCGTTCAAGCGTCGAACAGTCAAAGCAATTACAATTTAAAATCCAATTGTTTATGCAAGAGAAAGTGCAAGGGTTTAAGCGACCCTTTAATGGTGTACGTTAAGCTACAAATGAGAATGGTTGAGTGCGTTTAAGCACGCTTAAGGGACACTAGGAAGTGTCGGAAAGCTACAACAACACATGTTCAAAATAGTTCCGAACCGGTTTCTGATCTGTTGCCAGCCTTAGCAACAAATTGATAGTCCTGACCAGTGTCCAGTTTCCGTAACTGAGCAGAAACCAACCATAAATGCCTGCCATCTGTTGGTTAAGCTGATTTGCATTCACTTTTGTTCAACTGCTGACACAAAATGTTTCGGAAATGTTACAGTTTGCTGACTGAGTTGGTCGAGTTTGGGTAATTGGCGCTTCTTCATGTTTCAATGTACATTTTATTAAGTCAACACTTATTCATTTAACATTCTCAGTTGTTAAAAATTGCTTTTAAATGCTTTTCTGTTTATTTATATGCCCAATTCTTTTGATTTATGAACACACACAGGCAAAACAACAAGGTCCACACAGTATAAGGGGGAAAGTCCTGGTTAAGTGTAGCAAGTTAAGTTAGCTCACGCATTCACCATTATTTGTCATGTAAACACACATACACATACATATGCGCATATCCTGGCAAACATGTATGCTGAAGTGTAGGTACACTGAGCAAAATTTAAGGAAGTCTGGCATTTATTTTGTATGTTTCGAATAACTCTTAAAACACTTACCTAAAACAGGTAAAAAGTTTTCTTTATGCCCATCTGAACTGTAACCTATTACTCGGACTATCGGACTTAGAATCAGCTCCTAGATCTGATCCCTGTCCCCACCCGGAACCGAAACTTTAAACCGATGCAGTTTCGGTTCTAAGTTTTGTATAAAACTGGTATAACTTCTACAAACTATCAGCAAGAGATCCCAAAACGAATTTGAGCCAGAAACAACTTCGCAAATGGACTGATTTACTCCGCCCAACGCGAATACCTTATTTTAGTACGAAACAGTACCAATAAGTAGTACTTCACACAGTTCCTATGGCGCCACAGCGGAGATTAGTTGTGTTTCACATAGTTGGCACAGCACCGATGGATAAAAATTTTCACAGATTGTGTGGCGCCACAGCAGCGACGATTAAATCTTTACACAGTTCGTATGGCGCCACTGCATCTAGGAGCAGTACTTTACAAAGTTCCCCTGGCGCCTCAGCAGCTATGAATAAACATCAAACACTTCATGTAGCATTCACACAGTTGCTTTGGCGCCACAGCGTTGAAGGGTTGTACTTCATACACTTACAGCAGCGATTGCTAGTACTTCACACAGTTCGTGTGGTGCCATAGCACCGATCAGTCAACTTAACAGAGTTTGTTAAGGCCACAGCAGCGTTGGGAAAACTTCACACAGTTCGTTTGGCGCCCTTTTTGGTAGAATTAGTACTTCACACAGTTTTCCTGGCGCCACAGCGCTGATAGGTAGAACCTTCGTCGGTTTCTATGCTATATCCTCCGTCAGTTTGAAAGCTATCTTCACCAAACTTTGCACGAAGTCTCTAAGTACAAATAAGCAGCACATTTGTCGGAACTGGCCGGATCGGATGACCATAGCATATGGCTGTCATAGGAATGATCAATCAAAAAACTAGTTCTAGTGAGAAAAACTTTGTTGTTTTCAATTTGAAACGCCTCCAAACTTTGTATTTCTTAGTTTTCTATGCTTCTCCTTGATTCCACTAAGTTTGGTCGAAATCGGACATCTATATGGTATAGCTGCCATAGAAAAGTGGAGCCTGAAAAGTAGTCTTAGTGAGAAAAACCTTTTTTGTTTTCAATGAAAACGCCTCCAAACTTTGTATTTCTAAGTTTGCTATACTTTCACATGATTTGACTAAGTTTGGTCCAAATCCAACATCTATATAGTATAGCTGCCATAGAAAAGTGGTGTCTAAATAGTAGTCCTAGTGAGAAAAACTTTTTTGTTTTCAATGAAAACGCCTCCAAACTTTGTATTTCTAAGTTTGCTATGCTTTCACATGATTTGACTAAGTTTGGTCCAAATCCATCATCTATATAGTATAGCTGCCATAGAAAAGTGGAGTCTAAATAGTAGTCTTAGTGAGAAAAACTTTTTTGTTTTCGATGCAAATGTCCTTGCAATTGGCATTCACTTATTTGATCTACTTTCACACAATTCTACAAAGTTTTGTCAAAATCGGATGACTATAGCATATAGCTGCAGTACGAATGATCTGTTCAAAAAGCAGTTCTATTGAGAAAAACTTTTTTCTTTTCAATGGAAACGACTCCAAATTTCTTACATGTTCATTTGTTAGGCTTTTGCTTGATTTCACTAAGTTGGGTCGAAATCGGACATCTATATGGTATAGCTAACATAGAAAGGAAGGTCTAAAAAGCAGTCTCAGTTAGAAAAATGTGTTGCAAGGGGTACACAAACTTCGAATTTAAGTTTCCTCTACTTTGTATTATATTAAAATATCCATTTGTGAGATCCTTTGAATGATTTTCAGTTCCGTTGATGGAAAATTTATGATCATTTAGCATTAAATGAATATTTTAATATCCAAAACAGGATTTTTGCCCCAAGTGTACCACCATACAAAGCAGCACAGCAGCCCACCAGCCATAGATCAACTCATAAGCCGCTGCGCCTGTTCCGCTCTACCCACTCAGCTGGCTTAAACTCATTTTCTATGTTGTTCTTTGTGCGGTTGGCTCATGTTTTGGGTTTTTGTTTTTCTTTTAGTATTTGTATTATTTATTGAGAGCGAATTTTTCTGTTTACCCAAGCATGCTTGAGCAGTGAGTGTGCCTCGTCTGCTGGTGCTGCTGCTGCTGGTCTGTGTGTGGCGCTTGGTTTAATACAGAGTACATACTCGTTCTGAAAGGCACTTGAATAATGCGGTTAATTATGAGTGGGGCAGGCAGCTGCGAATGAGTCAATGTTCATAAACTTGCCGCATGAATGGGGCGGCGGATTAGGGTGAGAAAACTGTATTTCCTTCTTCCCCCACCACTCGACAACAAGCTTGTGTCTATAATGTAGAGCAAGCCACAGGTGGATGGCATCTCAATTTCCTCTCAAACAACTCATGATAACCAACTGGCTGTATAGGCAGGCATTTTCATCTCACTGAAAACCATATCACCAATTACGTACCACTGGCACGCACATACAAACCGCCCAATTTCAAGCACAATCAACTTTAACCCCCCATTCCAAAGTTGCCAGAGCAAACAAATGGCGACGACAATCTCATACGCTTTCGCATTCTGCCCATGCCCCCTGTCCCCGCCCCACTTCTTGCTCTTACGGGTGGGGGGAAAGACAAATAAAAATGACTCCCGCTGGTGTAATCGACATCGCTGCGGCTTCTTCTCGGCGGCGAGGCAGGACCAGGCGGCTATCAGCTGTACGCATCATTTGCCAGGCGCATACGTATGAGTGACAACATTAAATAATCCATTTAATGTGCCATGTATATCATTTCAATGTTATCAGTGGCAATCTACATATACACCACGCCGACCGCGTGGATGTTGAGGGTAGGTGAAGATGAAGAGGAAAATCAATAAACGTTGGCTCAAACGCGAAATGCCGACAGTCAGGAATCAGGGAACCACCAAAGAAATGCCAGGCAGACGCAGAAAATTAAAAAAGAAAACGAAAATAATCCCTTGTATGTGTAAGGGGATTTTCGCTGTTGTGTCTTTGCCGCAGTGCTGAGAATTTTGTGCATATGCCGCAGGAGACTTACCTGGGCATAAAGTGAGGCCGGACCAGGAGAACATGACAATGGATTACTGGAGTTTAGCTTAAGCATTCGGATCAGACTGCTAACGCTTTAAATGGATAAGAGATGTACAAGAAGTAAACTTTGATGGAATCATTACTAATGGACTCCTAAAATTTTGAGTACAAATTGTATTTTTTTATCAAAAAATGGTACAATATGAACGAATGGTTTTCTGAGCTTTAATTGACCTCTCTTTGGTTCGTTTTGTGGTTAATCTTTTCGTTTTTTTGGTCTTACGTTGATTGCAACGTAAAGTTTTACTTCTGAGCTTCAAAATAAACCATACCAAATATTTCTACGATTTTTTTTGACAAGCGGGGTATCTTCATAATCATCTAAACCAGGTGTGCCCGCAAGCTATACGCATCGGCCGCATTTGTTGTTGCTTTAAACATAGCTGTTCTCCTGCGTCAAGCGGTTTACTCACAGCAAAATTACAACAACTACTTCGTATATGTCTCACTCCCCTTTCTCTCTACAAATTATGCGTTTGTATATGTAACATATGTTGTTGTGCGTCGAATGATTGCTTTTGAATCTTTAGACATGTCCTTCGGTCTGTCTGTACGTATGAGCAAACGGATCTCACAGATCGTAAGGCTGTCTTTACAGTGCTGTACACATGAAACATGACAGTCGAGTAGGCTTACATGTTAGTTGTTTTAAATATAAAAATCTCTTCAAATTCATAGGTGTATCATGTCTCATGTGTCGAACTGTGTAAAGCAAGCCTAAGAAAGATAGGTTCGTCTTGTATGGGACAAATACAAGGTTATATTAAGTACACGCCTCTGTTAGTTTTATAGATAAAAGGTTCATTGCTTCTGGAAATATTTAGTATTAAGTTTTACTTATTGATCCGCCAAAGTGAAGAATCGATGGTGAAGATCTGAAGAACGTTAGTCGAGTTATAAGCAATCGAGATTTATGCTGAGCGAACACTTTGTTACTGTGGAGCTTGACACACTTTTTCCTTGTTTTTCCATTGTATGAGGTGCTTTCGGGCAACTGTAGTCTCAATTATAGGTATATGGGCGTTAAGTACCACTGTTTTGGGGAGTTCAAAAAGAGTTTTTAACGGCATATGAGAAGAAGTAAAGATGCTTGTTCTTCTCCCTAACATTTGTCAAGCAAGCAGTTATCAAACTAAGAAGGGAACTTATAAGCTGCTTAATTAATGAAAGAATCACCTCTAAACGATTGCGGTATAATTAGACAAGGCAACCAAATTAGACTCTTTAGATTAAATTGAAGACTTAGTGGTGATTCAACATAGCTTTCGTGTGCTAAACAAAGTTCGGTTTTCTCAAATCGTCTATCAAGTTTAGATTTAAAGTAAACTGAGCTTAAAGCTGCTTAAAATGCATATGTGGACCCTTTTAAGACACGTTTTATGGGGAGCCCGTACTGTTCTTTTGACTCTCTTTGATATAAATGCAAAGTATTTACTCTTTGCCTTTAAACAAACTGTCATTAAGAATTCTGTGATTTTTTTAAGAGAAGATATGTCGTTTTGAATACATGTGCTCATAATAATGCAATTTTTACTGCCTAAAAATATGCTATGTAAAATTGCATATTTGGCTGAAGATTTCTATCCCATGCATATCTTTGGGCGGCAGAAAATTTGGAGATTTTGTACACTTTTATGTTTTATGGAATATCTTCGCTTAAAAAAATCGCAGAAATACTTGGAATAGTTGTTTTTAAAGCTAAGATATGGTATTTGCTGATAATACCAAAGTGATTCAAAACAAATGCTAAACTTCTCCATTAAACGAGGCTAAAAAGGGTTAAAGTATGACTTTTTGGCAGTTTTTGAAGTCAAATTACCAAAATAGATAGAGCTGGAAAATACTGTAACCTGTTGTCTAGTGTTATAATTGCAACGCCTATCACCTGTTTCTCTGTAATCAATATCAATCAAATGATTACATAACGTCAATTTTCTGTATTTGGTGATTAGCGGCCTGTTTTGATGTTAGTCTAAGGGCCGATTTGTCACCTAAATTTACAAATAACAGAGCAAAATCTAAGGTTATCTGTCACATAGCAGCTATTTAGAAGATGGCCGGCCCTAATCCTGGTTCAGCCCGTATCAGGCTCAACGATTGAGCCTAGGTTCCTCTCTTTAGCTGACTTTTTGCTGTAACTCTTCAGGTCGCTTTACATCTTCCTTTCAAATCAACTGGCCGGAGATTCAAGACTTGGGTACTATATGGAGCGCCTCATAGTGCCGCTCATTCAAGTGATAAATCCCCGCATGCTTATGAGTTCCCTTTCAGTCACTGCCGAAAGGCATGCAACACGCTCTGACGGTTTTCTAATGCAGTTTGCCTTACCTTACCTTTGATTATTGTGCTAATGCACTTTGAAACAAAACCTCTTTGATGGGTCAACATAATTACTAACTAATAAGCACATTTTGCCCTCTCCTTCAATTTTCTTTGAGCTCTCTGCTCATGTTTGGTAATGCATTTGATGTTAGCCAAATTTGACGTTTCGCTTTCGCTAATTGGTGGCTCAACGTTTCGCTGAGTGTTGAGGTGGCTGCTTTTGTTTGCTTACATCGCCTGCTCTACTTATACATCTCCTTCTTGTGCCGTTCCCGCCACCAACCCCCAACCGCCCTGGCGCTTTGTGGGAAGCCCGAAAGCGAGTGGCAGTCGCACTTCAATAAGCATATCATTTCCCGTATGTTTCCCCGCTTTGACTGTGTAAAGTAATTTCCGTAATGAGTTCTCAACGCTCTCGCTCTCTTTCCCCCGCACACTCCCTCGCTTTCAGCACTTGAAAGTGTTTTGGATTCGCATTTGAGTTTGTGCCTGTGCATAAACCACAGCAGCAACAACAATCATCCGCCATGTATGTCAAGTTATGATATTGTAAATTACTTTCGCTTTGTTTGGGGAAACATGGCACGCCTCATTTTATGCTGGGCTGCTGCAAAACAAATCAATCATGCGCCATGTGGAGCCTACTACCAAATCGCACACACACAAACAAATTAATTATACAAAAATTTTGTATACGCACACTTAAGCACTATATAAACGCTTTGGCACAGCATCAATTAAGCAACTAGGACCCCAATCTACTTAATTGCTTAATTTATGCCCGAAGCGACAGTTGCAGGACCTCTCTCTGTGCGGCGAGAAATTGGATTAACTTGTTTACGAGTAGCGCCGCCCGCCTCTGTCAGCCGCGGCGACATTTAAGGTTCTTTATGGAATCGCGAGAGAGAGTCGCACACTGGCAATGGGGCTGGCAATGGGATTGTCCCCGTCTCGCAATGAAATAATTCTCCTGCACTGACAAAAGGGTGCAACATTTTTGGCACTAAATTGAAAAGCAGCCAAATTGCCACTTATGCACAAATGTCAAGGCTTTAAGACTTAAAGCCCGGCCGGGCACTGTTTCATTATCATGATTTTTGTATATGGTAAATTGACTTCGGGCAGCAGCAGCAGCAGCAGCAGGTGTCGCTTGGACACCCTCTCTCGGGGGATTTATGTTTCCTGCTGCTTTCATCCGGTTGGACGATGCTAATTAAAAGTTTGCGCAAAACTTTCTTCATGTTCTGTGTTGCCATTTTGTCACCAAAGTGCGCCAAAATTTGCTTAAAATCGCTTTTTAAATTCTGAACCGCGCTCGGAAAAAAAAATTACTGCAAAGTATGCAAAAGAAAGACTCGGCCAAAGAGAAAGCGCATAATAAATGCTCAAACTTTTTAATTGGCAAAACAATAAAAATGATAATAAATGAAATTAAGCGACACAGAAATATGGCCAAAAGTTTGCATTGTAGAGAAATTTGTTAAATTGTTTTGTGGAAGGCGAAATGTAGGGCTTAATTTTTTGTTCAAATCGCCTTAAATTGCTTTTAAAAGTACAATTTAAAATGTGTATTTCTTATCTGAGCAGGATCAAAGTTAATTATAATTTCATAGCCCGGCAACAACAACAAACAGCAGCAAGGTACAGCGGCAACTCTGGGCTAGATAAAAGGTTTTCTGGGTAGAGCAGGCTTGCCCCGGTTTCTAAGCTGAGGACAGCGGATTAGGCTCTGCCTACTAAACTTTTTCATTTAATTATTTTTCTTACCAAATACTTCACTTAATCCGCCCCTCGCCACCCCCCCCTTCAAATTTGTTTATTCCCAAAAATGACAAATTACCGCACACTGAATACATATTTCATTGAGGGATTGTATTACATCAGACGGGGTTCACTCTCTTTCATGCGCTTTGCATATTCATTATGGATAATCATGCCTTAAGTGGTCAACGGCTTCTGATGCTCCTGCGTTGTGTCACGTGCCGGGCATTAAGCCTCATCTCTATGAGAAACGGGCGGGCGGGCGGCTTATAAATAATATTTCAATAATGAGCCTTGCCTACATTCTCACTCTCTCTCTCTCTCGCACATTCACTCTCTGTTTTGTTTTATGCGTGGCAGGCACATTAATTTTGCATTTCACTGCAGCCTTTTAGGGGCTTGGTCCTTTTTTTTTTCTCCTTGTGCGCTCCACAGAACTTTGTGCATAATTTGCGCATAAAATATCATGACCACAACAGTTACACGCACATTACCTGAGCGTGTGTACGTGGGCGTCTGGCATTAGGGTTATAACATTAAAAGCTTTGCTTTATGTGCCCCAAAAAGTATGCCACAAATTTCAAAGTCACTACTAAAAGGGATACCCCATGAATTCAATAGATGGGACCAAATAAAAGTTTGCTGAGTTTAGTGAAATTCGAATTTCACAAATGTATTTGAGTAATATGCTAATTTTATTCAAGGCTGCGAGAGGCTCCGATATATTTGTAAAGATGAAAACTTTAGGGCATATTTTGTTAAACTAAACGACGAGTGTTGCATATTTACGGGTATGGCTAGGCCAGTTGGAAACGGTGACACTTTATTAAAAGTGATTTTATATGGGCGATCTTAAGTACATTACAGGTACATTAATAAATTTGTCAAGTTTTTGATAGAGGGAAGCATTTCCGACCACATAAAGCATATATATTCTTGATCAGCACAGCGAGCTGAGTTGATTTAGCCATGTTCGCCTGTTTCAATGCCATCTCCTCCGTCAGTTTGAAAGCTATCTTCACCAAACTTTGCACGAAGTCTTTAAATATAAATGCGCTGCACATTTGTCGAAAACGGCCGTATCGAATGACTATAGCATATAGCTGTCATGGGAACAATCGGTCGAAATACTAGTTTTAGTGAGAAAAACCTTTTTGTTTTCAATGGAAACGTCTGCAAACTTTGTATTTTCTAGCTTGCCATGCTTTCCCATGATTCTACTAAGTTTGGTTCAAATCGAACATCTTTTTAGTATAGCTGTCATAGAAGAGTATAGTCTGAAAAGTAGTCTCAGTGAGAAAAACTTTTTTGTTTTCAATGGAAACGCCTCCAAACTTTGTTATTCTTAGTTTGCTATACTTTCCCTTGATTTGACAAAGTCTGGTCGAAATCGGAGAGCTATATAGTATAGCTTCCATAGAAAAGTAGAGTCCAAAAAGTAGTCTTAGTTAGAAAAACATGCTGCACGGGTATACAAGCTTCGCTCAAGCCGAAGATAGTTTCTTCTAATGAAAGGATGCCAGGAAATAGTTGTATTGGTTGAACTAATCCATATTATGAATCCTTTAATTATTTGTAAAAGTGAACGAATGTGTTTGTATGTTTTCTTGTATGTTTGTATGTTTGTATGTTTGTATGTTTGTATGTTTGTATGTTTGTATGTTTGTATGTTTGTATGTTTGTATGTTTGTATGTTTGTATATTTGTATATTTGTATGTTTGTATGTTTGTATGTTTGTATTTTTGTATGTTTGTATGTTTGTATGTTTGTATGTTTGTATGTTTGTATGTTTGTATGTTTGTATGTTTGTATGTTTGTATGTTTGTATGTTTGTATGTTTGTATGTTTGTATGTTTGTATGTTTGTATGTTTGTATGTTTGTATGTTTGTATGTTTGTATGTTTGCATATTTGCATGTTTGCATATTTGCATGTTTACCTGTTTGCATGTTTGCCTGTTTTGCATGTCTGTATGTGCAAAGCCAGATCTTGCAAGTTAACATTGGTTTAATGAAAGGGTTTCCTCTGAGAGACAAGAAAACGATTGTTTCGCGGAATAAAAAGAGGTATCTTCTAAGGAATAACAAGGGCTAAAAAGGCGTTTCTTTCTGATTATAGGAGTTAAAAATGGGGTTTTCCTTAAACTTACCCCTCAAACTATGGCCAAACTCTTTGCTTAAGTTTCTAAAACACGACAAGTTCAACCTTGTCTGAAATTTCAATTTCTTTTTTTATGTATTTGCCAACTACTTTTAACTGAGAGCATTTCTGTTCGGAGGTAAGCTTAATTTTGTAATAAGGGCCTAAGAAAATGCCACATAGTAGTTTGTGTTAGTGAAAACCGCGTGTCAAGGCCAGCAGGTGTACGTAAGTTTTAGGACTCTAATAACTCAACAAAACAAACTATAAACTTCATCTAGAGACAACGAGAAGCTTCCACTAATTGCACTTCAGTACCTAGAACATCACCCAATACCAAGACAAAAACCATCCCAATATGTCAAGGGTCAAGAAGTCAACCAAAACCAGGCCTATTCTCTGGCCCTGTCCGCCAAATTGTCTCTGCGGTTGACTTGACAACATATGCCATAAATTGTCAGCCATTTATCACAAAATAATGCTGAGGCCAGCAACAGCAGCTGCTGCTATTGCTGCTGCTGCTATTGCTGCTGCTGTTGATGTCCAATTCAGTTTGACTTGTGGCCCTCGCAAATTGATAAGTTTAATTAAATTTACACGCCCTCGGAGTCTTCATTTGGATTTTCATTAGTGGTGTCAGCTGGCTGCCAATTTATGGCCACATTTCGACAATTTGCTGTGGTCAGCCACATAACTTGGTCTATTTTTTGACACCTATTTTCGACCTTGCGCCGTTGCTGTTCTCTGACCTTCACATTTCCGTTGCCCGGTGGTGGCTATTTTGGTTTCTCTTGGGCCCCAAGTAGGTAAACAAATATTTCAGGCAGGAATTTGAGATAACGTTGAGCTGAAAATATGCGGCTTTGGTATTTTTTTTTATTAAAGCCTCAATTGAGCCTTAAATTTGGCAGTCAATTGCTGTAAAACTTGGCTTTGGCATAACCATAAGCCCTCAAATATGGACCCTCATTAAATACGCCTTAATAGTTGGGTCCTTTGGGACAAATCGACTAATTGGTTTTTCCAGAAACAAGGGGACACTTCGTTGCTGCTAGTTAACTAATTAGCTATTAATATTTAATGAATTGCCCGTGATTCGACGATGGGCGGATAACTCGATTTCCGGTCTCTGCTGACACCTATTTTCCGCCTTGGCGTCACATTTTCCTCAACCATTTTAAAATGTATCTGGCATTTCCGGCGACAACAGTCGACAGTCTATTAAATTCTCAAGCTAAAGCTTTCATTTGGCATTTTCTATTAGTGTTTATTTGCTTAGCAGAGAGGATATCCTCATTTGAGTCTGTGTAACCCGGCAACGTTTTATGGCCCGTGCTACCCCTCCCCCTCTCCCTCGTAGTTGGAAGCTCTCAGTCAGCAGATTCTGTTTAAGAGCGAAATTTTGCTAGGCATTTTGTGGGCACATTTCTTGTGAATTGTTTACCTTTTTTTTTGCCTTAGGGACAATCAATGTGAAAGCGGCCGAAAATTTTCTAAAAAAAAGAACACACACAGAAAACGCTACAAATGGTTTATAAAATGTTGTAAATACCTTTTTAACTTTAGTTTAATATACACTAATCCGATTTACCAGGTCTTTTTATCAATTGTATTTAAAAAAAATAAGCAAAATACAATCCATTATTGACATTTGGGGCTTAAAAAGTACAGCAAGTTAATGGGCGACATGGCGACCGTGATTCTGTGGTTAGTAAAAAAAAAAACTGAAAGTCCAGCAAAACAAGTCAAGGAAATTGATTTTATAAAACATTTAGTTGTCAGGGGACAAATAATGGCAACAGCTTGCCGGATTGCCATATAAGTTTCACTTATGCCTTCTAGTCTTTCTCACAACTACAACTACTGCAGAAGTTGTTGAAACTGATAGTTATGCAAGAAGGTAGTGAACTGTAAGGGCCTGAACCAGACACTTTGCTACGTTTCAGGTAGACACAACATAAAGTTTGTGAATAGTTGCCACAATATTGTGGTGGGCGCCTGGCTTAACCAGCTGAGTGGGGTTGCCACGGCTTCATTATGCTGTTGTTGAAAGGGTTCCATATGTGTGGATCCGTATCAATGGCCTAAAAATGTAATATATTCGCAAATCGAAAGGGTCCTTCCGGTTTTTATCCTATTTTCTCAAAACTACTCTACCTTTCTATGACAGCTATATTATATAAATGTTCGATTTGGACCAAACTTAGTGGAATCATGGGAAAGCATGGCAATCTTAGAAGGATAAAGTTTGAAGGCGTTTGCCTTGAAAACCAAGAAGTTTTTCTCACTAAAGCTAGTGTCTCGACCGATTATTCCTATGGCAGCTATAACCTATAGTCATCCGATTTTGACAAAACTTTATAGAATTGTGTGAAAGCTTATAAAATAAACATAAGCCAGTTTTAAAGAGGTTAACATTAAAAAAAAAAAAGTTTTTCTTACTAGGACTACTTTTCTCACTCTACTTTTCTATGACAGCTATACTATATAGATGTCTGATTTCGACCAAACTTGGTGGAATCATTGGAATTTATAACAAATTTAGATTTACAAAGTTTGGAAACGTTTATGTGGAAAACAAAAAAGTTTTTCTTACTAAGACTAATTTTCTAACCTTACTTTCCTATGGCAGCTATACTATATAGATGTCAGATTTCGACCAAATTTGGCAGAATCATGGAGAAGCATTGAAAACTAGTAATTACGGAGTTTGGAGACGTTTGCATTGAAAACAAAAAAGTTTTCCTCACTAGAACTAGTTTTTAGACCGATCGTTCCTATGGCAGCTATTTGTTATAGTCTTTCGATCTGGCCGGTTCCGACAAATGTGCAGCATATTTGTACCAGAAGACTTCCTGTAAAGTTTCGTTTAGCTTTCAAATAGACGGAGGAGATGGCATAGAAACAGACGGACAAATCTACTCAGCTTCTCATGCTGATCAAGAATCTATATACTTTATGTGGTCGGCAATGTTCACTTCTATGCGTTACAAACATCTGGACAATATCAATATGCCCTCTGCAAGGATATAAAAAGGCACAGGCCTTCTTAAAGTTAATAATAAATTAAGAGTGAACCACTGAATCGAACCGAAACCGTGGTTCAGTTAGGTCCCAAACCATGCAATGAACCGGGCCACCGACTAGAAGACATTGTGAACCACTAAACCAAACCATTCTTGACTTAAAAGTGGTTTGCATTCCTGCTTATATTCTGCATTCTTAAAATACGTAGTTAATGACTCTGAGTCTGATTTTCTCTTGCATTGCAACTCGAATGTTTGGCAAACAGAAGTCAGCTTAAGGATTCTATAAAATGCAAAGTATGAAATTAATAGCCAAAATATCAATTTGATACTCTCTGGGATTATATTGATACCAAAAAAACCAAAAAACTGGTTTTGGTTTGAATTTGATACTTGTTTATGTGACAAATATTTATACGCCAAATTCTAGTCTACGGAAAAAGGCGACCATAAAATTGTTTTTACCCAACCCAAACCCTGATCACAATCCTGCGTACTCTTCCGGCTTGAACACTGCAAGTTTTATCTTTCAGTTTGTCGTTAATAAACGCAGTCACAGCATCCAATTGCAGTGACAACAATTGCTGCTGTGCAGAAGCCGAATTGGCGAATAACTAACAGCAATGGCCACTGTTTTTGTCGCCTTTCCTTGCTTTGTTGATAGTATCTAAGGGAATCTAGTTATCCGTTATCCAATCTGCAGCAATTGCTTCAGCTAATTGCCTCACGCACTTCACTCCCCTTCTCCTACAATAAGTTTTTTAAGCTTGCCTAAAATTTATTGCATTCATAACGCACTCGTGTTACTGTGGCTTTAACTTGCCATCTTCCTTAGCCAAAAAAAAAAAACAGCTTAATTTATTTGACGCTTGCGTACTCATTTTCACCCTCGAGAGTTGGCTCATCTTCCTGCCAGCAGCAATGTGCGAAATAAACAAATGCCTGCTCATTTTGATGCACATTTTTACTGCTCATTAAATTCGCTTAACAACAAACATTAATAATTTACTTTTCGCTTCGTTTTCGGTATTTTTTTAGGGCTATTTGTTTGCTCACTAAAATGGTGTTTTTTTTCTTAATTTTGCAGAGGCGGCAGACAGCAGCAGCAATGCAACAAAGTGGAGACGCATAAAAATGCTCGCCGAGTGGACTTAGCAGGCCACATCAATTTTTGGCCAAAAAACCCAAAAAAAAAAAAAGGAAGGAAGGAAACTTAATTAAAACGCGTTTTGTCAGACACATTTCGGAGGACTTGTGCCTTGAGTAGAGGTTTATTTTGTGAGCAAACGACAAATGTGGACGCATTAATTGCACCGATCGCACACACACACACACACACACAGTTTCCCAGAGGATGGGGGCCAAAATGGAAAATGCAACTGGCTGGGCAATGTTATGGCTGCTTTTGTTGGGCTTTGGACCCAGTGTAGAAGGTCAAACCGACGAGCAATTAGTGTTGCTGCCAGTGGCAGAAGCCACGACAACCAGTCAAGGGATAACGTGGCCTGCTGTGTTGTTAAGCGGCAATTTAAATGCAGGAACAGCAGGAGCCATAAAAACTGATGAGCCACAGGTGGTGGCGACAAGGCCTACGGGGGAAATGGTAGGCAGCACAATGACAGCGGCAACACCTCTGAGTGCTAAGCAAAAAACTATTGACACAACGGCAGCAATTGAGTATATAGAGGCAATATCCGGAACAACAGCAGCAGCAACAGCAGCAGCAACAGCAATTCCCACAACAATAAAAACGGCAGCAGCAACATCAAAGCCAATGTCAATGCCAATCGACTTGGCCAATAAAACTGTGAACCAAACCGAAATCAAATTCAATATGAAAATGAAAATACTGGCAGACACCGAGAAGGCGTGGCCGGCCACAACAACAACAGCAGCAACAAAGGCCCTACCCACACCTCGTTGGTTGGGAGCCAGCAATATGGCACAGTTTGTAGCCAATGCTTTAAGCAATCCTTTGGCCAGCTCCAGCTCCAGCAGCAGCAGCAGCAGCTCCTCGAGCTCTGTGTGGCCGGTAAAGCATGCCGCCGTACTGGAAGGCGACGTTATACTTGGTGGCCTAATGATGGTGCATTCGCGTGAGGATAGCATCACTTGTGGACCCATCATGCCTCAGGGTGGCATTCAGGCCCTGGAGGCAATGCTTTATACCCTGGATCAGGTGAACAAGCAGCAACTGTTGCCAAATATTACACTGGGCGCACATTTGTTGGATGATTGCGATAAGGATACGTATGGCCTGGAGATGGCTGTGGATTTCATTAAAGGTGAGTTAAACTTTGCGCTCTCTAAATTGAATTCGAAACTAGCTTAAATCAGGGTTCGCACATCCGAATATTTTATCACACACACGTCTGACTAGCGGCTACAATCTGCAGTTAAATTTCTGGTTAGTTTTTACCTTTTTACTGCCATGCAACAAGGTGGCAAAATTTGCATAGTTTTGTGATGAATTTATAATTTTCAGCAAATATACGCCAAATGCAGCTGCAGTTGCTCTCAATCTCAAATCCTTTTTTTTGTTTGTTTGTTTGTTTGCAAACCGCAGGGCTGTTTCGGCATTTGTATGCAATTGAAATATGGAAATGTTGAACGCTTTAATTTAAACCAAAATTTTTAATAAAATGCCAAGTGAGATCATAAATCAACGGGAGGCCGGGCGGCGGGCGACACAGAAAAAAAAACAAACAAAAACATGACAAATTACTCCATAAAACAATGTGCTGTGTGTAAACTGTATGGCAAGTGTGAAGGAATTAAGTATATTTATTGTTATTTTAATAAATATTTTAAATATGTAGCAAAAGATGCGTAAATTGTGTGAACTGTGTCCAGTGCTGGCACCGTGTTGTTGCCGTGGTGTGCTTCATTACAATTCAATTTGGCCAATTGTTTGTGTATTTGCATAACCAGTTGAGGGGAAAGCACTAAGGCACACTCCACATCCACCTGGGTTTGATTTAATCAATGCCTTTTCTTTACAAATTGAAAGCAATTGGCTTGTCAACATTTAGCGGTTAGTTAATTGGCATTGGCACCTCTTACTTTCTGCTGTAAACTTACAGGCAGATATGTTGGCTGTATTTTGGGACTGTTATGTTACAGTTACATGAAAGCTTTCTTACTTGATTTTGGGTTTGAGTCTTGACTAACCCATACAGAGACGGTTAATGTTAACTCACAGATATGTTTCATGTTTTGGGACATGTTTGTTACATGCTTTTTTGTGGTCAAAATGGAGCTGGACTTAAGCCAATTTGTGTGCTTTAGTTGCCTACATCTTAGTCAATTATCTATCTAAATCTATCCCCGTTTCAGGGCAATGATATTACCATCTGCACCACCGCTGTTTTGGTTTGCTAAGAGCTTTTTTATGCTTTAAAAAGCATACTAATTTTTGCAGCCATCTTAACTAGGCCTGCAGCTGTGCTAAAAGCTTATCAAGTGATTGAGTTCGAATCCCAGACAGTTTATAGTAAATAATACCAATTTCAAAAAGTCTTAGAGTTTTACAGAATAAAGCATAGAATATAGAATAGAATAGAATATAGAACAGAATATAGAATAGACGAGAAAGCTAAGCTAACTTCGTCTGGGCCGAAGTTTTTATACCCCTGCAAGTGCTCGGTTAAATATTTTCAAAAAATACTCTTTTTCCCATTTTCTGACCGATCGTTCGTATGGGAGCTATATGATATAGTTATCCGATTTGAACAAAAATTTGTAGAACTATGTGAAAGCATGTGAAACAAACAAATACAAAATTGCAGGATGCTACCATTAAAAACAAAAAAGTTTTTCTAACTAAGACTGTTTTTCAGACCTATCTTTTGTATGGCAGCTATACCATATAGTTGTCCGATTTCAATAAGACTTGGTAGAGTTATAAAAAAACATAGAAAACCTCCGATTACAAAGTTTGGAGAAGTTTCCATTGAAAAGAAAAAAGTTTTTCATACTAAAACTTGTTTTTCGACCGATTGTTCCTATGGGAGCTATGAGATATAGTCATCCGATCCGGTCGTTACGAGCATATTAGTAGCGTACAGCAAAAAGAAGACTCTGTGCAAATTTTCAGCTCAATAGCTTTAAAACTGAGAGACTAGTTCGCGTAGAAACAGACAGACAGACGTTCGGACAAAGCTCAATCGACTCAGCTCGTCACCCTGATCAAGAATATATATAGTTTACGGGGTCGGAAATGAATATTTCTATGCGTTGCAAACTTCTGGGCAAAATTATAATAAGGGTATACATATAGAATAGTCTATATATATATATAGTTAACCAAACAAACCAAACATCAACATCAGAGGGAACAAGCCGAGCAACTTGTGCTCAAGATGACTACAATCGTCGCGAAAAACAGGACATGAATTGCTTTTCTCACTTTAAGTGCAATGTTTTCACTTCAAGAACAAATTTTTGAGAACTTAAGAACTTAATTTGAGTCAAAATATTCCGTTTTAGAAAACATTTTAAGCTCAAACGGGTCAATCATTTGAATAGAACTTGATGCAAGGTTATAAATGGATTCTCACATTCTGGAGAATCTCTTTTATATGGATGGCAATTTAATATTACCAAATTTATAGATATCCATAAATCTTTGATATAACTTACAAGTGCTTAAGCTAAGCTGCTGTTAATTCCGCTCACATATATTTCCTAAAATCAGAGGCAGAGACTACATCGACTTAAGCAATAAACCTTCTCGTTCCGAGATTTTAGATTAGCTTTCTTTCTTATCTGAGTTCTCCGAAGAGTCAACTCACTGTAAACTGAGTTTATTATCACCTATCTCAAATGAGAACTCTACAAGTGAAAGTACAGCTGCAGCTGTATCTGTATCTTAAAGTATTATGACCAATGTGTGTTGGTAAATTGTATTTTTTTTACGAATTCTGAGTGGAAAGCCTTTATGGAAAACCATCTGCTGAAAACGGATTATCTTTGACACTGATAAAGCTAGCTTTTTGAATACTTTTGCCAGTCCTTCATATATTTAACTTAAGAAGAATCTGTTGCAGACTTTGTTTAAGAGTGGCCACTTTTCGAAATGTTCTGTACTTTCGGACCTGGTCACCCTTAAAGAAGCTGAGCAATGGGAATAAATGCTGACCAATACAACGATTTGGTTCTTCCTCCTTTTCGAACCATGCCATATCTTATCGACTTCGGTCAATTTGCGAAGATATGAAGCTAAAAAGGTGGCTTTTAGCTAAAATTAGAAAACGGTTTTTGGTTGTTAAAGAAGTTTTCTTACGCCCTGCCAGCTGCTCAATGGATTTTCCCTGATTTTAGAGCATTCTATGCATTTGTAACTCATTTCTGCTTAGCATTCTTTTAAAGCAGTGGTGGGCATCATATATGAGTTTGGGAGAAAGCCAATAACACCAACTGCAAGAACAACCCCTATTAGCGAGGCTTGATTTGAGCATCCAGACACTCAAACTGCATATATTTGTTTAAGCAACTATCTCTATTTTGGAGCAAGGGAGGAAATGGGTCAAGGGTCAAACCAATCTAATTGATAACTTATCTTTTACAAACCAAATAAGCAGCTATAAATTTTAGTCTTGAGCTCGTTTGGTTGCTGGCAAAAAAACGCCCTCAGACTTTGCTTTTTGCATTTTTATGACAGACTTAAAGCCAACTAAATTTAATTTCCATCTTATGAAGACTAAAACGATAATCATATTTTATGTAAAGCTTATAAAATGTTGAAGATTTATACAATCAGTTGATGTCTCGAGTGCAACTTTTATACAAGTACTTCTCCTTTCTCTTACATGTTTGATGGCTGCCGGGAAATCTATGAAGGCTACTAAAAATATATATATATATAAATTCTTTATGCAGTCTTAAAATACTTTACGAGCTTGAAGATGGAACCGCCAGTATTAGCGAGACTGAAACACAGAGACTGACCCAGTTAGTTGTAAATTGAAATTTTATTCTACCAACCCACAGAAAACACACACACGCACATGGACACACGCACCCTCATCAAAAGGAGCAGGCATAAAAAAGAATTTATTTACCATGACGTTTCGCGGTGGCAACTCTGGCCAGTTTCGAGCATGGAGCTTATATTATTTTAATTCGATGGGGGGGGAGGGAACTCAGCTCAGAGCAACTGTTGTTGTCGCTTAATGGAATTTGCCGCTTATGCGTTACGCATGCCGCGCATTATCCTTTTCTACGCTGCCTTCTTGCCTTCCTGCCTTCCTGCGTGCTGTTTCCTGTGAAATTTAAGCTTTGCTTTTGTCTGTGCTCTTGGCAAAAACTTGACAGGCTCAACTTGTTTTTTCCTTTTGTTTTTTTTTTTTTGGTGACTTCCTTGAGAGCCCATTTCACATGTGCGTGTCGGATTGTGTCTGGCTAGGTTTTTATTGGCCTGCTTTGTGTCTAGTTTTGGTGTGGCTAATTTATGTGCTCTTTAAGTCAATCGAGTTAAATTTAAATAACTTTTCATTCAAAGTTGTCTCCTTTATGTGTGTGTGTGTGTGTGTGTGCGACTGGTCTTGAGTTGACCCCCTTCAGGCTGCTGCTGGACTCTGCTCGGTTGTGCTTTTTGTTACCTGAAAACATTATTGTGGCTTATCGTTGACCTGGCTGGCAGTTTGGTTTACTTATTTCTTATTCCTTTTTTCTTTTTTTTTGTATTCCCTGCGCCCGTCGGCACTTGAATGTTTATTTAGTTTACAAAAGCGGCTTCAGCTCCAGTTGCCGTATTTGTTACATTGTCTAGCAGTTGAGGATTGGATTGTATGCAGCAATTTGTATTATATTTTTGTATGCACTCGGAGTGCAGCAATTCAGGATTGTCAAATAAATGTAGCCATTGTGCTGCTGATGAATCTTGATGCTGCTGGATTGCCTTTATACGCATCGCAGCACCCAAAGTTGATGGTCGGAAGGAATTTTTAAGTGTGCCATGGATAAATTTCAATTTCATTTCTAATTGTTCTTTTTGAGTTGAGGTTGAAAATGGTGCAGTAAATGTCAAAAAGGCCTACGCCACTGCCATGAATGCAATTGGCAGCTTTCACCGAGTAGTCCACTCCCTCCCGCCCTGTTGCATGCATAATTTTCATATAATATTGCATAATTGCAAGCCACATGCCGCACAATTTGGTTCAGCTTCAGTTACTGCATTACGTATACGCCGCATTAAACGCCTGTTGGCCAGTTACATCATTTAAATCGCTGGGGGCCACAGCATATGTAGAGATTTGCATGGTTTTGTCCATCAATTTTAAATGGAAAATTACATTATGTTGTGTATTGTTGTATTGTTAACATTGTTTGGGCAAATTCGGAGAAGTTGTGTTAACAAATTGTACAACTTATTGAATTAATCAACGAAAAGAGTCGCTCAAGCATAAAAAAAAAACCTTCTCTTGTTCAATTTTGATATTATATGTAAAAGTATTTATAAAATCTGCACTTTTGTATGTTTTATTTCATCATTTGGCTGTGTTCTGTTACCCCTGTATAACAGTTTAGCTGCCCCACTTTCTCCAGGACATGCTAACAAGTGTTTGTTCCATTCATAAATTTAAGACGAATCGTGTCCTGTGAACTGTGCTACAAATTTAGCACACTCGTCTCCTGTCGTGTGGCTTCGTTTTTAGCACTTGTAGGCGATACCACTGTAGGCCAAAAGAATAGCAGAGTCAGTCACACGCCGGTCCTTCATCCATGCAGACGTTTGGCATGGGTAGAAATTTGATTTATTTTTAAATAAGTTGGTTAAAGCGAGCGGCAAAACAGTTGTAAAGTGAATTTGTTTGAAAAAAAATAATAGGAATAAATCCTTAATTTGTTAAATAATAAATATAATTGTCTTAGGCGTTAGCTTGGCATAACATTGAGACTGATTTGCTTGTGTGTTAACTTAGAACAGTTTTTGTAAATATTTAAATTTAAAATACTAATATATTCCATCAGAAACCAATACCAATTCTGACCCAAATCAAAAGGAAACATTCATAAAGTGAAGTTATAAATTCAAAACAAAATAAAAGTAGGCAAACATAAAGAAACAAAGTACAAATCAGCATCAATTAACGAGAACCTATATTCAAACATCTTTACAGCAAAGTCGGACAAACTTTAAAGAATTATCTAACTAATATACAAATTTGTTTCTCTTTATTCATGATGTAGTCCTTGGCTGATTCATTTAACTATTCCTTAAGTCGTCTAATTGATTCATTCGCTGTGACAAGGCATAAGTGGTTACTTGTTGGCTAATTTCACTGTTTATACACAAACAAATAATCTTGATAAATGCACTTGAAAGTATGCTATGCTTTTGAATATTACAATTCTTTTGTTTATATATTTGGCTTATTACTTATTTATTTTGTATACCCTCAACTAGTCCAGCAATCTGAGTGACTCATTAACTCATTGCAACTGTTGATTACTTAAATAAATAAAGTAGGCATACTTTTAGGGGTATTTATCATGAATTTTTTGATTTTAGTTTATAAACGGGCTAATAGTATCACTGTGCGTGCAATTTTTATACTCTGTACCGTAGGTACATAGAGTATTATAAGTTTGTGCAAAAGTATGTAACATCCAGAAGGAAGCATCTCCGACCCCATAAAGTATATATATTCTTGATCAGCATCAACAGCCGAGTCGATATAGCCATGTCCGTCTGTCCGTCTGTCTGTCCGTATGAACGCACAGATCTCAGAGATGGTAAGAGATAGAGGTTTGACGTGTATGGGACATATGCTTCTTATGTCTGCAGGCAGATCAAGTTTATTTTCAATTTTGGCCACGCCCCCTCCCGCCCCCGCAATTTAGAAAAAACGTCATATCTCCCACAGTTTTGAAGATAGATGGCTTGTTCCTTCTGGACATATTTAGTTATTAGAATAACTTATCGATCCGCCAACGGAATGAAGAAGATCGGATGAACGGTTTTCGAGTTATGATCAAAAGACAAAATTTCTTCGTACAGAGTATGTTATAGTCGGGCTTGACCGACTTTCTTTCTTGTTTAACATAATCACTGGCAATTAAAAAAAAAAAACCTTCCTACATCTTTGTTCTTTCTAATCAAAGTGCTTTCAATAACCAAGAGCCACTGAAACTCAAGCATACAAGTCGGTTAAGCTCTATTAAAGTAATCCCCTTTAACTAACAAAGTTCAAACATTCTCACAGTTCCCCTAAGTTTATACATTTATAGCAAAACAGCCATGAAACAGCTGATCCAATCTCTTTGCCTAAGTATTTTATGCTGTTAGAGTAGCGAGACTGAATTGTAATATGCCTACAACTCCACCATAGTCAACTGATCTTAATCAATCTAGGTGCATCAATATTAAAAATCTGAAAATAATAAATTTACTTGGCTTCACACAGCCCAAAGGGCCAAGCCAAGTTCTACTCAATACCTTGGCTTGTGTGCTTCTTATAGTTTTCTCACAAGAAAAATTGACCTACAGTTTAATGGCGTATCCGATCAGCCAGGTGTAGGAAGCTTTTTCCGGCTAGATACTTCAAAGCTGGCGCCAATAGCTGGTGAAGGTGACCGGGTGTGTAAGTTTTTGAGGATAAAACTTTTTGATTAGATATCCCATGACTTCTTGCACACCAGGCACACACACTGTCCGTTGCACCATCATGTGGGTATATAAGTTTCCTTAAACTGCGGTTAAGAAAGGTGGCGTTTCTAAAATGAAAGGTATAAGTAAAGTAAATTGGCTAAGGTTGCCATATCTGAGAGTGACAACGCACACTCCCACTTAGGCCGCTTTGAGCACATTACGTTGCCAAATGTATTCCCTGCTAACCCTTTATTTTACTCCTTACTAAACCAATTCTAGTTGTTATTCTAAGTTAATTGTCAACGAGAGGTTGAGTAGGTACCGTTGACCTCAGTACGGGGCAATGTTAGACAAGATGTTGTACTGTTTCCTCATCTTCTTCCTGAGCGTGCAACATGTCCACCGATAAGACACTGACCCGTCATGGTTCCCACTAGAAACGATATGTGCCCCCCTTTGTGGCCTAAAAGCCTGTTGGTACACTTTAGGTTCAATTTTGGTCACCTAAGTCTTGCCACCGCACAGGAGAATCCTCAGAGCGGCGAAGTTTTGTAGCTTTTGTGCGGAGCTTATATGTTGCCATAAGCATTCCTATTGTGCTCTAATCTAAAAAAAACTCGATGGTGATACATATTCTGGCCAATGTGTCCGCAGACCCATTTCCTTATATGTTGCCATGTCCAGGCACCCATTAAAGGTGCATACAAAAGTATTCTGCAGTCTTGATTTTGTATTATTGGTGTATGAGTCAAGTGCTTAAAGGGCGACTACACAATCTGAGTATATGAAGACGAGTCCTTCTCTGATCAATAATGTTCTATGGTAGGTGTCAGCTTCCTAAATAGCAACTATGTCCTACAGAGCTCAGGAAGGCGAAAAGAGAAGTTCAAATTGCCCTGTTCCTACTTTTTCGTCGAGTTTAGAACCTTTCATATAGAAGTTGATGACATTAGCTCTGAGGTGGGGAAGATAGTCCTTCTTTTGTATGCTGCTTAGCTGCTCCATAGCTGTTCTGCTTGTTCTCTGTTCCCTTAAGTACTTAAATTACTATTGCAAAGTCTACTGATGATAGAACTGACAGCTTATTAAAACAGCTTTACCTAAAAGAAACACAACTTTCGCTCACAATTTGTATGTTTCCTTGAACATTTCATTGTTCATTCCAAGTACATATCAGAATTTAACGTTTGAAGATAAATGAATTCTCAAACTTATGACATTTGAGAAGCCTTCACTTCTTGACTGGACAGCTTAATACTTAGTTTAGTATTTGCTACTTGTTTTTTGATCTGTAATTAATTAAGTTTTCCCCGAGGTTCAAGTAAAAGTTCATAAATCTCTCGTCTCGCCTAGACTTTACTGCCCTTCCGCATCCCTTTTTCCTGGCATCAGAACGAAAAAAGTAAAAACGAAAGAAAATGTATAAATCTTATCAACAGCAGAAAACTAATTTCAAGATTCAAAATAGAAAAACAAATTTAAGACAGAGACTTGATGCTTGGAAACCTTTCATTTCCATTTTGTAGCAAGTGCCAAGAGCAGGCCAAGGCTGGCTGGCTGGTCTGCTCTCATTCCCAAAAAGGACAAAACAAATATTAATTAATATGAATTCCCTTAGAAAAAAAAAAACACACAAAATCCGAAATGAAGGAAGAAAAAGTTGGCCAAAAAAAAGTTGTTGCTTTGCTTTATTTTCTACCTTTAATTATAAGTTGTTTTAAATTTTTTTTCTAAAGTTGATTTGGTGGGTGAGTAGGCAGTTTTTTCTGTGTGGAATAGAAAAAGTTTGTCAAGAGCGAGGGAGAGAGAGAGAGTGAGAAATTTGTCCATTAAAGTGAAATATATCAACATACACCAACATAGGTGTGCGTCTGTGTGATAAACCTTTTATTTAACAGAGCAATTGGAGTCATTTGCATGTAATTAGAAAATTATGCAAAAGTCATCATGTGTGTGTGTGTGTGGTTAGATAAGAGTTCCTGTGTGAAAATTACATTTGCCCAACCATTAAGGAAATTCAATTTCCCCAGCCTGTCCCCAAATTTCATTCCATCTTAATTTTAAGCGTATTACAAATGGTTTCCTCTCTGATAATTGGCCAAGACACTGGGACTTTGGTGCTTAGGCCAGGAGCGGCAGCAGCTTAATGCCTGACCAGCAAATTTTTATGATAGTTTTGTGGCTCCAAGTCACGTAGGCTGAATGATAAATGCTGTACTCGGCATTCCCTAAGGCAGCTGTTGACAAAACATTTTCAATAGGGATTCTCATTTGACCTTTGTCTAGCCATAAAACAGACTATAAATACGAATTACGAGGGCAGTTCTGAGCTTTAGTCGGAGAATAATTCACTGCCGGCAAACAAATTCTGTCTGTATGTATGTTTTTTTTTTATGTTTTTGGCAGCAGCTGGCGAAACTCTTAAATCACAATCATTGCAATCATGGCCAGCATATTTCGTTTAAATGTCAATTGGCTAGCAATTTGCTTAAAATGCTTACACAATCAACAACAACGAGTTGACATTTCAATATATGAAAATTCTCTATCTCTCATAATTATGATTATGCCCGCATCCCACGTGGCGTATGCGCAATAATTAAAATAAATAAATGCTCCTAATGAGCAGGCAACGTGTTGAAGATGACCGCACACGCACACACACAGTAGCATATTAATTTATTTATGGCCTATTTGGGAATGGCAATGGGTGAACCCTGCCACTGTGTACCTGTTGCCACAGACATACCATAAATTCTCATGAGTAAAATAATTAGAAAATCAAATAAATGGCAGACGTTGACTGAACACACGTGGAACAGGGGTAAAGGCAAATAAACTAAGACACCGCCAGGCGGGTGGGCGGCCGCCACGGAAATGGCGTAAAACTTTAACTGGCGTATCAAAGTTAATTCCAGGAAAAACTTTTACTTGGACTGTGGCCCACAGAATATATGTTTCCGAAATGGTTTCCGCTTACATTTCACCACAACTTATGGAGGGCCGGGTGTTTTTTTTTTTGTTGGGGGTGAAATTTATACAGTTTGAGCACCATTTTTTTCCATTGGCAGCTGGATGTCGCTTGATAAATTGGGTTTTTGGTCAATTTTTTTTCCATAAAGGATGAGGCATGTTATCTATTAGACTGTTGAGTGTTATGATTTTTGGTTTATTATTCTCTCCGACCACATAAAGTATATAGCTCGATGAGCTGAGTTGATTTAGCCAGGTCTGTCTGTCCGTCCGTCTGTTTCTATGCTATCTCCACCGTCGGTTTGAAAGCTGTCTTCAACAAACTTTGCACGAAGTCTTTTAGAACAATTAAGCTGCACATTTGTCGGAACCAGCCGGATCGGATGACTATAGCATATAGCTGTCATAGGAACGATCGGTCAAAAAACTAGTTTTAGTAAGAAAAACTATTTTGTTTTCAATGGAAAAACCTCCAAACTTTGTATTTCTTAGTTTGTTATGCTTTCGCGTGATTCTACCAAGTTTGGTCAAAATCGGACATCTATATAGTATAGCTGTCATAGAAAAGTAGAGTCTGAAAAGTAGTTTTAGTGAAAAAAACTTTTTTGTTTTTAATGGAAACGACACCAAACTTGGTATTTTTTAGTTTGCTAGGCTTTCCCATGATTTTGCTAAGTTTGGTCCAAATCGGACATCTATTTAGCATAGCTTTCATAGAAAAGTGGAGTCTGAAAAGTAGTTTTAGTAAGAAAAACTTTTTTGTTTTCAACGCAAATACTTACTTATTTGATATACTTTCAAACAATTCTACAAAGTTTTGTCAAAATCGGATGACTAAAGCATATAGCTGCAGTACGAATAATCGATCGAAAAAGTAGTTCTACTTAGAAAAAGTTTTTTGTTTTAAATGGAATCGACTCCGAATTTCTTACATGTACGTTTGTTAGGCTTTTGCATGATTCCACAAAATTTGGTCGAAATCGGACCTCTATATAGTATAGTAAAGTACGGTCCGAAACGTATTCTTAGTTAGAAAAACGTTATTTTTCTCTTTTAAAATTGGTAACAATATCAAAGTTCCCAAATTTTGAGTTAAGTATCAAGTTATCGTGCACTGGAAAATCGTGAGCGTAGCTTATAGTTGGCCCTGAATGACTTAAGAGATTCTCCCTTATGTTAAATGACAGAGTATTAACATTACCGTTAACATATTGCCATTATCTAAGTTGACAGCGCCAGCTGCTTCACAAGTGTCTAATAACTCTTCACTTATTAACAGAGTATTAACATTAGTGTTGGCATATTACCATTATGTAAGCTATAAGCTGCAGCGCTTATTATAACCCTAATAACTTTGTCAATTATTAAGAAAATTTTAGTCACAATTTGAAATAGGGGTCTACATACTCTACATATGATTGCTGTAGCTCTACTAGGCTTCAAGATCTAGGTGTACATAATATTAGAAGGACGGGCAGAAGAACATGGCAATTTTTGGATCAATTTTAAGGCTCCTTATATCAAATATCGATATGGAAAACTAAGATTTTTGATATTATGGATGTTGGAATTTTGAAAAATATTGACAACCCTACCCTACCCTACAGAATATGAAAAAACTCAGAGCCAAAGATTTTTGATTTGTAAATCGTTTCAAAAATGAACTATTTCTGTATCAGCTTCTAAGTGTTGATACTGCAAGCCTTATAAGTATGTAAACAACAGAATATGTTAAGCCTGTGTTAAGTTAGGCTATGTTAAGCTGATGAATAAATTAGTCTCTCCAGGTCCACCCAACCATTTTGGTTCGCCTTGTCTCTCGCACCTTGATAGAATATAGCCACCTCCTTACACTTTATATCAAGCACCTATCGATTCTATCAGGCTTTATATCTGCCTTTTTACTATACAAGTCAAGAATCGTCCAAGCCCTAGGCATAATCTTAAGCTCAATGTTTTAAGTAATTGGCAAATTCTGCACACTTAACCGTAACTTTTAGCATCTCTGCATGAAGGAAAATATATGAAGGACAAAGTTTTTTTCTCACTTTCTTTGCGGCTGCAACTTTTGTGATTAAGTTAATTTGACAAGCCGAGTTTGACAGGTTTTCTGGACCTGTCAGCAGCAAAAAAAAACAAAAGAAAACGCAGGTAATTTCCTAGCTCAACTTCTCAGCGCATTTGGCAAATTGCTCACATTTCAGCAAAATGCATTTTTCAGTATATTTCTTTTTTTTTGTTTGCCCCCGAAAGCAATTTGCTAGAATTGTGTTAGCATAACTTTAACTTGCACTCGCCCCGCCCCCCCCTTGGCCCGCCTCCGATAAGCGTCGCTAATTATGCAGTTTTTTAACGACCTTTTTTTTATGACTGCAAGAAAGTTTTGCCATTTGTGCGGAAGAATTTGTTGTTTTATGGCGTCCGCTGCAAGTGGCCAGAGTTATAATTTTAATTGTATTCAGATAAGATTTTAATGGGCACTGCACAGAAATAGAGGCAAATAGAAAGGAAAGGACAGCTGGCGAGGAGCTTGGCAACTAGTTTCGGTGATCTCAGTGTTGGCTGCGTTGCTCATGTAAACATGACAATTTTGTGTGAGTTATACGTTTAAGCGCTGCCGGCACACCAAAGTATGCTATGAAATATTTTGTGCTTAGTGGTGTGGCCTCGCGTTCCTGTTCCTGCACTGCTATTTTTCGGCGGAGATTAAGCGGCCTGTGTGTGTGTTTGTGTTTGTGTGGCCAAATAAAAAAATAAAAACCCTGGCAAAATGCTAAGCATGCTTGAAACTGCCAAACAATAGACAACAGCAAACAACCATAATGATCTTTTTGTTGCACAGACATGTGCGCCAACTGGAACTGGTTGAGGAAGAAAAATACAAATACAAATACAAACAGACAGCCAGAGAGGGCGGTGCGGGGCGGGGCGAGGCGCAGAGCGAGAGATAGTGGCACACACACACGCCATTTGTTGTGACTTTGCGCTTCCGACAAAACATTTTTTGGTTGCTCGTCTGTTTTTTTGTGTCTCTTGTTTCTTTATTACTTTATACATTTTTGACGCTGTTTTGCAGTTGTTAGCAGTTGAGGACAAAGGTGTAGCATAAAAGTTGATAAACGTAGTTTGGCTTTTACCTCGAACTTGACCATTTTTTTGTAAAAAAAAATTGCTAAATGACGGCCATATTTTCACTCACACGTCATTGGCCGTTTAATGGGCCCACGCAGTCTGCTCATAAGTAGGCAATGGATTTTTTTCAATTTGCCTTACTTACTTAGCAAATTTTATGCAAGTCACGCGCTCATATATACACACACACACACACACACATAAAGAGCTAAGCATAAACCATATACACAAACTTGAGTACAATCAATAGAAATGTGTTAGGAATGTGCACGAAATATGCGGCGGGTCGATGTTGGAGAAGCTTCTCCGGGGAAATGAAATCATTGGTCAGACAATAATCACATATGTTACATTGCTTAAGTGATGCCTGGCATATGATTTGTCAAAGTCAAAGTCAGGCCTCAAAGCTAGTCAGAGCTAAAATTTGCTGCAGTCACTTTCCGCGCATCAAGACCAGCAGTTCAACGACGGCATGCTAACGAGCTACACTGCGAATTTGACAGTGACAGCTGTTAACCTTCTCAATGAAGTTTGTAAGCCGATTCTGAATCGATTTCTACAAAACCCTTTCCTAACAGGCAACTAGGGCTGACGTATTTGAAAAAAATGAAGTTTTAATGTTGATTCAAAGTGATTTCCGAGAGCTGAACCTGAATCTGTTTTGTGAAATGGCCCTTCACGTCTTTATATCTTATAATTTGAGTTAAAAGCGGCTTATAATGCATATTTTAAACCTTTTAATGTTAGTTTTGGGGAAACCTTTTCGCATGGTTTGACTTTCACTATTATATTATTATTAAGTTCCCTTTCTTAGCTTTAAAATAAACTCTGCCATATGTTTTTACGATTTTTGTAAGCGAAGCTATGCAATTTTGAATACACATTCTTGAAGTTGTCATATTTTTATGAGACAATTTCCAATACCTGTCTACCAAATGACATATCTTTGGCAAAAAAAATCCCAGAATTGTTTGGTTAAGTTTATTTAAAAGGTAAAGACTAATAGTCCAAGAGAATTACAACAAAGGCATATTTTCCCCATAAAATGTATCTAAAAAAGGTCAAAGTAGGCATTTTAAACAACATAAAGCTTAAATTTCTATAAATGATCGTTTAAGAAACCAGATTAGTGTTCAGCATAGACAAAAATCACCTAGAACCATGACCATTCCTTTATTATACTAAAAAAAATGACTTCTTTTGTCTTGCCTGATGGTTTTTAAAAGACAACATTTGCCTCAGTCACTTTCCGCACATCAAAACCAGTAGATCTAAGTCGGCTTGCTAACGAGCTACACTGTGAACTTACCATGGACAACTATTAACTATTGAAATGAAGTATATAAATCGATACTGAACCTTTCCCTTTAGAACCCGTCGATGCAGGCTTCACAGGACCGGCAACTCGGTTCTCTGACAAATAATATTTCGATATGGATATTATGGATATTTTGGATATTATGGATATTTTGGAACTCTTAAGAACTCTTAATTTCTTTATATCTCTTAAGATCTTTTGAATAAATAGGTCTGTTAAGATAAGAAAACTAAAGGCGTTCTGCTGACCAAAAACATGTCTAAATTTTGTTTGAAAGTAGAAACGAAAAACTAAAAACTATCTAACAATTCTTAAATCCCAGATTGAAACCAAAATCTTAGGTTAAATAAGCACAGGAACCGAACCTCGAAGCAAATCTAACACTTTATAAATGGTTTGAAACCTCCGGGCCGGTTCTTTGTCAACTTTTAAGAGGTTTTGCAGCCTTGACTTCTTTTTCTATAAAAGTTTTGAATGACGTTTTAAAGCTTTAAAAAAATTGTCAAAGTCTCAATTTCAATGGTTTGAATTTTCAGGGTTTTCTTTCCAATTATAACATCTTTTTAACTTATGCTGGTCCATCTAAAAATACGAAATATGTCACTATTTGCACCTTGCACCCTTTTTCGCAGTGAAAATCACTTGTAAAGTTCTCTCCATAACCGGATTGTAAGATCCCATAGCCTGAAAGTAGGCTACATTTTCAAGATGAGTAGCAGGCATTTAAGTAAATAGCAAGGATCAATTCTATGTGGACCTTCAATATTATTTGAGAGTGCTGCGTGTTTGCAAAATTTGCCAAATAAACAATGCACACAAACAGCTTACATATGTAAAATCAAAGGTCCACACTGGAAATATTCCTGATATTCACTTGTATCTAAATCTTCATTTAAATTCTAAGGCCATTTCTGGTACCATCATTTTCCCCAAAATTCTTTGCATTTCAAAAGGAAACCGGCAATTTTATTTCGTTTGTATGCTCCACCCATTTTCGTGTACACGCCTTAGCCATCGGGGTAGCGCATTGCGGGCTTGTTACCCAATGGGCCAGAGAGAGTCTGAAGACATCAGCCTTGGCTGTTGGCAGTTCGCTTGCTTGATTTATGTGACACTGTCACACATTTGCCTGCCATTAACAATTTGCCTTGTTTCTGCAGTCAAAATCTGGCTGTTGTTTTTGTCACCGACCTCGTCCCTGTTTCTGTCTTGCCGGCAAACTGTGACAGTGTTGACGACAAGTACAATTCAAATAGTTGAAAATTCATCTTGTCGTTATCAATCATTCATTTATTTATGCGTTTCTCGGCAGTCGTCTAAGAAAAAAAAAAGCAAAAACAAAAACGAAGCAGAGAATACCAAGCAAAAAATCATCATTAAGCTCTGGCAACAGCGCCAACAAAAGGAAACTTTTCTCACAGCAAAAACAAGCAATCAAACTGAAACTGCAGACACTGCATTGATGCAGCAAGTCAGTCAGGCATTCGCTTAACCTATACAAGTTGCCAGCTCATGTCAAATGAAATAATAATTAAAAAGTTTCCGGTTTTTTTTCCAGTAGCTAAGGGGAAAAAATGTTTTTAATTTGTCTGTTTCGTCTTCCAGCTGCAGTTTACAAGTTAATCTTTACCCATTTTCCCCATTTAAGGAGCTAACTTTGTCGGAAATTGCACAAGTAGTGCGTGAGCAAGGATACATACGAGGCGAAGTGTGTAGTAACAAGTATCCAAGTGGGTATGCGTTGGCTTTAAGCGGTAAATTTATGCACTCACCCAGGCAGAGTGTGGATAGACTGTGAAGGTCAATGAAACCATGGCCCAAAGCCCAGGCACACACACACACACAGACAATTAAGGCCAGTCATCTATGAAAATCAAAACAAGCCAGAGGAGGAGGAGGAGTGGAGAGATGCTCACTGAGACTAGCCAGAGATTATGAAAGTTGCCTCGAAACTTAGTTAAGGATAATGGCTGTAAATTTTGGGAAAATTAATCTGGATTTTGCTACTGAAGAACTTTCAGGATTTTGCCTAATCCTGATGCTGAGAATACTTATTTAATTGATGCAAATCCTGCCCACACAAGTTGCACTTTAAAATAGTTTATTAAATGTGTCTGATTGAACTCTTTTAGCTTATTTAAAGCTCCTTTCAGGTATTAAAAGTTATTGATTGGCAAATGCCAAGGATTAAAATGATTAACTTGTTAATCTGTGTGCTCATAGTTAAGTTAATGTGTGGCTTAAAAGTGGTTCTTGGTAGGAGAATGAAAACTAAAAGCCTTTAAAACGTAGAGTTAGCTTAAAGAGAGCAATAAACACTGTACAGCAGAGCTTTAACAGTAACTGTAAGAGCATTCCGCGCATCCAGACCATTAGGTCGACGTCGACGTCGGCTATACGAAGGAATGGGACTAAACTTATTCTAAACCTTGTAGGAGTCTTCGAAATAGAGTTCAATATTGAAGTAACTTTAACTACACGCAGTGTATAAAATTTGCTAGCATACCCTACGAGTCGTCTACTCCCAGGCCGTTTGCCCAACAATTCTCCCTCCTTCCTTCCATTTCCCTTCTTAATTCATAAATGGCATATGAAAATGTCTGCGTATAAGTAGCTGTGTAAGTGGCTGATGTTGTCTGCCTGTATCCCCATATCTACATTGTCAATGCCCTCAAGGATCCACGGGCACTTTCTCATACTTATTCTCCATGCGAGAATCAACAATATTTACGCAGTCGCCTGGTCGAAACTACAACCGTGCGTCTGCTCCTTCAGCAGCAGCAGCCACACCCTTCAAAATAGGAGTAAAGTCTGTCAGAAAAGCAAAGGAAAAAAAAAATTGAAATTTATATTTACGCAGCCCATAAATTTGGACTTTTCGGCTTGCCCTATCTCTCTCTGTGTGTGTGTCAAAGTTGAGGCACGAGTGGCACATCATGTTGCATACCCCACGCACGTAACTCTCACAATGTGCGTGTCTGTGGCAAGTAATCAAATTAAAAGTTGTGGCAAGAAATTGCCTTTAAAGATGTTGTGAAAGTTTCTGGGCAATACTTTAAGCTCTGCCAAATGGTCCATACGAATTCATTAAGTGCAGCTGAGCAAAAGGTCCTATCTCTCTCACACACACACACGCACACACAGAGAGAAGGAAATCTTTACAACTTGCAATTTTCTGCCAATTGACAGCGCGCTCAAAAGCAGGCTCTCCCACTGAGCACGCGTGTGTGTGTGTGTGTGGGAGTGAGTTTTCTGTATTCTTATGCGATGCTGACACGCAATCAGCCAACTGCCAAAAACTAAGGGAACTGAGATAATAACTTAATTGCATTTTCTTTTGCTTTTTTTCCCAGCAATTACATGGAAACACCTGGCTAAAGGCAGCCGCGAGACATGTGTATTATCAAACGCCAGTCATTAGGTACCCCCCCCCCCATTCTCAAATCCCAATCCCAACCCCTGCCACATAAATGTGCGGACGAGGCGCTTGTTATTTATCTCAAACGTTGTGCGGACGCCTACACGTGTACACAGACACCCGGGCGACAGACAACACGGACGAAGCTTTTAAGCGAAAATAATTAAGCGCCGTTATGCGAAAAGCATGAACATTCCAACTAGGCCACAACAAATAGCAAAATTAATGCGAATAGGTGTGAGGAGCCGAGAACTAGAGATGGCTGCGTGACTTGAGAGGACGAGGGAGTGGGTAGGATATACAGAGTAAGAGCCGAAGAGATTCTGAGAAGCTGGAACTATTTATAATCCTACAATCTAGAGAGGAAAAGTTCCACATCTGCAGGAATTTCACTGTGCCATAAAAGCCATAAGAGAGAATGAATCTCACTCAGAGAGAATACGCTTAGAGCAACCTCCTTAAGCAATTGCATTAATAGTAAACCGCAACAACAAAAGCTTCCAGTAAGGAATCCAACAAGGCACGAATACGCTCAGGATACTGATGAGGCTCTACACGGGTCACTGCAGGCTGGGAATGACAAACTCTCTACTATGTAGATTCCTTAAAGAGTAGGAGGAGTCCTCAGAACATACACTGCGTTGCTCTAGGTAGACGTCGACTCAATAGTTTGGAAAGCATACTGACATTCGTACAGGAATGAGGGCTCCTAGAAAAGTTGTAAACTTAAGCGGATAAAAGAAGGACTATTCGTTCTGATTTCTTCAATATTTCTGTCGCTCCTTCTCTAACACCATTTCCCACTTCTAAATCCATAGAGCAGTGTTTTCCAGCTTCCATTGCTCCTGGATGCCTAACCAAACTAGCGGAAACTAGCTCTGACCTGCCCGCATCGACCGCTAGCTTGCGCTCGCCTCGTATCTGTGTGAGTAGCGAATTGTGCTCGACCTACTGGGGGCCAGGGATGACTATTGCTGCCTTAGAAATGAAAATAGTTTCCTAGAACGATAATTTCCATTCTTTTGAAGACTTGCACAACCTTCCCACGAGAAAGTTGACCATAAAACCGCCGTGATGAAACATTTCCACAAAACCGATTCGTGTTTAGCAGACAAGAAATATGTAGAATCCTTATTGCACTTATTATTAGCTTTCCAAACTCCTAAAACGCAGTTTCGTGTAGTCATAAAAACACAGTCCACCTATTTATAGGATTTCAAGTTTGTTTATCTCAGACTTCTTCTTTAGCATGCTTGATTGGAACTGTTGAGTTCCAAGTGGCAAGTTTATTGGGTGATTCCTTTAAACATAGTGTGGCTTCTGGCTTCTGTGCCATATTTAATTAGTATGTTAGTAAATTTCATGTTTTTTTCTCCACATCTTTGTGACTTTTTGCCTTGTCTGTTGAGCCATCAAATAACAAAGTGCTACCAAGCACACTTAACTGTGGAATATGCCAAAGCGTTGGCTGTGCCAATGAAGACACTTGATGAAATGCCACACTCACACACACACACATTGTTGCACTCTTTACTACCGTATGCCAGTTTACACTATTTTTTTCTTTTTAATGATAAAATCAATTCTGCATTTTATCTTGATTCAACCGTTTGGTTTACTCGTCGGGCACTTTATTGAGAGTCCATTGGAAAAACATAAAAGAGACATCAAGTGCCATTCCCATTGTGGCCGCTATCTGTCTCTCTCTCTCTATTTGGCCTTTCATTTCAGCATTTGGACCATCTCTAAGAGCCACCGCAGGCACACATACAGTTTAATTGCCACTCGAGCAACACATTTATGGCATCTGCTTGGCTTGCACTTTCGTTTGACGCCATTTGCCACGAAACTTAGTCGTATGATGAGCTGGTGTTGCTTCCAGTCACCAGTTTTCGGGGGCATTTATGCTTATGCGTAAATATACGAACGATTATGCATATTTAGAAGGTGTCTGCCAAATTGAATATGTTGAATTAACTTGGGAGAACAAAAAAGGCACAGGCACAAAGTACCTCAAAGTCAGCTTATATGCGGCAGCAGCTCATGTGGCTGTTGGCTCCTCCTGCGTCAGTTAGTTGACAAAAAAAAAAACCAAACGTACAAAACATAAAACAAACTTTAAGAACCATAAAAAGTCTTGTCAACTTAGTGTGGCCCTAATTAGTTCGTTTTGAATTCAACGAAGTGTCACAAACAAACTTAAAGCTTTTTGCGTAACCTTTAATTAAAGGAAATGTGCGCTTGAGTTGCCACTGAATGCGACCTTGTCCCTGTCATTGGCAGGCGGCGGGCGTATTTAAGCCATAAAGTACAATTTGGGTCCATGAGCCAGAAAGAAAAACAAACGCCACGCCACGACACGAAGCGATACAAAACAAAACAAAGCCCAAAATGTGCGACACATTTGACCCTTTTTTGCTTTGCATAATCAAAATTTACGCACATGCAGCTGTTGTCTCTGGCCCCGCTGCCCAGTCCTGGCAGCTCTTTCAGTGAACCTGCCTTCGTTATTGGTTCTATATTGAAATGGCCTGTCAAATGGTTTAAAAAGTGCTGTCCAACAAATGTGTTGGTTCCGGAAAATGCTTATCTTGGCATATTTTGGTTAAAATGAGTTATTTTAAGCGTTTTTCAATGGACATTTTGATATGTTAGTGTGGTTTTTGTGGTTGTCTATCGATAACTAGTTGGTTTTGCTAACCACTGGTAGCTGGTCAAAGAGTTAAGAGACCTAGCATCGCTTAAAGATTCATAAACTGGGCCTGAAATGCGTTTTCAGATTTACGCATATGAGTAAAACTCTTCATTCAGTGGTGCCCACAGCCTATACGCAAGGCCTGCATGCGTTGTGGTTTCACGCAAATACACATAAATGCGACAGCAACTGCTTTTCTTTGCATTTTGCTAAAGAACCTATGAAACTTATGAGTAAAACTAATCATTCAGTGGTGCCCACAGCCTATACGCGAGCCCTGCATTCGTTGTGGTTTCACGCAAAGACTAACAAATGCGACAGCAACTTCTTTTCTTTGCGTTTTGCTAAAGAACCTATGAAGTTAAGCGGATTGGATAATCTTATGAGTAAAGCGCTTCATCAAGGGGTGCACACAGCCTATAAGCGAGCCCTGCATGCGTTGTGGTTTCCCGCAAAGACGCATAAATGCGACAGCAACTTCTTTTCTTTGCATTTTGCAAAAGAACCTATAAAGATAAGCGAATTGGATAGTCTTATAAGTAAAACTCTTCATTAAGGGGTGCACACAGCCTATACGCGAGCCCTGCATTCGTTGTTGTTTCAAGCAAAGACACACAAATGCGACAGTAACTTCTTTTCAATGCTTTTTGCCAAAGAAAACGCAGTTAGCTAGAGCTTGTCTCTGTTAGAAACCACTCACAGGACATCTCCTTAAAAAAAACCAGTGCAATCATAACTTAAAAATAAAATTCTTATAAATATTGTATAAATTTGCTTCAATTTCAAGCGAAAGAGTTTCTTGGAATTGCTTGATTATCTTACATTTTCTATCTCTTGTGACACACAATTTTCACCATGAATTTGAAAAGTGTTTGACCCAACGTTGACCCTTTTTTCACTGTCCTTTCTCAGCAGCTTGAGCTTATTATGTAAAGGTCCTGCCAATTATACAATTTCCCTGGCATAAACTGAGCTTATTATTGTTATTAATGTCTCTGTCCCTGTCTTTCACTTTTTGTCTGTGTGTGTCTGTCTGTCTGCTGTTTGGTGCGCTGGTTTTTGAGCAGCGTGTTTTAATGGCCTAGGCCATTAACGCCTACAACTATTTGCAGCTGCGCATAAAAAGCGCCAAAAATCGCAGGGGTTTTTGTTGTTCCCGCTGCTGCTGCGCTGCTGCTGCTGTTATCTTCAGCATCGTAAAAATAGAAATAAAAATATTTATGCAGCTCAACGTCAGGGGTGTTCGTTTGTTGCTCCGTTTCGTTCTATTTTATTTTATGAGCGCACTCTCCAGGAGCTATTAAAAGGCAGGCGGCAGGCAAGGAGCCAAAAAACCCAAAAAAAAGTTTGAACCCAAGGTCGAACACACCGATTTTCGGTGCGGCCTTTATTAATTCCAATACATTGAATTTCCCCTGACAAAAGCCGATTACCGGGCACAGCACGTGGCATCACAGGACGACACCGAAACTTAAAGCCTTTGAGGGCTTAAAACTGACGACAGTTGCAAACAAAACAAACCGTTTGCTAATGAATTTCGATTTAAACGACAGCAATTAGGGGGCCCACCCAGATGCTGATGATGAAAACTTTTGCACATTTTTATTTATGAGCTGGCAAATTATGCGCCATCAAAGGAGACAATTAGCAGCTCAATTGCTAGGCATAAAGCTGGCTGGGAGGGGAGTCTGGGGGGCCAATTGCTTGTCGGCGCTCTAGTTTTTCATGCCAGGTAGGCAAACAATTACCAAAAATGTGTACGAAAAATTTTTCGAATTTGCACAAGTAGAGATTTTGCTGGAGCAGAGTTATTGGGTATAAATAAACCAGCGATTGATTGAACCAAAAAATATTGAATGAACAATTTTGGCTGCAAACTTTTGAGGCAATTGTCTGAAATTGCAGGCTGTGCAGGCTTTTAGTAATCAAAATCCATTGTTGGTATTTTGCGAACATTTGTTGCCGTTATCAGGAAGATGTTAATCAAGTACGTATCGCTCGGTTTAAAGTGGTTTGAAATCAGTTGGTTTAGGGGGGCAGAATGATTTTGTCTCTGTTTTCAATTGATTTTGTAAATAGTTTGAAAGCTACTATCTACAGTTGTAGATTCAGAGCTCACTAAGAGGTCTTAAAAAGCGACTCCAAACTTCTTTGAGCCAGATTCTTGCTGTCTTAAAGCCTTGTTTCACTGTCACATTATAGAGGTCATCGAATCCATCAGTATCTTAAAGATCCCCTTCTTTCTGTGAATTTCCTCATAACAGATAAATGTCCATTCGGCAGTTCATTTGAGAGGAATGTCCTAGCCAAAGGCTAAGTGAACTAGCCGTTTTTCAGCTAAAAAGCTAGATTTTCTATTTCTATGCTATCGAATTCAAACAAGAAAGAAAGTCGATCAAGCCCGACTATAACATACTCTGTACCAAGAAAATTTGTCTTTTGATCATAACTCGAAAACCGTTCATCCGATCTTCTTCATTCCTTTGGCGGATCGATAAGTTATCCTAATAACTAAATATGTCCAGAAGGAACAAGCCATCTATCTTCAAAACTGTGGGAGATATGACGATTTTTCTAAATTGCGGGGGCGGGAGGGGGCGTGGCCAAAATTGAAAATATCTCTGATCTGCCTGCAGACATAAGAATCATATGTCCCATACATGTCAAACCTCTATCTCTTACCATCTCTGAGATCTGTGCGTTCATACGGACAGACAGACGGACGGACGGACGGACAGACGGACATGGCTATATCGACTCGGCTGTTGATGCTGATCAAGAATATATATACTTAATGGGGTCGGAGATGCTTCCTTCTGCCTGTTACATACTTTTGCACAAACTTATAATACTCTGTGTACCAACGGTACAGAGTATAAAAAGTCGCAAAAAGAAATTGCTAATGGTCATTGAAGTTGCCTTGGGTAAAGAGCCTTTTAGCTCAGTGGAAGAGGGCTTAAGCAGAGTCGAAGAAGCTTAAGTCCCCTCTTTATTAGAAAACTACCTACAACCATGGATTGTGCAAGGCCTAGGGTTAGTGCAAAATGTTCTTGCTTTGCCCTAGAATGTTGAAATGTCATCACACGGGCTGCAACAACCATTAAAGCAAGCCACTTGACCCGTGGAAGATGAACTTGGACTCACAATAGCAACCAATCAATTCAACCAGCTGTTTTTTGTTTACTTTAGTGTGACCGTATACATTACTTGCATTTTGTTGCATGTTTTTCAGTGTATCATGCGTATTTCTCCATTTTAACACATTTTTATTGGATATTTGTCACTGAACCACTTTTGAACTGGTTTTTTAAAAGATTGCAGGTGTTTTTTTATCCAAGAACAGTCCAAATTATTAACCAGTAAACAAAATTTTAGGTTAATAGCATCTCAGATATGGAGCTGAACCATTTCTGCACCGGTTTTGCAGCAATAAAGTGTCTTAACAAACTGAAGACTAAATTTCAGGCTCTTGGCTCGGAAGCATGGCCATTTCTATACCGTTTTTGTACCGCTTAACTGGGTTTATGAAGCAGTTTAGTTACAATCAAACTTACACATAAAATGTTTGGGTTAATAGCTTAAATAATTACTAAGTTATGGTTCTAAGCTACTTTTGAACTAGTTTAATCTGTTTTGTAACCGGTTCTAAGTCACATTTCAACTGGTTCATTTTGCTTGGAAAACAGTTTTGATGCAAGAAGATTTCTAAGTTAAGTTTTCTATTAATATTTTCTACCATTTAGCTATGAAATCTACTCTGACATAGCAAAGGCCTATTTTGTTCTTAAAGAAGCTGTTGAATCTAAAATCTGCACTTCAAATCTTTAGAGATTTTGGCGCCTCAACTTTAGCAACTCACCCATCACTAACGCCCGCCGACCGCTATAGAAACATCCTTTTATGTTGCACTAAACTGAAAGCTTCAAGTTGGCCAAACATGCGGCAGCATGTCATAAAAGGCGTAAAATCAAAATGGCTTCCTGACACCATTGCAACATGTTATTTCATCTCTTCTTCTCAAACCCACACCCCCGCGGACTCTCTAATGTGCGGCCTTAACTCATTAAAAATCGTCCGAGAAAAACAAAAACGCGACCGCATTGCCTCGCCAGCAGTTTTGATAAAGGATGGCTTACAAAGTTGCTCTGGATTTGGATTTTTTCCTCTTTTTTTTTAGAACATTGCTTGCCAAAGATAAGCATATCCTTCGCTCCCCCCCTCTAAGTCCTGCCCTGACACTGTGTGCGACATCCTGACTGTTTGTCATAATAATAAAAATGCCAATTTGTTTTATGGCCGACAAGTTAAGCTTTTCTGCTTTCAATGCCTTGGCCCTTTGATGTTGATATTTTATATTATGATGTTGTTGATTTTTAGCTCCTGCTCCTGCTCCTGCTTCTTGTTCTTGGCTCTGCTCCTGCCCGTTGTTTATTTGTTTATGTACACTGTTCACATACACTGTGCCTGGCACCAAATGGCGACACGTGCTGTTTGTTTCAAGCTTGATATATGAGTATTCCATTTCATATACTCATTTTAATGAACATTTTGACAAACACAAAAAGATTCTTTGGTATTTGAAATTATGTAGCAATTATTTTTTTGTAAAGATTTTCTGGAGAATTCCAATACAGAACAGAAATATAATTCTGCTTAAAGAGGGGAATGCACTGAGAAAAAAATGAGTCTGAAAATGAGATTATAGTGTGTGATAAAAGTAAACAGAGCTGAGATAATTTCAAGATTTTAATCTCAATTCTACAATCAATGTTTTTATACTCTGTACCGAAGGTACATAGAGTATTATAAGTTTGTGCAAAAGTATGTAACATCCAGAAGTAAGCATCTCCGACCCCATAAAGTATATATATTCTTGATCAGCATCAACAGCCGAGTCGATATAGCCATGTCCGTCTGTCCGTCCGTCCGTCTGTCTGTCCGTATGAACGCACAGATCTCAGAGATGGTAAGAGATAGAGGTTTGACATGTATGGGACATATGATTCTTATGTCTGCAGGCAGATCAAGTTTATTTTCAATTTTGGCCACGCCCCCTCCCGCCCCCGCAATATGGAAAAAACGTCATATCTCCCACAGTTTTGAAGATAGATGGCTTGTTCCTTCTGGACATATTTAGTTATTAGGATAACTTATCGATCCGCCAAAGGAATATAAAAGATCGGATGAACGGTTTTCGAGTTATGATCAAAAGACAAATTTTCTTGGTACAGAGTATGTTATAGTCGGGCTTGACCGACTTTCTTTCTTTGTTTTTATCTTAAGCTTTGATAAGTTGAGAGATGTTAAATCTTGATTTGGAGATTTTCAATATTATTTTAAGTATTTTTTTAGGTACATAGAGTATATTAAGTTTGTGCAAAAGTATGTAACAGCCAGAAAGAAGCATCTCCGACCCTTTAAAGAATATATATTCATGATCAGCAGCAACAGCCGAGCCGAGTCCGTTTGAACGCACAGATCTCAGAGATGGTAAGAGTTAGAGGATTGACATGTATGGGACATTTGCTTCTTATGTCTGCAGGCAGATTAAGTTTATTTTCAATTTTGGCCACGCCCCCTGCCGCCCCCGCAACTTAGAAAAAACGTTGTATCTCCCACAGTTTAAAAGATAGATGGTTCGTTTCTTCTGGACATATTTAGTAATCAGGATAACTTATTGATACGCCAAAGGAATGGTGAAGATCGGTTGAACGGTTGTCGAGTTATGATCAAAAGACTGTTTGCGCAATAGCAGCGCTGCTTTCAGCTGCTACTGCAGCATCAAAATTTATGCTGAGCGTACAATTTCGCTGGTAATGAGTATGTTATAGTCGGGCTTGACCTACTTTCTTTCTTGTTTCTCAGTGCAGCCTCAAAAGAACTTTACTTATGACTACAATCAGCTCTAAAAATCCATTCTTAATCACCAATAATTAAATTTAAGATAGATTTTAGGTTAATTCAAGAAAACATTCACGAAATAATCTTTAAATTTAAGAAAAAACTGCCTTAGCTTATTCTGAAGGCATTATATTTTGAGTCAAGGCTAAATTGTAAAATTTGTTCAACGTTTTTGTAAACCCAACTGGGCTTAGCTGAAAGTTCTATGTGCTCTTAAATCTTGCACAAATCTAATATCCAGCCCAGCTGCAGCAAATGCACCCTGCTGGGCATATTCCTGCTCTGTGTAACGATTGCCTTCATAAATTCTAAAATCTACATTGGGTTAAATTTTCCTTGGTGGTCTGCTGTCAGCAGTTGTTTCTTAGCTGACCCACCCTGCTCCTGTTTTAATCCCTGAGGACATTTTCTGACCTGCTCCACCCCCCCTAAAGAAATTCCCAATCGTATGCATGCGTTGGTATCCTCCTAAGTGAACAACTCATCGTTTTCATTCACCTTTATTATTATACTTGCATATGACGTTATTAAGGCACTGCCAACACTGGCACCTACTCATTGTAGGGGGGTGGGGTGGGGTGCAGTGTGCCCCGGGCACTTCCGCCGCCAGCTATGCAACTCGAGCTGCGTGCTGCCTTTTGTCGTGGGACTCTGTGCTCACTTGCTTGACAGGTAACAACTTTGTGTTCATCCTCTTCAACGTAGCCACAGGGGGGCGTCTTCGTCGTGGTCGTGTTATTCAGGGTACAACAACTTGAGCATGTACCTGCAATAGAAATGCGATAAACTATTTGGTGGGAGAAACCGCACTGAGGTGTGTTTTGTCATCGATACTAGAGCATTCAAAGTAAGGAGTGTGGTTTTGTTCGAAAACGAACTTCAGGCAGAGTTCAATGATAGAAGAAATGGTTTAAAAACTAAAAGTGGGACCGATTTGGGGGGTTTGGGGTGCAGCGTGTAGTGTGTGTGTGCCCACTGAAGTTATGCAATATCCACAAATATATAAATTTCTATAATTTTTTAAGGAGTTCATTAATAGAACATATATTCTGGTACAGCATTGTAGACACTCTTTACTGACCCCGTTGAAAGCTTAAGATATCTTTGGGAACGTTTCCCAACTGTAGTCCGCTGACTGTGAGCTCAGGCATACCAAAAGGAAGTTCAACAGAGAAGAAGTTCGTTAAGCTGTTGCTGAAATCACAAGAAAAATAGACAGCATTTGCAACTTTCAGGAAAAAACAATGGCATTTCCAAGATTTTATAAACTGTGGGCCCCTTAAAAATCTCTGAAATTGTAAAGAAGGTTTGGTTCGATTGTTTTAAGGTTCACAGATTTTAGTTCAAGGTATCTTAAGCCCTTTTCCCCTCTCACCACCTTGCGTAGGTACTTGCATTCACCATAAGACGTTCGAAAATCGATTATAGCTGAAAAGTATCACCAAAAAACAGCCTCGGAAGAGCATTCCATAATGATTAACCGTCTTTTTGAGGAAAATGTATATCGATATTTCGATGTATCTAAATTATTTCCGGTTTTCCTATCAGAAATCTGCAAAAGCAATCATAAAATTCATTGTTAACAGGTGAAAAAAGTCGGTCTAGCAACTGTATTATACCCTGAACCAATAAAAGTGTATGCTCAGTATGAATTTTGATGCTGCAAACATTCTGTTGCTCATAACTCGACTACCCTTCATAGCCCCTAGTATGTCTAGTTATCAGTGGAAGGCTGGAATGAAAGTTTACATTCTTAAAGCGAATTCTAGGCAATTGTTATAGTTGTCCGCTCATCAGCATACTTTGCCAAGTTTTTAAACGCAATCATCTCTCCAAATCTGTCCTCATTTCAGCAGCAGTCTCAAGTGTTTTGCATGCAAAATCTGGCTTCTCTTCTTCTCAATATTCCATAATTTTTTGCCCCACATTTAATAGCTGCTGCTGCTGCTGCTGCGCCTGACGCTTCACACCAAAAGCCCATAATCTCCTCGACTTCAGTTAACTGCTCTACTTAAGCATGTCAGATTGTTATCGCAAACACTTGGCGCTTAAGATATATACAAATTCTGTCGCTGACGTCAGCCTGATTTACCTTTATGTGGAGAGGCGACTAGACGGCCCGCTGGCACTTGCCTTCTTCTGGCTATCAACAGTCAATAAATGAAATCTCATTAAGTTGAAGCCGCAGGAGCGAGCGTGAATTATAAAATTTCCATTTTATTGACATGCGAAAATTGACTTATATCAGGCGAAAGGCGAAACTGCGGCTGTGTTTAAGTGTCTGAGGCTAATGCCGAGGCAAATTGCGTAAAGGAGAAGAAAAAAAAAATAACAACAACAAAACGAGTCAATCAGGTTCGCAACAAGAAATGGTTCAATACAGTCAACACAGACACACACACCCCCCCGTGTCCCCCCCAGGGGCAAGTCTGAAGTTCAAACAAAAGAGCGCTGCCAAATATTTTTGGCTTCCAAATTACATTAACGCCGCACCCAGAAGAAGACACAAATGAGTCCTTCCCCCAAGTGGCGATGGTTGATGTTGATGATAACAGCCGGAAGCAACAGAAAATGCAGAAAAAGCTAAAAAGACAAAGACGGAGGGGGGGGGGAGAAAACACCAATTTTTCCGCGACAAGTGAAAATTCTATAAAATCCAAAACCAAATTGGCTGAAAAGCAATTTTTAGCCTGCAAAGGTGTGTGTGAGTGTGTGGGTGTGTGTGTGTGCGTGTGGGTGTGCGTCATAAATTTAGACATTTTGTTTCGAACTGACGGAGATGGATGGGCAATCAATAATTCAAATTTTGTTTGGTTTTTTCTGATGTAGAAAACAAAAGGCGAAACGTTAATTTTTTTTTTTTGTTCTGTAGGCCCAACTTTTGTTATGAGTAATTGTAGGACAAGTTTCACTTGTTTTCCAAAATATTTGCATTCATAATAAACAGCGAAGCCCCCGTGGCACACAAAGCCACAAACTTTTGCCCAGCTGTACACAAAAATTAATAATACAAGGCATAGAAAAACATGGGCCAAAATTAAATAAAACTCAAATTAAGCTTGACTCCAGTGTATAACGAGAGAGCGTAAGTTAAAGTGTCGGCCCTGATCGACTTTGATATACCTGGTACTGGGGGAAATAAGTGTTTAATAAACTCTCCTTATGTTTATTAACAGATCATTAACGTTCATATAAATATTTCAACATGATGTTAGCAGAACAGCTCAGAAAAGTATGCTACGTTTTTTATATACTTTATAGGTCTTAGGTTTTTTAGTCTCAGAGATCTAGTTGTTCATACAGACAGACAAGACGTACATGTCTATATCGACTCGGCTATTGATGCTGATGGGTTCGGAGTTACTTCCTTCTGCCTGTTACATACATTTGCACGACTTTAGTATACCCTATTTACTCGTCGAGTAACGGGTATAAAAACGCCATAAATTATGTAACAACAGAAACTAAAACAAAAACCACAAAGAAAACAATAAACCGCAACGCCAGAATTAAACAGAAAAACTTTTGTGCAGTTGACTTGGCTACAATTTTGATTTATTTTCTTGAGCTTGAGGCTTTAATGGGGAAGGTCATCATTGTTGTTGCCCGGCTGCCAATATTCCTTCTCCCATGCTGGACTTATGCACGTGCTTGCGGAAACAAAGCTGTTGTCTGTTTTTTGATGGACATTGAATATTTGGGTGAGGGGATGATTCTATGTGTGTGTGTGTGTGTTGAACCAGACACGTTTCGGTGTCCCACGGAGTTGGTCTACCCAGCTTAACTATGAACCCATTTTTGGTTTACATAATTCCTTGAGGATGGCAAATACTTGGAATGAATTTCGTGCAATTTGTATTAATGTGGGCATGTCGATAATGAGAAATGACAAATCTGTTGTAAGTCACGTATGCAGATGACACTGCTTAAGTGGCAACAGATTGAGTGAGCCAGCTGCTGAGGGCTGGGTATGAGAAAGTCCACACTAATAATATTCTTTCCAGGTCTCAAGTGTGCTGAGGTTTTCTTAGCGAAGGAAAGTTAACTTCGATTGGGCGGCAGTTTTTATGTCCTTGCAGCACGTTTTTCTAACTGAGACTACTTTTCGGACCTTACTTTTCCATGGGAGCTATATTATATAGTTGTCCGATTTCGACCAAACTTGGTGGAATCATGGAAAATCATAGCAGACTAAGAAATACAAAGTTTGGAGGCGTTTCCATGGAAAGACTTCTTTTTTGACCTTACTTACTTTACTTTACTTACTTACTATGACTTACTTACTATGACAGCTGTGCTAAGCAGAATCATGGGAATGCATAGCAAACTAAGAAATGGAAAGTTTGAAGGCGTTTCCATTGAGAACAAAAAAGTTTTTCTCAGTAAAGAGTACTTTTCGGACTCTACTTTTCTATGACAACTATACTATATAGATGTCCGATTTGGACCAAATTTAGTGAAATCATAGGAAAGCATAGCAAACTAGAAAATACAAACTTTGGAGGCGTTTCCTTGGAAAGCAAAAAAGTTTTTCTTACTAAGACTACTTTTCGGACCTTACTTTCCCATGGGAGCTATACCATATAGATGTCCGATTTCGACCAAACTTAGTAGAATCATGGCAAAGCATAGCAAACTAAGAAATGGAAAGTTTTAAGGCATTTCTATTGAAATCAAAAAAGGTTTTCTCACTAAGACTACTTTTCAGGCTCTACTTTTCTATGACAGCTATACCATATAGATGTCCGATTTTGACCAAACTAGGTATAATCATGAAAAAGCATATCAAACTAAGAAATGCAAAGTTTGGAGGAGTTTCCATTGAAAACAAAAAAGTTTTTCTTACAAAAACTAGTTTTTCGACCGATCGTTCCTATGATAGCTGTATGCTATGGTCTTCAGATCTGGCTGGTTTCGACAAATGTACAGCGTGTTTGTATTAAAATACTCTGTGCAAAGTTTGGTGAAGTAAGCTTTCAAACTGGCGGCGGTGTGTAAATATTCCCTCAAATTTTTGAGAATAAATCTTGTTGAAATGAGCAACGTTAAACTCAACTCAAACACCGCACCCAAAAATTATACGTTGCCATTTATTGATGTCCACAAATGTGGGCAATGGCATAGTGAGCTAGCACGTAGCCGTCCTTAAGAGCCAAAGACAAGACCGACTTAAATGATTCTTTCTTTGTAAAATGAAGCTAGGCAGTTGGGTTGAGTGGGTTGTCGCTGTAGTTGTCCGAAGCGATCAACTGAGATTGCCACAGAAATGTATATAACCATTTATAGCCTGAAGCAAACTTAATACAACTTTGGATACAGTTGAGTTGAGTTAATTGCTGCAGCTAGATTTCCATAGAGTGTATAATTATTTTGAGATATGCTGCAATTAACTTTCTTGTGACAACAAACAACGTTTAAAGGTAAAATCTGCCAGTCAGTTGGCATCTACCGCAACCACCTTGTTACACACCCAATCCATCAATACAATTCTTAAATTTTAACTGGAATAATCGAATATTTTTTCCCAGTTTCAAGTAATAAATTCGAATGCCAAATAGCGCACAAAAATATTCGCCCAGCAGCTCATTTTTTTCTTTGCACTTTTTCCACTTTTTTGTATGCCACTGTCAACACTTTAACTCCGCTTGATGGATTGATATTTATACGTCTTTTATTTGGACTGGATTTTTTCTCCCTATTTTTTCGTTGACAAACTAGACAAACTTTTGTGTGATTTAGGTTAGTTTTTACTTGCCCTTGAGTTTGCGTTTCTGGTTATGAAATTCTGTGGAATTTTGCCCAAAGTTCAAAGTCAAAAGTGGTTTACTTTTGTTGGTTACTGCAAGTTTGCTGCTGCTTAATATCAGTTGAGTGGCAATGTACCCATCCGACCAGCGTGTGTGTTTATATCGTATTACACTGGTGCATTAACTTTTATGGCAGCTTCCACAAATGCACAAACGAGTTTTAATTAAAAAGCTGTGCGAAACGAAAAACAAACCCTCGATTCAAAATTAAAACTAACCAAAAATTTCTACATAAAACTTAAAGCCAGCAGTTGGGCCCTTGAATGCGCCTTTAAGCCATGTAAAAACAGCTGGGGTCTCGTTTTTTTTTGTTCTGATTTTGCAGTTTAACTCACTGAATGCTCAATGTGATGGTAAATAAAAATTGTTTTTAAAAACGGGAAGCTCACGTGGCATTAAAATGCATGGCAGTTATTCTGTGGCCTGTTTGTGTTTTTATTTGATGACTTTAACATTTACTCCATTGCAAATTAAGCTTAAATTGCGACTATCTGTGCTTACACTTAAACCACAACGGCAAAATCTAAGTTTCCCAAGGGCCATAAAAACTTTTGAAGCCCAGGACATTAGCGGAATGAACTTTTTAAAGCTGTGCGTCGCAAATTTTTGCTTGGTTAGTGGAAGAGACATGAACTTAATTTTATTATACAATAACATAAACAAACAGCATTTTACACAAAATCGTAAAAGAATTTGTCACTTTTCCTGCCTTAATTATTTACGAGTTTGGGTAATAAAAAGTGCAAATTACGAAAATATTGCGTATCGTAAAAATGAATACAACATTTACGTGTCGCATTCGTGTGTGAAATTTGCACTTTGAGTTTCATTTTATTTAGCAATCGCCAACAGTTTACACCCAATTTCGAGGGCTTCCTGGGTCGCGGCGTGCCATGAGAGTGAACAGGAGAGGGAGAGAGAACGAGAGAGAGAGGGAACATAGAAGCCTCTTCAAATATTCATGCGAGTTCTCGAGTGGCCGGCTTGGGAAAGCTTTAGGGCGGGTTGAGCGGCTTACTTTTAGGCGCAGTGCCAGCATGTGTACCATGGGCCTAATTGACTCGATTTGTGGAGTAATTTGTTTAAAATTATGTACGAATAATGCTTGAAACTGAAACACAACTTCATTTTCAATGGTTAAAGGGTAATAACTTAACAGTTTGCAGAGGTTTTGCTGGGAGCACGCCTTGTTGGCCACTGTCTAAGCAAATAAGCTCGAGAAACTACACTCAGACAAAAATATAGTATTTCTTACTTGGCTTAAGTATGTTCGATGTCACAAGTTCGATAAGAATGAATATTCTTGATCCAAATATGCATTTTTGATTGCGTTTTTCTTGATCCATGAGCTTTAATCCTTGATCCAAGTAAGAATCATTCTTAAATCAAGCAGATTAGTTCTTGAATCATGTGCTAAACATACTCAAATTCAAGATTGCTCATTCTTGAATCAAGAACATACAGCATTGTCAAAAATTGTGAATGTTCTTTCTAGTATCAAGAGCTCAACAGATTCAAAAGAAAGATCGTTTATAGATCGTTTATATTTCATAGAAAATTAATGGCTAATGGACTACGCCACAGCTTAAAGCAGCATCAGTCTTTGCCTGTCAACTGACAGTCAAACAGCCGTCTCTGCATGCCAGCAATGCCAAAACTGGTTGGGAATTTCAGAGCAACATAAGTGCAAAAACCCCTCTCTCATAAAAAACTAAACTGAGAGAGCGAGCTCAATGCAGTGTTCTCTCAAATGTGCTCCTCTCTGTTTCTTTTCCTCACTCCCCTTGCTTAAAAACACTTTACTAAGAACGAATTTGGCTCGACTTCAATAGCGAAATTCTTGAAAACTTTCAATGTCTAAATATCCATTTCAATTGCAATTCATACCACTGTAACTGGGCACTTGTGTTGACCAGTTTGCTGACTGCAAGCAGTTTGTTTTTTCTATTAACTTTGAAGCTCGTATTTCCCCCGATGGTCAGTGAACCCCATAAAATAGTTAACACCATTTTGGCAAACTTGCCCTATCTTCTACAGTTTTCAATTTGCATTTTGTCGGTCTGCCACCCTGTTGCATGTCCACGGCCGTTTAAATTGGTAAGCCTTTTGTGGTGATTTATGGTTGTAAGAACATATATATATATATATAAACTAGTTTCGTAGCTGAAAGCGTATGGGAGTGCATGTTACGTTTAATTAAAGCCTCAACTTTTGAAGGAGCAAAAATGTAGCAATTTCCGCCAAACATCAATTCCAACCTAACTAGTTTCCAAGGAAGTTTTGCTGCGTTGAAAATATTTTGAAATGAAATTCACAAATATCTAAAAATACCAACAGGTCGCACACACACATTTCACTGTGGCAGGTTGCACATTTTGGTTGGCAAATGAATGTCAACGGCTGAGTGCCATTCTATGTTTAGCCAAGCAGCTTGCAAAGCCAATTTCTTATGCATCAACATTGAATTCGGAGTGTAATAATTTTTCACATCAGCTGCAAAGTGGCAACAAGAACTGGCTGCCGGCTTTCAAAGTTGCCAGAGTAAACATGAAATAGATTATTTACAGCGCCATGCACAACGATTTTTGCACAGACTTTCCACACACGCACACTCGCACACACACACACACACACACACACACACACACACTCATCCATATGTACCAAAATCGAAAAAGTGTGAACAGGCACTGATAGGCGCTGGCATGGCAGAAGGAGGCGGGCCGGAACGAAGGAGGGCTACTGTGTTACTTGTGTTGCCTGTCAAGGGGAAAAAAATTGCTTATGGCTTAACCCGAATGCACAAATGAAATTGTGCAAACAGGATTGACTGACTGAGGCAGTAAATGCAGTTGACAGCCCCCAGCTGCTGCTGCTGTCGTAGATTCTTATTCAATATAGTTGATAGACTGTTCTACCGAGAAAAAAAAAACACATGGGCAGGCCTTTCAAGACCACTAAATGGGCCACTCTTTGGAGCTGCACTTTGGTTGCTGCTAAACACTGGCAACTTGGGTCAATGGTGTTTTTTTACTGCTAAGGTTTTGTCTAAGTTGCGGCATTAGAAATTGAACAGAGAGGCACTTGAACCAATCAGACAACAATAAGCTTTGATGCTCATGAGCTGTTCCAAAGTATAGTAACAAAACAATATTTTGCCATTCTGGTTACTAGCCTTAAGACTTAGGTTTACTTCCACGGCTTTACGTACCTCTGCAAATTCTTTTTTAGAAGGTTTTTTTAGGTTCAGGCTACAAAACTAGGCTTAGATTTCTACAATGAGAGCAAAATCACAACAATTCCAACATAAATCGATAACTTTTAACTATTTAAGTTCAATTAGCCTTGAATTTCTTGATTTTAGTACGAAATTCTTAATTCCAAATAATTTTAGAATCCCAAAATTATTGATTTCTTGAGGGGTTTGTATATGTTAAGCATTTCTTAAACCAAAGTAAGTGTAGTCTTAAACTTAAATAATGACTTAAATCTTTGATCCTAAGATATGACCAAAAATAGAGGCTATAATCAGTCAACTGTCTATCATTTTATGAACCCAGAGTTGAACCAAAACTGTAAGTTCTATAATTACAGCGATCTAAGTTCTTAACCTTCCAACTGGCTTGCACCTCCGGTCCGAATTCTCATCAATCCAGAAGAGCTGTTCTCAGAGCAAGTTTGCTTTTGGTTTTTTTGCTATCTATGTGGCTGAATGTGGTGCAGCGGGTAGTGTGTGTGCCTGCTGTGCTAGAAATTGTGGGTTCAATGCCGCCTTGGGACAAAAACTGAAAAACTTTGATAACTTACACCTTTACAAGTTATTGGCAACATCTTTAGAGCAACTAGCCATGATAAAGGTGCTCAAACCTGTTTAACTTAAAGGCAAAATTATTTTAACTTAAGCTTTATTTTCACTTGTAGAGATCTCACATGAGATGGGCCAAAAATACCTCAGTTTACTCTGAGTTGGATGTCAAAATACTCAACTCAGATAGCCTACTTTTTCATGCAGCGTCTCATTTATATTTACTAATCTGATATCTTATTTCAGAACCTGTTTGAGATATCAGACAAGTTTAAATACAGCCTTAGCATTATTTTATAATATTTCTTTTCTTTCTCAAATGGGAAAGGTTCCAATGAGAAGGATTCAATTCATATCTATAAACTTACTTCAGTTAACGCATACTTAAGCTGACCAGCATGCAAACTATTTGGCTAATTGAAACTTGAATAACAAAAAGACCGAAGGAACGAAGGGTTTGTTCTCTTTCACAAAACTTTTCAACATGTTACTTAAGCGAAACATGAGACATTTTCATAATTAAATTTCGCACGCCAAATAAACGCATTAAGTTAACTAAATTACAAGTAACCAAAAACCCAAAGCGTAAAGTGAAAATTTTCATAATTAATTTTATGGCTCCTTGCGTTCTTCAGTTTTGGCATGTCTGCCCACAATTTGTCCAGCTCCAGAATAGTACCCCCAAAGCCTCATACCTGGCAAGCTGTGGCCTGCAGACAGGACTTGAATAGACCAAAAAAATAGTAAAGAGGGCCACACCTTATGTGGTAGGAGGAGGGGGCCAGAGAGAGAGAGCGAGAGAGAGAGTTCAATTCAATTCCTGAATTATTGATGCCTTTGTATGTTTGAATTTTTGCATAGCATAGTTTTTGGGGCCACTAAAGGAGTTAGCTGCCATTTGGCTAATTGAATTCCAGAGTTTGGCCTGAATGGCTAATTACAGATGATAATGGCCAAATTTTGGTATGGGGTAAAAATGTTTGGTGTGTTTAATTGTGCCACTGGTCGGCATGAGCCATGACGTTTGATTGAGTTTGAGTTGCCTGCAGCTGTCAGGCGAGAGAAAACAATTTGCTGTTAAATTGCTACATGGCATCGCCTGTCGGTTTCCTGTCAAGTGTTGTTCTATTTCCTCCTTTCCCCTTTTTTGTTTTCCGGTCTCGCAAAACTTGTTGCCGCAGTTGTGTGTGTGTGTGATAATTGAGTATTGCACTACAGCCTTAATTTTGCTGCTCAACTTCCGGCGATTGATATGTTTTCACGTCAATGATTGCCGTTTATTACTAGTTTATGACAACTTTATTGTTTTCCGATTGATATTTTCATTATTTCATTTGTGGCTAGTTATGTGCTTTCATTGATGTTGATTTTTATAAACCGGTTGTCAAGCTGTCATTTTGCAAATGTCAAAGGATGTTCGAATTTTGTAATCAAATTGGTTTAAGGGCGAGGGTTTAGTGAACCAAAAAAGAGAATAACAATATAAAAACGCCCACTAAAAGTTGTTCAAATATTTACTTCCAGTCATAAAACTTTAATCGTTTTTGATATGGAACTCACCGATGGGCGGTGGTCAACCAATAGCCTGTATGGTTATTTCTTTTAAAATGCAAACCACAGCACAATGCGAGCACCAGTACTCTGCCATGAAATAGATGGCTTTTTGCCGAATCAAGGACAAAAATTTATTGTTGTTGTAATGTCATTGCTTTACATTTGGTTTCGATTTTGCAGCATTGCTTTCCATTACCATTTATTATATTCATTCGTTTCCATTTATTGAAAGCTAGCTTAAATGCCGGCATCGGTTAGGTACTTTGCATTGTGAGAGTAAAATTCGTGTGAGTGCGTTGGTTTTCAGGTTTCAGATGGCTGGAAAAGCATCTTAACTTAATCGAAAACAGCTTCATATTGAGAAAGTTTCACAAAACTAATTAACTACGAACTACTAAAAGTCTTACTACTTTTTTGACCTTACTTTTCTATGGGAGCTATACTATATAGATGTCCGATTTCGACCAATCTTAGTGGAATCATGGGAAAGCATAGCACACTAAGAAATACAAAGTTTGGAGGCGTTTCCATGGAAAACAAAAAAGTTTTTCTCACTAAGACTACTTTTCAGGCTCTACTTTCCTATGACAGCTATACTATATAGATGACCGATTTCGACCAAACTTAGTACAATCATGGAAAAGCATATCAAACTAAGAAATGCAAAGTTTGGAGGCGTTTCCATGGAAAACAAAAAAGTTTTTCTCACTAAGACTTCTTTTCTGACTATACTTTTCTATGACAGCTATACTATATAGATGTCCGATTTCGACCAAACTTAGTGGAATCATGGAAAAGCATAGCAAACTAAGAAATACTAAGTTTGGAGGCGATTCCATGGAAAACTAAAAAGTTTTTCTCACTAAGACTACTTTTCTGTCCTCACTTTTCTATGACAGCTATACTATATAGATGTCCGATTTCGATCAAACTTAGTGGAATCATGGGAAAGCATAGTAAACTAAGAAATACGGAGTTTGGAGTCGTTTCCATGGAAAACAAAAAGGTTTTTCTCACTAAGACTACTTTTCTGACTACTTTTCTATGACAGCTATACTATATAGATGACCGATTTCGAACAAACTAAGTAAAATCATGGGAAAGCATAGCAAACTAAGAAATACTAAGATTGGCGGCGTTTCCATGGAAAACACAAAAATTTTTCTCACTGAGACTACTTTTCTGGCCTCACTTTTCTATGACAGCTATACTATATAGATGTCCGATTTCGACCAAACTTGGCAGCATCATGGGAAAGCATAGTAAACTAAGCAATACAAAGTTTGGTGTCGTTTCCATTCAACACAAAAAAGTTTTTCTCACTAAAACTAGTTTTCCGACCGATCGTTGCTATGACATCTATATGATATGGTCATCCGATCCGGCCGGTTCTGACAAATGTACAGCGTATTTGTCCTTAAAGCCTTCGTACAAAGTTTGGTGAAGATAGCTTTCAAACTGAAGGAGACATGGCTAAGTCAACTCAGTTAGTTTTGCTGAACAAGAATATATATACTTTAGGTGATCGGAGATGCTTCCTTCTATGCGTTACAAACATAGAGACAATGTTAGATTTCCCTTTGCTAGGCTATAAATAATGATTAGTATTAACAACTATCCATTCCAATTGATTCTTTTTGAAGGCATAGAGAGTGCTTCCTCACCCCAGGCAGTATTAATAGCTTTGACAATGCCATTCCATGTTGTGGGTACTTCTTGTAACAGGCTGTACTAGCCAAGTCCAGCAAGCGTACAAAAAATAGAGGGCCACTATCGATGATAGTGAAAAAATACCATGAATCCAAAAATTCGGTGCCTCAGCAGTACTATCATTAGTTTTGCAGCTCTACTCTGTACTTAATACCTATGGGAACTATCTAACCCTGTTGTCGACTTTTTGCTCCTTTTAAAAAGTCACGGAATTGATATAAATATGTAACTAAATGTAAAACCAAAAGATAGTTAACGTTTTTCTTTTGCTTTGAAGTGGTTGCATAGTGTGGCCAAAGGTCCAAAAACACTGCCAAAACTACTCCTTTTCTCATTCTCCTTGTCATTTCTTGAACGTGCTGTGGGAGAACAGGGGATTGATTTGAGTTCAGCGCCCAGATATACTTCAGATAAGTAGGATATCTTTTCTGGTGCAATCCTCCTCTAATCCTCTTGTCCTCTCAATAAAGGGGATTTACTTCAAATGAAGAAGAAAGATGAAGTAACGAATCTTTATAACTTTCAGGACTTGTGCAAAAGTAGGTAAGAAGTCTACTCAAATCACAGCCTATGTCCTAGTTGCACAATTTTTTTTAATAAGCAGCGAAAACAAGAAAGAAAGTCGGTCAAGCCCGACTATAACATACTCTGTACCAAGAAATTTTGTCTTTTGATCATAACTCGAAAACCGTTCATCCGATCTTCTTCATTCCTTTGGTGGATCGATAAGTTATTATAATAACTAAATATGTCCAGAAGGAACAAGCCACCTATCTTCAAAACTGTGGGAGATATGACGTTTTTTCTAAATTGCGGGGGCGGGAGGGGGCGTGGCCAAAATTGAAAATAAACTTGATCTGCCTGCAGACATAAGAAGCATATGTCTCATACACGTCAAACCTCTATCTCTTACCATCTCTGAGATCTGTGCGTTCATACGGACAGACGGACAGACGGACATGGCTATATCGACTCGGCTGTTGATGCTGATCAAGAATATATATACTTTATGGGGTCGGAGATGCTTCCTTCTGGATGTTACATACTTTTGCACAAACTTATAATACTCTATGTACCTACGGTACAGAGTATAAAAAGGAAATTACCTGTATATAACCATCTCTTTTAAGTGTTTGCTGTTTTTTTGACAACAAATCACTTTAAGCTTAACATTTTTAATACACTAAGTCAACATTTTTGATTAAATTATGAATTTTTTGCCAACACAAGTGTCAGAAATTAACTTTTTTGTTGTTGTTCTTGGAGCGAGGAAACAGGAATTTGAAATGAACATGTCGCTGATTACCTGGCAGCAGGTTGGCACCTGACAGCTGCTGCCCTCAACTTCCGGCTGCCGGCTTTTGCCATTTGTGTGTCAACGAGATTTATCACCTGGTGCCGTCTACATTTGTAACTGACACACACACACACACACAAAGTATAAAAGAAGCAGGAAATTTGCATGCCTATTCATCTATTTACATCTGGAGCCGTGGGAATTATTCATATTTTTGAGACTTTTACATGTGCTGCTATTAATATATACACAGTTTTTTTTTGGTTGCGCTTACAAATTGAAGTTGACGACAAATGACATTAGGCGGATGGAGTGTTAAAATAAAAGGAAGGCAGGGGTGTGTTTTTAGAGCGTCAGGTGGCTAACTGCTTGAGTGATTGAATGTTATTTGAGGTGAAACAAATAAAAAAATGTGTGTGCAACATCCCTTCCTTGTGCCTGATGAAGCGTACAATTGCCCCTGCTCATTTTTGTATGGAAATTAAGAGCATAAATTAAAAATGAAACCACAAAAAAAAATGGCTCTTGTTTTTTTTTCATTGCCTACTTATGCGCGCACAGTTGGCTTGCGCTTCATTGGCTGCCGACTGACCTCCAGCTCAACCTAGGCAGCTCAACAAACACAATAAAATGACAATTTTATGCGTCTCTTATCGATGGAAATCAATTTCGACAACAACAACAACAAATTGCCACGCTTTAAAGCTCCGTGGAATTGACATTATTTCAATATAATATTTCACGGCAAAAAACAAAAAAAAAGAAAACTGAAATAAGCCAAAAGGGACAAAGCAAGCGGAACAAAAAATGCTCAATCAAATCAAAGTCAGGGCACAGAGGCGACGGCGAGGGGCGTTGCGGATGGACAAAATGCAAAATAAGACAGAGACAAAGTGTTGGGGGATGGAAAATGGAAATTGACTGCTGGCTACATGGTTGTAGTCCAAACACATTTGAGCCAAGTGTCAGCTACAGGACTGGGTTATGCAAAACACAGAGTGGCAGACCTGAAAAGGCAACTGTGGGCACTTCAAATGCTCTGTAAAAGAAATGTAAGAACCTGAACGAAGTGCTGCTTGATCTGTAGGCTTACTAGGCGGATTGATTGGCGGACTTCAGTTGCTGGGTAGGGCTTTTAACAGTTCCTTGTGGCGTTGCCATAGTTATGCAACTACTAGTCCAGCTGCCTACATGCAGAAACATACTTCCGCTTGTTGGATGATTGCTTTATCACTCTACTTTACTTATTCTCTTTTCCTACATAAATCATGTATGAATTTTGACACATTTCTTACAGAGCTCGAATTTGTATAATCAAATTTAATGACTTCCAAGTGGTGTTCGTTTCTTCGTCTATTCATAGTAAAATGGCAAACCTTACTGAGCATTTTTGAAGCGTGCTTAGCGCTTGAGTTTTGAAAAACTTACTCAGAGCTGTTAAGTGATAGAGATTTGATATGTATGAGACATAGTCTTCTCATACTTGAATGCTGATCAGGCTTATTTTCAGTTTTTGCCAAGCAAAATTTCGATAAATCTTTCTATATGTCACAGTTCTCTGGAAATATTTAGCAATCAGTATTATTTATCGATAAGCCAAAGGAATGGTAAAGATCGGACAAACGATTGTCGAGCTGTAGAGAAAACAAATACTTATGCTGGGCAGCACCGGCTGGAACAGAGAACACAGCTTAACGCTTTGTGTGAGACCTACAAACTTTCGGAGGTACAAAGAATGCAGAGGATTAACTGCTTTAGAGTTGCAGAAAGCATTTCTGTAAGTCATTTTTGGTGAAGGAGTTACTTAGAGCTATTTAAAGTGTCGGACAGTTCCGTCCAGCTTCCACTGTTCATTGCATGCTAATCTACCACAGTCTTAGATCTTGCCTTGTTAGTCGTTGTTTAGAATTGTCTTAAGACATATTTCAATATTGCTTTCTTTCTTCATTTCTCAGGACTGAATAGTCCTCCGACATCTCAACTTGGTCTCTCACGTCTGTGTTCCTTTTGTGATATCGAGAGTTCACTGCATTTCTACATATCTCCACAAGAATTACACACTTTTAATGAGCACACAGATAAAAAAAAGGATGAAAAAGATCAAATTAGAATGGATAGTTTTTAATAACCTTTTTTTGATATTAAAATATCCATTTTTCATATAATTTGGATGATTTTCAGCTCCTTTGGATGACAATTAAAGATCCATTTGACTTTAAATAAATATTTAATATCGAAAAATGCATATAACAAGATATCCGCTCCCAAATGGATACCGAAATCATCTAATTTGTATGTTTTAATATCCTATTTTTCTCTGAGCACTGTTGCAGCTTTGTATTTGTACTGAATTAGCTCTTTCGAGCAAGCCTTCCCTTATTCTAAATATTTTATAGCTTTAGTCGACCTTAGCTATGATACGAGAGTAGGTTGGTTGGGCTAAAAGTGGTTTCCACAGGCTGAATATTTTCAAGTGTAGTGACAAATGCACTTTGATCTATTTCACAGCCGCTATTAATTCATAATCTTAATACTAGAAGACATGTTAATGGGTTGTACGCTTTGTGAGAAACGTGATCGATCCTCATGTTTAAGCTTGAACATATTCCGGGGGCCTAAAATACTTCAGTTTATTCCGATTCATCGTCCCATGTTGAAGTGTAAACAACTGTCAAGTTCAATCTTTGGCAGCATTTCTGCGGCAACTCGATCATCTGTGGATTTCTGAGTATAACTACTAAATGAATCATAGCGAAGTCAGCTTGTGGCATTAACCACACAACTCTAAACACTTTAATATATATCTCTTAAGACATTCAGGACAAATTTCGCAACCCCTTTTCACTTTACAAAACAAAAGCACTGAGATCCTGTAAAATGAAATGTGAATATTTGTTGAAAGACAGCAATATATTTGCAGCACTTTGATTTAAATTAAAACAACTCTTCTCCGAAAATTTCAAAAAATTTCCCATTGAAAAGGAAACACCTTGACTGAATTAGAATACCCTCGGCCAAAGGAAGGCCATTTCACACACACACACGCACATTTCTCAGAGCGGCAGCGAGCCAACGACAAATGTAATCAAAATAAATTACGAGCGTGTAAGCAGCCTCCGGTGTCTATTAAGCGCAATAAAAGGAAAGCATCATTTGTTTAACGCAATCTCATTATTAGATGCGACCCCCAACCCACCAAAGCCGCTGGCACAGCTGCTGCAGGACCCAACAGCCGAAACGAGGAGTACCCTCTCTGACAGTGACAAGCATTGAGGGCAGCCAGTATAATGATAACCTGCCCCATCATCAGCAGCCTCCGCACTCACTGTCATGTCTCACACTGTCTGGTTTGCTGGTAGATAATGCCGCTGATTATGCTGATGATAAGTAATTTTGTAAACTCCAACTGCAGGTTGTTGTGCAAAGCGGCGCTAACGCGGCCGTTGATTAGGCTTCTGGCTGCCTGTTTGTCGGTTGAGCAGCCGACAAGCTCATTACGCCGCCAACAATTTGATTAATTACCGTTTCGAGCGCTTTTTCTTGGCTGCTTTTTTTCTTCCCCCGGTTTTGATTATTTATTTACTGCAAAGGATTTCTGCATTTGCCTCTCTTTTATGCAAATTTCATTTACCTTCTGTAGGCATTAAGGGGGAGTCGTGGGTCAGAAAAGGAGTTGACAGTCATAAGCCCAACCTGGGGGACCCTTTTGCAGCTTATTTGGACTTTTGTGGCATTTAGTTTCAGGAGAAGTTGCGGCTGCCCCAAAAAGTAGACTATAAAATTTTCAAAAAAGGGTAAATTTAATTTAAATGAATGCACAAAATACCGAAAAAATACTGTGTAAAAGGGCAAATGCCCTCAATTGGAAATTATTTAAAATGCCCCTTAGTTCCCCCTCAACAGCTTTCAAATGCATAAAAACCAAATGCCAATAAAAACCAATTGCCGCAGCAAAAACACCGACTAATGCAAACATATCAAAGTGAAAATCTGCAAATACAGTGCAAACATGTGCAACGCATATCAACCGCAACAAAAGAGTGAACTGAGACCCAAACAAAAAACCAAAACATATCCCTTAATATAATTAAACCGTACTAAAACAAAGCAAGAAACGCGGCCAAATCCAAACAAACTGTAAAAATGACATTAACTTGCCTTGGCAAGTGGTCGGTGCGAATTTGTGTGGTGTTTGTTGTGGTGGGAACAGCCGTTGGTGTGAGGCCAGCCAGTGTGTTGTCAGCGGAGGCGGAAAGTGCAGTGATTGGCGACATAGGGAAGGGCGCGGACGCGGAAAGAGCTCAAGATGAAGTGCACACAACACCAGCCATATTTGAGCATTGGCAACGACGCCATCAGCACCATCATCATCATCATCATCATCAGTATCACCAGCATTGCCAGCATCGCCATCATCCACTGAAGCAGCATCCGGCTCATCATAAAGGCAATCAACAGCAGCAGCACGCCACTCGCAACAATCATTACAAGCAACTGAAATTGGAGCAACTGCAACAGCAGCTGGGCAAACAATGGCAATGGCAACAGTCCTGGCCTGATTATGTCAACGATGAGCCACCTCCCCCTCCCGCCGCTAATTTGGATCCCTTACTGCTGGAGAACTTCGATTTGGCCTCGCCGCGTTCGGGTCGCCATCGTGGACGGCAGGTGCCTTTGATTTCCGATGTCAGCGGCAAATACCTGCGATCTTTGCCCGATTCCATTAATTTCCTACAAGATCGTCTGTACGCCATTCAGCCGCAACGACACTGGCCCGTGAAGCGAGAGGCCATCGTGGAGGGCGATTTGATACTGGGCGGTCTCATGATGGTCCACTCGCGTGAGGACAGCATCACCTGCGGCCAAATCATGCCGCAAGGCGGCATCCAAGCACTCGAAGCCATGTTGTACACCATCGATCGCATCAACGAGGCCAAGCTGTTGCCCAACATAACACTGGGTGCGCACATTCTCGATGATTGTGACAAGGACTCGTACGGTTTGGAAATGGCTGTGGACTTTATAAAAGGTAAGCGCTGCCCGGGAAGCACAAGTGAAAATTACAATTCCCACATTACTCATCCGCCCTGTGCGGCAGAAGCGCAGTGGTTATATTTGTATGTTAATTTTTGTGGTTTACCATTTCCATGTTTTGGAGTGCATGTGTTGTGCTTTTGCCGCCGCTTTGCGGCTTGAGGGGCGAACGGGTGGGGGGTGAATTGGGTTGCATTTGTACATGGGTCGCATTTACCAGCAGCTGCTTTTCGTTTGTGATTTACGACCGTATTTTATAATTCCTACCGGAAATATTTATGGCATTTTGGTAAGACACTAGAATTAAAAACTGAAATGAGCATAATTCAAATTGTTGTGCTGCAAAAACCTTGCAGTGGGTTTTTGTAAGTTTGCTCTGTTGTTTGTTACTCGTTAGAGTATGTTGAAGTGAGCAGATTAGTAAGGTCAAAGTAGCTGAAGGATGTAAAATTACAAAGAGATTGTTGAATTTTACATATGAAAGGCGTTGGTTAACTGTACTGTACTGTTTCAGGTCCGCTCATCAACAGAATTTTTTGTGGTCACCCTCCAAGTCGTTTTGCATGTTCCTCTGTACGCGGATTAAGCACTTGGGGTCTACTAGAAAGGCTACATTGAACATTTCATTCAAGAAGAAACCACTGAGTGCTTTTGCGATCAGTTTTAGGAAAAGCTGAACCATTGGCATAGGCACTGCATCTCTTAATGTTCCATCTGGAGTTTCAGAGAACCACCTAGGACTTTATATATTGTTTACTAATGATCTTCCTATGGCTTTAACTCACTTAGGAGGATAGAGAATGGAATGATGACGATCTGATCCTATCTTGTTGCTTTTCAGTCTTGGCTTTTGATCAAAAACTGCTCGAAAGGCCACACAGAACCTTAGTAAATCTTGTATTATTTATCATCCCTACACCACCAAAGAAACTGTAACCTGCTCTTGTTTGTCCCTGACTAGAGTATGGTTCATGTGTTGGGACAGCAGCAATGCCTTCTCTTTGCTTTTCGTAGTCATCAGTTTTCCTAAGTTTCTATAAGTTTTTACTAAAAGGTGTGAGGTATAGAAGTTTACTAGCAGCTTTTTAGAAGATAAAAAACCGGCCGTACTTTGTAAGTTTATCTGTCACTTAGCAGCTATTTTGAATATGATCAACTCTTAAGAAAATTTATATATTATTCTATAGATTTGCCTTTTGCCTGCTCACACACTACCCTCTGCACCACAATTTCTCCACATGTAAGGTACCTATAACTAACAAACATAACTCGATTTAAGTTTATAATGCAAAAATATTACCTATATCGTGTTCTCTATAGTCTAAAGTTATCATTTTGCTAACTTTTATAGTCTCCGATTGAGAAGTTAATGTCAGTATATCAATTTACAACTTAAGACTACAGATCCTTCGGTTTTTTGGTTAAAACATTATATATTCGAATTTCTTTTAAAAGCATTTCCAATTTCTAGTATTTCACTAGATTGTCTTAGAACTAAAAGAACTATTTTAGGTAGCTAAAATTCATGGGGAACTTAATCTATCTTTTATGTTGAGTTCTTATTGTGTTGAAGTGTGCAAACGATTTGTAGTTCTTGTGCTGTTTAGCCATTTGACTTTTAGAAAACTGATTTCAAAGCGAACAGATTTGCTTTTGTAGAGTGGAAGAGACATATTTCGGCATCTTGGCTTGAAAACATGAAAAAACTAAAGCGCTTGGTACAACATTTTAGAATTTTACTCTGTAGTAGGTTAGGGCACATTAAGATTCATCTATTCAGGGCCACTCTGTCAGCAGTGTACTTTAGTCTACTCTAGTCCATTATAACATCGTTATATCTGTTAGCTTGTTAGTCTTTGCTCTATCAAGATACATTCTAGTTGATAGTACTTTATGTTATCGATAAGTTCCAGCGATGTTCAATCATCCCTAGTTTACTTAGCTCTGATCAAGCATCGAGCAGCGTGTGTTTTGAGTTCTGCCTTTAAGAGTCATTTGTCTCCCACAATTCTTGCCCAAACATAAACTAAACACAAAATTATAATTGATTAAAACCCAATGTTTTGTGAGTGACCAGCTCAATGCTTTTGCTTGCTTTTTAAACAATTTGGTTTTGTAACCCCGCGTAACATAACATATGACATTATTGCTAACAAATGTGTCCCCTTTTTAAGGGTTGCGCAATTTTCAATAGTTTAGTTCAAAATATTGATAATTTCCCTGTTGACCCATTGTAAATTTTAAGCTTATTATTACAGCCCCAGTAAGCTGAATTATTAATTAGCTTTGACTCGCTTTGTGGTATAAATCTATACTAATTCTTCTGTATTTTCTGCTACATTGAAAAAAAAAAGTTAATTGAACCCACCCATTCGGCAGGTCAAAAGTGGCTGACACACAATGTGGAGATTTTGTACAAAAATAACGAAAAACCCAAATTAATTGGGGACCCACTACATTCGATTATGCTAATTTAGGTCCATGTGTGTTTTGTATTATTTGCATAATTAACATTTGTATTGAAGCACCAACTAGCTATCCCTAGTTGTACACCAGCCACCAACAGATATTCCACGGGTTGGCCAATTCACACGCTTCGTTGACCACAATTGTTGCCAAAAATGTAGCCTCACTTAAATACAAATTAATTAACTTTAACAGTGAGGTCCTCTGATACAGACACACAGACACGAACAGACCGGCACATGGGGAGACAGTGCGTCATAGTTTACGGCCTAGCGTAATCCTGTCAATATAATTCAGTGACTTGGAAAATTATATTTTTCATACGTCACACACTAGCGGAGCGAGTGAGTGCGAACATGGCACGTCGCTCAAATAAATCCTTGCCGCGCACATAAATAATGAAATTATGGAGATTAGAAAGTGTTCCAGGACACGATGAGGCTGCTGCTGCTGCCGCCGCCACATTCTGTGCTCAATTGATTATGGATCCTTCATGTGCGGTTGTGTGTGTGTGCGGGTGTGTTCGTGTGGCTTCCTTTTTGTTGCTCGATAAAAGTAATAAGCGGCATTTTATATGTCGTTGTCTTTGCCTTTGGCGAAAAATTCAATAAACAACGCCGTTTTGTCTTTAGGGAATTATGCATATTAGCTTGGCAATCTCTTTTGGCTGCCTCATAATTTATTTATTAATTTAGTTTATTAATAAAATCCTTGACGCTTGGTTAAGTTGTGAATGAATGGGAAAAGTTTCAGACTTAAGTTGACTGAGAGCATATTTATAGAAATTTAAACATTTTCTTTAGAGAGCTCAGTGCACAAAATGGCATTGGTATACGTTTGGGAGCCACATGTGCAGTTTGCATGATAAAAATGCATGATTTACGCCAAGACGTGACAGCCCATTGAGCAAGAGCAAAGAAGGCATCAAACGATGCCCGCCCATTTAGACCATTTGGGCCACAAATTATTGCAACTTCTTGCTGGGCAGCTAACTGAAATAGCAAGACTGACACAATGTGAGTCTTATGATACCCCAAACTAGCTCCAAAACCCAACTTCCAGTTTAGTTCACAGTGACATCAAAAGGAAACTTTCAAAGAGTTACAAATTGCAGCTGTTTTTCTCTTTTCCCCAGTTTGAAACAAATTAATTCCCAAATTTAGTTATCGCGTTCAATGAAAATGTAATAATAAGCATAACAAAAACAGACCGATAACATAACCAATATCAAGTGCAAAAATTCAGTTCAATAAACCATAAATTGTTTTTAATACCACAAAATAAATAAATATACTATATATAAATTGATGAATGCTCGCAACAGGGGAAATGCTTGCTAGAGAGGTAAAACGATTTTATTGAATTCCATTCGGTTACTTAATAGAGCAACAATTTTCACCAGTTTACAAACAAAGTTTTATAATTACAGAAATAAAAAATACTTTGTGGCTGGGGATTTTTTTTTCTGCCTGAGGCGAAATGCAAGCATTGCAAAAGCAAAATGAACCAACTCGATATGCTTTGAGCAAAGTTTTGGATGTAATTTTGTTGGTTTGTTTTGTGGTGAGCTATCAAAAAGTTGCATTGCAATGCTATTTCAATGGTTCGGCAAAGTTTCAGATGTGAGAAGAGGTGGCCAGGTGGGGGGGCGGTGGTGGAAATGAGAGTGTAAAATACGGTAAATAGTTGGAAATAACTAAATAATGCATAAGCGAAATGAAAAGTTTTGAAGTTGATTAATACGTTATTATCAAAAGAGTACAAATGCTATTTATGGAATTTTCTATTGTTTTTCAATCTGTATTCATATGTGAGTGGGGTTTTCGCTGACTATTAATAGCTGAATAGGTGAAGTCTGAAGTAAAGTTGGAACTTCCAAATACTTTTTGAGGTTTCAACTCACAACTTCTTCGGGTTTCTATTAAATTTTGCTCTTGTGCAGGCAGCAAACAGGATTAGCATTGCTGGCAAGAAATAGACTCTGTTGAATAGCAAATGATAGGCAAAGATTGCGTATGAAAGACCTGTGAAGGGTCCTGAAACAAACTGTACACTCGACTAGCCTACTTTGGGTGTGTCTTGGTTTAAAAGTTATAAATAAATATTCATTATTGACTTGCAATTTGTCACAGCTGCAGCTAAATTGAGTACTGAATATCGAATATCATATAAAAATTACTGAATATTAAGTATTGAGTACTGAGCATTGAGCATCGAGCTGTGAGTTTCGATTTATCAGTATTGTGAACTGAATATTGAGTACTGAGTATTGTGAACTGAGCATTGGGTACTGAATATTGAATACTGAGCATCGAGAATTCAGTATCGAGTTCAGAGTATCGACATATCAGTATTGTGAACTGAGTTTCGAGGTCTGAGTATTAAGTACAGAGTGTGGAGTACTGAATATTGAGTACTGAGTATTAGTAATTCAGTATCGTGTTCTGAGTATCGACTTAACAGTATGGGGAACCTAGTTTAGAGTTCTGAGTATTGAGTACTGAATATTGAGTACTGTGTGTCGGGAATTCATTAGAATCGGGAGCCGAGTATTGTGTACTGAGTCCACAGCATTGAATACTAAATATTGGGACCACAATATTGAACACTGTGTATCGGGAACGTAGTATCGAGTTCTGAGTATCCACTAATCAGTGTTGGGAACTGAATTTCAAAATCTGAGTATTGAATTCTGAGTATTGAGTACTGAAAATTGAGTACTGTGTACCGGGAATTCAGTATCGAGCTCTAAGTACCGACTAATCTCAGTTCTCGAGATCTGAGTATTGTTTTTTTGAATATTGAGTATTGAATACTGAGTACTGTGTATTGGGAATTCAGCATTGAGTTCTGAATATCCATTAAATAGTATCGAGAACTAAGGATGGAGATCTGAATATCAAATACTGTGATTTAAGTACTGATAATTGAGATCTGAGTATCAAATACTGTGATTTGAGTACTGATTATTGAGATCTGAGTATCAAATACTGTGTTTCGAATACTAAGTATCTAGAACTGAGTACCTTTAACTGAGTTGTAAATACAGAATATTGAATATACTTCCGTTTTCCTTAACTGCTATCCAATCACAAGGATTATCAATAACTTTACATATATTTGATTTAACATTAATTTGTTTTCACTTCAATTTTTCATTTCAGGCTCAATCAGCAACATCGACGATGCCGAATATCATTGCAATAAAACTCAAGTACGCAAGGTAATCTCCGGCGTGGTGGGTGCTGCCTCATCGGTAACCTCCATTCAAGTGGCCAATTTGTTGCGTTTATTTCGCATACCCCAGGTAAGAGCATGACATGATGCAAAAACGAATAAGAACCACAAAAAAAAAAACACCGTCGTTCCATCCAACCCAACCAACTGGACGACAAAGTTTTTGTGGTTTTAATTAAAAAAAAAAAAACTCGAATATACCCAAAAGCTGTTTTTAAATGCCAGCGCATGACACGAAATTAGTTGCCCTTTGAGAGGCCACAAATCAGCGAAAGGCAGCAGTTCCGGTGCAGCGTACTGCATACTTTTCTTTATTGGAAGTTCTCAGTGTCTGCCGACAGTCACGTCGCCGATGCTGAAGTAGACAAAGTGGCCACGCTCTGGTTACGTGAGAAGGTCGGCCAAAAAGTCAATATGCGACAATAACTAAGAAGCCCAAACGCCAGCAAGTGTACCATAAAATCCACACACAAGCATCGTTGGCCAATTTTATGCAGCAGCGGCCATAAATAAGGCATAAGCATTTGATTGCATTTGGTTTGTGACTGTAGGAATTAAGCCAAGGATTGGCGAATGTGGTGGTTTTGGGTGCTTTTTTTTGTGTTTTTGTTTTGGTTCGGAAAAGGTGAGGAAGCTGCGAAAGGGTTGTTTCAATAAGCAAGACAAGCTATGACGAACCCGCAGGCTTAAACTCCCCAGGGATTCACTTTTTTGTATGTATGTATGTACTTACATTTGCAGTGGCCCTAATACCAATTAGTATTAAAAATAAAACAAAAAGTTTAACATGCCACAGAGCGGTTTACATTTTGAAAGTCACTTCCGCTTCAGTCCGCTGGGCGTCTGAGAAACGCATTATCTCGCATTGTCTCTGTCTCTGTGTCATCTGCTCAAACACTTGGCCCGGAAATTGTTGATAGCGCTAATGATGATGGCACTTAATTAGAAATCAAGCACTTTGTTAAACACTTGCAGTGAGTAAAACAGCCACCTTTTCCTGCACTTGGGTCCCTTTGATTTAGCTTTTGCTTTGGCAATTGCTTGGAAGCTATTTTGGGGCGTGAAATTGAATTTTTGGGGGGCCAATGGAACGGCAGGATGCCTGCAATTTTCCTTGCAGCTTCTTTCCACCCGGCCCCCCCTTCGAGTCTCGAACTAGATGCTTTGGTTGGTTTTGCGGTTTGACTTTGACTTTGGCTGGCATTGTCTGCGGTTTTTGTGGTAGAATTCTATTGACGCAGGGAGTGAGAGAACGGGATGGATTAAACCTTAAGCTCAGAGCTTTAATCTTTAATGATAGTAATTTTATATTCGCAGGTGTCCTATTTCTCTACGAGTCCCGAGCTGAGCAACAAACAACGTTTTGAATACTTTTCACGTACCATTCCTTCGGATCATTATCAGGTAAAGGCCATGGTGGATATTGTGAAACGCATGAGCTGGAGCTATGTTTCAATTATCTACGAGGAGAGCAACTATGGCATTAAGGTGAGTAGTAAAATGCTTGTTTCAAGTATTAAATTATCATTTTAAGCATTGAATAAGGTTTTTAGATATTTAAAGATATTTTAGAACTTATTTCTAGACTTGAATTATAAGTGGAGAACTATTGATGGCACTATGGTCAGTATCGAGCCGTTATCGTTCCATTAAAAAGTTACCTGGGGTTGGATGGTCGCAAAATTATTAACTATAAAAATCCGAATAATTATTTTAAACTTTTTAACATTTTTAACATTAACATAGTTCCATTTTTATTCAAATTTTCATCTTAAAATATAGAAAATACAGTTGATTAGCTGATTTCTAGATATACTTCCAAAAAAGTTAACTTGCTTTAATCAAGATAGCAGATGATAGATTTATTTTTTCTGTTTATTGATGGACGATTGACCTGAAATTTGGAACATAAGACCATTTTAAATCCCATACACATGAAATAATACCTTTTTTAATAAAGTTTAGTTACGTTTTTCAATTTATAACTAGACATTTTTGTGTTTTTATGCATATTAGATTTAATTTAACATACTATCGAACGCTATCGATACTTATCGATTATTTGGAAAGACATCACTGACCATCTATAGTGCAGACTATCGATAGTTCTCCATCTCAGTCTTGAAAATAACTTAAAAAACAATTTTGCGTATTTCATATAAGAATAAAATACTCTTAAAATGAGAACACATCACAATCAAATTGAAAGCAATAGTTGGGAATTACTATTCACTGTATTCAAAGTACACAGAGTATATTTAGTTTGTGCAAATGTTAGTTTTCACTCGTAATTTGGAAAAGTCATCATATCTCCCACAACTTTATGGATAGAAGTCTGGTACCTTTTACACATATTTAGAAATCAGAACTATTGATAGATTCGCCTAAGGAATGGTGAAGATCGAATGAACAATAGTCGAGCTATGAGCAAATCTATGTTTGCTGCTACTGCAGCATCAAAGTTCACACTGTGCATACACTTTTGCTGGTACAAAGTATATAACAGTTGGGCTTTTCGACTTGTTTGGCTATTCATATGAAAAAAAGTAAGTTTCGTCTAAACTTTGTTGCCAAGGCCATAACACGATCTATTGTAAGTAAAATTCTTAGCCAATCCATGATTTTAAGTGGTTTCAAAAGATTTTCAGCTTATTTTGAGTATTATTCAACATGATTGAAGGGTAATAAAACTACTTACGCTTAATTTAAACACCAAATCAATTCCATACCAAACAAGTCTGTGTAGGAAATACTAAAGATACAACTCAAAGCTAGAAGAATACTTGAACATTATTCCTACAACTTCTTCACAACAAATCTGTACACCGAACTCAAGCACTTATAAAAGATTACTCTGTCAAATATTTGCATAGAAACAAACATGAAATCCCTTCCTCCCCCCTCCCCTAAACCCATTGCCCCTGCTCCTTTAGCTGGCACAGCTTCCGTTTTGTTTTTGGCGGCACGCAACCGTTGCATATTTGTTCTGTTGAGTGAGCTATATGTGTGTGTGTGTTTTCACTGCGTTACACCGTATGCCACTTATAAGCAGCAACGTTTCCACCCACTCTGACTTACCGCTATGTGCATCACATCCTTTCAGGCTTTCGAGGAACTGGAGGAGTTGCTGGCACGCCATAACATTTGTATTGCCATTAAGGAGAAGCTCGTCAAGGATTCGGGAGTGGCTGAGGATATTGCATACGATAATATTGTGCAAAAGCTGCTGACGAAGCCACGAGCCCGAGGTAAGTGAAAATGTGTGCTTGATGTGGCGAAAAGTAAATGCAATTTGAAATGAAAAGTCAACGAGAAGCGACAAAATGTTGGCCACACGCCAGCCCTCGAAATGAACGCCACTGCAGGAAATTGCACAAATTAAATGAAAGTTAAAAACAAAAAAAGAACAAAAACCCCATCAACATATCCTTGGTGTTGTCTCTCGTTTCCCTGGGCAGGAAATTAAATAAATTGTTTCTAAGCACAAGATAAAACGTCACACCAAAACAATGCCCATAAATTGTGTACACAAAGCAAAACTATTGCCTACTTCTGGGCCAACGAAGATGAATGTGGCAAGTTTAGAGGCAAAGTTAATTGATAAACTGAAATGATTTATTCTTTCAATTTTTTTTGCAGCGTCTTATGATAGATCACTGGCGACCACCGACCACCATCCATGGCCGGTGGCTTGCTTAAAAAGAGTAATGTCATCCCCCCCTTTTCTAAATTACTCTAGCTTAGTTGCAGTAGACTGCTTGGCCCATGAGTGAAGACCCACCCGGTCAGAGTTGGCTTACGCTTTTCTCCTCATTTTGCTGAAAGTTTTTCTCGTTTTCGTTTCCCTGATACATGCGAATTGTCAGGTGATTCAGGGTTAAAAAATATGGCAAAAACAATTTCAATAAAAATTCCTGTATAAAATACTTATTTATTGTTTTTGCCTTTAAAATGGTTTCTTTAGAACAACAAAAAATGTCACTTCCTTCTCCAACTCGTAACAATGCTTTATTGCCTCAACTTATTTGACATTCAACATGACAAGCCCAAAGATAAAAAAAAATGAAACCACCAAACTGAGCTGAAATCAAAATGAAAACCGTTTTTTAAACGCCCCGGAGCACCCTGGCGCATGGAAAACATAAAAAAAAAAAACGAAAGCAAAATGTCAATCAATTTGACTTTCAACTTTTATTTATGGTTGCCAGTTAAGAGTTTGTGTCTGCTGGAGGAGGGACTGAAAAATACATTAAAAATAATTACCGTCTAAGCCCTTGGTTCCTGCCATTAATCAGCGAATGGCCATAAAGCGCACACGGTGGACCAATAACATTGAACTGTTGTCTGGGCCACATTCGATTTGCATAAATGCGCCATCGGAAGTCGGAAAAGGGTTTTTTTCGCCGTAACAATCATTATTTATGGTGATTTGTGATTTGACGCCGTTTACGCGATGGCAAAGTTCGTTCATTGCTGTTTCATTTTTTTTAAACGATTAATCAAATTGACAAAGTATTTCCAAGTCAAGTTCCCTTCATTTTGCATGTGTGTGTGTGTGTGTGAAAAATGAAGCGCTCTCAACTGGAGACTGTAACAGGCGACTGGGGGAAACTTTTGCTAAAAGTCTGCGACATGTTTTTGCTTTTTATCGTACTTTCTACCCAGCTGACTTTGCCTTTTTTCTAGTTGGAGTATTTGCTTGATATTCCTTTTCTGTTTTTTTTTTGTGCAAAATATGTAAATCACTTGATATTCACACATTGACAGCATGGCAATGGCAAAGTTGTGAACTAAGTCGATGTGAAGCATAACTTGGAGTATTTGCTTGGCAAAGCCTTTAATAGAAAGCCGCGGTTATCGATTTTCAAACGTTGCAAATTGCTTGGCATGAAAGCTGAGCGTTTGAGTTGGTCTAGGCATCAATAATAGTATGTCATTTCGCTGATTCTTAAGATCAGGGTGAGTCAAGAAGAGTGATTCTAAAAAAAAGTAGAAACTAGCTCTGACCTGCCCCGGTCGACCGATGGTCTGCAACTGAGAGCAGCCTCGGCATGAAAAACGAAATGTGTAAGGCCTTTACGGCAAAGGCGTGACCAATCTCTGCTTTTTTACATAAGAGAGGAACTCTCTTGACCCTCTTAGTGGTATAATTTGCATAAACTACTCTTCGCAATGCTTGTCGCAATCGCTTGTTGTCCATTGTAAGCAATCTAGGCACCCATAGCGAGTTGGTCAAGTGCGAAATGCTTATATCAGTTACCTAGGATTTAGGTAAAGCCTATGCCCAAAATTTGTGCACACCAAAGACTAGGAAATATAGACCAGGACCCGACAGACCGTGTACGAAGTCACTCATGCTAGCCGAAATCTGTTCTGTTCTTTGCTCAGTCGACATCATTACTCACAAGTATTAATCAGCTGTTTGCTGTCATTTTCGCTCTGTGAATTCATTTGCGACGTCCCAACGTATTCTCATATAATGGGTACAGTATGTCTTGGCCTACTTTAGTAAAAAGTTGTAGAAGTGGGGCTTGCCTCTCTAAATCTACCTCTTTCTCCGTGTAAACTTCTTCGTAGTATAAAATGTTAAGTTAACTTCCCTTAGCAACTTATTCACCTTCTTTGGAGACTTCTTATACAACTTAATTGACTTAAATTTTGTGTTCAATTTTGTAGCACTTGTCCCACTCGTTTCTCTCTCAAGATTCTTCTAGCGACTCACTTGACTAGCCGAAACAAAGCCGTCTAGTTTGAAGGAAATATGTATCTGTATCATCGAGTACTTGACAAAAGCTTCGAGAGGTTTTCCTTTACTGCGCCTGATTAAGTTTCGTTTTGGCTTGAAGTGTGTGAAGCGAAGAAGCACAAAAGCGAATCGATAAGGCAGGAAAATTATGTCTCCGAAACAAAAGCCAAAAACAGGCTGTTGCTGTGGCTGATAAGTAGTGACAACTGCACCCAAAAGCTTGGACTGTGGACATCACTCAAGTGTTCGTTTCGCATTGTTTGAATTTTGTGGTAGCGGTCAAGGCAGGACTCTCAAGTGGCCTTTAGCTGTGGCGTCTTCTTTGGGGTTTTTTTTTTGTTTATTTAATTAAACATACATAAATTCAATATCTCCCTCTTTCTCTCTGTCTGTGTTGATTGATATTGTTTTCACTTGTGAATGGCAGCTGAATGACTAAATGAAATGTATCTGGTTGGGAAGCTTGAAAGGAATTGTTGAATTTTTGCATTTTTAGCCAATTAAAAGCAGGCAAACAACTGAATAAATTCGCAGAGCCAATTTAAAAGTCTTGTATTTTAAGCCACTCAGCAAACCCCATAAATATGCAACAGATTTTCCTTTATTAATCCTTTTTTTTGTGTTTTTGTTAATATTTAATGCAATTAAAATGAACTACTGTGTCTGCTCTTTGCTCGTTAAAAGGTGCCATTATATTTGGATCCGATCAGGAAGTGCGCCAAGTGATGCGAGCCGTACGCCGTGCGAATGCAACAGGCGCCTTCTCCTGGATAGGCTCCGATGGCTGGAGTGCACGCAATTTGGTGTCCGACGACTATGAACCAGAGGTACAACAAACACAAGATAGAAAAAAAAAACAACTAGAATTAATGATGGCCGGATATTATGAGCACAAATTGAGCGAGCGAAATGTTGATTAATGATGCGGCACCCCTGGCACTGAAAAGGCGTGACAATGACACGACACCCTAGAAAAAATTGTATAAATGATGGCCCATTCAGAGAAAGTGCGCTGCTCGGCACAGGATATGATGAATTATAACATAAATTGAAATTAATTGTGCGTGTGTTTGGTGGCGCTTAATTAATTTGGCCGTAGGGTTAGGAATGAGTTGAATAGAGATGAGATTTTTGTGCAGTCACGGTCGCCACTTAATATACAATAAACTTTTTACTCAGGTCGAAGGCACCTTATCCGTACAACCGCAAGCTAATCCCGTGCGTGGCTTTGAGGAATATTTTCTCAATCTAACTGTGGAGAACAATCAGCGCAATCCCTGGTTTGTGGGTAAGCTAAGACTTGCCCCACTTATAGGATAACTGCTGAAGTTTCAATTGATTCTTTTCAGAATTCTGGGAAGATCATTTCCAGTGTCGCTATCCTGGCAGCACCAGCACTCCCTATAACAACTATACCCGACAGTGCACCACCAAAGAACGCTTGTCGCGACAGAATACCGACTTTGAGGATCAATTGCAATTCGTTAGTGATGCCGTCATGGCCTTTGCCTATGCACTGAGGTAAGTCGTCAATAGTTTTATCAACATTCAATCTTTTGTAATGGCTCGTACCTTCCTAGGGACATGCATCATGATCTTTGCGGTGGACGCCCATCGTTGTGTGATGCCATGAAACCCACCAAAGGCGCAGATTTGCTTAAATACTTGCGTAAAGTGCAGTTTCAGGGTGAGTAATTGAGCTGAATTGAGTTGATTTAAAGAGAGAGCGGGTTTTTGCATGGTGTGTTGCTAAGTTGAGTTAGGAAAATATCATGCTCAATGCCCCTAAAAGTATGCTAGCTTTAATATTTTTACAAGTTATCCTTATAAAAGAGAAAATTGAGGTTCAGCAAGTTCTCTCAGCCTGTTAAAACAACTCCAAATAGATTAATGATAGGCCAAGTATAAAACGTTCTAAAAACATAGCCTACTTTACAGGGCATTTATCATGATTTTATGTTTATACCTAGAAAATATGATTCTCGACAGTATAACTGAATTAAGACTTATCTGCAATAAACTGGCAGTTTTAAGATTAATTTTTCGGTATAGTCACGGTCGCCACGTTTTTTCAAAAACAGCATTTGCAACCATATGGTTGACAAAATGCCAGAAATTTCAAGTCTAGTGTTTCATTGAATAGTTTTCGGTTAACTTAACCACTCAATATTGACATATTTTGAAAATACAACCCATTTCAAGCATCAGTTTCAGTCTTAGTAGTCCTTCACTTTCAGTGCAATTGGTATGGCACTTCAAATCTTCAAGCAACTTTTCGATGAGCTCGAACTTTTCCAAGACGTCATTGCACATAGCCGAGAAAACCCTTTAGTGTCAGTTCATCACCATCGCCATCCATTGACAAGTGTTGCACCCATAATAATTTAAGTAGCAAATGTTTCAGTGCTCAGCCATATCTCGTTGTGGTGTGGGGGTGGGTGGCCATGCTTTCGAGTGGAAAATTGACTTGCTTGTCGTCGTCGTCGTCGTCATTGAACTCAATTTGAAATTCAATAAATTATACAAGAAAGCCCAGGCCAAAGGCTGACGCACAAAACGCGCAAATTGTCAATTTTCTGATAAAGAATGGAGGAGCAGAGCGAGTAGTGTAAAGCGGAAGGGCATGGAAGGGCGTCAAGCTGTAAACTGATTTAACCTTGAGCAATCTTTCCCACACGCACACACCCACAGGACTCAGTGGAGATCGCTTTCGCTTTGATGGCAACGGAGATGGACCAGCTCGCTATAATATTATCCACTTCAAGCAATCCCAACCGGGTCAATATCATTGGGTCAAAGTGGGCGAGTACTATGAGGGAGAGCTGCGACTAAATATGTCCCGTAAGTCACTCACACACACACACACACACAAGCGATTTCTGCTCAACTTCCAGACAAATACTTCCACAGAGGTTAAGTTCAAGATGCTGAGTCCCAAACCCCCGGAATCCGTTTGCAGTTTGCCCTGTGAGCTCGGCCAGGCCAAGAAGTATGTGGAGGGTGAAAGCTGCTGTTGGCACTGTTTCAATTGTACAACTTATCAGGTAAGTGAAACTCAACAGAGGGGAGGTGCGTCCGCCTTGTAATTTATTTGTCAAGCTTTTGTCGAGATTGGAATTAAATGTAGTGAGTTATTGTGCAAGCAACTGGGGACACAAATGAGAGGAACCAGCTGATCTGTATTGCTATTTCCGCCCTTTTTCTCCCCTTTCATAGATTCGCCATCCAGATGATGAGACCCATTGTCAGGTGTGCCAACTGGGCACTCTCCCAGATGCTTTTAAGCAGTACTGCCGACCCATTCCGGAGGTTTATCTACGTCCCGAATCGGCTTGGGCCATTGGTGCCATGGCTTTCAGTGCAACGGGCATTCTGATTACTCTCTTTGTGGTTGGAGTGTTTGTCAGGTGGGTAACACGAACTTTTAACTAAGTCTGTGCTGGCAATTGGCATATTTTTTCTACCCTCCCTATCAACTATCAGGCACAACGACACTCCCGTTGTGAGAGCCTCGGGACGTGAACTGAGCTACATACTGCTGGCTGGCATTTTCATGTGTTATGGTGTCACCTTTGCATTGGTTTTGAAACCTACCAACATAGTGTGTGCCATTCAACGGTAAGTTCTGCGGCGACAGGGGAACACGAGGGGACAACAAGTACATTTGGTCCTTCAATTTGCAGCTTTAGTGTGGGCTTTTGTTTCACCGTTGTGTACGCCGCTCTGTTGACCAAAACCAATCGCATTGCACGCATCTTCAAGGCTAGCAAACAGTCGGCGAAGCGTCCCTCATTCATTAGCCCCAAGTCTCAGTTGGTGATTTGTACGTGCCTGGTCAGTGTGCAGGTGGGTGAGCAGTAATAGCATCTCTGGATTTTTATGTTTACTCTCGCTCTCTCTCTCTCGCTCTCTCTGCCCTTCCTGCTCCTACAGATACTCATCAATGGCGTTTGGATGGTAATTGCCCCATCACATGCCATGCATCATTATCCCACACGCGAAGACAATTTGCTCGTGTGCGATTCCTACATAGATGCCTCCTATATGATTGCGTTCTTTTATCCCATTGTCCTGATTGTGGTATGCACGGTTTATGCGGTCCTGACGCGCAAGATACCCGAGGCGTTCAATGAATCCAAGCATATTGGTGAGTGTAAACAAGTTGATGAACATTAATGCAAATGTGCCTCTAATTTTTTGACCCTTAAACGAAGCTTATAAATTATTCAAATCTCGAAATACATTCCGCAAACATGCTGATGCTGTTTGGTCAAATGCCCAGTAATTATTATAAATATCTCATAAATATATCTTTAACATTAGCTGGTCATTTTGAAACGGGGGAATTGTGCTTAGAAATGTAATCAAAATTAATCTAAGATAAACAATATGGCGAAATGTTTTGAAATTAGGCAAGAAATGTCAAGTGGCCAAGTCAAACTTTCTTAAAACAAACTTGATCTGGGTGCAGACAATACTAGTCTGCATTTATAATTGGGATGCTCAAGGCCAGGGGTGGGCAGCAGTATTTGACGCGAGGGCACACAGCTACAACAACAACAATTTTTTCGTCTTCTGCTTTTCGTTAAACTGCGGTCGAGCCGCAGAGATCTGTAAGATCTATGTATGTGTGTACAGACGGACATGGCTATATCGACTCGGCTGTTCATTCATAAACATACTTTCTGGGGTCGGAAATGTTTCCTTCTCCCTGTTACATACATTCGCACAACTTCATGATCCTACTTTTCCACCATTTTTAATGAATACACACAAAGAATACACTTACCCAACGAAACAGAAGTTAAAGCGGGAGCAGCAGAGAGCAAGCGCAGCAGAACAAAAACAAATACACAAGCGCCGGTGCGACGTCGCGAAATGGCATAACAAAAACACTTTGCGACACACAATACACACACAATACTTAGACGCTTTTAACCGATAATTAAAATTAGAAGCTATTTTATTTATGCAGCCATAGCAACTAGGGTTTTAGCTGATTTACACAATTATTCAAATTTAATCAAGGCACATTAAAAAAAAACCAAAAAAAAACGTAGGCCGTGGCCGCGACAGACAGAGAGAAAGAGAGACACAGCCGAACAACGGAATAACTCGCAAGGATGCCAAATAATTTCACAATTGCGTTGAATTATTATTAAAAAGCCGCAAATAGTTTAAATTGTACACACGGACACGCACTGATATTAGCGAGATTATTTTGTTAGTTTGAAATGCGTTAAAAACCAACAAAATTAATAAAACTTGAAAGCGCGAGCAACTGGCGGCCGACTGCAGCGATAGAAAATATGCATCTAGCCAACTATCGATATTTCGTTTCGATGCGTTGGCACGATAAGTTTCTTTTTGACGCGTTAGCACATTATGGTTCTTTTTGATATGTTAGTCCCAAAAGGTCCGTTGGTCGACTTAAAATTTGAATATAAAATTTTAATTAAATCTGGTTTAGAATTTGTTCGAATTGTAACAAAATTATTTGACTATTATTTTGCTTTCAACTAAATTTTGAAGATAGTTGAAAAGATGGTTGAATTGAAATGCCACTTTTGATGTTTGTTTGATGACTGGCTGAGGGTAATGTTGCCACCGTGATTGGCAACTGAAGAAGGTCCTGGCATGTCCAGACCAAACGAACACAAAATAGAACACTTCAAACTTCACTCCAGGTTAATATATGTATTTGTTTATTTAAAGTACAAGATTATTAAGTTCGTAAGATACGTAAAGAGAGCAAGCGTTTATTTTAAATTGTTCGTGCCGCGCGAACTGTCCGAGTACTGGCATTTTAGTGGTGGACAATGCTATTACTTTTCGATAAAGGTATAAAGAATGTATGAAGAATCGATATGACTGGGATCGGTACCGGTATCCAGATTGACTGTTAGAATTTTAAATTTGAACGACTCAGCAACAGGTAATGAACTCAGGTTTCATTAACATTCAAAAACACTTATGTAGGATGTAAGCTCAGAATAGAACCTTAAATTTTATATAACCTTTATAACTCTGCCAACTATTATACGATTTTTATGAAAATTTCAGAGATTGTAGATATTCCGTACACACAGACCACTGCAAAATATGAACTTGATATCTTTATTGGACCTGTTGAAGTTGTTCAACCAGTTTTCATTGCGTCTGCGTCCTACTATACCCTTGCAGAGGGTACATTGAATTTGTGCAGATGTTTGTATCGCATAGAAGGAAGAATTTTCGACCAAATAAAGTATATATATTCTTGATCAGCATGACGAGCAGAGTTGATTTAGCTTTGTCCGTCTGTTTCTATGCTTCTCCTCCGTCAGTTTTAAAGCTATCGCGACCAAACTTTGTACAAAGTCTTCTGGTACAAATACCCAGCACATTTGTCAGAACCGGCCGGATCGGCTGACTATAACATATAGCTGCCATAGGAACGATCGTTCGAAAAACTAGTTCTAGTGAGGAAATCTTTTTTGTTTTCAATGCAAACGTCTCCAAACTACGTATTAACTTGTTTTCTAAGCATCTCCATAATTCTGCCAAATTTGGTCGAAATCGGACAACTGTATGGTATAGCTGCCATAGAAAAGTAAGGTTGGAAAACTAGTCTTAGTAAGAAAAACTTTTTTGTTTTCAATGCAAACGTCTCCAAACTCCGTATTTACTAGTATTCTATGCTTCTTCAAGATTCCACTAAGTTTGGTCAAAATCGGACAGCTATATGGTATAGCTGTCATAGAAAAGTAAGGCTGGAAAAATAGTCTTAGTGAGAAAAACTTTTTTGTTTTTAATGTAAGCCTCTTGAAAATTGGCACATATTCATTTTATAAGCTTTTACACAATTCTTTAAAGTTTTATCAAAATCGGATGACTATACGTTACAGCTGCCAAGGGATTGATCGTTCGAAAAACTAGTTCTAGTGAGAAAAACTTTTTGGTTTTCAAAGAAAACATCTCCAAACTTTGTATTTCTTAGTTTGCTATACTTTTCCATGATTCCACAAAGTTTGGCCGAAATCGGACATCTAGATAGTATAGCTGTCATAGAAAAGTAGAGTCTGAAAAGTAGTTTTAGTGAGAAAAACTTTTTTGTTTTCAGTGGAAATGTCCTTCAAACTCAAATTTCGGAAGCTACGAATACTACTTTCGAGTTTGCAGCGCTGGCAAGCCATGGACCCATTAAGAGGCGAGTTTGTTGAGCAATTAGTCTTACGTTCTGGACCAGTTGGAGGAGTAGACTGCTGTTTGTTGGGCTATGTGAAGTCTTTCGAGTAAAGCAACAAAGCTAGCCACAATTGGTGCCCTGGAAGATAACTTTTAAGCTGGTTTAATGGGTGAAAGAATGGACCACCTAGGGCGTAGCCAAGGGGAACTTTTATATGAAAGGCTTTTTGCAATGTAAATGACAGGTTTTCAGGTTATTTATTAAATTAAATGCTTTAAAAATCGGAAGAAATTAATTATTTTATAATCTAAAGAAATATTTCTGTTGTATTTTCTGCTCATCTTGCAGGCTTCACCATGTACACCACCTGTGTAATTTGGCTGGCCTTTGTCCCATTGTACTTTGGCACCGCCAACCATGTGCCATTGCGTATTACCAGCATGTCGGTGACCATCAGTCTGTCGGCCAGCGTGACAGTGGCATGTCTCTTCTCACCCAAGGTAAGGCAGCATTCTCGAGAGGAATCGAATGGCAACGAGGCAGCGATAATTGCTTTAGGTTTTATTCTTTTTTTAAGTAATTATTTCGAAATTTTTGCTTTACTTTTACCTTTGTTGTGTTAAATTCCCGGCCAGCAGTGTCACTTGAAAGGGAGTCATTAAAGCGGGATAAGAGAGGATTCATATTCATTAATTTAAAATGCGCAGTCTTGTATATATATAGATTGTGTATGCGCTTAAGTTCCATTCAAAAGCGCAGAGCAGAAATGTCAACATGCAAGGACGATCCACAGGGTCCATATTTTTAATAAGTGCCGGACAAACTGCAAGGCAGGACGTGGGTAGCAGAGTGTTTAGCCTTACCTACTGATCAGCTTGAGCCACTTCTTAAATAGTTAAATTTGTCTGCCCTTCCATTACTCACTGTGGCCCTCGGCCACGCCCCAAGAAAAGTCCAAAGTGTCATTAGCAATTTCCCGTTTCGGTTGTTGTAATTATTACCCTCAAAGGCCAGTGACACAAAAGTCCAAAGTTAACTTGCGCCCTGCTTCCAGTTGCGTCAATGCGCCACCATTTCCGTTTTATTTCCCCATTTTCCTACTTTTGACATTGTTTTGGCTGCTGCCATTTGTGGGTTTGTGTTGTTTTCTATTTGCAACCAACCGACAAACAAACAAACTAACAAATAAACAAATAAACAAGCAAACAAGAGCAGCCAGCCGGACCGGGGCGACAAATGAGCGGCACAATGGCATTAGCCTAGGCAAGGCGGAAGTCAAAGACTTGCCGACTTGGTTTAGTTTTTCCCCCCGTTGTTTTGTGCATTGTCAGGACAAAAAGGCGTGGCTGTTGGCACGTTTATGTTGCCATGCCACCTTCTGGCCCACCCCAGAGCAATTGTAAATTGCATTTTTATGGCCCGAGGTGTTGTGTGTGCCTGTGTGTGTGCCGGCGAGTCAGTTCTAACTGTGCATTATGTGACATCTGATAGCAGGGCTGGCCAAGCTGGAATGCTACTCGGGAGCCACATTGAATGTAGTTTACTTTGACATTTAATAATAGCCACTGTGTTGGGGTTATTTATGAGGTTAACCACTTGCCCACATCTCTGCCCTTTTGTTTCTTGACCAGCTCTACATCATACTCATCCGACCCGAGCGGAATGTGCGCCAGAGTATGATGCCGCCGCGGTATGGTAATATGCATCGCACTGCCGGCACAGGTCCCTCCTCCATGATGGCTGCCGCAGTGGTGACAGCAGCCACCTGCGCCCAGGAGGAGAAGATACAGAAGCATATCACGCCCACTACCACAGGTAAGACTGCTTTTATTTCTGGTTGGTTTCAGCTCTGTACACCTCCTGCTTTACCCCCGCCCCCGCAGAGCACTCGCTCAAGACGAAAAAGCTGTGCGAAATGGCCACCCAAACGATCGCCATCTCCAGCATATTCACTTCGCTGGACAACAATGCCTACAATCAAATCCCCTATGCGGATCAATATGTGCCAAATAACACCACCACAGGCACACCCACCACAGCCACGGCCGGCACGGAGGATGTGCATCAGGTGGTGGTGGCCAACAACAACAAAATCAATCAACAGCAACACGGTCAGCCGGGCCAGACAGTCGGCAATCATATAGCGGCAGGTGGCCTGGTGGAGCTCACCTGCAGCGCTTCCAGTGTGAATGGCAGCAGCCAACGGGCCGCTGTATTGCAAACCAATTTATAGCTAAACGCACAGCAATTGCAGCAGCAGCTACTCAAAGAACAGCAACGCCAACAACTGGAAAAGGAAAAGGATATGGAGCAGGATCAGTTGCCGAGTGCCGCCAGCAATGGCAGCGATGGTAGCAGCAATGGCAGTCAGAAAAAACGCACCGCCATACCGGTCTAAGGAGGGGTGGGGTGGGGTGGGGTAGGGTAAGGAAAAGCCAAAGATGTTTTAATTGAGAGAGAGACAAGCACTTGAAAATGCTTTTAGTGCTCTCCGGCCCGCCCACCAAAAAAGTAGGCAACAAAACTTGGGAACTTGTCGGAAAGTTAGTCGTCGTCGTCCCCCCACAAACACACAAAATATGTTCTACAAATCGCTTCCGACTCAAAAGTTTTGGCTCGAAAGCGATTTGTAGAACACCTGGTTGAAATTTCAATTTCAAATTTAGGAAATTGAACATGGCTTAGTTAAGGCTTTAGACTCTAGAATCTATTGGAAAACAGATGCCTAATTCCTTACTTCATAACTGTATAGAACTACATATATAAGACTCAATTATACTGCCAACATTTGTTAGTTGTTAAAGTTTCGTTCAATTTCTGGTTAATTCGTAGAGCTAACACTTCTCGGCTTTGCTCAAAGCCTGGCGCTGGTCGTCTTTGGTCCTTTATAACATAAAAAATACATAGAGGAAACTTAGTTTTGGCTCAGCCGAAGCTTGCCTACTCTTGCAGCACGTTTTTCTTACTAAAACTACTTTTCCGACCTTACTTTTCTATGGGAGCTGTACTATATAGATGTCCGATTTGGACCAAACTTGGTGGAATCATGAAAAAGCATAGCAAACTAAGAAATGCAAAGTTTGAAGGCGTTTCCATTGAAAACAAGAAAGTTTTTCTCACTAAAACTAGTTTTTCGACCGCCCATTCGTACTGCAGCTATATGCTATAGTCATCCGATTTCGATATAACTTTGTAGAATTGTGTTAAAGCATATCAAATACATAATTGTCAATTTTAGGGACATTTCCACTGAAAACAAAAAAGTTTTTCTCACTAAGACTACTTTTTAAACTCTACTTTTCTATGGGAGCTATATTATAAAGATGTCCGATTTCGACCAAACTTAGTGGAATCATGAAAGAGCATAGCAAACTAAGAAATACAAAGTTTGAAGGCGTTTCTATTGAAAACAAACAAGTTTTTCTCACTAAAACTAGTTTCTCGACCGCCCATTCGTACTGCAGCTATATGCTATAGCCATCCGATTTTGACAAAACTTTGTAGAATTGTGTAAAAGCATATCAAATACATTATTGCCAATTTTAAGGACATTTCCACTGAAAACAAAAAAGTTTTTCTCACTAAGACTACTTTTTTGACTCAACTTTTCTATGACAGCTGTGCTATATAGATGTCCGATTTCGACCACACTTGGTGGAAACATGAAAAAGCATAGCAAACTAAGAAATACAAAATTTGGAGGCTTTTCCATTGAAAACAAGAAAGTTTTTCCTACTGAAACTAGTTTTGCGACCGATTGTACCTATGACAGCTATATGTTATAGTCATCTGATCCGGCTAGTTCCGACAAATAAGCAGCGTACATGTACTAAAAAACTTCGTGCAAGGTTTGGCGAAGATAGCCTTCAAACGGACGGAGGAGATGGCATAGAAATAGTCGGTCGGACGGACAGACAACTCAGCTCTTCGTGCTGATCCAGAATATATATACTTTATGTGCTCAGAGATGCTTTCTTTTATGCCTTACAAACATCTGGACAGCTTTATAGTACCCTCTGTAAGGGTTTAAAAGGGGGTTAATACTTCTGGAAACTTTTAAACTTAGACTAGATTTACACGGTGAAGCAAACTTCATAAAGTTCTCTTAGTAGGCGGCATATTCTAGGCAAAGTTAATACGTATTATAAAGGAAAGTTTGAGAATCTGAACCTTATTCTCTAGCTTACTAAGAGAACTCCTGGAAGTTTGCTTCACCGTTTAAGTCCAGTGGTACTTCAGTTGACAAGAGAAGGAAATTTGAGCTACAAGCTCGAACATTGGAAGTTGAAATCGTTTCTGCAATCGGAAGAGTGCTTTGTCTATTAAAAAAGAAATGTGAAGCAATGTTCATTATCTCAGAAAAAGCGTGCATTTTGGACCAAAGTCAACGAAAGGTGAAGATTGTAGTGCTTAGTTGTGCGGATTCATTTAGGGCCGTTTTCCAAATCTACTACATAGAGCTATCTGTCACATAAGCAAAATCTTAGTTTATCTGACACATGGCAGCTATTCAGTAGTTGAGAAATCGGCCCTTAATAAACCGAATCCTTGGGTTTGTTGCTAGGAGAAACCCGTCTGTCAAACAGCATTGCAGGGCGATTCAGTAACCGAGTTCTTAAGTCACTTTTAACACCTTTAGCAACTTTTCTACACTTCCCTGTTGAAATTCTCAAACTGTTTAAGCATCTTTGGCCTTAAGTCACTTTTAACACGTGTAACACCATTTCTACACTTCCCTGTTGAAATTCTCAAACTGTTTAAGCATCTTTGGCCTTAAGTCACACCTTTAACACCTTTTCTACATTTCCCTGTTGAAATTCTCAAACTGTTTAAGCATCTTTGGCCTTAAGTCACTTGTAACACCTTTAACACCTTTTCTACATTTCCCTGTTGAAATTCTCAAACTGTTTAAGCATCTTTGGCCTACTCCTTACCCCAAAAAAAAATTGTAAAAATTATATATAATTAATAAGTACTACCAAAATCTACCAATAATTGTCAGCCAGTTTCCCTTAAACCAAAAACCACAACACAAATCTCCTTGATAAGTAAAATAGACTATTTATAAATGTTCCAAACTTAAAGCTTCTCTAGTTGCCTAAGCGTCGTTAAATTGCAGTTAGCAGCAAACAAAACCAAAACCAAAAACCAAGTTACCAAATACCAAAAAAAAAACAGAAAGAAAAATATGTGATATAATTTCAAAAATGTGTTTTCTATGCTATACAATAAACTGAGAAAAACAAAACAAAAATTACTTACTTTAAGTCAAAGAGCTGTAGCACTTGAGGGAATTTATAAGGGCGTGATTATGTTACAAAGGGGTTGAGTGCCTGCGCAGGCACCAACCCCCTTGCAATGTAGGCGGGCGGCAAATGCAATTGCATTTATTGTGTTGTTTGAGCCCAGCAACACGATAGATTTAATTGTGCCAGCAGTTAAAATTGTACATACATATACATATATATATCGTACTCAAAATATGGATAGTGTTTAGCATTTGTACTCGAGCTGCTTGAATTCGGTTACAAAATTACCAAAACAAACTAAAAGTCTAGCCAAATTAGCAAAAAAAAAAAAACTATATCAAAACCAATTCTCTCTCTCTGTGTGTGTGTCTGTTTTAAGTGTACAAACAACAAACAAACAAAAAACGTAATTAATTCTCCTTAAGGTTAAAATTATTGTTAAACCCAAAGAAAAACTAAATGTTGTTAGGTGGCGATGTATAAAATAATAAAAATTGAATTGCAAAAACCGTTTCAAGGGTTGTGTTTAAAATTTTTGGAGAAAAAATTGTACTGACACGCTCTCACGTAAACAACTCACACATTCAGAGCATATCTCTAAGCTTTTTCGGCTTGGCTTGTTGCGTGTGGCTGCATTTTTAATTTCTTTTAACTTTCAGTAAATATTTTCGTCGGGAATCGCACTCCCAGAGTGCAGGAAGTGGGAAACAACTGGGTTTCCCGGCACCACGTACCATTAAGTTGCCCTTTTTGTCAAGCGTTGTGGCAATCCCCGCCAGGCGTGTTGGTATTCTACTGTTTTCCTGATTGTCTTAAGGATTGGCCACGCTTTTTAAATGGTGGAAGCTTATAGTCAATACTTGTTTCTTAAAGCTTAAGAGATTATCTTGCAGCTAGACCTGACCCTGTTCAATGACATCTACCACCATCAGAAGTGGCTTAAGTACAAGGAGCTGCCTTAACAAAATGATACAGAGCCCCTGTTTAGCTGGAAAGGTGACACTTTTGTAGGTGCTAACAGTATAAGTTGATTAGATAAGACGCTGATAAGGTTTACACATTGATCTATTACGCTGTATGCTGTTCAGTTAAGTAGTTGATAGTCTGAGACAACTCTGCAAAAACATTTCTTTCCAGAGATAAGAAGTTCCCCGGAACACAACTGACAATGGTTTGTCATAAGCTCCAACACTTTCGCTGGAGTATTGAGACATATTACCTTTGCTCAAATGAGCTCACAGGGCGTATGCGTTATATTCATGGTTGGATGTTACTAAAATGTTTCATATAGAAAACAATATTAAATATTTTAGAATTTTTAAGACATATTTATTCTAAATTAAACCTGGAAAGAAACTCATCCATATAGTCTTGCCATTTCTGAACCTTATCAGAGAAAACTTACAAAGGGAAACAACCACTTTGTGTTTGAATTAATTACAAATAGTAAGTTCAATAAGAAAACGAGTAAACTAAGCTAAGCTAACTTCGTCTGCGTTTTTATACCCTTACAAGTGCTTGCTTAAATATTTTCCAGAATAATCCATTTCCCACCAATCGTTCCCATGGCTGCTATATGATATAGTCAACCGATTTGAACGAAAATTTGTAGAATTAGGTGAAACCTTGTGAAACAAACATAAACAAACTTTCAAGTTGCTACCATTGAAAACAAAAAAGGTTTTCTAACTAAGTCTGTTTTCCAGACCTATCTTTTGTATGGCAGCTATAACATATAGTTGTCCGATTTTCATCAAACTTGGCAGAATTATCTAAAAGCATAGAAAACCTTTGAGTACAAAGTTTGGAGACGTTGCCATTGAAAAGAAAAAAGTTTTTCATACTAAAACTAGTTTTCCGACCGTTGGTTTCTATGGCAGCTTTGAAATATAGTCATCTGATCCGGTCGGTTTAAGCATATTAGACTCTGTGCAAAACTTCAGCTCGATAGCTTCAGAACTGAGAGAATAGACGGACGAACAAAGCTCCATCGAATCAGCTGGTCACCCTGATCAAGAATATATATAGTTTATTTAATCGGTAAGGGTAAAATAAATACTGTATGCAAGTACAAAGTTTCTATTTCAAGTATGAGATCTTCAATCCAGAAGTACTTCATAATTTTAAGCCTAAACAACACCAAAACTATATACAATTCGATTTTGAAATGATAGAGACCTTAAGTTACCAACTGTCCCGAAAGATCTAAGAGTCCTGAAGAATTCAAAGACCATGAAGTTATTGCTGCAGTTCAGAAGTGTGCCAACACTTGATAAGAAAAGTTCTAGAACCAGTTGGGAATTCCTGGAACAGATTTGGTTAAAAAATAACTCTCACTTTCCGGTCGCAGTTTTTGGAATATGCACTGTAAGTTGATTTCGAAAATATCCTAAAGTACTTGAGTCGAGAAGGCGCTTCTCTTACATTTTTAGGCATACGGTAAGTACCAAAAGCTCTTCATTCAAGTTAGTTTATACTCATACTAATGATTTGTTCTTAATATAAGCACTTTCAAGCTCAAATCACACTTTATCACACAATTTAAAGTACAACACGCTATGAGTTCTAGCCCCATCGGTCTAAAACTCTGACGGTCGTTGAACTCTCAGAAATGGTGTAATGTACTTCTTAATCGTTAGCTATAACTTTACCCCATTTGTATGGCACCAAATGGACCTTGATTAGACGATTCTGCATATTTTTTGGTTGCCGATCAGCCAATTTAAGCCTGTTATAATCTGAGTAATATCTGTTTTAGGCCAGCTCAAATTTTACGACTATCATTTCGGGCAGGGTGCCCATCTGTTCGGATAAACAAACAGATCTCAGACATGTACGGCTGTGAGCAAAAAGTAAGGTGTAAGGGTCAATTTAAACTTCGCGGGCCTAACAATTCGGGCAGGTTTTTTTTTCTTGAGTTGGCAGGACTGTTGATGACATCTGTGCCAAATTTCATGTGAATGTCATTATCAGTAATATATTTACGCTTGTGTTTTCCAAACGACCAAGAGTGCATTTTTCGATTTTTACAATGTTTGAGCAGAGAAGTGCCATCAAATTTTGTTTGCGGAATGAAATTTCGGCTGCGGAAACGTTGAGGATGTTGCGGAAGGCCTTTGGTGATTCTACCATGTCACAAAATAATGTTTATAAGTGGTACAAAGACTTCAAAGAGGGTCGAGAACGTGTGGATGACTTGGAGCGCTCCGGACGACCATCGACGTCAACTGATGACCAACACGTCAATGAAGTGAAGGAATTAGTGCGCAAAAATCGTCGGTTGACTGTTAGAGACCTTACTGATATGATCGGAATATCAGAAGGATCTGTGAAAACCATTTTGAAAGACCATTTGGGCCTACGAAAAGTCAAATCTCGTTTGGTACCGAAAGTTCTCAATTTCTTGCAAAAAAGTCATCAAAAATTCGACGCATATCGTTCCGCAACCACCGTATTCGCCTGATTTGGCTCCGTGTGACTTCTGGCTATTCCCAAAACTCAAGAGACCACTTCGGGGAACGCGTTTCGAGTCGATTGAGGAGATAAAAGCAAAATCGAAGAAAGCGTTGATGGCTATACCGGAAAGGGACTATTTGGCATGTTTCGAGGATTGGAAAAAACGTTGGCATAAGTGTATTTTATCGGGAGGGGATTACTTTAAAGGGGATGAAATTGATTTAGAAGAATAAATAAAGATTTTTCATTTTTACAAACAAATTTTAAAAACAAATTTTGCCCACATTAGTATGGCTTACTTTCAATTCTGCCACGCCCCATTACGCCCTAGCAATTTGGAAATATGTATCGTTACATCTCCCCACAGCTTAATATATTGACGGTTCTTACTTTCTGAATATATTTGCTAATCAGGCTGATTTTTTGATTTGCCCAAGGTGTGCCAAAGCTTGAATGAGCTCTAGTCGAGTTGAGAGCAAAAGAAAGCTCAAAGCAGCTTGAAAATTTATGGCGAGCATACACTTTCGTTGTAGTTTAGATTCTTTGTAAGCGCATTGCAGCTTCCTTGTGTCGTGTTTTAGGATGGATGATGTATAGCCTGCCAAGGCAACACTTACGGTCTTGCATTGAAACCAATAAGAAACGTCAATGCCAATTTCTCAGGATTTAGGGGAAAAGGTAACAGATAACGAACTGATATGCCCTGAAAATTGGTTAAATTATAGGTTAATCACACTCAGAACCTCTAACATTCCACATAAAAGACACTCATTTCTATCAACTATACAAATGTCTCAGGTTTTAGGGGAAAAGGTAACAGATAACGAACTGATATGCCCTGAAAATTGGTTAAATTATAGGTCAATCACACCAGCATCTCACATCATGAGCTCAAATCCTTTATAACTATAAGCTAAAACGAATTTTCGGTCTATCAACAGGTCAAGCAAGACTTTAATGATTAGTTAAGGTAACTGTCATCGTTTGTAATCCCTTTGGTTTACAGTTTAAGAATCAAACCGGTTCCGAACCCAATTGAACCACTTCTACATCGTTATGAACCGAACCAGTTAGAACGCAAATCAAGTGAGTAAAAACAAACGATAAGGTTGAAAAACAGTCTTCTTCAGAGTCGGTTTGAAGCATCTATAGCTACTTACCAGCTGTGGAGTCTCAAGGCGTGGTTGCTGTAGGGTTAAAGATCAAATTTTAAAGGGCTTACACAACAGCTGGATCTGTACATCTTCACCGATTTAGTCTACCTTAATACCCGTTTCGCCAACTCTTCTGCTTGGCAAGCAAAGGAGGAAAGGAAGCTTTTTACTGTGTGAGAGGACTATTATTCTATAAATTTGGCAATTGTTTGAATTTCGCACTTATTTTTGCACATTTCACTCTGGTTATCTATAACTTACCAGCGATCAGTTTGCCTTTGGATCTGCCACCACTACCCTCTTATCTCTCTTGATGTCCCTTTCCACACTCGAGTGTTGCAAATCCCACCATATGGCGCCCCTCAAGTGCTTGGCAAATTTTGTAACCCAAATCAGCTACTCAACGTTAGTTCCACTTATCACTTAAGCCCAGGCAATGCCAAATTGTATAAAAACCAAACACAAAATAGTTGTTAGCCGACAAGTTAAAACAATGCAACGAATCACACCGCCACTGCTGCTCCTCCTGCTCTGTCTGGCAGTCAGTCAGGGCTGCCAGGACAAGGGCAGCTCCTCAGTTAAAACCAAAGATTGGTGGCAAACGGCACAATTCTATCAAATCTATCCACGTTCGTTTATGGACTCGGACGGGGATGGCATAGGCGATCTGAATGGCATAACCAGCAAACTGGAATACCTCAAGGAACTGGGCGTAACTGCTGCCTGGTTGTCACCCATATTTACCTCACCCATGGTCGACTTTGGCTATGATATATCCGATTTCTATGACATACAACCGGAGTATGGCACACTGGATGATTTTCGGGCACTAATCAAGAGAGCCAAGGAACTGGACTTGAAGATTATATTGGATTTTGTGCCCAATCATTCGAGTGATGAGAACGAGTGGTTCCGGAAGTCGGTGAAAAGGGAGCGGGGCTATGAGGATTACTATGTGTGGCATGATGGCAAGTTGAATGCCTTGACGGGCGAGCGTGAGCCACCCTCCAACTGGCTGCAGGCCTTCCGGGGCAGTGCCTGGGAATGGAACGAGCAACGGCAGCAGTATTATCTACATCAATTTGCCGTGCAGCAGGCGGATCTCAACTATCGCAATCCTGCAGTGGTGGAGCAAATGAAACGGGTGCTAAGATATTGGTTGGACTTGGGTGTGGATGGTTTCCGCTGTGATGCGGTGCCGGTGTTGTTTGAGGTTGAACCCAATGCACAGGGTCAGTATCCCGATGAGGAGTTGAGTGGCCTGACCGATGACAAAGATGATCGCGCTTACCTAAAGAGTGAACTGATAGAGAATCGGCCGGAGACCATTGACATGGCCTATCAGTGGCGTACCGTAATGGATGACCATCAGAGGATACATGGTGGGGATACAAGGGTATTGTTAATTGAAACCTATGCTCCGCCTGCCTATACCATGCAGTTCTATGGCAATCGTACGGTGGAGGGCGCTCACCTGCCCTTCAACTTCAATCTGATTACCGTGCCGGAGAGTCAGGGTGTGTCGGCCAAGTCGCTGAAGACCGCCGTGGACAATTGGCTGCTCAAGCTGCCGGCTGGTCGTACGGCCAACTGGGTGATAGGCAATCATGATCAGCGTCGGGCGGCCAGTCGTTATGGTGTGGCCAATACGGATGCCATGAATATGCTGGTCATGTTGTTGCCCGGCGCCAGTGTCACCTATCAGGGTGAAGAGCTGGGCATGACAGATGGCGAGATCAGTTGGGCGGATACCCAAGATCCGGCTGCCTGTAACTCCAATGCGGATATCTATGAGAAATTTACACGTGATCCCTCACGTACACCCTTCCACTGGTCAAGTGGTACCAATGCGGGTTTCTCCACCGCCTCAAAGACTTGGCTGCCCCTGGCCAAGGATTATCAAACAACAAATGTAGAGACAGAGAGTGCGGCCAGCCGTTCCCATCTAAAGATCTACAAGTCCCTGGTTGAGTTGAGAAAAACTTCACTTAGCTTGCAGCAAGGAGCCACCAAATATGCAGTGCTAGGCGAAACAGTGTTTGTGGTCAAGCGGTAAGTAAAAAGTAGACAGGGACAGTACGAAAATCAAAACAAGCACACTTCCAGCTCACTTGCCGGTGCCACCACCTACATTTATGTGGCCAATTTGGGCACCAGCCTCATAACCGTGGATCTGACCGGCTTTGACAAGACTTTGCCCAATCAGTTGAAGCTGCTCGTAAGAAGCTTAGACTCCACTAAGACAGAGAAGTAAGTACTTAAGTCACTGCCACCGTTTAGGCACTAACATTGCTCCGTTCGGCATCTTTTAGTGCACTCTTGGAGGTGACCAGACTGAGTCTGGCTGCTGGCGAGGCTTTGGTGCTCAGCTCTAGCTAACAGCGTGTACCTACCCCATATACACAGATTACATACATTCTTTTTTTCAAACACAAAGTCAAAGCTTACATAAATAAACAGACAGACAGACAAACAAACCTCTCAGCATGTGGGCGAGATAAGAGAAAGTGGAAGCCGAACAGGGTGGGTCACCATTTAAAGTGTTTACCCACAAATTAAAGTCAAGTGTAGACTTTTCCCAGTGTGTGTGTGCTTCTAAAATGGAGGAAAGGCAAAGTATGTCTTACACAAAGTAAACACAGACACACGGACCAAGGGGACCAGGACCTATCCAAAATATGTGCGGCTCTGGCCTGGTTGCTAAACGCCTTTGAAGTTGCAACGCGGCGAGAGGAGCTGCACAAATTGTTGGGAAACTTAAAGTTTATTACCCTCTGCTCTCACTTACCTGAAGTGAGCAGCTCCGCCATTAGACTTCACTTTGGCAAAGTTTCCTGAATTGTGTAAGTCCGTGCGGCAAACTTTATGAAGTTTTTTGTCAGAAAGCTCTTGCTTATGGCAAAAAAGTTGTAGAGAAGATTTGCGACACCTGTACACCTCTTTCTTACACAGGAAAGCTTTTTGAAGTTTGCTTCACCGCGTAAATCCAGTCTAAGTTGCAAACTTATGCAGTTTTTACAAAAAGCTCTTGATTTAAGCTCTCCTTATTACATACAAAGTTTGTTTTATAGTTTATAAAGATTCGAGTGCAGTAGAAAAGCGTTCACTTATCGATAAGTTTAGCGTAGACTAGCTTAATCCTTATAAAGATACTTTAACTTCACTTATAATAGTTTTTCCCAACGTTTTTAGTTGAAAGAGCCCGCTGAAGTGGGGCAAACGAAGCCAATTAACTTCTTTCCTGCTAACCAAAATGTTTTAAAATCCTTTATAAATGTTGCTTTATCTTGTGAAGTTGAGTAACTAGGTAAAGCTTTTTAAAAAGCTCTTGCTTTTTCCCAAGCAACATCTTTTTGAACACTTTTTAAAGCTTTTGAAGTGAGAGCTAAAGCTACGCGTAGACAAATAAGCTCCTGTACTTATAAGCCATATGACGGAACTTTACAAAGGATCAATCTACATGAAGTTTTCCAAAAAGCTTTCACTTGAAGAAAACAGTTGAATAGATATAAGCGACACCACTTCATGTCTTTCTTACACTTGATTAACATGGTGAAGCTGTCTTCGTTATGAAGTTCTTGAAAAAGCTTTCGTTTGTGGTTAAAAGGTGTAGAGGGGTAAGCTTTAACCACTACACCTCTATCCCACAAGAATTTTCTTTTTGAAAATATCATGAAGCAAATTTGACCGTGTAAAACCCGTCTTAGACTGACCTTACATGCTGAAGTTAACTTAATGAAGTTTCTCAAAAAGCTTTCATCTGTAGAAAAGAGTTCTGAGAGTTCGTTTAGTTTCTCAAAAAGCTTTCATCTGTAGAAAAGAGTTGTGGAAAGTAACGCGGCACTACCACAGCTCTTTCTACAAGCAAGAGCTTTTTGATAAGCTACTTTAAGTTTGCTTCAGCGTATAAAACCCGTCTTATAAACGGAAGCTTTCTGAAAAACATACAGAAGTTGTCTACTACCAGTAAAGTCATAAAACTAAGTTGAGATTTACAAGGTGAAGCACACTTGAAACGGTTTTTGGAAAAGCTCTTGCTATTTGACCTTATTTAATTTCTTTTCCACAAACTTAAGCTCTCATACAACTTTTGGAAGATTATTTTAACCCAAATCATGCTGATAAGTCTATTTCGAGACCGTTTGATGATTAAAAAACGAGATGACTAGAGATGACCCGAAGTACGACTCAAAAAAGTCGCGCAAATTACTCGAAAATGATATAAAACTTAATAGAAGATTGGGCTTAAAACGACTCTGTAAGAAGAATTGCGGCTAGGATACCATATTCTCTTGACTAAGTATCATTTTTGATCTGGATCACGACTTTCAGTAAGCGAGAACAGAGAAAGAAAGAGAACATAAGCTCTGCGTAGACCAGCCATAGCCCCTGGTGCCTTACACACTCTGCAATTCACACCGAATGCTTGCCAAAGTAATGAGTTAGTGCAGCCAAGGCACACTCAACAAAGTAGCCGCACTTCCTCTCTCACAGATGCTTATATGTGCACAAAAGAGAGCGAAACCGAGAGAGTAATGAATGAGAGCAGCGATGTTCAAGAAGAGCGAGTCCAAAAAGTGAAACGGCTGCGACAGCGAATGCAACCAAAGAGAGCGCTGCTTACGCTCGCTCATATGCCCGACTTTGGCATGCGGTCGGCTCGTGTGCGTTTAAAAAGCCGATTGCGCTCGGCCCCTTTCGGCTATGAGTGAACATCGCTGTAATATGTGCACAACAGAGATCGAGAGAGTAATGAATTTGTTGTTAAGTATGTCTTCAGTGCAGCGATGGTCAAGAAGAGCGAGTCCAAAAAGTGAAAATGTATTGTGTGCTGTGCACCTCATTGAAGGCTGCGGCAGCGAATGCAAGCAAAGAGAGCGCTGCTTACGCTCGCTCATATGCCCGACTTTGGCAAGCGCTCGGCTCGTGTGCTTGTAAATAGCCGATGGCGCTCGGCCCCTGGCGGCTATGAGTGAAGAGAGAGAGACAGAGAGGCTCTCTTCTTCGAGCAGCCTGGCGTAGACTTAAAAGCTCTCTTCAACTCATCTGCTTTCATCTAATATTCACAATTTTCTGAATTCTCTCAAAACTTTACCGGCTCTCCTCTGGTCCTCCAGGACCAACCACTTCACTTGGCACAAAGCAAACGCCAAACTTCAATTACGCAATAAATAATTAAATGGCGTTTACACATGGTAATTGGTAAAAGAGGCCCAAGCACCAGATCTTTAGACCCTTTGGCCCGGCTTTTAATAACTGAAAATTGTTTTCCTTTTCCACACACGATTAGAGCTGCTGCTGCTGGTGCAGAATTGAATTCATTTGAAAAATTAGCAGTTGGCTGAACACAAAAAAGAATAAATAAATAAATAAGCATAAAAAACAGCAGCAAAATGAATCGTGTAAATGGCGGCGTGACCCGTCGGCCCATTAAAAAGGTCACAGACAAAATCATTGGCCTAACCCACCATGCACGTGACCAGAAACCTTATGAATTGAAATGAAATGCGAAAATGAAGTTAATTTCCCCAACTCAACCGACGCCTACCATATTTGAGATGATTTGCGCAGATTTACACGGCAGAGCCGAAACTTTTTGGGAAAAGTTTTTCTCGGAACGGAAATGCACTAAGTTTGTAATCTGTGAGAGCAGCCGGAAGGAAGGAAGGAGGGAAGGCAGGGCCAGGGGCGTGCACTCAGCACCTGTACAAAGTTTGCATATTAATTTGTTATGCCTATATGGAATGATGCCACCAATTTTTGGGTGGAGTGCAGCCAGGGCTGATTAACGAGTTGGTCAGGCAAAGGCAATTTAAATGTAACTCACGTCTTTCACGCTGGAAGGGTGCGGCGGCCGCATGAAATAGCAAAAGTTGACAGTCCCCCCCCCGGTTGATGACAGACGGAATCAGCCAACCCAGGTTTAGGGGTGGGACGGCCCATTTATCATCATGATGATTCTGAGGGAGCTGGGGGGGCATTTTGTAGCAGCTGTAGGCTTTGTAATTAGCTGGAGCTAGTTTGATCTGCTGAACGGCTACTCCAGCTCCTGCTGGTCCCTTACCTTAGTGAGTTTTCAACTTATTTTTTATTTTCTTTGGCTTGTGGCCAGAAATAGCCCAAAGGTGGAAAAGCTCATAATAATTTCACTTCATTTTTTATGAGTAAATTAAAAAGCCAACCCGAGTGCTGGCGCCTGTGCTTGTCGTGGGTGGGCTGTGAGGCTGTGGTGGCACCGCCACCTCCTGCGTATGCGTGATTTGTGTGTCTTATCAATCACGTCTAATGGAATTTCTTTGGTTTTTTTTGTGTGTATTTTCCTTGTATGTACTTGAGGCGGACAAAGTTTCTTAATAATTTATAATAAGTTGGGGGGGGGGGGGGCGACCTCAAATTGAAAAGTTTCCTCGTGTCGTTGCTTTACAAATGCTGTTTTTTATGATTTCTTCCTTTCCCACAACCCACCGAACTAAGCAGATTCCAAAATCAGCGCAGCATAGGGCTCCAGTGACAAGTTGCTCAGGCTGATGGCATCTCTGCAGAGAAATGGAATTTTACACAATTTCTTATGCTAGGCTCTAGACCTTTTTCAACACTCACCCCACTTTGGCCTTGGCCTGCGGATTAAGCAGTTTGATCTTGTAGCTGCCAGTGGCATATAAAGCGCTTTCCACATTCACACCACTCACTTTGCTATCGAGTACATTAGCCACTAGTATATAGCTGGCCTCACCGCTCAACATTCTCCTGATGGCCAACACATTGTCACCCACATTGGCATACTTGGTGGAACCGTATTGTAGGGTTTTCGACTTGCGCAGCTGTATCAATTGCTTGTAGAGACTCAAATGACTGGGTATGGTGCTGGTGGTGTTCTCGGTTTGTACATTGATGGTCACATAGTTGGGATTGATGGGTAGCCAGGTGGCGGAAGTGGTGGAGAAACCAGCATTGGCCTCAGTGCCACTCCAGTGGAAGGGTGTGCGGGCGGGGTCTCGTGTGAACTGCTCATAGATATCGGCATTGGAATTGCAGGCGGCCGGATCTCGGGTATCTTCCCAGCTAATGTCGAGGTCCGTCATGCCCAGCTCTTCGCCCTGATAGGTAATACTAATGCCGGGTAGGAACATTTGCAGCATGTTCATTAGATCAATGCGATTCTCACCATAGCGACTGCCCACACGGCGCTGATCGTGGTTGCCCATCTGCAAGAGGGATTGGATTGGGTTAGATTTGGTAAGATTAGCTTGACTTAACTTTTAGGTTAGATTAGCTTAGGTAAAATTAGGTTTGAATGGGTTAAGTTAGGTTAGGTGAAGCCAAGTTAGGTTAGGTAAGGTGAGATAAGGCTGGCTTAGGTTAGGTTACGTGTGGTTAGGATAGTCATGAATTTTCGTTGGTTAGATGAGGTTTGGTTAGGTTAGGTTAGAAGAGGTTACGTTGAGTTTAGTTAAGTTGAGGTTAGGTTAGAGTTTAGATATAGTATTAGCTCAGCTATAAGCTTACGTAGACCTTACTTCGATTAGGATTAGGTCAGAAAAAGTTAGATCAGACAAGGTAAGCTTAGGTTAGGTGACGTGAGGTTAGGTTAGGTTAGGTTAGGTTAGGTTAGGTTAGGTTAGGTTAGGTTAGGTTAGGTTAGGTTAGGTTAGGTTAGGTTAGGTTAGGTTAGGTTAGGTTAGGTTAGGTTAGGTTACCTTACCTATCCTACGATTACCTTAGCTTGACTTAACGTTGGTTAGATGAGGTTAGGTTAGATTAGGTTAGGTGAGGTTAAGTTAGGTTAGGTTAGAGGTTAGGTATGATATTAGCTCAGCTATAAGCACAGCTTACCTAGATCTTACTTCGATTGGATAAGCTTAGGTTAGGTTAGGTCAGAAAAGGTTAGATCAGACTAGGTGAGGTTAGGTTAGGTTAGGTTAGGTTAGGCTAGGTTAGATTAGATTAGGTTAGGTTAGGTTAGGTTAGGTTAGGTTAGGTAAGGTGAGGTTAAGTTAGGATAGGTTAGGTTAGAGGTTAGGTATGATATTAGCTCAGCTATAAGCACAGCTTACCTAGACCTTACTTTGATTAGATAAACTTAGGTTAGGTTAGGTCAGAAAAGGTTAGATCAGACAAGGTAAGCTTAGGTTAGGTTAGTTAAGGTTAGGTTAGGTTTGGATAGGTTATGTTAGGTTAGGTTAGGTTAGGTTAGGTTAGGTTAGGCTAGGCTAGGTTAGGTTAGGTTAGGTTAGGTTACGTTAAGCTAGGTTAGGTTAGGTTAGATTAGGCTAGGTCAGATGAAGTTAGGTTAGGTGAGATTCGACTATGCTAGGCTGGGTTAGGTCAGGTCCTACAATTAGCTCAGCTTAACTTAACGTAAGACTTAGGTTAGATGAGGTTATGTTAGGTTGGGTGAGGTGAGATTAGGTTAGGCTAGTTAGTTAGGAGTTAGGTTACGTTACGTTGAGTTAGGTTTGGTTGGGTAGGTTAGCTTAGGTTAGGTGAGTTGAAGTTGGGTTAGGTGAAGTGAAGTTAGCTTAGGTTTGGTGAGATTCGGCTAGGCTAGGCCGGGTTAAGTTAGGTTAAGTTGGGTTAGGTTAGGTTAGCTTAGGTTAGGTTACCTTACCTGTCCTACAATTAGCTTAGCTGGACTTAAATTTGGTTAGATAAGGTTAGGTTAGGTTACTTTAGGTTAGGTTTGGATGAGTTAGATGGGATTACTTCAGTTTAGTTTTGTTTAGGATATGATCGGTTAGGTTACGTTACGTTATGCTACGCTACTACACTATTATACGTTACTTTATCTTGAGTTACGCTAGTTTACGTCCCGTTACGTTTCATTACATAACGTTATATATACTTAGCTAAGCGTAACTCAGCTTACTTCAACGTTACTTAGCTCAGGTAAGACAATTACTATAACTAAACCATAACCAAGTACAGTAATCTCCCCACTTGTGCACACTCACCACCCAATTGGCTGTCTGATAGCTGGGCATTTGTCCCAACCAACTGTGAATGATCTTTAGAAATCCAGCCGCATTTAGTTTCGTATTATCCTTATCCCCATTGCCGCCCACAATAAACTGAAAGTTGAATGGTATCTGTGCCCCTTTGGTAGTGCGATTGCCATAGAACTGCATCACATAATCCAGACCCGAATAAGTCTCCACCATTATAATACGCGTATCCCCGCCATGTATACGCTGAAAGTCATCCAACAGAGTGCGCCACTGATATACCATATCCACAGTCTCTGGCAAATCCTGTGTGTAGATATGCTTCAAATAGGAGGAATCATCTGGATCATCGGTATAACCACTTAGCGGTTCATCGGGATAACGGCCGTTGGCATCGGGCTGCACCTCAAAGCACCAGGGAACTGCATCTATACGAAAACCGGCCACACCACGCTCCAGCCAATAGGTTAGCACACGCTTCATCTGTGCCACCACCGCAGGATTGCGATAGTTCAGATCCGGCTGCTTGACTGCAAACTGGTGTAGATAATACTGCTGACGTTCCTCGTTCCATTCCCAGGCACTGCCCCGGAAGGCCTGCAGCCAATTGGAGGGTGGCTCACGTTTGCCGGTGCTGGCGTTTACATAGCCATTGTGCCACACATAGTAATCCTCATAGCCCTTCTCCCGCTTCACCGACTTCTTGAACCACACATTCTCATCACTCGAATGATTGGGCACAAAGTCAAGTATAACCTTGATGTTCCGCTTCTTGGCCTGCACTATCAGCTCATCGAAATCGGACAGAGTGCCGTACTCTTCTTGTATGTCAAAGAAATCGGCTATGTCATAGCCGAAATCGGCCATGGGAGAGGTGAAAATGGGCGACAGCCAAACTGCGGTAACACCCAACTCCTGCAGGTAGTCCAGCTTGGAAATGATGCCCTGTAGATCGCCTATGCCATCGCCATTGGAGTCCTTGAAGGAGCGCGGATAGATTTGATAGAACTGTGCCACTTGCCACCAATCACGCGGCGTTTGAACGGCAGCCGCCCTCTCGAGAGCGGCACCACTGCCCAGAGAGCAGTGAATTGCTAGGATTAGACACGTTATTAGAAGCTTACACGCCATGACTGACTGACTGCCGCCGGTGACCTGGCTTAGGTCTTTTATAGCTCCGACAGCAGCCGATAAGACTTGAGTGCTTTGTTGATAATAATTATTTGTAGATGTGTTTCATTAATTAATAACAATTGAACGTGAGAACTTTACAATAGCTTAGATAGAGCACCACTTGAGCCAGGCCCAGATAAATGCCCAAGCGCAGGGGCTGCTGACTGTTGGTGTAGTAACTGTAGTACATTGAGGTAGAGCGCAAGATGAGGGAATCCTTGGGTTGCAGTTTCAAAGCGGAAACATTGATGAATTCACTGGAGATAGCAGGGGAGAGTTATGAGGGATTATAAGGAAATATTAAGAACTTACCCTACTTTAACCCTGGACTTTTCAGTCACTAAAACCACTTCCAGTTGATGGGGCAAGTCTGCAAACGCATCCAACAGATTGACAGTCTCCAGGCCATCAAAGATATTCATTACGGTGATGTAGGTGTGATCATGTTGCAGATATCTTAGAAAGAGAAAGGTTTATGAATATATGTGGTGGTATTAAATGATGCCTGGACTCACCTTTTCACCGCCAACACTGCCCCATTTAGAGCCTTTACTTCCGTCTGACCCTGCTGCAATGTTTTGGCCTCTTTGCGCAGCATCTGCAGTTGCTTATACACATTCAAATGGCTGCCAGGTAGCTGCCTCTGTTCCTTGACATTCACCATTTTATAGTCCTGGGCTATGGGCAACCAAGTTTTGCTGGCATTACTGAAACCAGCATCCTTCGAGTCGTCCCATTGAAACGGTGTACGTTCCGGATCGCGTGAGAATTTCTCATAGATGCTGGGATTTGTGTTGCAGGCAGATGGATCTACCGTATCCTTCCAGGAGATCCAAACATCAGTCATGCCCAACTCTTCACCCTGATATGTAACACTGGCTCCAGGCAAGGTGGTTATAAGCATATTCAACATATCCACACGATCTGTGCCCAGGCGGGAACCCACTCTTGGTTTGTCATGGTTGCCCAGCTGAACGAAAACATTAAGTAAAAGTTTCGATTAAGTAGAAACCGATATATTAACAAAGGTATTTCCTGCAACTGATTTTGATTCTGATCTAATCTTATCTGATCAAGTTCTATTTAAACTTCAACCAAGTTGAATCTCCGGCCAAGTTTAAGTACTTTGGCTTTATCAATTTTGATCAATGTTGCTTTTAGAGACTGTGAAACCTATCCACCGTATCAGCTGTTTTTGGGTGCAGAGGAACATTTGCTAATATTTTTGGCACTTTTTTTTAGTAAAATGATAAGACCAGAAGTGACCCTAAGCTATACGCATCGGCCGCATTTGTGGTTGCTTAACGCATAGTCATATTAATGCCTAAAGCGACTTGCGCAGAGCAAAATTTCAATGTATGTGTGTCTCTTCTCTTGCTCTCCTGTGCCTTTTGGAGAGTTCAACACACTTACAATTTGTCATGCGTTTTTATAAAGAACATTTGTCTTTGTGCGTCGAATGATTGCGTCTGCAATTGGTTTCTGCTATCGTTTTCTTGTGGTTGCTGTTGCTTCAGTACTTTTGTTTTATTTATAGTGATTAGGTGCTGTTGGGCACCTCTTTCTATTACTCAGATCTAAGTAGTTCAACAAAGACCGGTATTTTTAAGTATTGGTAGTGATTATACATGATTTTCGTATGCTTAGAACGACTTGGGCACCTCTTTCTATTACTCAGATCTAAGTAGTTCAACAAAGTCCAGTATTTTTAAGTGTTAGTAGTGATTCTACATGATTTTCGTGTGCTTAAAGCTTAAGCTTAAAGTGCCTATTTTATGCCTTTTTAGGCACTTTTTGGGCGTAAAAATTCGAATAATTGACCTCTAATTGAAACTATCGGAAAGTAATACTCCTTAACTTTGATAAAAACTATTCCGAACAATTCTACGATTTTTTTTAGTAGAGATATACCTCTTTTAGCACCTCTATAGGAAGCCATAACTATCCTATATATATAGCAATATGCAGAATTCCTACGCAAGTGTTAAAAAAGGTACTTAATGGATCATTTCTGAAAAAAAAGTCTTGCTTAGCACTGGAAATTCATCTAGAATCACTCCCAACCCAAGCAAAATAAGGTAGCTTTCGGATTCCTACACAGAGAAATATAGAGATATTAAAAAATATCCATTGGATGATTTCTGGTATCCATTTGAAAGGGTTATGTTTCAAATATCATTTTAATCATCCAACGGAGCTAAAAATCATCCAAAGGATATGAAAAATAAAGATCATTTGGGATCCGCTGGATGCTTTAAAGTATATTTAAGACATATCCCTACAAAATAGATCTTTTTTGGATCTATTTTTCTGTGTAGTAAAGCAACTGGTATCGCTAGCTTCCAAAAACAAAGCCAACGATCGAGTGACCCTGGTTTTGAAGAAATTTCAGCTCTTAAGTTTCACAAATACCTCTATATACATACCACCCAATTGGCTGTCCTTCCGGCTGGCATATACTGCAACCATTTCTGTACTGTTAAGGCATAAGCCTCTGCATTGGAGGCATTTGTTAGCTCACTTATCAGCAGAAAGTTGAATGGCAGCTGAGCTCCCTCTTGTGTGGCATTGCCATAGTACTTCATCACAATATCAATGGGTGAATAGGTCTCGGCCATCAAAATGCGCTCTTCCCCGCCATGCGCCCGCTGAAATTCATCGAGCACCGCACGCCACGAGTAGACCAGGTCAATGGTCTCGGGCTGATCCACAGTATAGATGTGCTGCAAATAACCATAGTCATCGGGATCATTGTCCCAATCATTGCGCGGCTCGTCGCGATATTGATTTCCACTATCAGGAGCCAGCTCAAACACATGGGGTACAGCATCAATACGAAAGCCGGATACGCCTTTGCCTAGCCAAAACCTTAGGACATTCTGTTGTGGGGGGTGGGGGGTTAAAACGTCATCTATCTAGTCATCAAAGTCATCACATCTACTCACATTCATGGCCTCTCGCACTTTGGGATTGCGATAATTCAGATCCGGTTGCTTTTTGACAAACTGATGCAAATAGTACTCCTGGCGTCCCTCATGCCATTGCCAAGCCGGACCACGGAATACACTTATCCAATTACTGGGTGGTTGTCTGGTTTCGTTCACCCAGCGACCCGGATGCCACACATAATAGTCCTTGAACTCTTCCTCACCGCGGGCCGAACGTTTGAACCAATCGCACTCATCACTCGAATGATTGGGCACGAAATCCAGAATAATTTTAATATCCAATTCCTGTGCCCGCTTCATTAGTTGCTCAAAGTCCGACATGGTACCAAAAATGCTAGCAATTTCCGTAAAGTTGGCTATGTCATAGCCAAAATCGGCCATGGGTGAGGTAAAGATGGGCGACAACCAGGTGGCTGTGATGCCCAACTCTTTCAGATAGGGCAAGCTCTGCGAAATGCCTAAGATGGATAGAGAATTGATGATATTTTCCGCACTTTATAGATCGGGCCTACCATTTAGATCGCCCACGCCGTCATCGTTGCTGTCCTTAAATGACCTTGGATAAATTTGATAGAAAGCGCCGGTTTGCCACCACTTAAGTTGCTTTTGTGTCGTTTTGGGTATCTCCACAATTTCGGCATGATAGTTGGGATAGGGCTGAGCCACAGCTACGGTGATGAACTGCACCAGAAGCAACAGCAGATGTGTCCCATAGGACTTCATGGCACATAAATTGAGTACTATTCGCCACCAATAAACAAACAAGACTAAAGCGATCGACTGCAAACACCAGAGAGATTATGTAAATGAGAGCGTGTGTGGCTGAGAGACAGAGAGAGAGAGTGCAAAAGAGGCAGCGCTTGCGAGGGATGGTACATCAATTTATAAGAAATGCAACTTATATACTTGCACTTAGAGCTCAGATTTTGGCCTTTTAAACTGTCTAAGGATTAAATATTATTATATAATTAGGAATCAGTGAAAAAGCTGGTGTAAATATTGGGGTGGGCAGCAGAATTTGTGGCGAGGGGGCCCTGCTGTCACCACAACTACAACAACAGCCCCTTTTTTTTCTTCTCGTCTTTTGCTTTGACTGCAGCCGCGCCAAGCCGCGAATTGCGTGTGTGTTGATTGAAATAACGGACAGGCGGGCGGTCTGAGCCTGTGCTAAATGTTAAGAACTCTGCAAACTCACTTTATAATTATATATGTTTTTATATATATTTTATCACACCATCTAAAACTATTTAATGTTCCCTCGCCAAAGATCTAATTTTAGTCTTTATATTTGCGCTAAGCGCAGCAACGTCAAATGCGAGAGAAAGAGAGTGCCGGAGAAGCGTAAAGAGCAATGCAAAATATTATAACTGTATGTTACAGTGGCTGAGAAAAGTTGCCTTCCTAAACAAATGCAAGCACAGGAATCGGTTTACTTTGGTTATGGGAATGGTCTTAAATGAGTAAATAAGAGAAAGTGAAATCGATTGTGGTAAGGCTCTCCCAAATATGCTGCTGTCAGCATACAACTAGCAGCCACTGTGCTTATGATAACAGTAGTTGGTTCATTCGCCTCTGTTTTGTTTTATGGTTTCTCCGGGCGTCATTCAAAGCATGACTCAAGCCTTACCCCCCCCCGCCGCCGCCACACCTGGCCCATCAAATGAGCTGATAAGCCTTGTCTTTGGTTTTTTTTTTTTAAATCAATTGCAATTCCGCACAAAAAGTGCGATTTATTGTTGCGCTTAAAGTTTTGTGGTTGAGCGCAACACAATGGACTCATGAGGCATCAGGGTGACACTGCCGGCACTGACACGATCACCCACTTGCTTGATGGACTTGGCGGTGACCAGGGCATACTGGAATTCGGCTGGCAAACCGCTAAACACATCATTGAGGTCAACATTCTCAATGGAATCGAAAATGTTGAACAGCGAGATGTACATGTAGTCGCCGCTCAAATAGCTGTGGAAGAGCAAGAACAAGAACAATGTTGCAGTACTTTTGTTTAAAGTTGGGTTACAGTAGAACCTACCGCTTGACAGCCAACACATAACGGCTCACAGCCTCGACCTCGGCGGAACCCTCTTCAATGGAAGGCTCTGTGCGTAGATCCTGCAGACGCTTGAAAACATTCAAGTGGCTGAGCGAGACACCGCGTTCAGTCTTCACATTGCGCTGGGCGTAGTCCTGTGCCACCGGCAACCAGGTCGATTTGCCAGTGGTAAAACCAGCAAAGGCCTCATCGGACCAGTGCATGGGCGTGCGGGCGGGATCACGGGACATGGCCATATAGTTGGACTCATAACCATTGCAGGCCTGCGGATCTACGGTATCCTCCCAGGAAATGTAGGCATCCAGCATGCCCAACTCCTCACCCTGGTAGGTGATACTGCAGCCGGGCAGGGTCAACAGGAGTATGTTGAACAGATCCACGCGATCGGCACCAAAGCGCGAGCCCACGCGATTCTTGTCGTGATTGCCAATCTGTGGTGGGTCGTAAACGAAATTTGAAGATTGCGGATTTCTAAAGAGTCGCTGGCAGACCTACCACCCAGTTGGCGCTCTTTCCCTCGGGCATAAGCGATAGCCAGTTGTTAATCAGGTACTCGTAGTGATAAGCATCGGAATCGTAATTCAGGTTGGTTATCAACTGAAAGTTGAAGGGTATCTGGGCACCATCGGCCGTCTCGTTGCCATAGTAGTGCATGACTATCTCCACGGGTGACCAGGTCTCCACCATGAGTATGCTGGGGATTAGGGTAATAGAATACAGTTTGCCGCTTCAAAACCCTTGCTCTTTCTACTCACCGCTCATCGCCGCCATTGTCCGCCTGGAACTGCTCCAAAATCTGTCTCCATTCGTAGCTGAAATGGTTGACCATTAATCTTTGATCCCAGTTCCCTCCTGCTGACTCTTACTTACACCAAATGTGGCGTCTCTGGCTGATCAACGGTGTAGATCTTGTGCGTATAACCATACTCATCCGGGTCATTGGTCCAGTCGTTACGTGGCTCATCTGGGTAATTACCATTCGCATCGGCCTCCACCTCAAATGCATGATAGATGGCATCCACACGGAAACCATCTACCCCCTTTTCCAGCCAAAATCTCAACACATTATTCATCTCCTCTCTTACTTTGGGATTGCGGAAGTTAAAGTCCGGCTGCTTCTTGTGGAACTGATGCAAATAGTATTCCCCACGTCCCTCATGCCATTCCCAGGCCGAGCCACGGAACACGCTCACCCAATTGGTAGGCGGCCGGCGTACACCGTTCTCCACAAATCCTGGATGCCAGATATAGTAGTCCTTGTACTCCTCCTCACCATTGGCCGAGCGTATAAACCAATCGCATTCATCACTCGAATGATTGGGCACAAAATCCAAGATGATTTTCACATCCAATTCCTTGGCACGCTCCACCAGATTCTCAAAATCCTCCATGGAGCCAAACATTTGATCGACGGCCTTGAAATCGGAGATGTCATAGCCAAAATCAGCCATGGGTGACTTGAGGAAGGGCGACAACCAAGTGGCGGTGACACCAATTTCCTTCAGGTATTCCAGTTTCTCGGTAACGCCATTCAAATCGCCAATGCCATCGCCATCGGTGTCCTTAAAGGAACGTGGATAGATCTGATAGAAGGAGGCACTTTTCCACCACGGATTCGAGGCCTCAACAACAGCCTGTAGGCCGACAAGGCCTACGAGCAGAAATAGGCTAGTCCAAGTTGCCATATTTAACTGTGCCTGTTGTGATTTCCCCGAGGTTCTTATATACCCCAAGTGAAGGAGCTAACGCTCGCAGAGATAGAGAACCGGCTATAAATTAGTGGGCATTAATGCTTATCGCTTTCAGTTGGAGAAGTGTGGCGGTTCTTAGTTTAATTAAATATGGGGGGGAAAAGACCTTTGATACCTAGGATCAAGGAAGAAAAATCAAGCTGAAATACAAGTTAGATCTAGCTAAAAGGGAACGTATCTAAGATGAAATGACTCAATACTACAGAGAATAAAGAGAGGAGATACAAAAAAGATCCATTTGGTCTGGTTCTGTCTTTAAATCATACAAATTATGTTCATTTTTCATATCCTTTGGTTCATTTTCAGCTCCGTTGGCTGATTAATAGAATATTTAAGACATATCCAGTCCAAATGGTTACGGCAAATCATGCAATGAATATCTTTTAATATCCTTTTTTTTCTCTTTGCTTGAGAAGTGCCCAAACATTGCTTACGGCAGTGAATTTTTGAATTGCAATGACGCCACTTTCATTGCTAATAAGTAAGGCGATTGTCTGATTAACCTTTCATTCATTTGGTAGCAGAAAAACTGTCTTTTTTATGGCTCTAAAGCAGCGATGTTCAAGAAGAGCGAGGCCAAAACGTGAGAGTGTATTGTGTGCTGTGCACAGCGCACTGCGAATGCAAGCAAGGAGAGCGCTGCTTACGCTCATAGGCCCAACTTTGGCATGCTCTTGGCTCGTGTGCTTGTAAATAGCCGATTGCGCTCGGCCCCCTGGGGGCTATGGGTGCACATTGCTGCTCTAAAGCTCGTCTTTAAAGATTAGGCGAAGGGTGAGTCGAGAATCTTTCCCTTGCTTTACCTATCTAGGCGAGCCTTCTTACAATTCATGACGTTCCGTTTCATACCGCAGTTCATTTAAGATCTGCACTCTTCAAAGAAGAAATACAATAATTTAAGCGATTTACTGCAGTTCCGATAAGTAAGCTCTTGGAAGGGAACATCTGGTTTAACTCGTCTAAATCAAGATGAGTTTATTGCCTTGTCTGTTGGTCTTTTGTACTCTCTCCTTAAAGGAGAGCTAACTCCTTAAGTGTTGCTATATAAAGAACTGGGAGTAAGTTTAGATAAAGCTGCTTAACTTACTACAAACTGTGAACCAGGGCTACCTATTTATAAGAATATAGCTTGAAAAGCGACTGTGGTGCAGCGGGTAGTGTGTGTGTGTGTCTGCTGTGCAAGAGACTTCAAATGAAATCGTTTTTTGCTTAAAAACTTACACACCCAGTCACCTTCACTAGCTATTGGCGACAGCTTTGAAGTGACTGGTCATGAAAAAGCTGCTTAAACTGAGCCCTTCGGATTCGGCCCTATACTCTTGCGTGAAAATTTGGAAGTACAGAAGCCAAGAGATGGCAAGAAGCTCGGCTTGGCCCCTTTGGGGTGCAGAAGGTCTTAGGTTCGATGCCTAGACAAGTACCATGAGCCAAGACAGGTGGGGTTGGGTGGGGTTTGGTTCATCGCTGTCGGTGTCTCGGATTCTAAGAAACTTGGGCAGTTGAACGAAGCAGCAGCACATCCAGTTCAGTGGAACATGAGATCCGTTTTACAGCCTAAACCAAACTCAATCAAATAATTTTCCCAGTTGAGCCTGAAATATTCTTCTTCATAAAGGAACAACAATGTCTCAAATCAAGTTTTGGCATTCTAAATAGAAGCGAAATTGTGCTTGAAGTGGGCAAATTGTGTTACAAATTGTGAATGGGACTACTCTTGGCCCGATTTGGTAGCGTTTGAGCTTGTCTAGAGTTTAGTGTTCTCGAGTTAAAGCTTGTTTTATCCAACAGAAATCTGTGAAACCGAATCTTTGAGACTTTCCTGAACAATTTCAACATTTTTAGTAGCTTGGTGTAAACAAGGTTTGAAAGATTCTCGGAAATCGGTAGAGATATATATTATACATGAGATCAGCTACGAACTAGTCTCAAATTAGTTGTGTATGAACTATCTGATATGAAGAAGTACCATTTGGTTCTAGGTAAGGTAGGTAAGGTACACAAAATATGATTGTAGGTAAGTAACCAAGTAAGCTTTACAATTTTCGGATGTATTAGAAGGAAGAAGATGAAAAGAAAGCAGTTAAAAATCTTCTAGATGAAGTAGTTTTCTGACTTCTCACTGAGCTACTTAGACTAGTTTTAAGCGGTGAAGCAAACTTCATGGAGTTCTCTTAGTAGGTAGGTTACTGACTTCATACTGAGCTAAGACTAGTTTTACGCGGTGAAGCAAACTTTATGGAGTTCTCTTAGTAGGCGACATATTCAGGGCAAAATGAATACGTTTTATAAAGGAAGGTTGTAGAATCCCATCTGATTCTTTCGCCTACTAGGAAAACTCCATGAAGTTTGCTTCATCGTGTATAACCAGTCTTACATTTCTCCAGTTCTTACAACACCTTTTCGATATCTAAGATCGACTGATCAACTGAATTCCCATAATTAGCATATCTATCTATCCCCCTTCACCTTCACAACTGCACAAATCTATCTGCGTAGCATTTTTTCTGCCCAAAATAAGTTTTTGCCTTATCTCGGGAGTACCGAAAAACATTTAATAGTAGGTACAACAGTTCCATGATAAGATTCTAGCAAAACCACTTCGCCTTAGCCAGCCGATAATCTGTCTCATGATCTGCGAACGTGATAAACCGTTTCCCTGTAGTAAATACCAAATCTATTCGACTGAACGTAATTGGCTATCAGGTGTTTTAGACCACCCCAAGCAGCAGTGCGTTGGGTTCATAAATGTGTCAACTAATCAGAGCAGCATTAAATGCTTAACTTATCGGCTGGGCCCTTCTATATATAGGGGCCCACATTTGAGAGTTCCCCGTCAAACGACACGGAGCTGTGACAATGGGAGCTACGGTTAGGATTTTAACACTCTGCTGCCTGCTGGGCCTGACGCTGCCCAGTTTGGCTGAGGTGGGCTGGTGGCGTACAGCCCAGTTCTATCAGATCTATCCCAGATCCTACAAGGACAGCGATGGCGATGGCGTGGGTGACCTGAATGGTAGTTGAATTCCCCGCAGATCAAAGAGTAGACTAACTCACACTTCGTTTTCTTAGGTGTTACACAACAGTTGGCTTATCTGAAGGAGATTGGCATTACGGCCACCTGGTTGTCACCCATTTTCACCTCACCCATGGCCGATTTCGGCTATGATGTGGCTGATTTCTATAACATAGACCCGATCTTTGGCACCATGGCTGACTTCGATGCCTTGCTGGCGCGCGCCAAGGAGCTGGGCATCAAGATCATACTGGACTTTGTGCCCAACCACTCGAGCGATGAGTGCGATTGGTTTATACGCTCGGCTGCCGGCGAGGAGGAGTACAAGGACTTCTATGTGTGGCACACGGGCAAGGTGGTGAATGGGCTGAGACAGCCGCCTAACAATTGGATTAGCGTGTTCCGTGGCTCACAGTGGACCTGGCATGAGGGTCGTCAGGCCTACTATTTGCATCAGTTCCATGCCAAGCAGCCGGATTTGAACTATCGCAATCCCAAGGTGGTGGAGGCCATGAAGGATGTGTTGCGTTTCTGGTTGCGCAAGGGTGTCTATGGCTTCCGCATTGATGCCGTGCCGCATGTCTATGAGATTGCAGCCGATGCCAATGGCAATTGGCCGGATGAGCCACGCAATGAGGGTGTCAGTGATCCCGAGGATTATGGCTACCTGCAGCATATCTATACCACCAATCAGCCGGAGACCATTGAGCTGGTTTATGCCTTCCGTGATGTGATTGAGGAGATCGATATGGAACTGGGTGGCGATGATCGTGTGCTGTTGACCGAGGCGTATGCTCCTTTGGATGTGCTCATGCAGTACTATGGCAATGGCACCCACAAAGGCTCACAGATACCCTTCAACTTTGAACTGTTGGCCAACATTAACTTCAACTCGGATGCCTATCACTATTCCGAGTTGATACACAACTGGCTGGACAATATGCCGGCGGGTGAGGTGGCCAACTGGGTTTTGGGTAATCATGATCAGAGTCGTATTGGTTCGCGTTTGGGCAAGGATCGTATTGATGCCACCAATATGCTGCTGCTGGGTCTGGGTGGTGTCAGTGTGAACTATCAGGGCGAGGAGATCGGCATGACGGATGTCTTTATCAGCTGGAAGGATACCGTTGATCCACAGGCCTGTCAGTCCAATGAGCAGGAGTTTGAACGTCTGACACGTGATCCCGTACGCACACCCTTCCAGTGGAATGATGAGACGAATGCCGGCTTCTCCACAGGTGCCACCACTTGGTTGCCCCTGGCCAAGGACTACAAATTGGTGAATGTCAAGCGGGAGCGTGGCATAGCCTTGAGTCATCTGAATGTCTACAAGCAGCTGAGAGCTTTGAGGGACTTGCCCACCTATCAGCAGGGAGATATCACAGTGCAAGCATTGGGACCCAATGTGTTGACCTTCAAGAGGTGAGTAGTTGCTGGCGTTGTATAAGGAGTGGCAATCAATTTGTTTGTATCTTAGATCCTTGCCGGGTCACAAGTCCTACATTACGGTACTCAATATCAATGATGATGTGGAGTCTGTCAACTTGGATGCCGCCTACACGGACATCTCCACGCAACTGCAGTATGTGGTGGTGAACGATAAGAGCTCGCGTCGCAAGAAGTAAGTAGTGAGGGGGTTTTTTCGCTACCGAATTCGTTGATATACTGATTGGATTTGTCTTTCACAGTGATCTAACCTATGCCAATTCTGTGCTATTGATGCCCAAGGAAGCTGTTGTCCTCAGCACTGTTTAGGTTTTAAGAAATTTCAAGAAATTTTCACATTTTAATGAGAGTATAGCACTAATTAAAGTCGGGACCCTTGAAGAAGGGTTTGGTAGTAAAACTTTGTTCTTTACCCTATAGGAAGTGTTCTCAAACGAAAAATGAGGAACGTTTCATAGTAAAAACTTCAAAGAAGGTAAGGTAAGTAAGGTAAAGACATTCTTAGTTCCTACCTTGGTATCCCTGCAGCAGAAGCATCAGGTTAGATGGAGTCTGAATGAAACGACTGGCAGATAATATCAGTTGTAAACCATTGACAGCTGAAGAGGGATCAGCTCTCAGTCACAGGCTTGCTTGATTAGTGTTCCCCCAAGAAGAGAGGCTCTCTGTCTCTCTCTGACACTCACGGATGCATTACTTTGGCAAGCATTCGGTGTGAATTTCCGAAAGTGCTTGATGTAACTAATACCAGGGAATGTACAAACAGCTGGAATACATGGGTCACTTTCTCCTTATAAATCATGTTCCCAATCCCCAGCCATTCACTCTTAAATAAACCAGAGAACTGGCAGACTAACTTGCCATTACAAATAGTCTTAAACAGACCAAGAGTAGTATTCATTGTACAATCAGTAAATGCAGTAGTTCCTTTGCTCTACCTAACAAGGCATCAGCAGTTCAGCAGCAGGAACAAGTTGGGAACGATATCAAACTGTAGAGGTTACACACCTTCTCATTTCTTTAGCGGGGTTCTTGGTGGTCTGAGAGTTTGGTTAAAGCATTGTGAGAATGCTTTAAGGGGTCAAGTCTACAACATGTAGACCAACACAACCAGGCTTCCAATTCTACCCTTATCAACTGTCTTACATCATAATTTAATACAATAGTAAACATTTTGCTCCAGGGGTCGGTTAGCGGATTGTTTATGCCAAGAACTTCTTTATATTTGGTAATAGATGTTACCTCGTTGCTCAAGGTTTACCTGGGACTTTCCTTCCTTTACGACCACCTCCTAGCAAGGGTTATTTGATAAGACAATGGGCCTTCATTGGTTTAAATGGGAATTTGCCATTTCAACTGTTTTAACCTAGAATAAGCTCAACCTATATTCGGAAAGGCCAGTTCATCTTAGACTTGCGTCGTTGATAATATCACTTAGGAGTGCGAAACATCACTTATTGGTTCTGCAAATCATTCTATAAGCCAGATCTAACTACAATTTTCAGATAAAACCGCAGTGTCTATAATTATCGACCCGATACAAAACAGCAAAATGCCTAGGCAAACGTTTAAAGCAGTTGTTTCCCTAGGCAAAAGTTTAAAGCAGTGGTGGGCAAGCCTTTGCTTCCAATTGCTACGAGAGTTGTTTGCCTAGGCAAACGTTTAAAGCAGTGGTGGGCAAGCCTTTGCTTTCAATTGCTACAAGAGTTGTTTGCCTAGGCAAAAGCTTAAAGCAGTGGTGGGCAAGCTTTTGCTCCCAAAGAGCTGTTTGTCCTCACTCTGTTACTGCCTGTCATCAAAGAGAGAGACCAAAACAAAATGAGCCTTGGGAATATAAGGTGTTTTTTTTTCAAATTTGGTGCCCACCGCTGATTTGGATTGTTGAATGTACAATTATACTCTGTACCTTAGGCTTACAGAGTATTAAGAGTTTGTGCAAAAGTTTGCTCTACTCAAGCCTTGCGAATGTAAGCCTTGTTTTCAAACTTTGTGCCCACCGCTGATTTAGACTGTTGAATGTACAGTTATACTCTGTAACGTAGGTACAAAGAGTATAATAAGTTTGTGCAAAAGTATGTAACAGCCAGAAGGAAGCATCTCCGACCACATAAGGTGTATATATGCTTGATCAGCATCAACAATCGAGTCTATATAGCCATATTCGTCTGTCTGTCCGTATGAAAGCACATATCTCAGAGATGGTAAGAGACAGAGGTTTGAAGTGTATGGCAAAAAAAACTTCTTATACTTACAGGCAGATCAAGTTTATTTTCAATTTTGGACACGCCTTCTTCCGCCCCCGTAATATGGCAAAAATGTCATATCTCCCACAGTTTTAAAGGTAAAAGGTTCATACCTTCTAGACATATTTGGTAATTAGGATAACTTATCGATACTCGAAAAGAATGTTGAAGATGGGTTGAACGGTTGTCGAGTTATGATCAAAAGACTGTACGCTGCTGCAGCGCTGCTTTTAGTTGCTACCGCAGCATCAAAAATTTAAGCTGAGAGCATGTTTTAGTCGTTCTTGACCGACTTTCTTGCTAGTTTTTTCATAGCACAGTAGGTTCAACTCCAGCAGGTTCGAACCGGTTCACCTTAAATACTGAAAATTATGACTTTTGTAGTCACCTGACGCTTGTTGTTCTATTGCGTATAAAATATAACGATCTTTCGTTCTGCCTTACAAGTTTCTTTTATAATTGAGCACCACTTCAATGTTTAACTTTCTAGTACCGGCCAATTGGTTAGGTCATGTGCCATTTGGCTGATAACCCCACCCCCTCCTAAGACTTGCCCTTATCTTGGTGAGAGCCATAAACCAGCTGCTATTAGTAATGCAGCACAGATTATAAGTTGATAAAGTTTATTAGTCAATCAAGCTAGCCAGCGTAAGACCACAGCCTCGTAGGGCATTAAGACAATCCGATTGCCCAGATCCACAGTTTGCCTGAGAAAGTCAAAAGAACTTGGCAAATGAGTGAGGGTTTTTCAAAACAGAAATGTACAACTTACCCCAGATGATGAGGCGAATAGGCAGTCACTAGGACATACTCATAGACTTTGTCGGCCAGTTGATCAATAATTTCCATATTGTTGCCCATATTCACCAAAATGCGGTACTCCTCGCTGCGATTGTTGGTTCTTAAGAACAAACAACAAACGTTTTAGAAGAATTCTTTGTATATCAAAAGACTCACCTTATGATTTGTAAAACTTGTTCGGTAACAGCCTCATAGGAGAAGCCACCCGGCTGCTTGAAGGTCCTAAAAGCGGCCGTAGTTTTCAGTTGTTGCATTCCCTTGAAGATTTGCAGCGAAGAGCGTGCCACTCCACGTTCGGTCTGTACATTGTAACGCTCATAGTCGGGACTCAAGGGCAACCAAGTGCTGTCACCCTTGGAGAAATCTGCATTCTTACCCTTCGACCATTGCATGGGCGTACGTTCGCCATCACGCTCTTCACACGAATCCCCAGTACATTCTATATTCACATTGGACATGCCAATCTCTTCACCATAATAGGTTACGGAGGCACCTGGCAGTGAACTGACTATAACATTCATTAAGTCCACTTTGTGTAAACCCAGACGATTGGCCACCCGTTGATTATCATGATTACCCACCACCCAGTTGGCTGTCTGATGTTGCCTCCACATGGTGTTCATCCAGTAATCAATGGAGCCCACTATATCACGGGCTGTGGAGAAGCCATTGAGGTACATCAGTTGAAAGTTCATGGGCAACTGTGTGCCAAAGTGCGTGCCATTGCCAAAGTAGGCACTTAAGGTCTCCACCGAGGAGTAGGCCTCGGCCAGCAGTACTCTCGTCTCACCGCCGTGTTCCCTTTGGTAAGCATCCAAAAACTCACGCCACTCGTACATCAGTTCCACTGTCTCTGGTTGATCTTTGGTATAGATGTGATCATGATAGCCATAGTCATTGGGATTGGTGCCCCAACCATTGACCGGTTCATCAGGATACGAGCCATTGGCATAACGATATTCATAGATATGTGGCACTGCGTCTATGCGAAAGCCATCCACACCTCGATCCAACCAGAACTTGAGTACATCCAGCATATGTGCCTTAACCATGGGACTACTGAAATTCAAATCCGGCTGCTTTACCTGAAACTGATGCAGGAAATACTGCTGACGGGTCTCATGCCAGGTCCATTGAGGTCCACCGAACACACTAATCCAATTGCTGGGCGGCTGCCTTTCGCCCGTTGCCGCATTCACCTTGCCATCATGCCACACATAGAAGTCGTCATAGCCCTCCTGTCTATTGACAGACTTTTCAAACCATTCACACTCATCGCTGGAATGATTGGGTACAAAGTCCAACAGCACTTTAATGCCCAACTCTTTGGCCCCCACCATCAGCTCATCGAAATCCGCAATGGTGCCAAATATGGGATCTATGTCATAGAAATTGGATATATCATAGCCAAAATCTGACATGGGTGAGGTGAAGATCGGTGACAGCCAAGTGGCAGTTATGCCAATTTCTTTGAGATAAGCCAGCCTTGAGGTGATGCCCTGTAGATCACCAATGCCATCGCCATTGCTGTCCTGAAACGAACGTGGATAGATCTGATACAAAGCAGCATTCTCCCACCAATCAATGTTGGATTTGAGTGCCGAGCAGCTGGCCAGCAGGCAGAGGAGGGCCACGCCAAGTAGTTTTCGCTTTGGCATTTCGTACACGTTTGATTGGAGGAAGTTTCATTTGGCTAATAAACAATTGTTCAACCATGTTCGGTGCGATAAGATGACCGTTTTATCGCCGCGTTTGTACGATTAAATAAGTTGTGTTGGCTGGTTTTGGGTTTATTTCTGGCTTGGATATCAGTGGATACACTGAACAAAACTTGACAAAGCAAAGTCCTTTTGGTTAAACAACAAACAAACAGCCAACTGACAATGCAGGTTAAATGATAAGCTGATAAGCTTCAAGTGGTGGTTTGATAAGTTCAACTGTAATTGGCGCACTTATGTAGAGTTGTGCCTTACCTAATGTAAACAACAACCATTTGTGTACACTCGTATGTTTTCCGTGTTCCATTTCCGTGTTTTACCATGACACAAGTCTACACAAAAGTCCGTTTTAGGAAGAAACTTTCCTTTGGCTGCTATATGCTATATAGTCAACCGATTTTAAAAGAGTTATGTTTGATTTTTACAAGTAAATTTGTGATATTCCAAACTTGTTTGGTGAAAAATCATAGCTTTTACCTATAAATTCAAGAATAATTCAAACTTTTCAAGTACAATTACTCAATAATGCCCCAATGCCCCTATACAGTAACAATTATTCAAGTAATTTGTAAAAATAATTAGAATTTGTAATAATCATTGAATAAACACAGCATCTATTAACAATTAGTATAAGTAAAAACAACGAAATCAGTTAATGAGTTTCATTAACTGAATAATCGAAATAATTGTAATGAAAAGTAATTAAATATGGGCAGTAATGATTACATTACAGCTCTGCTACTACTAAAGGTTGATTTTTGAGCTACTTTTCTTTTGTCTATAATGGTTTTGGTAACTCAGGTGTTTTCGGAACACTTGTTACAGTCAAACATGTTCAGTTTTGTCTATAATTTAACCAGGAATCGATTTACAAACGAAAAACGCTTCAGATTCTAACTAATTTGAAGGTCATTGCGCACTATGACTACTTTTCAGACTCTACTTATCTATGACAGCTATACTTTATAGATGTCCGATTTGGACCAAACTTGGTAGAATCATGGTTAAGCATAGCAAACTAAGAAATACCAAGTTTGAAGGCGTTTCCATGGAAAACAAAAAAGTTTTTCTTACTAAGACTACTTTTCTGACTGTACTTTTCTATGACAGCTATACCATATAGATGTCCGATTTCGACCAAACTTGGCGGATTCATGGTTAAGCATAGCAAACTTATAAATACAAAGTTTGGAGGCGTTTCCATCGAAAACAAAAAAGTTCTTCTAGCTAAGGATACTTTTCAGACTCCACTTTTGTATTAGAGCTATACTATATACATGTCCGATTTCGACCAAACTTGGTAGAATCATGGAAAAGCATAGCAAACTAAGAAATACAAAGTTTGGAGGCGTTTCCGTTGAAAAAAAAAGTTTTTCTCACTAAGACTACTTTTCCGACTATACCATATAGATGTCCGATTTCGACCAAACTTGGTGGAATCATGGAAAAGCATAGAAAACTAGTAAATACGGAGTTTTGAGAGGTTTGCATTGAGAACAAAAAAGTTTTTCTCACTAGAACTAGTTTTTCGATCGATGGTTCCTATGACAGCTATATGTTATAGTCATCCGATACGGCCGGCTCAGACAAATGTGCAGCATATTTGTTCCAGAAGAATTCGTGCAAAGTTTGGTGGAGATTGCTTTCAAACTGACGGAGGAGATAGGCTAAATCAGCTCAGCTCATCATGCTGATCAAGAATATATATACTTTAAGTGGTCGAAAATGCTTGCTTCTATGCGTTACAAACATCTGTACAATTTCAATATGCCCTCTGCAAGGTTATAACCAGATGTAGTTTACATGGTGACCTTGCCTTGAGAAGTAGAATAGATCAAGTAATAACAAAATGATACTTTTGCAAGACATAAAGTCGGGGAAAGTGATTCTTATAATCACATCTTTCCAACTACTTACTGAAATTGTCCTACACATCTCCTACCTATCTTCCTCTGCCGAAAAAGGCCCATCCTGTGCCAGAGTCACAATGAAATGTTATTTTTGAAATGCTCACCAATCCCTTATTTCACTCGTCTGGCCTTTTGACAGCTGTCACCTACCACCACACAATCCATGACATTAAAAAAATGTGTGTTTAACCTTATTCCTTATTCATATACTCTGCATATTCAAAATTCCTAATTAATTAGGAAACATAACGCCAACGCCCTGTCAGAAACAACAACCAATTGTTGGAGCACCCCTGGGTGACAGCTAAAAGGGAAACTGCAACAAATTGTTCATTTCCGTTTGGTTCAACGCTCGGAGGCTTTTGTTGTGGACTGTACTAAGTGTTTGGATTTGATGCTGCGCTTTTCCGAATGTTTTAATCCAATTAAAACGCTAGCTTTGTTGTTGTTGTTAAAGTGCAAACACAAATTACGTTTTAATAGTAAGGGTTTGTGGCTGCAAGCGAATGTGAATACATTTTTTCTTTTTTGGTGGCATTTAGCAAAAACGTTTTTCATGCAGGTTTATCTAATCAACTTTTTAACTATTACTCAGGCCAATTTACTTCCCTTATGTGGGGTAGTTTAATCTACCCGAAGTAGTCTATAAACAATAACTAATTTTGGTATATATTTCATTTACAAGTATGTGAATTACTCAGTAAAGTCCCACGGAGTCACGTTTTTCGATGTTTTGCTCTACTTTTGTAGTGCTCCACAAAGTCACTAGCAAGGTTATCTCAAATGTTTCCTTGATTATACATTAAGTATCTATTAATCATCGACTTTGAGTGATTTTCCAGCTAAATGTTTGGTCTATTATCTGTTTGATAGTTCTTACAACCTGGCAGCTCCTAGTATCAGTGGGTTGAGTAAGTGTCCACTTGAGGAGGGACGGACTTAAACAAATATAATTAGTACACTTAGACAAAAAAGTGGAAGTTTGAGCAAAAAGCTAACCTAATAAGCGAAGTCTGTAAAATATTTGCTTAGATTTCTAAATGTTACTTAGAAGATTTAAACCGAATAAGTTGCTTGGAGTACAGAACTCAAAGAAACTAAACGAATAGACTTTTGATCATAGCTCGACAACAGTTCATCCTATCTTTCCCATTCCCCATTGGCGGATCGATAAGTAATCCTGATTACTAAATACTATATGTCTAAAAGGTACGTACCTGTGACTTGTGTCGCTCGTTTCAGGTGGCAAAATTGATGCTCGACGAACCAGAGTTGCGGTAGGTGGGCGGCAGGGGTTTTAGTGAACTATTCCAGTTGGGGGATGGGTTGTTCTTTCAAGTTAATTGGAGTGGGTGACTGTTCCTGGAAGGCTTAGTCTCGATAGGCATCGGAGGAGATCTGTTTCGCTTTCACAAGTCTGTTCTCAGTTTGAACTGTGCTGATCTTGCTTTAATTCGACTCTACGAGACTGTACCTTGACTGTGTTGACTCGGATGACACTCGATGTTCCAAGGATTGGCTTTCAGAATCCTGTTCCCAGTTTGAACTGTGCTGATCTGGCTTTAATTCGACTGTGCGAGACTGTACCTTGACTGTGTTGACTCGGGTAACCTAGGAGGACACACGTTGCTCCAAGGATTGGCTTTCAGAAGACTGTTCCCAGGTTAAACTGGGCTGTTCCTACACTAGTTGCACTCTCGTTGACTGTTCCTTAAGACTTTTTATTTCAGAAGACTGTTCCCAGTTTGAACAGGGCTGTTCCTAGACTAATTGCACTGTGGTTGACTGTACCTTAAGACTTTTGCTTTCAGAAGACTGTTCCCAGGTTGAACTGGGCTGTTCCTACACTAGTTGCTCGTGGTTGACTGTACTGTACTGTACCTTCAATGTTAAACTAGGCGAATCTAGCACTAGTTCAACTATGGTAGACTGTACCTTGACTGTATTAACCCATTCCTCGAGGGATTTACTTTCAGAACTGGAAAGATCCTATAAGTTTCGGCTTCCCGAAGACTTTATCTAGGTTGTACTCGGCTGATCTGGCACTAGTTTGTGTGTAAGAGACTGTACCTTGACTGCGTTGACCCGCTTCAAAGGTGAACCAGCCTAAACTTGCTTTATATCGACTATGTTAGACTGTACCTTGACTGTGTTGCTTCCAAATGTCTGTTCCCTAGATCGATCGAGCGAGGCTGTGCCTCGAATGCCTTGACACGTTCCACAGGTAAAACAACCTGATCGTGCTCTAGTTTGACTGTGCGAGACTGTACCTTGACTGCGTTGTGCCGTTTCCTGAAGGGATTTGCTTTCAGAAAACGGTGAACTAGGCGGTACTTGCACTAACTCGACTGTGTGAGACTTCACCTTGACTGCATTGACCTGATCCGTTGGTGAAACAGTCTGATCTTTGCTTTAATTTCACTGTGGCGGACTGTACCTTGCCTGTGTTGACCCGAAACAACCTGATCTTGCACTAGTACGATTGTGCGAGACTGTACCTTGACTGTCTGGGCTCGGGAAATGTTGGAGGTCATACGCTTCTTAAGGGATTTACTTTCAGAAGTCGATTTTGACACTAATTCCAAGGTAGAAGACTGTGTCTGGTGGGACTGATCCTGTACCTATGGTACAGAGTATAGAAACTCCCTTACTCAGCTCTGCTAATGGTAAGATTCAGATCACTTTTATTGAAACGAAATCTGAACAAGTTTTGCTGTAACTGCCTGCCTTTTTGCTGAGTGTATCTCTAATTGAAAAAACTTTCCCATCATCAAAAATAATTCCACAATTACGTTGATCGACTAACGTGATTCTCTAGACAACTCTCTAGCCCACTCAGAGATCTCATGTCGTTGTTTGTTTAGTTCTCCAGTTGCACTCGATACCAGCTTGACCTTATCTTGCCACATAAAAACCCGCTACCCAAAGGAAATTGCAAGCAAATGCGCTAAAAATGCGTCCGCCTACAGTCGTCGTGTTTATATTACTCTTACTGGGCCTTGCCCAGGCCACGGAATGGTATGAGAGTGGCAACTACTATCAGATCTATCCACGCTCATTTCGCGATTCCAATGGTGATGGTATTGGTGACTTGAATGGTGTTACCGAAAAGCTGCAGTACCTTAAGGACATAGGCTTCACGGCCACCTGGCTGTCACCCATATTCAAATCACCCATGGTGGACTTTGGCTATGACATAGCCGATTTCTATCAGGTTCACCCAGAGTATGGCACCATGGAGGACTTTGAGCGTATGATAGCCAAGGCCAAGGAGGTGGGCATTAAAATCATATTGGACTTTGTGCCAAATCATTCGAGTGATCAGAGTGAATGGTTCTTGAAATCGGTGGATGGTGATCCGGTGTACAAGGATTACTATGTGTGGCATGATGGTAAGGTGAACGAGGAGACGGGAGAACGTGAACCGCCTAGCAATTGGAACTCGGAGTTTCGCTACAGTGCCTGGGAATGGAATGAGGTGAGGGAGCAGTATTATCTACATCAGTTTGCGGTACAGCAACCGGATCTGAACTATCGCAATCCTGCGGTGGTAAATGAGATGAAGAATGTCTTACGCTTTTGGCTGGCCAAAGGTGTGGCTGGTTTTCGCATTGATGCCATACCTTATCTCTTTGAAATCGAGCTGGATCGCTATAATCAATATCCTGATGAGCCTTTGAACAATAATCCAGCCTGCCCAGATCCTGATGATTCTTGCTATCTCAATCATATTTATACACAAAATCAAGCTGAGACTTGGGATATGATTTATCAGTGGCGTGAGCTGGTGGATGAATTCCAGGCAGAGCATGGTGGTGATAAGAGAATACTCATGACGGAGGCCTATACCAGTTTCGAGAATATGATATTATGCTATGGTAATGGCATACGAAATGGTTCACATATACCCTTCAATTTTGATTTCCTTTCCAACATAAATAATGCCTCAACTGCTGGACAATATGTGGAGCATATACAGAAATGGTTGAATGCCATGCCGGAGGGTGTGCATGCCAATTGGGTGTTGGGTAATCATGATAACAAACGTGTGGCCTCCAGATTTGGTGTACAACGCACGGATCTGATAAATATTCTGCTGCAAACTCTGCCGGGTAATGCAGTGACCTATAATGGCGAAGAGCTGGGCATGACTGATGTGTGGATTAGCTGGGAGGATACGGTAGATCCACCTGCCTGTAACTCCGATCCCGAGCACTATTATGATCGTTCACGTGATCCTGCACGTACACCTTATCAATGGGATGCCTCACCGCTGACGGGTAAGTTCTTCAAATAAGGGTCAATTGTGTTACTTAACTAGTTCTTGTTGCTTTTAGGCTTCACCAGTGCTGATCATTCCTGGCTGCCGGTTTCTGAGGACTACAAGTCCAACAATGCCTTGCAACAACTGAGGGCGCCACGTTCGCACTTGCAAATCTTCAAGAAATTGGTACTGCTACGCCAGGAGCCAGCTTTCCAACACGGTGAACTTAACATACAGGCTTTGGATAATGATGTCTTAATATATTCACGGTAGGCTGCAGCAGAAAAAGCTAGCGAATTCTTCTAAACAACTTCTTCTTCCCCTTTATAGCCAACAGTCCGGCAGTGATCTCTATGTTATTGTACTCAATCTGGGTGGCAGTGACAAGAAAATCGATCTAACCAAATACTACCAACTGGGCTCCCAAGCGGAGGTTATTACCACCTCCCTCAGTTCACAGTACATCGATGGAGAAGTCATTAAGCCTTCGGAATTTGTGGCTAAGCCGTATGTGGGTACCGTCCTGGTGGCGGCCAACTAATGTTAGCTTTTGTGTTTAAATAATAAAAATAAAAAAGTATTAAACTCTTAACTTTAAGTGCTAAGAAGTTTTAAACTTTTCCCTTTGAAGTTTTGTACTGTTTTGTAGGGCACTTACCTCAATGGGAGGGGTTTCCTTAGAAGTACATTCATCATAGTCCAGCAAAACTTGAATCCAGCTGGGCGTATTCGGATCTGAAAAAGACAAGCGGAAGTTGCAAAATTAAAGTTAAATTAATAGAAAGTGTCTGCACCAACTAAATATCTGTTAAAATCTTCGTTTTCTCTGTGAATTAGTATTTGGACACGGGCTTGGCAATGCTACCAATTGTTATACAGCCATTAGTTAATATAAAAACCTACTTGAAACGTTTGTAAACTAATTTCAGCATTTGAAAAAAAACAAAATTTCGAAACTCAGAAGAAAATGGGAAAAATTTGGTGAGACTAGACTGTGACATACTTTGTAATTGCCTAGGTTTGTATTCCCTAAAACCTTATTAATCAGACTGCACCTGTCCGCTTTGACATAAGTCAGTTTGTTCGTATGAACACCACGGTTTTCTGAGAATATAGAAGTTACAGCAATATAAGTTTCTACAAAGAATACTTTACCTTACGCTTCTTGTAAAGTAGATTGAACAAGGAAGTCTCTTGTGAGAATTGTGACGCTTTGGAAATTGTTACAGCAGTTGAAACCGACTGTCCAATGACGACTTGATCTATCAACCCCAGACATTCTTCTTACTTTTAATACTCAATTTTGAACTATAAATTAGAAGAGCCAACGTTCACGGAATTCAGTATAGGACTTAACATTTTAAGAATAGCATTCAACCAGGATATGCTTTTGAAAAGAAAGTATCAAGGAAGTATAATAAGTGCTTCTTAAGTGCTTAAGTGCCCACAGGTCACAGTGGTTCCACCTGTTTCCTGAATTTTATGCGTTTGAGAGGTCCTGAACCTGATCAAGGCCACAACTCTACATATGGTTCTGTTAACCGAGAAGTCTAAGGATAGGTTCTGAGACCGCTTATAAAGCATATCAAGCCAAGAGCCTCGGTTTGAACATTAGTTCTTAGCTTCTTAAAAAGTTGAAACACTATACCTTAGGTATTTCGATGGTGATTTTAGTCAAAGTGGTTGCTAGCCGGCTTAAGATCTGTGGTTGGTTATAAGCAATAGAAATCTGCAAGGATCTTAACAGTAGCATAGGTTCTCTATACAGTAGTGTTTGAGAGCCGCCTATCAACAGACTTTTCGGTTATCAATCTCCAAGACTTTTTTATATGGGGATTGACGGTCAGATTCTGCGCAAACTCTATATTTAAACCATTTTGAGGAATCCACAAAAAGAGGCAGGTCTTCTAGGAGCACATTTGCCAGACTGCCCAGGTCTTCAAAGAATGGTTTGCCCAGATGCTGGGTGCGTTTCCTAAGTAGTGCAGGGCAGTCGCATAGAAGGTGATGGATGCTTTCTATTTCCTTCTCTTTTCCACAGCTACGGCAGAAGTCATGGTGGGGCACGCGCATCCTGGTGGCAGTGCCCCGTTATGACTCCTACCATAGTTCTCATCCTGTTCTTGCTAAAGTGTAGGAGTTGGGAAGTTCTTTTAGGTGAGTATCTTGCCCAAAGTAATCGTGAGATGTGACAACCAGGTGCGAGGTACCATTGTCGTTCTGGCCTATTTCTGGCCCTCCACTTCAATTCCGTCATGATGTCCTACAGGGGTCTTTGAATGTCCGAATGAGCCGTTCCTAGCGCACTCGTTTGCTCCCTCGTTGCTCGGCATGCCTGCGTGACCAGGTAACCAGACGAGGGTGATAGAGTGCTGTTGGATTTGGTTCAGTGCTGTCGCCGTGCTGGGGACTAGGACGCTCTTTGTGGCGTTTGATGACAGAGCCTTAATAGACGCCTGGCTGTCGACCAAGATTGAAATGTTCCTTGGAGTTTCAATTTAGCCGCCTGCCAGATAACATAAATCTCTGCCTGGAAAACGCTACACCAGTTTGGTAGACGGAATGAGAGCAGTGTCGCAAGTTCTTCGGAGAAGATGCCTACTCCTGTGCCTTCTTCCGTTTTTGAACCGTCTGTATAGATGGATAGCTCGTTCTCCCTGATGGTAGCGTCTTGCTTCCATTCCTCTCTCTCCGGAAACCAGGTTCCAAAGTTGTCGTTCCATTTCTGAACTGGTATGCAGTAGTCACTTCCCTTTGCCTCTGCACTTATTCCTACTTCCTGTAGGATACTGCTGTGGCCTGAAGTAGATGTTTTAAGAAGTTTTTATTTGGGTTGAAAAGAACGAATAGAAGAAGGAATCACCTCTTGCTCGACTTTCATGAGTGTCTGGTCTTTAAAATGGAAGCCCACATTTGGCCATTTCGCATCCGTTCGTCTGCTTTAACATCAGATAAGTTTCTAAGGGTTTCGATTTTCGATTTGTCGGGTATTAGTTGGCCTAATGAGTGTGCCTACAGCTAACAAAATCTTCCCCCAAAACGTTTCCACAATTACTTCGGTCCCACTAACTTGATTATTATTATTTTATTTTGTTTTTCTAATTGGTCAACTTGAAGTCAAGAGATGTTTATCGCATTAAGCACAATAAGTACTTAACTGCATGTATGTACCTAGCAAGTACAACTAGAAGCCCCCCACTGACTGGCTAAAGCACTAGGAGAACTCATGTCAGTGTTTGTTTAGCACTCCAAGTGGACACGATAGAAGTTTCGGCTTATCTGCAACCATAAAAAGCCGCTGACCAGCCAAAAATTAGAACAATTCGCACAAAATGCGGCCGCTCACAGTCGTCGTCGTCTTCGGTTTACTTTTAGTGGGCCTCGCCCAGGCCACGGAATGGTATGAGAGTGGCAACTACTATCAGATCTATCCACGCTCATTTCGTGATTCCAATGGTGATGGTATTGGTGACTTGAATGGTGTTACCGAAAAGCTGCAGTACCTTAAGGACATAGGCTTCACGGCCACCTGGTTGTCACCCATATTCAAATCACCCATGGTGGACTTTGGCTATGACATAGCCGATTTCTATCAGGTTCACCCAGAGTATGGCACCATGGAGGACTTTGAGCGTATGATAGCCAAGGCCAAGGAGGTGGGCATTAAAATCATATTGGACTTTGTGCCCAATCATTCGAGTGATCAGAGTGAATGGTTCTTGAAATCGGTGGATGGTGATCCGGTGTACAAGGATTACTATGTGTGGCATGATGGTAAGGTGAACGAGGAGACGGGTGAACGTGAACCGCCTAGTAATTGGAACTCGGAGTTCCGCTACAGTGCCTGGGAGTGGAATGAGGTGAGGGAGCAGTATTATCTACATCAGTTTGCAGTGCAGCAGCCGGATCTGAACTATCGCAATCCTGCAGTGGTGAATGAAATGAAGAATGTCTTACGCTTTTGGCTGGCCAAGGGTGTGGCTGGTTTTCGCATTGATGCGGTGCCTTATCTGTTTGAAATCGAGCTGGATCGTTATAATCAATATCCTGATGAACCTTTGACCAATGATAGTGTGGCCTGTCCGGATCCTGATGATCATTGCTATACCCAGCACATTTATACACAAGATATGCCGGAGACATTGGATATGGTGTATCAGTGGCGTGAGCTGGTGGATGAATTCCAGGCAGAGCATGGTGGCGATAAGAGAATACTCATGACGGAGGCCTATACCAGTTTCGAGAATATGATGTTGTACTATGGCAATGGTGTACGGAATGGTTCACATATACCCTTCAATTTTGATTTCCTTTCCAACATAAATAATGCCTCAACTGCTGGACAATATGTGGAGCATATTGAGAAATGGTTGAATGCCATGCCGGAGGGTGTGCATGCCAATTGGGTGTTGGGTAATCATGATAACAAACGTATAGCCTCCAGATTTGGTGTACAACGCACGGATCTGATAAATATTCTGCTGCAAACTCTGCCGGGTAATGCGGTGACCTATAATGGCGAAGAGCTGGGCATGACAGATGTGTGGATTAGCTGGGAGGATACGGTAGATCCACCTGCCTGTAACTCCGATCCCGAGCACTATTATGATCGCTCACGGGATCCTGCACGTACACCTTATCAGTGGGATGCCTCACCGCTGACGGGTAAGTTCTTTACATAAAGGTCAGCTTTGTAACTCAACTAGTTCTTTTGCATTTAGGCTTCACCAGCGCAGATCATTCCTGGCTGCCGGTTTCCGAGGACTACAAGACCAACAATGCCTTGCAGCAGTCCAGGGCGCCACGTTCTCACTTGCAAATCTTCAAGAAATTGGTGTTGCTACGCAAGGAGCCATCATTCCGTTGGGGGGAACTTAATATACAGGCTTTGGATAATGATGTCTTCATATACTCACGGTAGGCAGCAGCAGAAATAGCTAGCGAATTCTTCTAAACAACTTCTTCTTCCCCTTTACAGCCAACAGTCCGGCAGTGATCTCTATGTTATTGTACTCAATCTGGGTGGCAGTGACAAGAACATCGATCTAACCAAATACTACCAACTGGGCTCCCAAGCGGAGATTATTACCACCTCCCTCAATTCACAGTACATCGATGGAGATGTCATTAAGCCCTCTGAATTTGTGGCCAAGCCGTATGTGGCTACCGTCCTGGTGGCTGTCAACTAAAGTTTATTTAACAACCACAATAAAAAGTCCTAAACTCGTTCCTTTAAACGCAAATGTAGACCGTTGTCCGACTTGAGTGTAAGTACTGCCGATAATATAGGGTCGTATTTGTGACGCTTCTGCTCGTGCCTCAGTCTCTCCTCCTCGGGCCCCAGAAACGTACTCAGATAGCCATCCTTGGACACAAGTTCGTCGAGGGCGGGCAGCACTTGGAAAGTGCGTATGATTTTGGAAACTACTGTTTTGATTTCTAGAAGAGCAAACTTCTGGCCAATACAGTTACGTGGCCCGGCACTAAAGGGCACATACTCAAAGGGACCGGGTTTCTCGAGCTCGAAACGTTCGGGACGGAATCTGTGGGGTTCCTTGAAAGTGCGTTCATCATAGCCCAGGAATATTATGCCCAGATTGAGGGTTGTGTCCTTAGGTACTAGGGTGCCATCTGGAAGAGGGAATGTTGAGAAATATTAGAGTTGGTTGAGTTAAACTGTTGTTAAAGCTTGTTCAACCCCAAAATAGAAGAATTCCGGTTTAAAATTTGCTTGAATCTGCTTAAAATGCCAAAAAATTCAACAAATTTTCTAAAGAACTATTAGATCTACTAGAAACGGTCGAAGAAAGATCGAAATACTCTTAAAAGAACCACAAATTGTAGCCACAAATACGAAAGCTTTTCAGTTTACGCTAAGCTTTTTCACACAGAGCTTTACCATCAATAGAGAGACCAGTAGTCGGAACTTTCCTAAAAGTACTACCAATTGGAGCCACAACTACGAAAGCTTTTCAGTCTACGCAAAGCTTTTCTACACAGAGCTTTACAATCAATAAAACAGACCAGCAGTTGGATCTTTCCTAAAAGAACAAAAAATTTGGTCCACAAGCCTATCAGTCTGCGCGAAGCTTTTCCACTCAGAGCTTTACAATCAACGAAAGAACCACAAAATGGATTCACAACTTCGAAAGCTTTTCAGTCTACGCGTAGCTTTTTCACACAGAGCTTAACAAGCTCCTTCTTAACCACTTACTTATCACATATTCCTTCTCCGTATACCGTCCTATAAACGGAACGCTGGGATACACACGTTGCGCCTCTTTGATGAATAAATCCAAATACTTCATCTCTGCTATATCCTGAAAGGTGGCGTCTCTACTCAAATCATTGCCCATCACTTCACATTGTTCCTTATACAATTTCTGCTGCTCATCGGGATGACGGGATAACAAGAAAACCGCAAAGGACACACCCGAAGTGGTGGTATCATGACCTTCAAACATAAAGGTAGAAACCTCTTCATAAATCTCATGCTGTGTCAAGGGACGTCCATCTATGGTGGACGAAAGTAAGGTATCCAAAAAGGCCATCTTCTTGCGCGTGAACTCATCGCCCTGCTTATCCTTGCTATTAACAGTACCCGCCTTATGAGCCTCAATGCGCTGCTCAATGATCTCATTGGTAAAGTCTTGCAAGGTTGTCAGCGTCTTGCTATAGGCAGCATACTCGGGGGCCAGACGAAACAGTGTTTCCGACCTTTTGAAAGGACTAAAGGCTCTCATATTGATGCTGTAGCACATGCTGAAAGAAAAAGTATAAAACTAGAGCTTTGTAAGCCACCACATATCTACTTACTCCTTGAACGCCTGCACTATATTAGAATCACGATTCTCCATGGCATCTATAGTAACACCCATGGCCGTATCACAGATAACATCCAGCGTAAAGTAATGCGTTTGATCCTGAAAGTCAAAGATGTTGTCCCCAGCGGCCACCTTTCTCAACTGTTTGATATATTTCGTGGATGTGTTGTTCATTATCTCATGAAAGTCTTGCAAAATATTGAAATGAAATGCTGGCGTTATCATTTTCCGATGTTTGTGCCATTTCTTGCCCGAACTGGTGAGCAGACCCAAGCCCAGCCAGGGATGCAACAGATCATAGATGTCGGACTTTTGTATCAAGGTTTGACTGCCGAATATGAACTGCAGGTGGAGACATTGTTAGATTGCTTAGAAGGGTCACCGATGTCTGAAACTTACCTCCAAATGCTTGGGATTGGTGACCAGTATATTCGCATAGTAGCCTATCCAGTAACGAAAGTTATCTTTGCCATATTGATGCCACCAGGTAAACACCTGATTTAGTATATCTGTAAATGGAAATGGAATTGTTAGAGCAAATCATTAGTACGCACAGCTGGTCACACATGAACGTGTTGGGTATTCAAATTGTAAATGATTTTTATACTCTGTACCGAAGGTACATAGAGTATTATAAGTTTGTGCAAAAGTATGTAACATCCAGAAGGAAGCATCTCCGACCCCATAAAGTATATATATTCTTGATCAGCATCAACAGCCGAGTCGATATAGCCATGTCCGTCTGTCCGTCCGTCCGTCCATCCGTCTGTCTGTCCGTATGAACGCACAGATCTCAGAGATGGTAAGAGATAGAGGTTTGACGTGTATGGGACATAAGCTTCTTATGTCTGCAGGCAGATCAAGTTTATTTTCAATTTTGGCCACGCCCCCTCCCGCCCCCGCAATTCAGAAAAAACGTCATATCTCCCAAAGTTTTGAAGATAGATGGCTTCTTCCTTCTGGACATATTTAGTTATTAGAATAACTTATCGATCCGCCAAAGGAACGAAGAAGATCGGATGAACGGTTTTCGAGTTATGATCAAAAGACAAAATTTCTTGGTACAGAGTATGTTATAGTCGGGCTTGACCGACTTTCTTTCTTGTGGTTTAGTGATTTATTCAACTTGAAAATGATGTTTGAATACACAAAGAATACTACAAGATTGCTGTTGTGGGAAAGGGAAATACTGAACTCAACGATGCTTGGCTCAGTTTTTCATCGCTTAATCCAACTCCCAACTCAGAACTAAATACCCTAGAAATGACTAATAATAACCTAAGGTTAATTCCAAGGCAGTCATGAAGAAAGGTTCTTGATAAATTCCACAAATTTTGAACTAATATCAAATAGATACCCAAGAACTTTACCTTCTAATACTCTGCATATAGATTCTAAGACAGCTTTGATAAAATCGAAAGAGTAAAAATGAAGTGGAGCTGAGAAAAGTTCCTACATTTATTCCTAAATATTTACTGATAGAGCAAAGCTTTCATTAATATTTAAGAACCAGTAAGAAACTCGATCAAGCCGGTGTAAAACATACTTTCAAAGTTTTTACTCATCACACAAAGTGTTAAGGTGTGTAGGGTGCTGCCCATCACTGTTTTAGCCGGTGCTGCCCAGTTAAAATGTTGGATTTTCCTCTAAATTCGACTTTCGTTCATTCAATCTGATTCCAGCCTATAAGAGAGACTTACAATCCAATAGATACGTAAAGTATTTGCTATACAAGTCCCTACACCAAGTCCTGACAGCCTGCACAGTTAGTCCACAAGGCCACACACAAAATTTCAAATGGTGTATCGCCTAGTGAAATTAATCCAACAAGGAAAAAATGTCCTCCGAATCCTGACAGGGCTCTACACGGGTCAATACAGTACAATAGACCAGGATTGGTCGCAGTGCGTTATCTCCCCAACACATAATAACAATAATCGCCTAGTGAACTGTAGGCATACTTCCTACAAAAGATTTTCTTTAAGTATATTGATTTTTAATCTCAAGCCGAAGTGTTTTCTGTTATACGCCCATTTTTCCGATAATATAGAACTCTGTTTCGAATATGTAAAAGTATACAGGACACCCAGTCGGACCTGAGACACCATGAAATATGTACATCTTTCATACTTATTTTCCACTAAAGAAGTTATTCCTAGATGTGAAAAGATCCAGTCGCTTTTGTTAGGGGTTGAAATCCTCATAGAATGCCTCCTTGGGAACGATTTTTGCCCTCATGTTGCTTGGAAATTCCCAACCAGCTATGGCATTGCTGGCATCAAGAGTCGGCTGTTCGACTGACAGTTGACAAGCAAGTACTAATGCAGCTTTTAGGTGGAGCTTGGAATCTGTAAAGCTCTTGATTTAAGTGTAAACGATCTTACTCTTGAAGCTAAGAAGTTTTTGATAGAAAGAACATTCTGGGTTTTTGACAATGCTGTATGCTTTTATTTCAATCATGAGTAATCTTGAATTTGAGTACGTTTAGCACTTGATACAAGAACTAGTAGGCTTGATTTGAGTATGATTCGTACTTGGTTCAAGTATTAAAGCTCTTGGCTCAAGAAAAACGGTATAAAAATTGCATACTTGAAACAAGAATTTTTGAATTTTAAGGCACTTCAAACATTCTTAATCAAAGTATGAAATTCTCTATTTTTATACCCTTGCAGAGGGTCCAGATGTTTGTAACGCTTAGAAGAAAGCATTTCCGACCCCACAAAGTATATAGATTCTTGATCAGCATGACGAGCTGAGTTGATATAGCCATGTCCGTCCGTCCGTCCGTCTGTTACTATGCTATCTCCTCCATCAGTTTTAAAGCTATCGCGACCAAACTTTGCACGAAGGCTTCTGGTACAAATACGCTAGACATTTCTCGGTAGCGGCCAGATCGGCTTACTATAAAATATAGCTGCCATAGGAACGATCGGTCGAAAAACTAGTTCTAGTGAAAAAAACTTTTTTGTTTATAATGCAAACGTCGCCAAACTCCGTATTTACTAGTTTTTAATGCTTCTCCATAATGCTGCCAAATTTAGTAGAAATCGGACTTCTATATAGTATAGCTGTCATAGAAAAGTAAGGTTAGAAAAATAGTCTTAGTGGGAAAAACTTTTTGTTTGCAATGTAAGCCTCTTGAAAATTGGCATATATTTCTTTTATAAGCTTTTACACAATTCTTTAAAGTTTTGTCAAAATCGGATGACTATAACATATAGCTGCCATAGGAACGATCGGTCGAAAAATTAGTTTTAGTGAGAAAAACCTTTTTGTTTTCAAAGAAAACGCCTCCAAACTATGTATTTCTTAGTTTGCTATGCTTAACCATGATGCCACTAAATTTGGTCGATATCGGGCATCTATATAGTATAGCTGTCATACAAAAGTAGAGTCAGAAAACTATTCTTTGTGAGAAAAACTTGTTTGTTTTCAATGGAAACGCCTCCAAACTATGTACTTCTCAGTTTGCTATGCTTTTCCATGATTTCACTAAGTTTGGTCGAAATCGGACATATAGTATGGCTGTCATACAAAAGTAGAGTCAGAAAAGTAGTCTTATTTGTTTGTTTTAAGTTGATATGTCCTTCAAATTAGCTAAAAAACGTGCTGCAAGGGTATATAAACTAGCTTTCCTCTATTTTGTCTCCTTAAATTGGATATAAGCTCGCCTTAAAGTCTGTATTTGCTCGATTCCTTGGGTAGGAGTCTTGGAAGTTCGATACTTTTCTTTGTCGAATATTTCTCCATTATTTCCTCCTCTATAATTTTAGACATTTCCCTTTTGGTTAAGCATAAATGCAGACATGCAGACATAACTTGACAGCTTCTACCAAATATTTATAATAAAAGATTTAACTGTGGGTTTCTCTACAAAAAAAGACAATGAATTTGATGGAAAAACTTTAAACCAGGGCTGCAAACCCAAAAAATTTATTGGATCTCCGGCTCGCGGGTTCGAACCAAAATTTACCAATGGTTCAGGTTCAGAATTATGAGGTTCAAGGTTTTTAGGGCAAGGTTTTGGTTCGAACCTTGGTTCAGCCAAGCTTCATACATGTTCATATAGCAGTCGACCTAAAACCGACATAAACTGTTAGGGAATTGTCTCGATTTTGGGTTGGGATGGGATTTCACAATACTTTATATAAATAGAAACACTTTCATACAGCTCATGACCTTCAAAGCAATGACAATGTGTTTCTACTTATATAAAGTATTGTGACGAAATAAAAACTTCCAAGTTCTGGATAAAGCCCTTAAAGTAAAATGCAATTTCGTTGTCCACATACGAAAAGTGTTTATCCTATCAGGATAACAGAAGAAGTCACTGGAAAATAGTTCAAATCTATAATTGCTGTTAAGCCGAACCGAACTTTTGGGTTCGGAACGGGTTCAGGTTCAGCTTTAATACCTTAAGAGGTTCGGTTCAAGGTTCGGTTCACAGTAATCTGAATGTCGGAATTCCGGGTTCAACCCGGTTCGGTTCAAAACCGTTTTGCAGCTCTGCTTTAAACGCAATTAGTTTCAGTCTTATTGCCCGACTATAATCCAGTACATATGTGTCATCTAAGCTGCTAACCAAAACAAACACTGGAATATAAAATTTTTGCCCACCAACAACAACATTCACACACATGTCCAGTACACCACAATTCAATTGTTGGCACGTCCAAAGGCTATCATTAAAAATACTCCAAATGATTCCAAAGTTAAACAAAATTCTATTGTTTAATTCACAGTCACTGTGATTTGCTGTTGTAGACTATGCCGGGAAAGTTTTGCACTCTCAGCGTATTATCTGTATTATGCAATGCTTTAGAGATTTCCTAATCTTTGATGTTAACATCAAAATTAAACAGATTAGCCAGACCAAATTTATGTATTTATAGGTATTTGTTAAGCTACATTCCAAATCGTTGGCTTATCTACAAACGCCCCAACCCGAATGGCATGGCGGCTGATACCTTTTTCAATTTCAATCATCAGTTACAACGCTATTCGAGATGGCGCATTTAAGTTTCTGTTTTGTTTCTGTTTTGTTTGCTTTGATTTTTCGTTCACTTTTGGTACGGCGCACCTGTGGGATTCTTGCCCATTTGGAAGGCGTTGCCCACTATGGGCACCGTTGGAGGGCCATTAAATTTATTCAGCATACGCCTTCTATGGGCCACTTTCAGTTCGAAGTAAGCCAATACGAGTAGGGGCAACGCCAGCAGCAATGCCAACAGAGTTAACCACATTATTGCGCCGCGAACCGTACACCAGTTAAGGCAAAACGAATATGCGGCCAGCGATAAGCCGGCACTTGTTTTAAATACTCGACAGCAGCAGCTCTCTCTCTCTCAGAGATTTCGTTTCCAACTCAAACATAACTGGAAAACCTCATCACAGTGACTTGACAAAATTCAGGTTTGTTGTCTGAGGCGCAAAAGCCATAAATTAACAACAAAAAATTGGGGATTCAAAACATATTGAACAACAACAAAAAAATAGCGTTATCTCGCTCGCCTACGTTCTCCTTCTCTTTGAAATTTTAAAACGAAGTAGAGAAGTGTGAAAGAGAGTTCGACTAACCGCAGCTAATTCTAACATCACGTTCCGGTTTTGTGATCAGAGGCAGTTTTTGTTTATTATTAAATTTTCATTAAACTCTTGTAAATTCCAGTTGCAACTCTTTGTGACAAAACAAACGGCCAAATAACTCACGACTCTTACGACTCTTAAGAGAAGAAGTACCTCAAAAAGTACTTGCATTCTGTTTAAATTTAATCAACTGTTGTTGCCCCACTTAAATAAGATAATAAACCAAAGAGCCAGACATACTTGGACAATAATGAAGTTGGTATACCCTTGAGCTTTTATTGTTAGTTTATTGCGCCTTTATCCACACAAAGCTGTGAATTTAATGGGACAGTGTTTCAGAGATTCCATTTGGTTTAGCGTAAGTGCAGCTTCTGTTTCTCATAAAAACATAAGTTAACCTGCAGTTTAAGTCGTAAAATCAGTCACATATGCATAAGTTTTAAGAAGACAATTGCCTAAAGTTGATCAAATTTATCAAATAACCTCTACGTTTTTCATACAGCAATCTGTATGCAACAAGAAAGCTTCATCTTTCCACATCTATGTTTGGATTTTGAAAAATTTCAAGTGAAAGTTATATTTTTCAGAAATATAGGAAAAATATTGCAAATGCTGAATGCGAAATATAGAAAATCGAAAAAACAAGATGTTTTACCTCATCGATTCCTTTTATTTACTGTTATTTGCGGCAATGCCGCGCGAGTGATTGATAGTCGTATGGGCTAAAATGGCTACCTTTGTGTTTAAGTTAAGGAAATTAGTTGAGTGTTGGAGTCAAAGTCAAGGTAAGTACAACGAGAAAGCTAAGCTAACTTCGTCTGTGCTGAAGTTTTTAGACCCTTGCAAGTGCTCGCTTAAATATTTTCAAAAAATCCATTTTTTTTCCATTTTCCGACCGATCGTTCGTATTGGAGCTATATGATATAGTCATCCGATTTGGACAAAAATTTGTAGAATTATGTAAAAGCACGAGAAACAAACAAAAAAGTTTTTCTAACTAAGACTGTTTTTCAGACATATCTTTTGTATGGCAGCTATACCATATAGTTGTCCGATTTTAATAAAACTTTGCAGAATTATAAAAAAAGCATAGAAAACCTCCGATTACAAAGTTTGGAGACGTTTCGATTGAAAAGAAAAAAGTTTTTCATACTAAAACTAGTTTTCCGACCGATTGTTCCTATGGGAGCTACGAGATATAGTCATCCGATCCTGTCGGTTCCGACATATTAGTAGTGCAAAAAGCAGACTCTGTGCAAAATTTCAGAACGACAGCTTTAAAACTGAGAGACTAGACGGACAAAGCTCAATCGACTCGTCGTCGTCACCCTGATCATGAATATATATAGTTTATGGGGTCGGAAATGAATATTTCTATGCGTTGCAAGGGTATAAAAATAGCAAATGCTGTATGCAAAATATAGAAAATCGAATAGAAACAAGCTGTTGTACCCATTCGCTCATCGATTCCTTTTATGTACCGTTATTTGCGGCAATGCCGCGCGATTGATTGATAGTCGTATGGGCTAAGACGACTACCTTTGTGTTTAAGTTAAGGAAATGAGTTGAGTGTTCGAGTCAAAGTCAAGTTAAGTACCAAAATAAGGACTTACATTTTTTAGAAGGAAGACTTTGTTTCTCTCTTGACCCTCTCTGCCATACTTCCCTCCGCCTCTGCCTGAGCTGAGCCCTAGAGGTGGCAAGTATCAAAGCTTCATAATCGTAAGGCCTTTTCATAGAATTCTAAGAAAAATTTCGTTTCAAAAACCATTAAAAACTAGTAGGAGCGCAGAAGTCTTATGCTACGACTGTACCCTGGATCTTGAGTGTTTCTGTTCAAGGTAAACGCACACCCCAACTGAAGAACTTGCAAACTATCGATAGTACATTGGCAAAGGGTATACAACAGTCTTACAATCGGTGGGAAAGCCTAATGGAAAAATGTATAAAATGTAGAGAATAACATTTAGAGTCCCCATCTACCTAGCTCATTAAAATGAGATTAAATGAATAAGAGCTTACCAATACTTTGGTAGTATTTTTAATAAGTAGTCTACTACCACGTTTACACACCAAAAACTTATCTTGCTTGCTGCCCTTTAAAGTAGGCTATGTTTCTGACAAAATAATAATTGAGAAAAGTATTTCTCTTGTTTTTGGCTTAACACAAAATAAGGTTGTTTACCTATAGCTGGTCCTGATAATGTATATGAAAATACAGTGTGGATAATGCAAGAATGCACAAATGTAGCATACTTTGAAGGGCATTAATCATGATATATTTGTACAAACATAGTAAACGAAATAGAATATTACCTTAACAGTTATGTGATGTGTTCTACATAAAATGCTTTTAAAACTTGTAACCTTCTTAGATCGATTACTATATAAACAAAACTTGTCTAAACCACGAGCTGAACCAAAAGGTTCGCCCCAAAATGCTAAACCGTCACCCTGTCAACCTGCAACCCTGTTTTAAAATGACAACTTTTGACCAAAGTGAATATGCCCTTGGCTATATGGTTTGCCTTAATGAGTATTTCATTCCCAGCCGCAAAGTATGTCGATATTATTAAAATGGTTGAGAACTTGACTATCAACATTCTCAAAAGGTGCAGCAATGGGATCGCCCTTGCAGTCCAATGTGGAATTCTTCGAAAGAGGCAAGTATTTGCAAAGAAAATTGTTCAAGCCAGACTTTAATATGCCGAGAATGTACCTGCAAAAGTGTATGCTCAGTGTGTAATTGACTGATGCATTCGCAGCTCATATCTTGACTGTGGTTCATTCGGTATTTAACAACTCCTTGGCGATTACTTAATATGTGTATAAATGAGTCAAAAGATCTATCAATCGATCATCTCATCAAAAAGGTAATGTTATCAACATAAGGCTGCCTTTACACAGCTTGTCAGATGAGACATGAGATGGAATGTTAGTTGTTTAAAATATGAATTCAGCTTCAATTTCATAGGCGAAACATACCCGTTACTCGTAGAGTAAAAACGGTATACTAAAGTCGTGCAAATGTATGTAACAGCCAGAAGGAAGCATCTCGGACCCCATAAAGTATATATATTCTTGATCAGCATCAACAGCCAAGTTGATATAGCCATGTTCGTCTGTCTGTCCGTATGAACGCACAGATATCAGAGATGGTAAGAGATAGAGGTTTGACATGTATGGGACATATTCTTCTTATGTCTGCAGGCAGATCAAGTTTATTTTCAATTTTGGCCACGCCCTCTGCCGCCCACGCAATTTGAAAAAAACGTCATATCTCCCACAGTTTTGAAGATAGATGGCTTGTTCCTTCTGGACATATTTAGTTATTAGAATAACTTATCGATCCGCCAAAGGAATAAAGAAGATCGGATGAACGGTTGTTGAGTTATGACTCAAAAGACTGTTCGCTGCTGCAGCTGAGCGTGTAATTTCGTTGATACAGAGTATGTTATAGTCGGGCTTGACCGACTTTCTATCTTGTTTTGAGTTTGCTTTTGTGTGTGCCTAGAAATAGGTGTTTTTATTCTAGGATAATGGGTTTTCTAGTGTAATTTGACAGTGTGTTGTCGGTTGTTGCAGGTATGCTACATTTTACGATTTGCCAGGTCAGCTGGGTGGATCCTTGGGAGTCTTCTGCTTGCCCTGAACCCCATTGATCGTGCGCGTTCTGAGGAGTCGCCTGGCGAGGCTATTTGGAGGTGCTGCAACTTTATCCAAATATTTCGCTGCCTTGGTTGTTTAGGGTGTCGCCAACCATAGGTACGCCACACTCACTCTCTCTCTATGTCTCTGGTGCGGATGTGGTACACACGGCTCCTGTGATTCGCCTCAGTATTTTGATCTGGAAGACACTGATTTTGTTCAGATGGGTCTACGCGGCGATAGGCGAAGCATGATGAAATGCAGAACTACTGGATTATCAAGTCTCTGATCACTGATCAAGTTTCTCTGTTGAATGCACTCATAGTTATCACTTGAGTTACAAACAGCTGCATTAGGTCCTTCTATTCTACTTGGATCTTGTACTCAGAAACCTGGTAGATTAATCAGACCAACATCAACAACAAATGTTTAGCCTAAAAGTTGAAATTGAAACTGACCCTTAGACCACCACGTCATAGTTACCAAAATGAGTCAGTTCTTGAGTTGTTTAAAGAATGTCCAATTGTGATTATGGTTCTAACCACTACCCAACCTGCAATAGAACTAATTGTGTTTGCACAGCTCAAATTAGATTGCCAACCAAGATAAGCCAGCGATTAGATGAGTTATCGGCTACAAAAGTTGATGGACTATTAAACCACCACAAACAGTTGGCCCAAAGTACTCAAATCGAACGCAAGACCTGCAAGACTTCTCTCTTTACAATGTTTCTGTTGGCTGCAGCCATTATTTTGGCCACCATTTTGGTGTTCAAGGGCTTTAAGATTTTCAATTATATTGATCATATGGCAAGCATTATGGAAATGATACCGGGACCCACGCCATATCCCTTTGTGGGCAATCTTTTTCAGTTTGGTCTCAAGCCATCGGGTAAGCGCAATTACTTACTATATTTATGCACTTTTTTGTTGCTGTCGTTGTTGTTGTGACGCAGAGACAAATGAAACTGCATTGATCAAAAATGCAAAAATGTAATCATTTTCATTTTGTTCTTTGGGGTGGGGGTGGGAAACGTTAGACTTTTGTGCTTTTTCAGCAGGGGATGTAATCATTCTGAATGCACAATGGTTAGCAAAAGTTTTATAGACAACAACAAAATTGATAGTTTTTGCCAGCTCGGCTGATTGTTTGACTGACTTCCTGACTGTTTGGCTGTCTCTGGAGCATTGATTGGTTGTTGTGGCTTGGTTTATGTGATGCATTTTTTGCATAAATTCAGATTTATGCAGATATTTTCTGATTTTCATATTAACCAAAACATATTACAACACTTATAAACCGATTTAACTGTTGAATGCGCTCAAACTTGAATTGAATCTGCCAAACTGAAGTGTTGCATGTTTCTCTTACAGAATACCCCAAAAAAGTGTTGCAATATTGCCGGAAATATGATTTCCAGGGTTTCCGTTCCTTGGTCTTTCTACAGTATCACATTATGCTTAGTGATCCGGCGGAAATTCAGGTGAGTTTTACTCTATTTGCCTGTGGTGGGTATCAACAACATCAACTCTCACTCTCTCACATACAGAACATGCTGTCTAGTCCATCGCTGCTGTATAAGGAGCATTTGTACTCCTTTTTACGCCCCTGGCTGGGCGATGGCCTGCTCACCAGTTCCGGTGCACGTTGGCTGAAACATCAAAAGCTTTATGTGCCTGCCTTCGAGCGTTCCGCCATTGAGGGTTATCTACGGGTGGTGCATCGCACGGGCGAGAAATTCGCTCAGAAGCTCAACGAACTGGCGGAAACGCGTGAAACCTTTGATGCCCAAGAGTTGGTGGCCAAATGTACACTGGATATTGTGTGCGGTAAGTGGGGGGGAGCAGCAAGAAAAAAACTTTGCACATTTGTCATGGCTGTTTTATACATATTTTCCTTACTTTCCCTCTTTTTGGGTGTTTGTAATTTATTATGGCCGTTTTATAAATAAGATTTATGGCCTGGGAAATTGCTGGGAAGTGGCGGTGAAAAAGTTTCTTAGACACAGCCTAGTCGCAGTTGAGGTACTTAACCCTAAACTGATCAATTTGTGATTTCTTTGCTTTCAGAGAATGCCACCGGCATGGCCAGCAATTCACTTAATCAAGCACCCTCGGATCTGCACCGGGCCATTAAGGAGTAAGTTTTGATATGGGGGATATATGCTAATTGTTAAACTTCTTGACTTTGGCAGCCTGTGCGATGTAACCAAAGAGCGCACCTTTAGCATAGTCAAGCGTTTCGATGCCTTATTTCGTCTGACTCCGTACTACATGAAACAGCGCAGAGCTTTGCAGTTGCTGCGGAATGAAATCAATCGAGTAAGTGGGGCGGCCGGGGCTGGCCATATGCTGACATCACTCTGAAAAGCTGCACAGGTATTAATTAATTAATTTCTGCAGATTATTTTACAGCGTCGTCATGAGTTGAGCAGTGAAAAGACAAAAGCAATTAATAAACCATTCCTGGATGTGCTCCTGGCAGCCAAACTGGATGGCCGAGCATTGAAAGAACGAGAGATTATGGAGGAGATGGCCACGTTCATATTTACGGTGAGTGCTGTGAGAGCTGTGGGTTGTGAAAAAACTGTGAGAGAAAGAGGAATTATGGTTCCACCCAAAGTTTATGCCCTACAAACTCGCCAATGTACATTTGTAGCCATTTGCAACCAGTTTAGAACCAGTTGGTCAGCCATACTGTATGTACTGTACCTTATTCGCTGTTATGTAATGTACTTATTCAAGTTTTTGTTCCCAAATCTTTATACATTTACAATTCACCAGACTTTCATTTGTCGCTGGATACAAAGTTGTTCGAATTCAAACTGACTTTGATTCAATTTTGACTGAATCCTTGTTTTTGTGCACTTTGGATTAATTTTCACTTCTAATTTTATCCACAATTAGTCAATTCGAAGTCTGTGAGGAGCATAGAGTAGAATCAAGGAACTTCCGGGAGGAATTTCTAGCAAAACTGTTCCCTTCGTTTAGAAAAAAAGAGTAGAGGAAAGTTAACTTGGGCTCGGCCGAAGTTTGTATACTCTTGCAATACGTTTTTCTAACTAATTTGTAGAACATTTCCACTAAAAACAAACAAGTTGCTACTTTTTTATAATAGCTATACTATATAGATGTCCGATTTGGACCAAACTTGGTGGAATCAATGGAAAGCATAGCAAACTAAGAAATATAAAGTTTGGCGGCGTTTTCTTTGAAAACAAAATGGTTTTTCTCACTTAGACTACTTTGGAGGCTCTACTTTTCTATGACAGCCATACTATATAGATGTCCGATTACTACTAAACTTGCTGGAATTATGGAAAACATTATAAACTAGTAAACACGGAGTTTGGCGGCGTTTTCTTTGAAAACAAAAAAGTTTTCCCACTAAAACAAGTTTCTCGACCGATCATTCCTATGACAGCCATAACCTATAGTCATCCGATTTTGACAAAACTTTCAAGAATTGTGTGCAAGCTTTTATAATAAATGTAAGCCAATTTTAAAAAGGTTTGCATTGAAAACAAAAAAGATTTTTCCACTAAGACTATTTTTCTAACCTTACTATACTAAGGCAGTTATACTATATAGATGTCTGATTTCGACCAAACTTGGTAGAATCATAAAGAAGCATAGAAAAATAGCAAAACATGAGTTTGGAGACATTTGCTTTGAAAACATAAAAGTTTTTCTCACTAGAACTAGTTTTTCGACCGATCGCTCCTATGGCAGCTATATGTTATAGTCATCCAATCTGGCCGCTACCGAGAAATGTCTAGCTTATTTGTACCAGTAGACTTCGTGCAAGGTTTGGTCAAGATAGCTTTAAAACTGAAGGAGGAGATAGCATGGAATCTTCAATCAACTCAGCTCGTCATGCTGATCAAGAATATATATGCTTTATGTGGTCGAAAATGCTTCCTTCTATGCGTTACAAACATCTGGACAATTGCAATTTACCCTCTGCAAGTGTATAAAAAGGTTTAAAATAGGATTTTTAAGCAGCTTTAAGCCCAAGTTTTCCCACATTTAGACGTGGTAAGCCGTTTCCTTAAACAGATTCGTGTTCAGCACAGGAAAACTGCCTTTCAATGTACATGGAACATTGTTTTTTACACTTATTTTCTGGGCATAGAAGTTTGCCTTTAACTAATCTTTCTTCATTTCATGTCCAGGGACACGATCCAGTTGCCGCAGCCATTTCGTTTACCCTGTACACCCTGTCGCGCCATACGGAAATTCAACAAAAGGCTTTCGAGGAACAGCAGCGCATATTTGCCAAGGATTTGACAGGCGAAGCCAATTTGGAACATCTAGAACAGATGCGCTATCTGGAGCTAATAATACGCGAGACACTGCGGCTGTATCCCTCAGTGCCGCTGATAGCACGCACCAATCGGAATGCCATAGATATTAGTAAGTAAAACCCTTAAAATCGGCTGGCTTTTCAATACTTACGTCTAAATCCTTTCCATTATCTTCTCCCCCCTAGATGGCACCAAAGTGGCCAAACGTACCACCGTCATTATGTGTCTCATAGCCATGGGCTACAACGAGCGTTACTTTGTTGATCCTTGCGTTTTTCGACCCGAGCGTTTCGAGCATGCCAGTTCAGAGCGTGGCATCGAGGCCTTCAAGAGTGTGCCCTTTAGTGCCGGACCCAGGCGTTGCATAGGTTAGTCTAGTCCCATATACAGTCACAACTTTAGCTTATCCTTTCATTCCTACAGCCGAGAAGTATGCAATGTATCAGCTGAAGGCTTTGTTGTCCCGTCTGTTGCGTCATTTTGAAATATTGCCTGCCATTGATGGCCTACCACCTGGCATCAATGATCATTCTCGTGTGGATTGTGTGCCAGAAAGTGAATACGATCCCATATTGAATATACGCGTAACCCTAAAATCAGAGAATGGCATACAAATTCGTTTGAGGAAACGAATGAACTGAAAGTGTGAATAAATCTTTACTGGATTATTAGTAGAATAAGCCCACTTATTTCTATGGCAAGCGCTGCACCAGACGCACTGGCACACCCGTCATGGACTTCAGTGTTATGGGTACATATAATTTCAGTTCCTGTTTTCCCGGTTTGTATTTGGGTTGGAAAGCCTGCTCAATGGTCTGCTTGGCCAAGGGTGCAGGAAGTAAACGAAACTTTCGCAGTAACTTTGAAAGGGTCACCTTTAGCTCCAGCAAAGCAAACTTTTGACCTGTTAAAGAATTTACCAAAAAATTATCATCTCATTTGCTGTAACATTTCCATACCCACCTATACAATTCCTAGGTCCCGCACTGAAAGGTACCTGATCAAAGGCATTTGCCTGAGTTCTTTCGTTGGACTCAAAGCGTTCGGGTCGAAATTCATGTGGAGAGTCAAAGCTATGCGGACTATGGCCTATGGCTATAATAGGCAGCACAATGGTGGTGCCCTGCGGTAGAAATTTGTCCACTAAAAAGAGAAATTGTAAGCAAAATTTTTAGCCAGTTGATTCTTCGCTTACCTATGAGTGTGTCCTGTCGCACAGAGCGAGAGATGAACGGCACACTGGGAAAAATACGTAAAGTTTCTTTAATAACCAAATCCAAATACTTCATATCCTGCAGTTCTTGATAGCTGGGATGGCGTTCCTGGTCAGAGCCATAGATTTGTAGTTGCTCTTCGTAGGCCCGCTGTTGCGCTTGAGGTGTGCGGGCCAGGCAGTAAATGGCAAATGTTATGGCCGAGGCGGTGGTGTCGTGACCCTGGAAGGAAGGGATTTCATATAAAAATAAATTTCTTACTTAGCTCAAGTATAAACGGTAAGTAAAAGCATTTAGAAAACTATAACAACCTAATCAAACTGTACAACAACCACAAGAAAACGAAACAGCAACCCATTTATTGCTGTTTGCTGTGTGTGGCAAACGCAAGCATTCGACGCATAACAACAACATGATAAGTTGTAGTTGTGTTCAATTCTGCAAGAGGCATAAAAGCAAAAGAGAGACACATACAAAGTTGCTGTTACAATTTCGCTATGCGCAAACCGATTTACGCATTCGAATAGCTTTACCTAAGGCAACAACAAATGCGGCCGATGCGTATAGACAGCGGGCATTCAGGCATATTTAAAAAAAAGACGCCTGAATCTTTAAGAATCATATGTGACTATTTTTAGGACCTTTTTCTTAAGTATAACTGCAGTTTTAGCCGACTAGGTTTAATAAACTTCAATCTATTCTACTCATGGTCCTGAAATGATCTTAAAATTGAATGAGCTGTTTCCTGAACCAAAACTTAGCAGCAGAGAAGGAGAAAATGGGGAAAATGCTTGAATAAGGGAGAACATTTGTTATACCTGGCATTTCATTTTCTTTCCACAAACCTCTGACGACTAATCAGGAACAGCCTTAGATCCTTAACAGCTCCCAAAATGGTTATGCTTGGTTAATATAGTTGAGTAATTTTTAATATAGTATTTTTTTAGGTTGAACTAACCTTGTAGCACCTTCTATATAACAATGAAGGGCATTTCCACTGAAAACGAACAAGTTCTTCTCACTAAGGCTACATTTTTGGCTCTACTTTTCTATGAAAGCTATACCATATAGATGTCCGATTTCGACCAAACTTAGTGAAATCATGGCAAAGCATAGCAAACTAAGAAATACAAAGTTTGGAGGCGTTTGCATTGAAAACAAAAAAGTTTTTCTCACGAAAACTAGTTTTTCGACCAATCATTCCTATGGCAGCTATAACCTATAGTCATCCAATTTTGGCCAAACTTTGAAGAATGGTGTGAAAGCTTATAAAATAAATATATGTCAATTTTGAAGAGGATTAGACTGCAAACAAAAAAGTTTTTCTCACTAAGACTACTTTTCTAACCTTACTTTTCTATGACAGCTGTACTATACAGATGTCCGATTTCAATCAAACTTGGCAATATCATGGAGAAGCATAGAAAACTAGTAAAAACGGAGTTTGGAGACGTTTGCATTAAAAACAACCTTACTTACCTACTTTTCTAACCTTACTTTTCTATGACAGCTATACTATATAGATGTCCGATTTCGATCAAACTTGGCAGAATCATGGAGAAGCATAGATAACTAGTAATTACGGAGTTTGGCGACGTTTACATTAAAAACAAAAAAGTTTTTCTCACTAGAACTAATTTTACGAGCGATGGTTCCTATGACAGTTATCTGTTATAGTCATCCGATCCCTCTGCAAGGGTATAAAAAGGTAAGCCAGGTACTGATAGTTAGATAAATGATGTCTTACTCCATCTCCAGGGGCGTTATTTCAATTTAAGCTGCACTGGGCGTTATTACATGCGCCTAATTGGTATCCAAAGCTATTGAACTATCTTAAATTAAGATTGGTAAGTAAGTTTGCAACCTATTTCTTAACTTACCAACAATTTAAACTGTTTTAAATTCAAACTGTTCACTTTAAGCTCCAGTATCTCTTTTCTTATCCTGCCCACCAACCCTACCCAACTTTGCCTGGCCCTTTTTCACCTTACTGATTGCACACACATGTGTGTGTGTGTGGAAAAAAGTTGCCTTTGCCTTGTTGAAAAAGTTTCTTATGTCTTAATTGGTGAACTGCATGCAGCACATCTCTCACCTCAAACATAAATGTGGAAACTTCCTCAAAAATTTCTTCAAAAGTCAGTGATTTGCCTTCCACTTCGGCGGTCAAGAGATTGTCCAGAAAAGCCATTTTCGGACGTTTGGCATCCAGTTGCTCATTATCCACCGGCTCAATTTTGTAGCCAGAATTTTTGAGTAAGCAGCGACGTTGATCTATAATCTGAGGGTTTAAAAAGTTAAAACTTTTTACCCAACTGACACGGTTTGCAACCAAACAACCACCTGAGCAAACTCCTTTCGCAGCGTGGCCAAAGCTTGCTGCTGCTGTCCATAAAGTGGGGTACATTTGAAGAGCAGCTCTGGACGCTTAAAGAGAGACAGTATTCGCTCGGGCATAACATTGGCCAGGGTGTCTATGGCGCTGACAATGCTCGAAGGTTCACCCTCAATGCTGTTCACACGAGTGCCCATGGCGGTCTCTGATTGTGGGCAAAAAACAACATTTGGTTGGAAATCAAGTTGAATTTTGGTTGTGACTTACCGCAAATCACATCAATGGTGCTTCTGCTGACCAATTGCTGCACATCCAACAACTGATCCTGTGCTTTTGAGGCTTCACGTGACAACAAATGCATGAATCGTGCACTTGTCTCGTTCATGACCAACAGAAAGTCCCTTAGAATGCGAAAATGAAACGAGGGTGTGATTAATTTACGCCTCGACAACCACTGTTGATCATTGGCGGTGAGCAGACCCTGACCCAACCAGGGATACATCAAGAAATAGGGTTCATTTTTATAGGTCAGGGTGGTGCTGCATAGGACATGCTGGGAAGAAATTGGAAGGTAAGGAAAGATAAGGGAATCACTTGGGAAAACTCACCTCCACATGTCTCGGCTCCATGAGCACCACATACGGCAGAGGACCCAACCAGACACGAAAATTTTTGTAATCGAATTGCTCAAACCAAGTGAGAAGAGTTTTGAGATAGGCTAAAAGTTGGAAGAGACAAATGGAGAGGTGAAAGGTACCACCACTATATTGGGTAGCTTAATTGCATTTCTGTTTCGATTAGCTTAAAACTTAATCAATTCTTTGCCATTCAACTGGTTCATCTTCATGAACTGGTTTATCAATTAAGCCACTATTTATCCCCTAATTAGACCCGTTTTGTTTGCCCATTGACGTCAGCACTCAATTCTTTTGCTTGCATAAAACTCTTATTTATTTATCAACTGGAATCAACAACACATCCTGAATGATTTAGGCATGGGCATCCTTGGTAGGATGGGCGGCAATCCATTCAAGGGAACGTAGAATGGCCGCTGGGATTGGTGGGGCCACGGGCAGCAGATCACTGGATGGCTGATAACCATGCTCATCGGCCACATAGGTCACCTTAACGTGCTCACCCTCGGGTGAGATCCACTCATAAGCGCCATTAATGTTGCCATGCACATCACCGGTAGCCGTTTGGCTGGCACCATTGTCCAACTCATGGGAAGTGTGGAAGCCATCGGGATTCACCTCATCGATGCGGGACTTGACATTAGCATCCTCATTGGCAACCACGAGGGCAGCAAGAGCGCAGATAACCAACTAGAAAATGATAAATGTGAATTCACTAAACTCAACCACAGACCGAATGACTTACAAGCTTGAACATGTTGTATGAGAATTGTTTGGTCCGACTAGAGAACTTGAGAGACTGATGCTTTTAGTGGGCAAAATGTTGGCTTTATATACGAATTCGGTGCGCTGATAATGCTCAAACAAACGAGTTTTTGGCACAAACCAAATCATTCAAGCCAGGACAGGAAGCTTCGCGATTTTTGGTTTAACAGAATTAGCTAAATAATTAATATTCATATGATTGAAAATCGTTAAAACAAATTTCAGCTGATTGTGCTACGGGGATGGATTTATGGATAAGATATGACATTTCGGAGAAATTCATTTTGTGGAAGCAGAAATGCAGCAAATCTTAGACAAACAAAATGATTTCTTAAGAAATTATACGAGAATTGCGGGCAGCTCAACCCTGACTGACTGATTGACAAACTACTCACAGCCTCCAGAATTAAGCATTCAAGCACATAAGAAACAGCAGAACATTAGACAGCTTAAAGATGGACCTAAGAGTTGGACCTGCCGTATACTGTGATATGAACTTCTCTTACAAATGGGGGGGAAGTAATCCAAGCAACCATAAAATATGGCGGAAAGTTTGGATACATTTGCAGCACATTTCAACCGAAAACAAACAAGTTTTTCTCACTAAGACTACTTTTCTGACTCTACTTTTCTATGACAGCTATACCATATAGATGTCCGATTTTGACCAAACCTGGTGGAATTATCGGAAAGCATAGCAAGCTAAGATATACCAAGTTTGGCGGCGTTTCTATTAAAAATAAAAAAGTTTTCATCACTAAGACTACTTTTCTGACTCTACTTTTCTATGGCAGCTATACTATATAGATGTTCGATTTAGACCAAACTTGGTGGAATTCTGGGAAAGCATTGCTAAATAAGATATACGAAGTTTGGTGGCGTTGCCATTAAAAATAAACAAGTTTTTCTCACTAAGACTACTTTTCTGACTCTACTTTTGTATGACAGCTATACCATATAGATGCCCGATTTAGACCAAACTTGGTGGCATCATGGAAAAGCATTGCAAACTAAGATATACAAAGTTTGGTGGCGTTTCCATTAACAATAAAAAAGTTTTTCTCACTAAGAGTACTTTTCTGACTCTACTTTTGTATGACAGCTATACCATATAGATGACCGATTTCAACCAAACTCAGTGGAATCGCCGGAAAGCATTGCAAACTACGATATACAAAGTTTGGTGGCATTTCCATTATAAACAAAAAAGTTTTTCTCACTAGAACTAGTTTTTCGACCGATCATTCCTATGGCAGCTATAACCTATAGTCATCCGATTTTGATAAAACTTTGAAGAATTGTGTGAAAGCTTATAAAATAAATATATGCCAATTTTAAAGAGGTTTTCATTGAAAATAAAAAAGTTTTTCCCACTAAGACTATTTTTCTAACCTTACTTTTCTATGGCAGCTATACTATATAGTTGTCCGATTTCGACCAAACTTAACAAAATCATGAAGAAGCATATAAAACTAGGAAATTTGGAGACGTTTGCATAGAAAACAAAAAAGTTTTTCTCACTAGAACTAGTTTTCGACCGATCATTCCTATGACATCTATATATTATAGTCATCCGATCCAACAGATTCCGACAAATGTGAAGACTTAGTGCAAAGTTTGGTAGCAATAGGAGGAGATTGCCTAGACACACTCGACGGACAAGGCTAAATCAACTCAGCTCGTCATGCTGATCAAGTATATATACTTTATGTATAGAAATAACCTTCAAATTAGTTAGAAAACCGTGCAAGGGTATACAAACAAGTTCCGAGCCGAAGTTAACTTTCCTCTATTTCGTGCACTTAATCTAATTTCGGATTGTAATCTAAGGACTGAAAAACTGATCGTTTACTCTGGTATTTTCTAGTTTATGTGACAGATAACTCTATGTAGTAGTAAGTATGTTAAATATTAATAAACTTGCTGTAACTTGTATTAAAAACTTCGTCAACAAAGTCACAGCTTGAAGAACAAAATTAAATTTTACAGAAATTCACATTTTTATATAATTTTCATAGATTTTCCAAGTGGACCTTCGATTTTACATTAGTATGCTGTAAGTGTGTATGTATGGTGTATGAACAAGCCTTTCACAGCTTACAAAGGCTTCTTAGTTTAGATCTTGCTGTATGATTTTGGTAAGATCACTCATAAATTGGAGAAATATCAGAAAAAAGGTGAATCAAGTTCTTTTGGACTTGGATTTCAAATGAAATGAAAGTTAATAATCTTACTTTGCTAAATACATTTCAAAAGATGGCAAAGACTTCGTTCCAAAATATCAAATTTAGCTTTAGCCCAAAAGATTTCGAGGCGAAACGAAAATATTTCGGAATTTTTACGACTATTTTGTGGGTTAAAGAAAACAGCATCTAGCACTAAGGTTTTAGATCCAAATTAAATGGGCTCAACACCATATGATTTGCTGACTTTTTACGTTAATAAATTTCCAAAAATTCTTTACTCAATTCGACGATGACTTAAATAATTATTAAATGATTTGGAAGGTCAGCAAAAGACAAAATGATGTGAAAAAATTGGTCAAATACAAAATTTTTCCAAGTCTACTGGGATTAAAATCGGTTTAAAAATATGCAAAATCCGCTGTCTATAGATCATCATGTCATAGCTGTATAATAAATATGCATAATTTTTCGTCATTTCATTAACGAAATACCAAAGCGTTAAAGCTAACCAATTCAGTAGTTCTTCAAACTATTCTAGTTAGCTAACAGTTCAGTCCTGACCTACCTTTCGGCCTCATCATTTGCCAAAAACTAAGTCAACTTTCGATCTCAAAAAAAGGCCTTAGAAACAAACGCGAAAACGCTGTTACAAAAATTCAGCATCTTTGATAGCCAAAAATTTGCACAACTCGTTTGCACGAGGCGCAGACGCTTTAAATGGCTGGTTTATGCAAATTTTATATATTCAGAATATGAAAAAAGGTTAAAGTCTTTTCATTTAAATGAAGCAACAACTTAAGCTTGCACAATATATATGTATTTATTCTGTATAAGTTTTGATTAGTGAAACAGTCAAAGAGATAATAAAAAGATTTTATGTTCTTAGAAACCATTTGCTTGATTATTGTGTATTCTTTTTTTTTTATTATTCTGGTTTTTGTTGGATTCTGTGGCATATTTTTGGGATTGCAGACTAATATGTCTTGGGTTTTGGGTTGAGTGTGTGAAGACAACTCTGCCGAAAGCTTTAACTAAATGAAGTGTTAGTGCTTAGCTTAGCATACTTTTTAGTAGTTTGAAAAGATCTTACATAATAAATTAGAAATAGGAATGTATCTTTCCATTGTTTTTCAATTGTTAAGTGAATTAACACCTTGAAGTTACCACATAAAACATAAATTACTTCTATTTTAGATTAGAAATTGATTAATATTTGGATCAGAGAAGCTGTATGCTTCATCTAGAACAAGTCTCTGATATTTTGTTCTCATATTTAGGATCAAAACCTTGACTTTCTGTCCTTATAAAGAAACAAATCTCAGTAGGAATGCAAAAGCAGTAATTTCGATAATAAACCGAACCAGCATCGTTTTGAATAGTCTGCACCGCACCAAAAACCACTAAACTAAACGGTTCGGTTCAGTTAACTCTGATATTCAGACAGAATGGTACTTCAAAGATTGGGAAATCCCTACGATTCTCTAAAAAAGTTTCATCGAATAATTTTGAATTCTAAAAGGGATACCTTCATAGACCGAATTGATCCTTAGCGATACCGTGTTGATGTTTATATATAAACAAGAAAGAAAGTCGGTCAAGCCCGACTATAACATACTCTGTACCGAGAAAATTTGTCTTTTGATCATAACTCGAAAACCGTTCATCCGATCTTCTTCATTCCTTTGGCGGATCGATAAGTTATCCTAATAACTAAATATGTCCAGAAGGAACAAGCCATCTATCTTCAAAACTGTGGGAGATATGCCGTTTTTTCAATATTGCGGGGGCGGGAGGGGGCGTGGCCAAAATTGAAAATAAACTTGATCTGCCTGCAGACATAAGAAGCATATGTCCCATACATGTCAAACCTCTATCTCTTACCATCTCTGAGATCTGTGCGTTCATACGGACAGACAGACGGACGGACATGGCTATATCGACTCGGCTGTTGATGCTGATCAAGAATATATATACTTTATGGGGTCGGAGATGCTTCCTTCTGGATGTTACATACTTTTGCACAAACTTATAATACTCTATGTACCTTCGGTACAGAGTATAAAAATATAGGAAAGTAAACTTCGTCTCGGCCGAAGTTTGAATACCCTTGCAGCACGTTTTCTAACTAATTTAGAGGACATATCCACTGAAAACAAACAAGTTTTTCTCAATAAGACTACTTTTCTGACTCTACTTTTGTATGACAGCTTTACTATATGGATGTCCGATTTCGACCAAACTTGGTGGAATCATGGAAAAGCATAGCAAACTAAGAAATACAAAGTTTGGAGGCGTTTTCTTTGAAAACAAAATGGATTTTCTCACTGAAACTAGTTTCTTGACCGATCGTTACTATGGCAGCTAAATGTTATAGTCATCCGATTTGGCATAACTTTGAAGAATTGTGTGAAAGCTTATAAAAGAAATATATGGCAATTTTAAAGGCGTTTACACTGAAAAACAAAAAAGTTTTTCTCAATAAGACTACTTTTCTGACTCTACTTTTGTATGACAGCTATACTATATAGATGTCCGATTTGGATCAAACTTGATGGAATCATGGAAAAGCATAGCAAACTAAGAAATACAAAGTTTGGAGGCGTTTTCTTTGAAAACAAAATGGATTTTCTCACTGAAACTAGTTTCTTGACCGATCGTTACTATGGCAGCTATATGTTATAGTCATCCGATTTTGACAAAACTTTGAAGAATTGTGTGAAAGTTAATAAAAGAAATATATGGCAATTTTAAAGGCGTTTACACTGAAAACAAAAAAGATTTTCCCACTAAGACTATATTTCTAACCTTACTTTTCTATGGCAGCTATACTATATAGATGTCCGATTTCGACCAAACTTGGCAGAATCGTGGAGAAGCATAAAAAACTAGTAAATACAGAGTTTGGAGACGTTTGCATTACAAACAAAAAAGTTTTTCTCACTAGAACTAGTTTTTCGATCGATAGTTCCTATGGCAGCTATATGTTATAGTCATCCAATCTGGCCGCTACCGAGAAATGTCTAGCGTATTTGTACCAGAAGCCTTCGTGCAAAGTTTGGTCGCGATAGCTTTCAAACTGACGGAGGAGATAGCATAGAATCATCAATCAACTCAGCTCGTCATGCTGATCAAGAATATATATGCTTTATGTGGTCGGAAATGCTTCCTTCTATGCGTTACAAACATCTGAACAATTTCAATATACCCTCTGCAAGGGTATAAATATTCATTTAATGTCAAATGGATCTTATATCTCCATCCAAAGGAGCTGAAAATCATCCAAAGGATATAAAGAATGGTTATTTTGATATTAAAGAAAGGATATTTGAAACTATTCATACCAATTGTGGATTTATAATATAAAAAGTCTGGAGTTATAGATTATACAGATGACCGACTTTCTTACTTATATTGGTTCACCTGATGAACCCTGGTTCAGGATGTACTTTTCAAGTTTGTCTCTAACCAATAACCTTTAAGTGTGACGCCACTTCAACTGTATGTTAGCCCAGCAACCCAAATTCAATCAAATCTCCAGTCCACACCTCCTCTTTTTGATACCAAGGAGAGACTTTTTGTGGAATTTCTAAAAATGGTTCAAGTTTTTGGTTGAGTCTGTCCTTTCCAAAGTCCTGGTCTTTGAAATTGCTGTCTTAGGACTAAGGGTTAATACCTTAGTCGTGCCAGCTCTGCTGATTTGTATATAATAATATGCTATCCCATTTTCAATTTGTTCATTAACAATTGCATTTATTTGCATATATCCGGATCAGAAATAGTGTAGAAAACAGAAAAGACATGGAATCAGATATTCCCAGTTCAAGTCACAGTTTAGTGATGATTGTCATGATCGCCACCAGGATGGGCTTTAATCCATTCAATGGAACGTGCAATGGCCTCTGGGATTGGTGGGGCCACGGGCAGCAGATCACTGGATGGCTGATAACCATGCTCATCGGCAACATAGTCGACCTTGACATGGACACCCTCGGGTGAGACCCACTCAAAGGCGCCATGAATGTTGCCATGCTCATCACCGCTGGCACTAGCGGAATTGCCATTGCCTAGCACGGATTCGGAATGGAAACCATCGGGATTGACCTCGTTGATGCTCTTCAGCACTTCGGTGTCTTCGTTGGCCAGAACCAAAGTGGCCAAGGCACAGATAAGCAGCTAAAAGAAAGGGGGGATTATGGTTGTATAGATGGCAAGCACAATCTATTGGTATCCCCCAAATACTCACAAACTTGAACATGTTGAGGGTAGAGAGTGGATAACTGACTGCTGCATTGTGTTCAACTTGCGGTTTTTATATGTTATCAAAATGTGGGCAGTAACATGTTTCGGGAACTGGTTCGAGCAGTTTAGCATCGATTAATTTCTGGAAATGATAACCGTAGTTTGGCATTTCGCCGGTTGCCGGCTGAACTTTGGGTGTCAACAGATGATGAGTTTTTTGGGCGTGGACCCATAATTCATATCCCACACCCCAAATATCCAACTAGCTATAAAAAGCCTGGATACGGTCAGTGTGGGCCATCAGTCAACGTTCGTTCTCGACACAAGACAAGATATTCCTAACAAAATGTTCAAATTTGTAAGTGAAAGCTGGCAGGATTAACCAAAGGATACTAAATTTTGATCCCTACTGTAGGTAATGATCTGTGCTCTCTTCGGTGTGGCTTTGGCTGTGCATCCTGGCCACCCAGCTGTGGGTCACTCCGATGATGTGCATGCTGAGGTCAAGACCCTGCACTCTGATGTGCGTGCCGATGGTTTCGATTCCGATCTGGTGGTCTCCAACAGCATCCAACAGGCAGCCAGCGGTGACGAGCATGGCAACATTCATGGCAGCTACAGCTGGATCTCACCCGAGGGCGAGCATGTGGAGGTGAAATATGTGGCCGATGAGCATGGTTATCAGCCATCGGGTGCTGTGCTGCCCACTCCTCCACCAATTCCACAGGAAATCGTGCGTGCTCTGGCCTGGCTGGCGTCCCACCCACAGGCGGAGGAGCATCACTCGTCGCATCATCATTAAGTGTGATGTGATTGGACTGATCAAGGACCCCCCCCGCCCCAATGGACTGTTCTCCCCTACCCCTCCCTAGGAGTATTTACATGTTTAAGTCATTTGTTGAAGCATGCAAATAAATATGCAACGAATAGCAAAATCAAATCAAATCAAGTTGAAGGTGGGGTCAAGTTTAAGCATTTGCCTTTAGCCCAGAAAAGTCAAACAAAACAAAAGTAGTTCTAACGGTTTGGGGGACTGATCCAACCGGTTGAAATTTGCTTTCGATTTCTTGCAAATTTAATAAACAAATTTTATATTAAGAAAACTGGATTTGTACATACAAACATACGAGGGCTGTTTCTTAAATAGGCGGCCTAAGGTAGCAAATGAATGATCCGATTTCTCATCTTCTAAGTAGCTGCTATGTGTCAGATGAGCTTAGATTTTGCTCTGTTATTTGTAGGTATATGTGACAGATAGCTTTGGGTTGTCGATTAGAAAATGGACTTAATAATGTTATCTCATGTTTATTATACAATAATTGAGTAATTACAGTCATTTAAGTGTGAAATAACAAATTAAACGATTGGCAGATGCCAATCAGAGTTGCCAATTAAAATATTTTCCCACCAGATCTAGTTATCTTTTTATGTCGAAAGCTACAAGTCAATTAGATTTGCGGTTACTTTGAACTTGAGGTATTTTGGAAAGCTTTTGGCCGTTTTCTAGCTACTTTTTAGATGTCCGATTTGGACCAAACTTGGTGGAATCATGAAAAAGCATGGCAAACTAAGAAACACAAAGTTTGGCGACGTTTCCATTGAAAACAAAAAAGTTTTTCTCACTAAAACTAGTTTCTCGACCGATCGTTCCTATGGCAGCTATATGATATAGTCATCCGATTTTGACATAACTTTGAAGAATTGTGTGAAAGCTTGTAAAATAAATGTATGCCAATTTTAAAGAGGTTTACATTAAAAACAAAACAGTTTTTCTTACTAAGACTAGTTTTCTAACCTCACTTTTCTATGGCGACTATACTATATATAAGTACGATTTCGATCAAACTTGGCAGAATCAAGTAGAAGCATAGAAAAATAGTAAATACGGAGTTTGGAGACGTTTGCATTGAAAACAAAAAAGTTTTTCTTACTAAGACTATTTTTCTAACCTCACTTTTCTATGGCAGCTATACTATATATATGTACGATTTCGATCAAACTTGGCAGAATCAAGTAGAAGCATAGAAAAATAGTAAATACGGAGTTTGGAGACGTTTGCTTTGAAAACAAAAAAGTTTTTCTTACTAAGACTATTTTTCTAACCTCACTTTTCTATGGCAGCTATACTATATAGTTGTTCGATTTCGACCAAATTTGGCAGCATTATGAAGAAGCATTGAAAACTAGTTAATACGGAGTTTGGAGGCGTTTCCTTCAAAAACAAAAAAGTTTTTCTCATATGGCAGTTATATGTTATAGTCATCCGAACCGGTCGGTACCGACAAATGTGCAGTGTATTTGTACCAGACAACTACGTGCAAAGTTTGGTCGCGATAGCTTTAAAACTGAGGAAGGATATGGCATAGAAACTGGCTAAATCCACTCAGCTCGTCATGCTGATCATGAATATATATACTTTATGTGGTCGGAAATGCTCCCTTCTGTGCATTACAAGCAACTGAACAATTTAAACAAATTATTTCTTTAGTTTTTAGCTACTTTTGACTTATTTTTCACCATTTTTAGCTATTTTTTTAGTTACTATTAGTTTTTAGCTCATTTTGACTTATATTTCAGCATTTTTAGCTATTTTTTGGCAACTTTTGGATCAGAGATCTGCACGAGTGCACTGCAACTACAAGTGCACTGCATAAGTACTTGATATTTTCACACCCGAGTGTCCCAAGCACTGCAACAAAATGTATACAGTAGTATTTCTACTCGCGGCATATTTGTGGTTCGCACACGAAGTGCCAAAAACACTCGCGCCACTCGCGTTGCTTATTGCTAATACTCATACGAAAAGAGAGCTCAAAAATTTGAGTGTGGAATTATCCACCAACAATTCTGGCAACGCATTTTCTACTTGTCGCTCACTCACTTGAGTAATTTTTTTGCTCATGCTTGCTTCTTGTTGTATTTTTTTTACTGCTGGCTTTGTGTGTCCGCTCTCTGATATGTCTTCGGCTTCTGTCCGTCTTTTTCCTTCCTCGGCAAATTGATCTCTAATTCACGACTCTGCTTTGACGTCGACGTCAGCAGAACCGAATTCTGTGCGCATTGTTGTTGCATTGTATGAGGAGGAGGAGGATTTGGAGGCGGAGGAAGAGGAAAGAGCAATACACAATACATACATATATATTAGTAGTGTGTGAGCTGAGAGCACGGAGTATTTTGCGTATTCCTCTTCGCTCTCTGAGTAAAATTAGTATGTATACTGCAAAGTGCTAGTGCGTCCGCTACCTCAAAGACGAAAGCAACATGCTGTGTCGCTCAAAGCAGAGACAATCAAATTTGACATCCGCTCAAAACAGACACCAGTCACAGAAGTACTAGTACGAAAATGAGTGAGTATATCATTTGACTACACATTTTGAGTGTCGAGTGGTACTGCGTACGCTTTTTCAGCGCGTGTACTCCAGTCAAGAAAACAGGCACTCGTGCAGATCTCTGTTTTGGATCTCATGTTTTGGCCACACTGTTACTGATACTATAATTCCAATCCACTTAGAATACCAGCTTTTTCAAATCCGAACTCAATCGATTTCAATAACTAGAAGTTCTAAATTCAAAGATATTATCACAACTATTCGGTTGGACTTATGGGAATATATATTAAAGATTGCCTTTCTATTCCTTATGATATGATAGATCTCCAATCCGTCTTACCAGACCTGATTATGAGTATCATGTTTAACAGTGTAAAAGGAATGAAAATCGATAGCATAAGTTAAAGTCGGCTCTGCCCGACTTCGATATATACGTTATTCAATAGAATTCATGTTAAATGGAATATTCTTGCTCTATTCTGCTCTTAAAAGTATGCAACATTTTGTATAAGCTGCATAACTCGGCCATTTATTATTCAATCTTTATGAAAAATGGAGAGATATTGGGCATATTTACCTATACTATAATGCAAAATATGAAACAAACTTGATCTGCCTGCAGACAATACTAGCCTACATCTGAAATTTGGTGGCTCTAGCTCTTCTAGTCTCTGAGATCTAGGTGTTCTTACAGGATCTAGCTTTAGTTCTTTGGCGACAAAGGCAGATCAGATTTACTTCCAAATTTGGAAAACATGTCATATCTCCTCTTACTTTACAGATAAAGGGTTCGTTCCTTTTGAACATATTTAATAATCAGGCTTACTTATCGCTCCGCCAAACGCTTTAAAATATGAGATGCGGTATTAACAGAAGAAAAGTAGGGAATTCGAGTCTTTAACATTTACAGAGGTTAACATATACTTAAAACTAAGCATAAAGGATCAAAATATGTTATAGTTGAACCTTGCCTAATGATAAATTCAAACAGATTTGGTTTGCGTTTTCCTTTAGCTTCCTAAACTTGCAAATCTATAACGCTACATGGATTACTTTTATAAGAAATTAATGCCAAAGTTTCCTCTTATTGTTCAGATTGTTCAGATTATGATGAAACTGTGGGCCAAATCATTTGCAGAGTAGTAAAGATATGTAACCTTCTGACAATTCAATTTGCAGCTTCTCAATTTCGCCGCGGACTTCCCTTTGACTGCAGGGAACTGTTCTGTAGCCCTGTCTGGAGAACTTCTTAGATCTTCTAAGAAAATGCACAAGAAAATAGATAGTGAATTACTTCAGACTTCCAAGTAGCTATGGAAACATTCAACTTTCAGCCGCAACAATAAAGGACTCAGGTTCAATACTTGACAACAGGATCTACATTTGACATTAAAGCTGAAATGAAATCTCAATCTGAAACAATGAGTGATTGACTGCTGCATTGTGGTTTTTAGTTTGAGCTTTTAGTCTTTTTGTTTAGAAACTGAGTGGACGGTAACATGTTTTGTGGTTTTTGTAGGAACTCGTTTGTGCTTTTTGGCATTTCGCCAGTTTGATGGCTGAACTGCTTGTGTCAACAAATGATAAACTCATAATTCATAGCCATTACTTTTGATCCCCAGCAAGAATCATATAAAAAGGCAGAGTTTGTCCACAGTTGGTCATCAGTCAACGTTCGTTCTCGAGAAAAGACAAGATATTCCTACCAAAATGTTCAAGTTTGTGAGTGTCAAGGAAGTGGGTATCCTTTTCTGGAACTAGCTAACTCCTTTCTCTCTCTACAGGTGATGATCTGTGCTTTGTTTGGCGTCGCTTTGGCCGTTCAACATGGTCATGCCACCGGTGGTCACTCGGATGATGTGCATGCTGAGGTCAAGACCCTGCACTCTGATGTGCGTGCCGATGGTTTCGATTCCGATCTGGTCGTCTCCAACAGCATCCAACAGGCAGCCAGCGGTGATGAGCATGGCAACATTCATGGCAGCTACAGCTGGATCTCACCCGAGGGCGAGCATGTGGAGGTGAAATATGTGGCCGATGAGCATGGTTATCAGCCATCGGGTGCAGTGCTGCCCACTCCTCCACCAATTCCACAGGAAATCGTGCGTGCTCTGGCCTGGCTGGCGTCCCACCCACAGGCGGAGGAGCATCACTCTTCTCATCATCATTAAGTGTGATGTGATTGGACTGATCAAGGAATTGACTTTGGACTGACGACACCTGCTTATGGACTAATGGATTGATAAGTCTGTTTTTAGCTTAAAATTGAAATAAATATGCAACGAAATTTTTGTTTATGACAAAATCAGGCTGTTTTTGTTGTATTTTAAACTGTACACGTGTACCTTTGCTTAATGGAACTACATGCCACACTGAACCGACCTTTACGTCTCACCATTAATAATTAGAAATGTGAGTCTAGATATGTTAATTGCTGGTTGACTTTACTTAGCTAAGCGTGCCTTAATAATGTTTATTATTTTTACAAAACAACTATTAAGTGATTAAGTTAATTTTAACTTGAAGCGCCCTCTCGTTATTGATCATCCGATACCTGGTCCCTAGAGTTTTAAGAGGGTTTCCAACAAAAGATATCATGTAAGCACCATGCCTTTTCTATGGACATGTCCATACAAAAGGAACATGCAAAACGGCTTTCACTTTGACAGCAAAAAAGTTTGCTAATGGTATGAGTTCCATGTTCAGGCAACTAACATGCCCAAGCTTGATATAGTTCGGATTGCTTATATAAGGTTGTCAAAAAAGTCTTGCGGTATTTTTATTGAATTTTCAATTGTTCATAAAATTGGTTATAATAATGCGATTTAAGTCAAATATGCGCCGTTTTGTTTGATGACGAGTTCCCAACGAGATGCCAACTTCATAATGCCCCTCTTATAGAAGCTCGCTTCCCTATTGTCAAAAAACTCGGAGAGCCAATTTTCACAGGACTCTCTTGTGGCCAACTTCCAACTACCAAGCTCGTTCGCCATGGACAGAAATAGGTGGTAATCACTTGGTGCGAGATCCGGACTATACGGTGGATGCAAAAGAACCTCCCATCCGAGCTCCCGGAGCATCTGGCGCGTCACCAAAGATGTGTGTGGCCTGGCGTTGTCCTGATGGAAGATGATTCGGCCTCTGTTGATCAAAGATGGCCTCTTCTGCATGAGTGCTGCATTCAAGCGGTCCAGTTGTTGGCAGTACAAACACACAGAAGAATCTTCCTGGCCGTCAATCCAGGCTTGGCCACCGTCTGGGCAGCTTTGCGCTTCACGTTGTCGTAAGTGACCCACTTTCCATCGCCAGTCACCATCCGCTTCAAAAACGGGTCGATTTTGTTGCGATTCAGAAGCGATTCGCATGCATCCATACGGGCCAAAATGTTTTTTTGCGTCAAGTCGTGTGGCACCCATACATCGAGCTTCTTTTTGAATCCAAGCTTCTTCAAATGGTTTATAACGGTTTGATGACTCATGCCCAGCTCTTGGCCGATGCTACGGCTGCTACTATGCCGGTCTCTTTCAATTTTCGACGTCAGGCCTTCCGGACCGTGGCGCATCTTCGATCACCTCTGCACCAGAACGAAAACGTTGAAACCATCGTTGTGCGGTGGAAATGGAAACTGTATCGGGTCCATAAACTGCACAAATTTTATTGGCAGCATGAGATGCATTTTTGCCTTTATCGTAGTAGTACTGTAAAATATGCCGTATTTTCTCTTTATTTTGCTCCATGTTTGCGACGCTATAACTCACGAACGACTAAAAACAAACAACAATAAATTAAACACGTGTTAGCGCGTGAAAAGAGCTTTCCAAAAAGCTCTAGCGTGAACCGATGCGACGAATACAACTAGAACTACGCGCTAGCAAAGACAAGCTTGCGGAAATACCGCAAGACTTTTTTGACAACCTTATATGTATTCATTATCTGCTTTCGATATGGATATGAGGTGAAGATCCATCTTGTTTGGAAATGCAATTTAAAGAGAATTTTTATACTTTGTACCAAGGTAGAGGGAGTATATAAAGTTTATGCAAGAGTATGTAACATTCACAAGAAAACAACTTCGACCCTATGAAGTATATATGTATGTTCTTGATCAACAGCCGAGTCGACTCAGAGATGGTAACAGCGACCAAAAGAGTGACTAAAGCAGTGACAAAAGCAGTGACCCAAGAATGACCAAAACAGTTTCTAAAGCAGTGACCAAACAGTGACCAAAACTGTCACCAAAAGAGTGACTAAAACAGTGACCAAACACTGACCAAAACAGTGACCAAACAATGACTAAAATAGTAATTAAACAATGACCAAAAGAGACAGACCAACAGAGTGACTTAGGCAGTGACACAATAGTGACCAAAGCAGTCACCAAACAAAGATCAAAATAGCGACGAAGAGTCTCTAAAGAAGTGACTTAAGCAGTGACCAAAAGAGTGACGTAGGGCGTGACTAAAGCAGTGACCCAAACAGTGACTAATCAGTTACCAAACAATAACCATAAGAGTGACTAAAGCGGTAACCAAAGAGTGACCAAAACAGTGACCAAAGCACTCACCAAACAATGTCCAATAGAGGGACTAAAGCAGTGATAAAAACAGTGACCAAAGCAGTCACCAAACAATGACCAAAATAGGGACTAAAGCAGTGACCAAAACAGTCACCAAAGAGTGACTAAATAGTGACCAAACAATGAACAAAAGAGTGACAAAAGCAGTGACCAATGGAGTGATCAAAAGAGTGACGCAGGCAGTGACTTAAGCAGTGACACAACAGTGACCCAATCATTGACCAAAACAGTCACCAATCAAAGACCAAAAGAGTGACTAAAGCAGTCATCAAAACGGTGACCAAAGCAGTCACCAAACAAAGACCAAAAGAGTGACTAAAGCAGTGACCAAAAGAGTGACTAAAGCAGTGACTTAAGCAGTGCCTAAAGCAGTGACCAAAACAGTCACCTAACAATGACCGAAATAGTGACCTAACAATGACCCAAAGAGTGTCTGAAGCAGTTTCCAAAAGAGTGACGTACACAGTGATTAAAGCAGTGACCAAATCAGTGAGTAACAGGGACAGTGATGGAGAATGTGACGACTTTTCCATCAATTCTTGTTGTTAGCTCTTTCATATCTGTGGTTAAAAAAAATCGCAGAATTTGTTGGGTGTACTTTTATCAAAGCTAAGCTATAGTTTGATACGATAATATCATGATAGCTCGAAATTTACATTTATATGCCTACAAAAATGACAATAAATAGTCATTTTAGACACAATTTCTTTAGTTAAAAAGGATAAATATGAAAAAAATACCCTATGACAGCAAAATATATACTGAGTTTATAGTTTAATTGGTACAGAGAATGTTACAGCCGTGCTTTACCGATTTTCTAACAGGACCTGGCCTGATTTGATAAGGTTTCTTGTAGAGTCGCAAAAAGGTCTGGGATGTCGTTGAAAAAAGCGAATCTAGAAGGTTCTGAAACCCGCCCAGTTTCCACAAGGAGCAGCCTATTAGCAGTAAAAAATGTTAAGATTTGGGCTTTGGGTTTTGCTAATGTTTAAGGAACTTGGAAGTGGCCATTTAACCACATTTCTGACACCCAGCCCTGCCCACCTCCCCGTCCCACCATCTCTAACTTAAATCACTAATCACATTTAACACTTGACTTGTTTCAATCATCTCCAATTAGCATCATTTGTTGTATGGATTAAAACCAGTTTCCCCTTCATTTTCAGCATAAATCTTCCATATGCTCCACATATTTATAGAGCATGTTCATAAAGGCAACTTTAACATTTGATAGCAAAACAATTTAATGGTTAATCAAAACTCGATTTGTGTTTGGCTGAATGCCAAAAGGCGCTAAAAAAAAAATCGAAAACCACCCGCAAATTTGTCGTCGCGATGCACATAAAAATAATTTAATAATTTCATTGTTTTTTTACGAATTAGCAAAGCCGCTAGCAAACCAGTTGGTATTCAAATCAAATTGCTTACCATCTGGCGTGAAACCCAATTGCAAAAGATTGCCAAATATGGGATAGGATGTGGGTCCTGTGAATCCATCATTTAGGTGTCGTATGACACGCTGGTAGCGTCGTCTATAGAGCACCGAACCGAAGATCAAAGCAAAGGCTATGATTGAGAGTAGGAAAATTGAAGCGATCATATTCACACGACGAGCGACTCTAGAAAACTGATTTGTAATGAGACTAAAGTGCTTATTATTATTGCTATCAATTGGATTGCGGCTGGACAGGCCTGCGAGTGAGCTGTAGGCGGCGGCGGCGGGGGTTGAAGGGTGAACTAATTTTGAATGACTGATAATGATGTGAGCTTAGAGAATAATTACAATTTCACAAACATGAGAATGCTTTCAATTTATAGTATTCAAATAGTTTATTATTTGTTTACTAATCTGATAATTATCAATTATTTATGACTCTTTTGATACTTTACCATAAAAAAGACATTAAGCTTAAAAAGTTGCATCCAATTTGATTGCACCTGCATCCGAGACTTTTTGTGAAGTGTCTAGACAGGATAACAATCATTTTACCTATAGTTATGGCTACTAACAAAAACAAATAGGAGCTTTGGATATATCTCGGGGGGTACGGAAAAGTTTGCAATGGCCCAAAAGGCCTCGGCCTCACCTAAGTAATTGACACTCTAAGCCCACAATACTCCGCATTTGAAACTTAGAGCTTGATAAAAAGAACTAAACTCAAGCCTATAGTGTTGGTAAGTAGAAGTAGACATCAAAAATTAATTTTAAACTAAAAATAAACTGAAAAGTGAAGGGATTTATAAGCTGGGTAGCCACAACTAATACGTTGTCATCGCCCTAAGCCATTCACATCAACCACGACAGATATTTAAGCAATTTAGAAACCTTAGCAAATCCTTCTTCTTGGTTTAATCTAATGAAATGCAAAAGCTTTAACTTAAGACAGTGGCCATTCTTAGCTTAATGAAGATATCGATTTAATAGAGTAAATTTCAATTAAGTGATGGCCACAGTTTGACAAATCCAGCATTAAGGACTGCGACAATAGTTTATGGCCAGAACATATGTGTACTTGTGTGTGTGCCTGTGTGTGTTAGTACTAACCAAATATTAAACTAAGTGAACTGCAGTTTGCCATTGAAGCAAACACCAGCTGCAGCTGTCTGAGGTTGGCTTCTGTCCCCAGGCTGCAGGACGCCTGTTTACACTTCAACTTAGGACCAAGTATGTAAATATCTTAGACTTACCAGTTCTGTAAAGATTCTGGAAACTCTCTGGTTATTTATTATATCCAAATGAGGCCTGTGGGTAAAACCATTTGGTTCATTGGGTAAGCGAAATTCCATTTGCTTCAGCTGAGTTGGCCACAAATAACATGCCACACTCCACACGCAGGCAACCTCAATTTACATTGATGAATAAACATTTATCTAAACCAAATTAAATGGACATTAATTACGGGCAGCAAAAATATTTAACAAAACAATGCACAGAATTGATCAAACATTTATCAGCAAACAAATGAATTTTGGTTTTAGCATAATATTTATTAATGATTTTATGCCTACTGATGAATTTCATTTGTGGTGTGAGTGGGTGTGGGTGGGTGTGTGTGTGTGCCGAGTGAGTCTCTGTGGAGCATTCAACTGCCGCGCTGAGGGCCATCGCCCACACCTGCTCCTTCGCCCGCTCGGCTGGCCTGCACTCACTTGCTGAACTTGAGGCCAACTGAAATGAAAGTTTTTTGGTAAAACAAAAAATTCCAATTTAAAGCTATCAATTGGTTTACCTGCCCCGCTGCGTGGATTCTTCATTTTGGTGGGCTTCTTGCGTACCTCCGACTGACTCATGCCACTGCTGCCACTGGGTCCAGGACCATGTGTATCAATTTGCATGCTCTCATCGCTATCCGAAGTCTGAGTTTTCAACACTTTCTTCAGATTAATCAACTGAAATCATACAATGAAATGAATATTTCAAACGAATCTTGTGAATAGTGTAACACCCACCTCCTGTTCAATACGCTCCTTGTTGTACAGTCTCTTGGCCTTCTCCGAATTGGCGTATTTTATTTGCATTTCAATGCAATTGGAGACACCATCACAGGAATTGACCCAGGCCTGGAGGGTTTCCACAATTTTGCCAGTATAACCGGGTGGTATATCACGTCCCTGGGCATAATCCACCTCCAGTATGCGTGTGTTTTGGAACAGTTTGCCGTGTATGATGTCTGTGAAAGAGAAATCAAAGAAAATGAGCAACATTGTGTGTGTGTGCATTTGGCTTTTTTGCAAATTTGTTTCGGTCTGGCAGGTATTTGTGTTACGGTTTTTTTCTTTGTTAGTTTTATTAAAAAGGCGCACTTAAAGGCAACAATGGTAACCACATTTAAGGTGAGTTTATCAATTAGAGCAAGGTTTTGGTGAAGCTTTAAAGCATGCAAACAAAAAAAACTCTTCATTTCGTGCCACTTTCGTGCATCTTCGTGCTTTCTAGTTTGATAACAGCGACACGAAAAATTGCTGGCTCACTATCACCTTGCACTGCTGCACACTAAACCATTCTATATTCACGAATTGATCTGAAATCCTAATATCTGCCATCTTAATATCGATACAACAGATCGGTATATCGATAAATCGTTATTTCCCATAGCTAGATTATATTTTAAGGAACCTTTTTTTGTGGAATAACTATTAAAATGATATTTTGAGGAACTTCTTATATGGAATAACCATTACAAGTGACCAATAAAACTATTTTTTTGAACTTACAGCTCTGAAACCCTGTAAAGACTGTTAGCCAGAGGTTCGAGGGTAAGATACGACTGCTTTTTAGTCAATTTTGTATGTTCTAGGTAAAATTTTCTTGGAAAAGGCTGTGGAAACAGGTGCAGACGTTTGCAAAAACAAATATATATGCAGTGTAATTCCCTAACTTTACCTACAAATCAAGAACTTGCTGACTAACAGAACTTTTGACACAAACAAGAACCATTAGGGCTGGTTTACCTCAGGGTATCGTATTGGGCCCCCCTACGCTATACTTGCTATTCACTTACGATATGCTCAAAGCCTGTAGCATTCCGCAGACCTTCTTATCGTAACATTTGCTGAGGATACGGCCAAATGCATATACCTAGCCACAGATATCCTTCAGAAGTACCTTATTAGATTTAGCAACTGGGCCGCTAGATGGAACATTGCCATTAATACGGACAAGAGTGCTTGCATGGCCAGCTTACGGAGCATAAAGCAGCCCACAAATACCACTGGATAAAAGACTGACGTTTGGACACCATATCAAGGCAACAGCTGTCACTCAGGAACAAGGTCCTAATATACAAAGCTATTCTGGCTCCGGTATGGAGATATGACCTACTAATTTACGGTATCGCGGCAAAGTCTCACCTGACAATGATTAGAGTGGTCCTGGCGAAAATCCTTAGACGCATTATAGGGAGCTAATGGTTCCCCAAAAACAAGGCATATTGAAAAGGATCTTGGAGTTCCTATGGTTGGAGATGGTATCAACAGATACATAGACAAGCTATCACACCACCCCCACAAATTGGCGAAAAAACGGCTAGGAAGACGCAAGGAGTACCATGGAACCATGGAACTTACATTTCATGCCCACCGCTGATTTAGATGGCTTGTGGCTCAAGTCATATGAATGTTATAATTTTGCCCAGAAGTTTGCAACGCCTAGAAATATTCATTTCCGATCCCATAAACTATATATATTCTTGATCAGGGTGACGAGGTGAGTTGATTGAGCTTTGTCCGTCCGTCTGTCTCTCAGTTTTGAAGCTATCGAGCTGAAATGTTGCACAGATTCTTCTTTTTGCTGCACGCCACTAATTAGTCGGAACCGACCGGATCGGATGACTATATCTCATAGCTCCCATAGGAACAATCGGTCGAAAAACTAGTTTTAGTAAGAAAAAATAGGGGATGGTTTTCTTTCTAATTTCAAGGACATTTCCACTGAACACAACAAGTTTTTCTCACTAAGACTACTTCTCTGACCATACTTTATTATGACAGCTATACTAGATAAATGTACGATTTCGACTAAACTTAGTGGAATCATCGAAAAGCATAGCAAACTAAGAAATACAAAGTTTGGAGGCGTTTCCATGGAAAACACAAAAGTTTTTCTCACTAAGACTACTTTTCAGACTCTACTTTTCTACGACAGCTGTACTATATAGATGTCCGATTTTGACCAAACTTGGCAGAATCATGGAGAAGCAAGGAAAACTAATAAATACGGAGTTTGGAGACGTTTGCATTGAAAACAAAAAAGTTTTTCTCACTAGAACTGGTTTTAGGACCGATCATTCATATGGCAGCTATAAGTTATAGTCATCCGATCCGGCCGGTTCCGACAAATGTGCAGCGTATTAGTACCAGAAGACTTCGTGCAAAGTTTGGTCGCGATAGCTTTAAAACTGATGGAGAAGATAGCATAGAAACAGACGGACATACGGACATGGCTATATCGATGCAGCTCGTCATGCTGATCAAGAATATATATACTTTATGTGGTCGGAAATGCTTCCTTCTATGCGTTACAAACATCTGGACAAATTCAATATACCCTCTGCAAGGGTATAACAAGATCAAGTCTCTTGGTAGTAGGTCTGGTTTTGATACACTGTACCGAAGGTACACAAAGTGTTTCAATTAATAAGTTTCGAAGGGATTCGACTTGTTTGTAACTAAATACTTTTGGATTATTATCCATTCACATCAATCCTTTTCTTGGTAAAATCTAAAATATAAAATAAGCGTTTTGTTTTATCGGCTTATTGCCCTGGCTATACGTTTTGCACTGGCCACTCAATTCGCAATCCTTCCAGCAATTAAACTGATTAGAAAAGTGTGCTATGGAACACAACACACAGACAGGCACTGTCACACGCACACAAGCTCATATTTGCCAAGCAATTAATAATAATGGAAAGCGAGAAAATCGCAATATGAAACAAGTGAGGGGCGTACGCCTCGCTCCCATGGAAAATAATCAAATATAAATGTTTCTACTTTTGTTTTTGAAATTTTACAGCTTTTACGAGGGAGGGGTTGGGTGGGTTTAGGGCTTAGTAGTGATTAGCTTTGTGTGCGACTGTGTGACTGTGTGAGTTGCTGAGCTAAATTACCAAAATCCTATCCCCAACTCGTAAGCCAGCAAATGCAATTTGATGGGCAAGAAGGATGCCGAGCAGTTAGAGTAATTAATTTGAACTTGTTCGTTGGGTTATTAGGCGCGCTTAAAATTTATAACAGTCGGTCGGATTAGGGGACAGTTCGAGTGGTGTGGCCTTGAACTGACAAGTTATCTCCGAAATATGTTTATTCAAGCCCAAGCATATTGTTTTTTTAATTAGCCTGAGAGCCATAAACATTCTATTTGATTGAATGTGACACCCGGCTGCTGTCGGTCGGCAGCAAAGCAGCAAATAATTGAAAATCTACGAAAAGCCGCAAAGTCAGGGTCTGAGGGGAGGGAGGGTTGAGACTGCGGCCGAACCGCAAGTGTTGTGAAAATTTTTGCGGCATTTTGCCGTTGACATATGTCTTGGTTGCGTTGCGTGTCCCACAAAATGGTGTGTTGTGCGTGAAATTCAACGGCAAAACAATCAATCATGTTTACAGTTGGCCATAAAGGAAAAAAAACAAAATATATATATATATATACATTTTTTTTGTTGCGTTGACGGACAGCGAAATGATTCGCTTGAGATGGTCTGGGCGGGAGGATGCGGCAGGGGTGTGAGTGTTTTTTGATTAAATTGAAATTGTTTGAGTTTTGTGGGGGGTGCAGTCAACTGATAAGGGCTCTTATCCTGGCTTCTTCCAACCGAAAAGTAAGCAAATAATTTCGTTGCTCTTTCATCTGTTTGGTTCATCCTTGAAATAGTTTTATACCAATATAAAAAAAAATATGGAATTTCTGCGGAGGCTCGTGTAGGTGCCCAGCGGAACAACGCATGTGTTTTTTTAACAAAGGGGGGCGTAAGTTAAAGTGGACCCTGCCCGACTTCAATATACCCCCTAGACTTGTTTTCTTGGACTGGATTCATAGTAGGCTAGAGAATCAGGTGAGATTCTAAAACTTTCCTTTTTAAAACGTATTCATTTTGCCTTGAATATTCCGCCTACTAAAAGAACTTCATGAAGTTTGCTTCACCATGTAAATCTAGTCTTAATGTCCTTTTTTGGGTTTCTGATACCCCGTTTATACACAAATACATAGCATAGCTCAAGGGGCAAAACTTATGAATTTGTGTTTGTGTGTGAACGGGTATCAGGCTGTCTTTGGCTTAACCAGAGCCAAAAACAAAACCGCAGCTCAAGCTCTGATCAAGGTTAGCCCATAGTTTGGTAATTAAGAGTTCATTTAATACGAATTCAAAATGATCTTCTTACTGAGTTCGAAATCTAGAGGACGAACACCTCTTAAATTCTTTTAAAAGTTGGATACAGAGGTATAAGCCACTTGGAGAGTCTAAGGTTCAGTTCTCGAACCGGTTGCTTTACTTATAAAACCACAGTTTTTGCTTCGAAGCTTGGTTTTCTGGTAAACAAAATTAGTCATATTTTCAATAAGTAAAAAGTTTCTTGCTTAGGCAGCTTTTAAAAACATAAGTCAATACCCGAAAAAACTCCATTTACCATAGATATCATTCATAAGACCTCCAACAAAAGCTACAAAAGTGTCTGTCTTACCTACTTAGTTCGTATTTGTAAATTTTTTTGCCGTTTCACAACTTGAATTATGCTAAATTTTCTTTAAAAGACGAAATCTGTTGAGATTGGACATGATTTTTAAATAATAATGCTCTGAATCGGCTGTAAAAGTAGTTTGATCTGCTAAAATAAATATAAAATATTGTTTAGTTTAATTAAAACTAACTTAATTGACTGATAAAGTGAAATTTTGAATAAAATTTTGACTATGTAGCTCACAAAACCTTCATCGCATGCCTCGTAGCTCAATTCTTTTTGCGTTTGCGTTTAAAATTCAACTTATTTTTATATTAAACATTCAAAAAGCTGAAAATATAGTCGATAAGTGTCACCACATAATATTCTATATTTATTATTTTGTCTTTTCAACAATAATATTGATAAATCGATTGTATTCCCTCAAAATAAGGTCGATAAGTGTCACCACATAATATTCGATAATTATTATGTTGTCTTTTTCAAGTAAAGTATCGATATATCGATTCTATTCCCTAAAAATAAAGTCGATAAGTGTCACCACATAATATTCGAGAATTATTATGTTGTCTTTTTCAATAAAAATATCGATACATCGATTATATTCCCTAAAAATAAAGTCAATAAGTGTCACCACATAGTATTTGAGAATTATTATGTTGTCTTTTTCAATAAAAATATCGATACATCGATTATATTCCCTAAAAATAAAGTCGATAAGTGTCACCACATTATATTCAATAATTATTATGTTGTCTATTTCAATAAAACTATCAATATATCGATTATATTCCATAAAAATAAAGTCAATAAGTGTCACCTCATAATATTCTATAATTATTATGTTGTCTTTTTCAATTAAAATATCGATATATCGATTACATTTCCTCAAAATAAGGTCGATAAGTGTCACCACATAATATTCAATAATTATTATGTTGTCTTTGTTGTTTGTCTTTATGTTGTCTAATTATATTAGCTGAAAAAAGATCTATTTGGATTAGGATCTTATAAAATTCTTTTCTTGCTGATATAATAATATCTTTTTTCATACTCTTATACAATTTTCAGCTCTTTTGGTTAAAATTCTAAGATAAATATAAGATCATTTCATTCGAAATGGATTTGAGTACCAAACCAATATGTCAAGCACTCTCAGTACTCACTCTCTTCCGCTCTCAGCATTACCTCTGCAAGCAATTGAGTCACTGTTAACACAGCTTAGGAGGATTGTGAAAGCTCGATGAGTGCGAGTGCGAGTTCTAGTTTTCAAATATTTGTGAGACAGTCTTAAGAAAAGTATATGAAAGTATGATATCTTGAATAGCTAAATCAGTTTACTTTCAAGGACTTCTGAAATGATTATGATCAACAAAACTCTTACAGCCAAAAAAACAAGACTGCATGGTAGCAACATCTGCTCAAAACTTAAATTCTCAATTTGGAATTTATTTTCTCTTGTTAAAAAAAAAACGCTTTTTATGCATCTTGAATTTGCATTCTCTTAACCACAAAATCTTTTGAAACTAATGATGCTATTAAGCGAAATGACCAGCCAAAAAGAAAAATCTTGGTGTGCACGCACCTGGCGCTGACAGCATTTTAAACAACTTCAGCAGACAGACAACCCTCCACCTTCGGCGCCAATTGAATCAATTTTATACCCAGCATAAAAAAATACAACAAAAAAACCTAAAAACAAAAACTTATTAATTGAAATTTAACGAAAAGCAGCAGTCAGCAGCAGCAGGGGACAAAGGCAGGGGATAGAAGTTGTCTGGTTAGTTGGTACTTGAAACCGCAAAACGCGAACTTCTGCCATCAATATTAAGTCAGGGCGCAACTATAGAAAAGTTTTCACCTAAAACTGACAACGTACGGGAGCAACTGACGGCAACTGCACAGAAAGTGGGCGATGGGGAGATGTTAAGCGAAGCTTTCGCCCCCCAAACTTCATTGGTAGTTTACAACAATGTGCCGTAGGCGCCCTAAACTATGCCAAAATAGCGGGCGAGCGGTGTGATCAAAACCAGCTGCGCTGCCATCAAAGGAATTTTGAACGAATCGCTGGCTCTGACACTGGCATATAAAGTTAAGGTTAACTGAAGGCAGCTGTTAAAAGGTAACAGGTAAGAGCGCTCTGCGGTCGAATGCGTTTACTACATTTACTACGAAAGAATTAACTAGTTTCCTTTTGTGTGATTTCATGGAGACTTTTAGAATAGTTAAGCTAATTAGTTTAGTTTAAGGGTCAACCTTTCTGTTCTGTTCTGTAACATACGCCCTCCTACACACTTTCTGGATGCGTAACCACGCAATTTTGAAGCTTTCCCTAAACCGATTTGCAGTCTGCGGCTGTTATGGGTGAGTCGGCTTAACGAAACAAAAGCCTGACACAAGTGCAACACGCCCAACCACAAACCCTGGTTGTATTTTTTCGTTTCACTTGGTTCTGCAATGCAAATCCTTGCGAGAAACAAAAAAAAATTGAAAAATCTAAAACCAAGTCAAAGGCTCAAGTGCGCCTTGAATTATGCGCGATTTGTCTTTGACAGGAACAGGGCAAAGTAAGCAAGCACAAAAGAAATTAAATCCTGCACACACACACACACAAAGAGACCCCCCCCTCTCACCAAAAAACTATGCGCCAAGAAAACTAACAGAAACAATTTTGGTTGCCGCGACATTTCGCGTCGCAGCGCAGTTCCCTGGTAAAGGAACAGCAACTTTTTTGTTGCCACGCAATAGATTTCGTTTTTTTAATAAGACATTTTCGTGAAAATGCACATGACATTTTTCCTGACTGAAACAGAATATTGGCTCCCAACACTGGCAACAGTCAAACTATTTTGAAAAATTAAGTCCAAGTATTTGTTAAGGCTTCTTTGGTTTGGTTCGAAGGCTGTTGGGAATCCTTTCTCTGTGTACTTTTCTCTTGGAAAATTCAAAATATGGGGAAAATTTTAGAGATAAAAGGTACAGTTTGAACTAAGGTAGGAGAGCTTTTGTCTTCTAATCTATAAATCATAAAACTATGGCATAGTTAACAAATTTACTACGTTTATAAACACAAAGTAAATCAAGCTTAATGCCCTTTTAAGTATGCTACGTTTTATGAAAATGGAAAGGACATTTACCTTTCTCACTAAGAAAATGAAATTACTTGAAGCTCTGGGATACCGACGGATATTTTAAGCGATTTGCAAGCCAACCAAAGAAAAAAAACATTGAAAAACTACGTTTTTGATCATTTTTGATCACAATCGAGACTTTTTCGAGTGCTTGGTCTGATTAAACTGGTCGTAAATGCGCTCGCTTGGTGATCTGATACTGATACTGATAGGCAGGAAATGGTATTCTAGTCGCTATTCTTCTTGGAAAGTCAATTTTTGCGCAATTTTCTCTTAAGTTTCGAGTCATTTTGGAGTCTTTTTCGAGTCGTAATTCACAATTTGAGCATTTTTATGATTCATTTTTGAGTCTTTTTGTAATCACTCATAATGGTAGTCACATTTGAATCACCCAAACTGCTCGTAAAAGCCTTATACAGGTATTTCTTGTTCAAATAATCTGCAGCGAAATTTTGTAAAATTATTGATTACATTTGAATATTTCTGTTAAAAATAGTCATAATGAGATCATCAAAGATTCTTATACCGGAAGAAAATGGTACGCTAACAGCGACTTTTCTTCAAGTCGTTTTTAAAACGTTTTTAGAATCAGTTTCAACTTATTTTCGAGTCATTCTTCTTGAAGAGACGTTTTTAACCCGTTTTTCTAATCAGTTTCAAATCATTTTCGAGGCATTCGCGTGCCTTTTTTGAATTGTATTTCAAGAAATCAAATTCTGATCATATGCATGAGTCTGTTTTGAGTCTTCTTTTGATTGCAAAAGGGCTTGATATCATTATTTATCATCAAAAGGGCTCAAAAATGGTTAATCAAGAAGATTTTTGTCAAAATTACCCTCCAAATGTTTTCACAACCTCTTGTACAGCAGGCACACACACTACCCGCTGCACCACAGCCGTTTTAAAGCTGCTTCAAGGGCATATGTTGACCTTTGTAGGTAAGTTTGAAGGGGAACATTTAACAAACTATTTTTTATCTTTAAATTTAACAATTCCAAATATTTCTGACATTTTTTTAGGCGAAGATAAACCATTTTGTAAAAAATTACCACATATTAACCCGCCCAAAAGGATATGCAGTGGAGATTTTCGACAATTTTCATAAGATTTGAACACAATTAACTAGCCAAATATAGTTCTTTTGCTTAGCATATTTTTAGGCAGTGGAAAATTTGATATTTCTGAGCAAATGTATTCAAAATGGTATATCTTTGCTTAAAAAAATCGCAAAATTGTTTGGAATAGTTTGTTTCAAAGATCAGAAGTAATACATTATTGTAATATTAAAGAAAGTTACAACAATGTTATAGTTTCTACCTAAAACGTGTCTTAAAAGGCTCAGACTACCTTAAATCTAGTTGTAATTTGAATATTTTCAAAAACAGATTCGTGTTCAGTACCTAAAAATCATTTAGAACCCCCTCCAAAGCTTCAATATACTGAAAAAAGTCTAAGTCATCTTCTACATAGCTGCTATGGAGAAGATAACTTAGATTTTACACTGTTAGCTCTAAGTAAAAGATGAATAAATCGGATCAATAACTCTGATGATTTATATCTAGTTAAGTTTGCTCCCTAGTTAAGTTTGCCAGAACAGAACATTTCAAACCATACTTTTGTTCTACAAAATAAGCACCAACCCTTGTTAATCCGTGTGGATTTCCCCCCCTGCAGCTAATTAATCTTATGCCAAAATCTTCCTTGAATCAATCACAGCCTTAATGGCTATGCTGAAACATCTAACCGAATTTCAATTGTAAAACGCATTTAATTACCTCGCCTCACACCAGGCAGGCAGGTTTCATTGCCCCGAAGACAAATGGGACGACGCTCCATTAGTAGGAGCAGGCGGTGTGAAATGTGAGACAGACCAAAGAGCAACATTAACATTTCACCTGGCAGCTTTCCCATTTCCCCCCATTCCCTCATTCCCAGGTGACTGCCATTAAATGGTGATTTCAGATTACAGCGCCCCTGTGCGCTTGATGGGCACATCATAACATAAATCTTGGATTTGGAAAGCAATTAGAGGGTACAGGTAACAGTTACACTTGGTCATCACATTATTGGCTCAGGCATAATGGACGGCAGTAGCCATTAAAAATTTGCATGGTATTTGTTTTGGCCCTCAAAACGCGTGGCATAGTTTTAGGCGCTTTGCTTCAAAACATTTTCAATTTTCTGAGGTTTACCATAATTCCGCACAGCCCCAGCAGGCAGGGCAAGCTCAAAAATCAACAGTGAACACAAGTTTTAAGTCCCCCCGTCGCGCACACTCTCCTCCTACTCCTCCTCGCCGCCGCCGCCGCCACACACACAAATCCGAGTGGCCCAAAAGTATGCTTTAAATTGTGTGCGTGTGTGTGGTGTGTGTGTGTATTGGGGGGTTTGTTTTGTGTAACGTTTGACTTACAGCTATTGCGAAACCATAGACAAATGCCAGCAAACAACTGCCAGGAGGAGGAGGAGAAGCAGCCGGCTAAAAATGTAATTTCCACATACAAACTGGCAACATTTTTTTGCTTAAAAACTATTAAACTTGTTGAACAATTTGCAATTACCGCTATTATATGCTACACATCAGCAGAAAGTGTATCAAATCTGAACATATAGCCCCTAGAAAGTTATGTAACTAAATTGCAGCATACTTTTGGGCAGTTTTAAAAAGAATTTGCAATAACAGGAGGGACTTGGATATGTTAGTAGGTAGAAGGAAGGATCTAAGGGGCAGAGACGTGTGTGTATTCAAGGGTCTAGGGCCAAAAGCCGTGTGAGTATTCAATTTTCTCATACTGTAACATGTTTGCTGCATACTTATGGGCGTCTAAATAAATTTGAAAAATTAACAAATTGTAAAGTTCGTAATTGAAAAGGACTATCAGATTTTAGTAGCATTTTGCAGCTGTTAGACTGCTTTAAGTTCCCATAATTCCCATAAAAGGCGAAGTTACTCATACCCTTGGGAACACAATTGTCATAATACCCAACCATATCAAGATTCCCAAGACTTTCCCACCAGTTTAACTATTAAAGCTGACAATCTCTAAACAAATCAGATTGCCCTTAATATAAAGCGATCTGGTTTGCTTAACAACAAATCGGATTCAATTGGAAACACGGCCAGCTGTCACTTTATCACTTATTCCGCTTTCCCGCCGACTTTTCTTTTTTCTTCCTTCTCTCTCGCTTTTTGAAGAAAAAGAAGCGAAATCATTGAGACAAAAGTGTTTTACCAGCTGTCGACGCTCAAATGCCGTAAAAACTCGACTGCTCTGCATACTTTAAGGCGCAACTGGTGGGCGGTGAACAGCACATAGAAAGTAAGTAGAGCCTTCAATCTGTCCAACGACCCACATCACTTAATGAACACGCGCGCCCAAAAGTCCAAGGCATATTATTTACATTGTTTTCTTCGGAAGCGTCAGCTGTCCCGGCCAATCAAGTGCAATGCGAACGAACGGAAGGTGGTAATGGACACGGCTGGATTTTGCCTCTAGGATTTCGTACAAAGCTAATTGAGGCGCGTTATTTGGCTCTAAAAGTAAAGCAAAAACAATTAATTTTTTGTTTGTTGCTTTCTTTTTTCTTATCAAATTTGCATTTGATTTAATTATGTAAAATGTGATGAGAAAGTAGCTCCAGTCAAGTTGCTGACTAGACAGAGGAGAGAGAGAGCACCCTAAAGGGAGGCACCGAGAGCGAGAGCAAGGAATGTGACGCGTATGCTTGGTGTGGGGGGTGGCAGGAATGTGAAAAGGAATCTACAGAATCTGGGAACAGCAGCGACTTAAATAGCAAGAAAGGAAAACAAACATTTTGGAACTAAAATTCATACTAAAAATACCAACAAATATCCAAAAAATTAAGAAAAAATCTAGAAATCAAGAAAAAACACTAAAAGACTTCTGAAAATACCTGTAAAAACGACTAAGAAAGTCTGTCAAGCCCAACTAGAACGTACTGTGTAGCTGTCAATGCACATAAACTGTTCAGTTGTGTAACATGCTGACCATAAATGTGTTTTAAACTGTTCAGTTGTGTAAAGTGCTGCCCATAAATGTGTGTTTTACCTTAAAGGTGCATAAAGTACTGCCCATAAATGTTTGTTTAGCCTGCAAATACTTGTAAAATCAACTAAGAAAGCCTGTCAAGCCCGACTAGAACATACTCTGTAGCTGCCAATGCACATAAACTGTTCATTTGTGTAAAGTGCTGCCCATAAATGGGAGTTTTCCCTTCAAGATGCGTAAATTGCTGCCCATAAACGTTTGTTTAACCTGCAAATACTTGTAAATACAACTAAGAAAGTCTGTCAAGCCCGACTAGAACTTACTCTGTAGCTGCCAATGCACATAAACTGTTCATTTGTGTAAAGTGCTGCCCATAAATGTGTGTTTTACCTTTAAGGTGCATAAAGTACTGCCCATAAATGTTTGTTTAGCCTGCAAATACTTGTAAAATCAACTAAGAAAGCCTGTCAAGCCCGACTAGAACATACTCTGTAGCTGCCAATGCACATAAACTGTTCATTTGTGTAAAGTGCTGCCCATAAATGTGTGTTTTCTCTTTAAGGTGCGTAAAGTGCTGCCCATAAATGTTTGCCTAACCCTATAACTCGACTACCGTTCATCCAATCTTCAGCATTCCTTCTTCGAATCCATAAATTCTACCTTCTACCTATAAAATTGTGGCAGATATGGCATTTTTTGCCAAACAACGCTGAAGGTGGCGCTGTTCTATGCTTAAAAAACATCGAAACAACCTTAATATAGCCTCTGCCAGGAGGAACCAGAACAACTTTCTAGGAAAAAACCCAGCAATTTCTAGAATAAAGGCCAAAAATCAATTGACTATGAACCTCTCAAGCACATTGGAGCCCAAACAGACAAGCAAGGTAAAGAATACTCAAGAATAGTTAAAGGAAAGGCAATAAATTGGAATAGAGACTACCAAGCCCCATTAATGGAAAGGCCCAGGTGGCAGCCTTAGCAGTAAGAGGTACGGAAACCTAAATCAATATGTACCTACGCACTTTCAGGGAGGTTCTTAGAAACAAGAAGTGTTGAAGCAAACGGACCACTGGAAATATCAAACAGCCAAATATGAAAACTAAGAAGAGTACTTTGAGCCTAGAATGGCTGTGACTTTAGCTTAAATTTTCCAACTCCAGCTTAACCCTATGGCTCACCCGCATAGATGGCCTCAATAATGATATCCTCCAGATGGCGCACATTATCAATTTCCAGCTCATTCAATAGAATGGCATAGGGAATGCTTTTGGTTTTAATCGCCAGCGAGACAATGGTCAAGTGTTGCAGCTTCTTTTGCATGGCCGGTGTGAGTTCTATATAATCAGCGGCCTTGGCACGATACTCCTTGTAGGTGCCATAGGCAAACAAGTTGAGCGTATTGTAATATTTGGCCTCTGGGCCATCCTTGAGCTGCAAAAGAAATGTGTTAAAAAAGGGGCTGACTCTCTTTATATTTGCTTCGCCACCAACCTCCATAACATTTGGCTCCACCAGCAGTTCCCCAAAAACAAAAACATTGGGCGCCTCCAGCACCTGGCGTATCACATCCAACAGAGCGGCAACGCCACTGGCATTTTTGGCCAGCAGGCAGAATTGTTGGAGAAACGTCTCTTTGTTGCTGCTGGGCTCGTCGTTGCCGAGTAGCATGTCCTGGGCCATCTTTGGGTGTGGTTTTTTTGTTGCAAACGGTTTAAGTTAATTTATTTCGCTGGTTATTGCTGTTTCTTGCGTTCTTTATGAGTTTTGTTTTTTTTTTAGTGCGGCTCGTCAAGGCTTATCGATAGACTTATCGATTCATTGCATGGGGAACAGCTGTGTCGTGAGGGATGTTCACATGCGCCAGCAGTGGCAGTAACAGTTTGCAATTATAAAGTACAGTGAACTATGCAGATATGAGACTCCTTCCATATTTATGCAGTCAGATCAAGCTTTTTTGACACTAAAAGAAGAAAGATAATAAAGAGCATTATTAAATGAAAATAAATTGGCTTTTGCAAAAAAAACTTCTACATAACGGACTTAAAAGAAAATTCCTTCCGAATAAAACTAGCAGCTTATTAGAGATACTTCAAGTTAATCGTTAAAATACACACAATTTCGTGATTCTGCTTAATATTTAGCATTGGATTTTAATTATATAACATTAAACAATTCCGGCTTAACTAGAAATAGATCTAACATGAATAAAACAACAGGCAGGTCTCAAAATCAAGAGTTCACTACGAACTGTACAGAATTTATAAGCCAAATTGGTGGTTTAAAGCCTCTTTTAATCGATCCATGTATTGTTTTGCAAGCAGTTAGTAAACCTGGTAAATATAAGGACGGAGCGAAAGGCCTGATCAGAGAATATAATCAACAAATAGTCAATATTTCAACTAAAGCAAGAAAAAAGCATTACCTGGTCAAAATAAGGAGTGAGCGAAAGGCCTGATCAGAGAATATAATCAATCTATAATCAGTATTTCAACTAAAGCAAGAAAAAAGCCTTTGCAAGCGACTGTGAGCTGATTTCTTTACTGATTGAACGTGAATAGTAGAATTGGAATAAATCTGCTGCCAAATTAGTGTGATTCTACCATTTGGCTGCAAATTTGGTTACATATTACAGGGGTTTTCGGTACTTTAGTGGGTCCACTGGAGCTTCCAGTGCGCATTACAAACAATTATTAATTTTATGACATCAATTCTTATTTTGTCAGTCTTAGTAAATATTTACTGCTGTTGCCATGCTTGTAACTGCTGCAGTCACGGTCCCATCCCTAACTACAGCACAAAAAGCAGTTGCCTGAAATAAGCTGCCTGCTATGAAACAAGCGGGTAAAGTAAGGCGCGTTATTTGAATTTAAAACGAAAGCAATTTCTGTAGAAATCGTAAAGAAAACTTAAGAAAAATCATAAAATACTGTTTTGTATGCAAACATGTGGATAATGATCGCCTTTATATGCACAGCCTAAAGATTAAATATGGTGTCAATATCAAACAGTGTCCCCATCCACTACAAAGCCTTCTCAACTCAATTGTGCTTTAAGTTAAGCATCTTCGCATTTTAAAACACTTTGGCCCATTTACACCACATTTTGCTTATCCCTTGCCTCAAGTCCCAGATCTTAACCCTTTGGGGGGAGGCGCAGCTATCATAAAACTGCCGATAGCCATATAAAAGACAATGTGTTTGAGCGAGTATGTGGGCAGTTCCTTCTTTAGCCGCACTTATTATTACTATCCTGGGTGGGGGGCCGGGGGCAGAACGAAAAAGGTGCTGGGGTCAAAGTTGAAATCCCTTTATTATGCGTGGCTGTCTGCCTTTTTTGTATACTTTTTTGTATTCTTTTTTTTTTGTATTTTTTGAGGGTGTCGGGTGTGCTCATCGATTATGAAAAGTTAACCAAGGGCCAAAGGACCCGAGGGGGTTGACAAAAAGGCAATTTTGAAAAAACTTTAAAGGCGAAAACGCCAAACTCAGCATTAAATTGTTGAAAGCCAAGTTGGAATCATTTGCAATTTGCACCCAGTTGATGGTCACAACACTTGACCAGTGGTTTCATCATCAACACCAGCAGCAGCGGCAGCAGGCCCAATGTTCATTGTTCCAATTCGATTGGCACGCCCACTAACGCCCACTTTGGCAGCATCATCAACTAGACGCATTTTTATTGGATTTTGCGTGTGCATTTCGAAAATTGTTTCTTTGCACGCCATTTTTCTCGGCCAGTTTTCCCATTTTGTGTGTGCGTTTTTTTGTTGTCGGTTTATAAGTTTAGGCCAGGCCACAATGCATCCGTGATTAGTTTTGCCCCGATTGCTCTTGTGTGTGTCTGTGTGTGTGTGGGCGAACGAAAAACAAATACAACACCTAAACGCTTTTCATTTGGACCAAAAGCGTTTGTCATTTTGTACCAAGTTTTGTCTTTGTCATTAATTTGACGCACAATGATTTGACATTTAGGATTCTCGGTTTTTATATCTCTATATAGATTACACAAGGATTACTTGGTTGTCGGTTTGATTGGCGGAGAAGCGAGGTGTGGGAAAGATGGAAGTAAACTTTTTAAAGCACAATTTAAACCATCAAAATGTGGGCGTTTCGAGGAGCTATGGGTTTATAACACCTCTGCCAATTTACTTAATGCCTTTTAAGTACTAAAGTAGTAGATTTCGAATTATTTTAGGAGGCTGCATGTAAAGCAAGAGGTATGTTTGTTTTGGGTAAAGGCTTTATTTTTGATCTAAATCAGGTGCCCACAGCCAGCTTACGGCTTTCAAGACTCACTTCCCTTGTTATATCCGTTACTCGTAGAGTATAAAGGGTAGATGGAAGCAGCTCTGTGTACCCTTGCAGCACGTTTTTCTAACTACAACTACTTTTCGGACCTAACTTTTCTATGGGAGCTATCCTATAAAGATGTCCGATTTCAATCAGACTTGGTAGAATCATGTAAAAAACTACCAAACGAACATGTAAAAGATTTGGCGTCGATTTCATTTAAAACAAAAAAGTTTTTCTCATTAGAACTTCATTTTCGACCGATCATTCGTACTGCAGCTATATGCTATAGTCATCCGATTTGGACAAAACTTTGGAGAATTGTGTAAAAGCATTTTAAATTAATAAATGAAAGTTTTCAGGACATTTCCCTTGAAGACAAAAAAGTTTTTCTCACTAAGACTACTTTTCAGACTCCACTTTTGTATGACAGCTATACTATATAGATGTCCAATTTCGACCAAACTTAGTAAAATTATAAAAAAGCTTAGCAAACTAAGAAATACAAAGTTTAAAAAAGTTCTTCTCAACAAGATGACTTTTTCGACTCCACTTTTGTATGACAGCTATACTATATACATGTCCGATTTCGACCAAACTTAATGGAATCATGGCAAAGCATAGCAAACTAATAAATATAAAGTTTAGAGGCGTTTCCATGGAAAACAAAAAAGCTTTTCTCACTAAGACTACTTTTCAGACTCTAATTTTGTATGACAGCTATACTAAATAGATGTCCGATTTCGACCAAGTTAAGTATAATCAAGGGAAAGCATAGCAAATTAGGAAATACAAAGTTTGGAGGCGTTTCCATTGAAAAAAAATGTTTCTCAATAAAACTAGTCTTTCGACAGATCGTCCGATCCGGCCGGTTCCGGAAACCATCAAGGAGAAAGTTAAGCAGTTGTTTTTAAAACCAGCAGCAGTAAGTCATCTTGCGAGTAAGACATCTGTGGGTACCTAGTCTGTTAAGGCCAATAAACGGGCAAAACCAATTCCTCACTATAAATCCACTGGAGTGATCCACAACTGCCCTGTTCTCTCCTCGAGAGCCATGGAAAGCTAAAAACAAGTGTTCTGTTCAGAGCGTAGTCGATTCTGTACAATTTATACCTGTCATTTTTTTGAGCAGACATCAAAGAAAATATTTGTTTGATCATATTTTCAAAGCTCTGGTAGTTTTTAATGAACCGGACTGAAATTCCATGGTTTATTAGGTTTTTACACACTTGGTTCGGTGTTTCGGATTTAAACCCTGATATAAAGTAATGCCCATTGATGTTAAGGCCTTTGCTGCCCAGCATGAATGTGTGTTTTCCTTATAGTTGAACCTTTTTCCGTGAGTTTTCAATTGATACTTAACCCAAGTTATAAATGCAATCCCTTAATAGGTGGTTCCTTTGCGGCTTTCCCTATTTGAAATGCCAACTGTTATATATGGGCAGGCTTCCTCGTTTCCCCTTCTACGTGTTGTGAGTATAACAGTGTACTAAAAATACAGTTCATCCCCTTGCACAAAGCAGCTGCTGTTCGGACTTTCTGTGCTCTTATCAGTCTTATCAAATCCTGCAGTGGGTAAGGCAGAAAATGGCGGGCGGGAATTGACCTTGTTTTTTTTTATGGGGCTGGCCCTTCTGCTCATTAGGACTACAATTGCTTTGTGAATGGTGTTTTTTTTTGTTTCTCTGTTATTTGTTGTAGCTTGGAGTACATACCTAGTTATTGGTGCCATTTCTGAATCAGGACTGAAACTAATAAAAGAAAAAAAATAATGAAATATGCTACAAAAAAGGTAGCAAAAAAAACTGTTTACTTCTGCCGTTTCTCGGGGCCAATTTATTAGCACAATTTATGAACTTTTCTAAATGATAGCAAAGTGAAATGAAAAGTTTTATTGCAGTTTGATTGGAGGAAATTTATTTCCAAGTGCAAGGTAAAAGAAAGCATCTCTTGCAAGCTTGCATATTTATGTCAATATTATTTTGCTATCAAATAACAAGCTCTCTATCAATATCACAACAGCAACACGTTAAGACTTCTCTGACAAATCAAATTTGCTATGCGATATGTAAAACTGTTGTGCCCTTGACTCACCCACACAACCACCCACACAACCACCCACCCACTCGTGTTGTTCTCGATGCCCAAAAGTTTAGTCAAGCGTTGTGCATATTATTTGAATTTTGGTTTATTTTCCTGTCGCTGGGGAAAATCAACGCAAAACTACTTCCACATTGAGACAAACCAATGTTGGCATGTGTCGGGGCGGGAATCAGGGCAAACATATTGGCTGGGACAGAGTACCAGCAATCCCACTGGTCAATATTAAGTGTCCGCAATTGAAATTGGAATTTATTGTAGTTTCCGTTTTGACACGCCAAATGAGTCAAGTGAAATATGGCCAAATTTTGATATTAAATCAGGGACAGGAATTTCCAACAAAAAAAACAAAATGTTTAAAATTTATAAAAGCTTTGCAAGTTGTGTTGTGGTATGTTTTAAAACGAGAGGCGGTTGATGAGTTCAATATTAACAATCAACTACTTAAATGTCCATAAATATGTTAATTTAAGTCCGGATTTGTGGGCTTTTTATTTACCATTTCCCGCTTTTTGTTCATTTCTTTTTGTAGCCCCAATTAAACGTGATTTAATTTCATTTTTATACACACACACGCACACTCGCACAGGATCAATTTTTCGCTTGATTTTATTGTTTGCTGACCAATTGACTTGGGGCAATCAACACATCATCGCCAGCTAAAACCCCTCGCGTATCATTAAATGGCATCGTGTGCACATTCCAATCCATACTTATTACCCAGTCAGCCGGCGGCATCATCAGCCAGAGGAGCCGCATTATCGTTTGTTTTGATAGGTTTCGGGACCCTCCCGTCCCGTCCCCCACAACCAGCAGCAGGGGATAAGTCTCCACACATGTCAGCTTTTGGTCTAGGCTCTTTTTTTTTTTTTGGTTTGTGTGTGTTTTTCTTGTAAACTTTTTCCTAATCTGAAGAAAAACATTCATCAATTTTGTTAGCCATGACTACTACGACTCACACACACACATATATGGTGATCCCAAACATTTACAGGTGCTTACATGAGCCTAAAAATAGGCAATGCAGATTGAAATTGATAGCCTGAATGGTTGGGCTCTTTGTGGATGGATAGCGGGAAGTGGGGGACCAGCTTGGATTTGGTAAAATGTTTAAGTTTTCGATTACAAAACAAAGCCGCTTTTGGCATTTAAACGAAAACTGCACAGCTTACATGGAAATGAAATTAGGGATTGCACTTGAATCACTGGCAAGGGATTTGGTATTATCCAAGGGGGTTTTTTTTTTTTAAAACAAATTTGAACCAAATAGAAGGTAAGGAAGCTGGCGAAGAGATATAGTCAGGGTATAAAAAGAAAGCTACTTAGGTTAAAAAATATAGAAAATAGAAGTTTGTATACGCTTGCAGCACGTTTTTCTAACTACAACTACTTTTCGGACCTAACATTTCAATGGGAGCTATCCTATAAAGATGTCCGATTTCATCCAAACTTGGTAGAAACATCTAAGACCCTAACAAACGAACATGTAAAAGATTTGGAGTCGATGCCATTTAAAACAAAAAAGTTTTTCTCAATAGAACTTAATTTTCGACCGATCATTCGTACTGCAGCTATATGCTATAGTCATCCGATATTGACATAACTTTGTAGAATTGTGTAAAAGCATTTCAAATTAATAAATGAAAGTTTTTAGGACATTTCCCTGGAAGACAAAGAAGTTTTTCTCACTAAGACTACTTTTCCGACTCTACTTTTGTATGACAGCTATACGATATAGATGTCCGATTTCTACCAAACTTGGTAAAATCATTAGAAAGCATAGCAAACTAAGAACTACAAAGTTGGGTGACGTTTTCTTTGAAAACAAAAAAGTTTTTCTTACAAAAACTAGTTTCTCAACCGATCATTCCTATGACAGCTATAACCTATAGTCATCCGATTTTGACAAAACTTTGAAGAATTGTGTGAAAGCTTATAAAATAAATATATGCCAATTTTTAAGAGGTTTACAATTATTTTCAATATTTTGCCAAAATGAGCACAAAGTTGTCTTAAAACGTTACCAAAATGTTTCTGATAGCAGTCCGAAAGTTTGTAAAATGCCACCAAACTGTTACAGCTCCCGAAACGTTCATGATGATCGAACAAGGTGGCTTCAAATTGCTTTCCGCTGTTAACACTTCAAGAAAAGGCGTTAATTCTCTACATTTGTTTCTGTTTTTCCTGCGGTGTATAGATTTTTGGGTTGCCTACAGTTTCAACTTTAAATAACATATTTATTACTAAGACAATAGCTAAGCCCATTCATCTTCTTCCTCCCCAAACGGCTTTAATGCCTCAATTATCTTAACTTAAGTCAGTCTTTCACTTCTCAGCTTTCGGGCATTGAAAATGTAATTAAGTATTCAAAATACGAGACAAAATTTTCTATCCGCTTTAATGTCGCTCCTACCAAGGCTCATTAGGCCGGGCCAATATGTTGGCCAAGTTAAATTAAAATGACCAAACAAAAGAGTGCGTCAATTCATCTTCGTTTCATTGTGTTGGCGCTAATCGCAGATAACCTCCCTGGTCCTTGGCCAGAAGCTGTTTTGTGTTGTTCTTGCCACATTCATTGACAAATTTATTTATTAACATTCGAGTTCATTAAAGCAACAATAAAGTTTGGTCTCTCTCTCTCTCTCTCTCTCTCTGGCTCATGGGACTTTCAAACGCTTATTGAGTGAGGCATAAATCACGGGACTTGTCGATGCTGTCCGACGCCATTTTGTTTTCCTTCGGTTTGTGGTGACATCTTGTAGGCCCATTGAGTGTACACTCTAAGAAATATAAGGACTTAGTGAGGGTCCTATGTGTCTGTACGTGTTTACACGGTGAAGTTTCTAAAAAAAAAGTTTCTGTAAAAGCATGAGCTTTAACAAAAGCTTTATGAAGTTTGCTTCACCGTGTAAAACCTGTCTACATTTGGGTATTCTCAATATCTAACACGGGTTTTACACGGTGAAGCAAACTTTATGAAGTTCTTGAAACTGCTTTCGTTTGTGGGAGAGAGCTTTAGTGCTGTCGCTTTTCCTTCCACACCTCTTTTCTACAAGCAGAAGCTTTTGGAAAAAGCTCAAGTAGTTTGCTTCACCGTGTAAAGCCAGTTTAAGTCAAAAAAATCGTAAAATTGCAGAAAACAGAAAGGCAATCCGAGTCAAAGTATTTTCTTACCTTTTCTAACACTTTTCATACTTGATACACTTATTTTCCAAGTGTAGTCTAGATCTTAAAGCCTTAAACAAATTCATTGTAGGCAGGCGATTTCCTAAGAGTTTCATAAGGACTTTATTTGTTTTTTTTATTTTTGTGGCAAAAGTTTTTTAATTAAGTTTAAAATGGCCTCCAAAAGCTGTGTAAGAGTTTAAGAAAAACTTCAACATTTTGCGCGAGGTGCAACATTTTTCCGTCAATTCTATTAAAGCCCACAAAAACCTAAATCCCCACTCAAAATACTGTTCAATTAACAGTCTTGCATTGCAAATAAATTTGTCGGACTAAAAGCAAAATCAAATTAAATTGCATTTCCAATCAATGAAACAGCAAAAGCGGGACTAAGCCACACCGGATCATTTGGTGAGAGCCAACTGACATTTCGAGTGGCCTACTTATGGGCACTTGTCGATGCATTTGGCCAAATTCGATTTGAATTTGGAGCAAGCAATTAATTAACTGTAGCCCAGAATTGAACACCTGGCTCTCCTATTCAATTACAGTCCATACATAATGTAGTGCACAATTATGCACCGATTTCAGTATGGTTATCATTGGGTCTTCTCCACGCCCATTTGAATTATGTTTAAGTGTTCCGGGGGGTATTTGTTTGCTGTTGCGTGGAGGAAACACATGTGGAGCACTTGTGCAGCCGGGCAACAAACAGTGAAAGGTGTGGACAATAAACAGATGTCGTCCGGGCGTAAATGTAAGAGTCGCCTAATAGACAGCCCAATTAGTGTACATGACTGAAGCTTCAAAATTGTTGGCACCGTAAACGTTCTGTCTAATTTTGTCTTGGTATTCGGTTTGCATCTGGTCTGAAATTGGTTGGGGGGGGTGGGGTTATTTGGAGCCGGAAATGGAAGCTGAGGCGACAACGCTTTTCAGAATATCAGAATTCATAGGTATAAGAAGCATTTGGTAATTTTGCTCGGATTCATCCTGTGCGTTGATGATTAAGGCAGCCAGCCAATCAGTCACTTGAACAAATCGACTTATAATTATTGTTATTAACTACACTTGGCCACAAGGAAAAGTATATTAAATTGTTGGTGGTGATGGAAGATAACTTTTTGAGTGCTATGCACGTATCAGTTTTCCTTTAAGTCTAGATTTTTGTTAATTTAAGCTTAAAGCTGCCTAAAAGTTTGACCTTTTTCAGGCTCGTTTTGTGGGGCTTAGTTTTCATTTTTTTAGTTCTCTTTAATATTATACTTAAGTACTAGTTCTGGGCTTTTAAAAAAACTATCCCAAATATTTGTGCGATTTTTTTAAGCAAAGATATGCCAATTTTGAATACGCTCAGACAAAAATCAAGAACTTTGTACTTGAATTAAGTACAAACGGTGTCCTTAGTACGTAAAGTGCGAAAATACTTGATTCAAGTACAGAATTCTAGCTCAGAGTAAGTTTTTTCAGTCCCAAAATACTAGATCTAAGACTGTTTCGGGATATTTCAAGCATATTTTGAACTACAGTCGAACTTATCTTATACAAACTTCTGTACAACTAAGTCTACTTTATAGCAAATTAGTTTCCAGAACACTGAAACTTCGCTCAATATTTAAGCAATTCTTTATTACGAATTTCCTATAAAAAAACAAGAAAGAAAGTCGGTCAAGCCCGACTATAACATACTCTGTACCAAGAAATTTTGTCTTTTGATCATAACTCGAAAACCGTTCATCCGATCTTCTTCATTCCTTTGGCGGATCGATAAGTTATTCTAATAACTAAATATGTCCAGAAGGAACAAGCCAAACTTCAAAACTGTGGGAGATATGACGTTTTTTCTAAATTGCGGGGGCGGGAGGGGGCGTGGCCAAAATTGAAAATAAACTTGATCTGCCTGCAGACATAAGAAGCATATGTCCCATACACGTCAAACCTCTATCTCTTACCATCTCTGAGATCTGTGCGTTCATACGGACAGACAGACGGACAGACGGACATGGCTATATCGACTCGGCTGTTGATGCTGATCAAGAATATATATACTTTATGGGGTCGGAGATGCTTCCTTCTGGATGTTACATACTTTTGCACAAACTTATAATACTCTATGTACCTTCGGTACAGAGTATGAAAATATTGTTTTTGTTTCCTGGAGATTCGCCATATAGAGGTTCGACTGGTTACTTGTATGCTGCAATGGTCTTAAACGGGCTTGTCTTAACTCTCAAAATAATTACAAAATATTCTCTTTCTGATAGTTTACTAATTGTTAATGTCCACCCAAAATCATTCTAGTACAAAATGTTCTTGCTGTGAGTCCTTCAAATTCTTAATCCATTCCCAATTTGATCTAAGACAAGGTCTCTGTATTGAAGGCTGTAAGTATCCAAGGGCCATGAATCAATCAAAGACAAAGGTAGAATTACTGTAGGAAATTTATCATCACTCCACAACAAAAGTGTTAGAGCCAGTTGGGAATTTTAAGAGAAAGCTCCCTTAAAAATGATACGCATTTAGCTCTCTTAGGAGCTAGCATTTTAGGTATAGTTTATATCTCATCTAACATTTAATGTACTTAAACTAAGAACTCACTTTTCTTAAATGTTTTATCTTACTGTAGGTTTTAGTAGTTCTTGATAAAAGAACGAGTTTTCTCATTTTGAATAATATTTACAGTCGTTTTTCGGTTTAAAAATGTTTCAAGATTGAATTATATCTGAAATTTTAAGTACAAAACGGTATAGGTGCTATTTCTGCAGCTTTTTTTCATAGCATACTTTTGGGCAGTAGATAAGTTTATAACCTGTATTCGAAATGACATATCTTTGCATAAAAAAATCGCAAAACTATTTCTGATAGTTTGTTTTAAAGCTTAAAACTAAGAAAGTCAAGACAAAAGTAAAGATTCCCCATAAAACTGCTTCTAAGCAAGTTAAAGCTTAAATTACCTGTGATGGAGCAAAACAAGTTCATGTTCAGCATACGAAAATCAGCCGGAATCAACGCCAACCCTTCAATATACTGATAAAAGTCTTATCTTGTTGCCTTGTGTTATTAATTGGAAGCTCTTACATCAGCTGAACAAAACTTTGAACATTTTCCCATTTAAAATAAATGACAGAATTAATAATTGAATATGAAAATTGAAATTTTCTTCCGGCTGGTTATCTGATGCCTCAACAAAAGGATTGCCATTAAACACCACCAACTTTGAGCTTTAATTCATCATCTAGTTTAAACGATTCGCATGGCCACAGTTGTTTCAATCATAAAATCTAGTTGAAAATGTGTGCAAAACCACAAACAAATTTATCTATTAAATAGATTTTAAAATCCGCATAAATTATAATGAATTGGCATTATGTTAATAGATTATGTTGGGCAAAGTTTATCGCTTCGTTAGACATCAAAATTAGTTGGTATTTAAATTTGACCAATTAGTCGAATTGTCTGAACTGTTTGTCTACAGTTTCGCTCAACAGCTATGCTCATCTAACAGACCTGTCCCAAACACTGGCTCGTGTCTCGGCTAAAAGCTTTGGTTGACTGTCAAAACTGGTTTCGCCGGCTTTCCATAATAAATGCCGCCCACTTTTTTAATTAAATTAAAATGCCATACGAAACTATTACTAAACTCACGTACCCTCCGAAAGGCTGCAATCAGCTTCATACCACATTCATTCAGTTTGTTTAATGTGGCATAAAATCAACACTCGTAAACGATTCTAATGAGCTAAGTCAACATTGAAGACCAGCTGCAATAACAGAAAATTGCAATAAAAATAATTATGCATTAATCAATTTTAAATATCTATATAAATATGAAACAATCTGCAATTAAAGAATCTTTCACTCAAGTGTCAAATACTTCACAAATTTGTCAGCTTTTCTAGCTGCAACGTGTGCCACATTTGTAAGCAGTTTGCAAAAAAAAAAATATAGAGAAAATAAACCACAGCACGACCTTCACTTAGATTTATGGCATTAAAGTCAAAACCAAATGAAAGGCATCGGAGACCAGTACTTGGACGTGTACTTCAACCGAATATCGCCACAAGGTGCCACACATGAGCTGTTTGTTTGTTTTTTATTTGATAAGCAGCTTTGGCTAAAATCAAAGCAAATCGAACATAAACAGTGACTTAAAAACCCGTTTGGGGAAGAACTGAACTGAACGGCGTTTAAGTTAATGGGGAAACACCTAGGCAAATTAGCTGCGCTTGAGCGATGCGTGCAGAGCAGGTGCGTCAGTGAGCAGTCACTGACTTGAATAAACATTCTTAAGAGTCAGTGATTGTGCGCGGGAGTGGCTGGGGGCTTTTGAGTGCGGTTTGTTCTGCCTGATTTGGTTTAATTAACATCAATTTCAGATTTAATTCTGGTTTCTGTGTGAATCACCTTTTCAAATGGAATTTTACACAAAAGGAGTTTGGCTTGCACAAAAACACAAATAATTAAAGCAGGTCTCTCTTGCAGGCTACATTTTTTTGTTTGCACCTTTCAGAAATCAGTTTGTATGCTTAAAGTTTCGGTTTTTATTCGTGGATTATTGCTGTCACAAGTTTACAAAAAATTAAAATTAAAAACTAGAATAAATATAATTATTCTCAAGTTTCAGAGAACTCTGGCTGAAAGCTTAATAATTGGAGTTGAAGTGTAAAATTGAAGAAAAAATCTCATATTTAGCAGGGATGCAAACCAATCTAATATAATTACTGGTTCGGTTCAGTGGTTCAGACAGTTTCTGAACCGCCGGTTCGGCTAATTACACGGTTTTTGGATCTGACTGAACCGCGGTTCCGGTTCGGATTAGTGGTTCACAAAGGTACATTATGATTTCTATTGTCATGTGACTTTTGAACACTTTCAAATTTAATTCCTATAAACCATTTGAATATCTTTAAAACCCTTAGAAAGATTCAAAGGATTCGTCTATAAGATCCTCGAGGAATGATCATTGAAAACAGAGAATGTCGGCCAGAAAAGATTAGAATAGAAAAGTATAAAAACTCTCCTGGTTAGCATTGAATTAAGGTGAATGTATTACAGAAAATTCCAAATATTGTCCACTAGAGGAAAAAAGAATGTACATTGATGGTACGTATATTAAGAGATCGGAGGGCAATTACAGAAGACTTGCAGAATTACTCGTTCTTAAATTTTCGTTAGGTCATCCTTAAAAGTTCCGGCATAGGTAAGAATGTAGAGGAGTCGAACGATATGTAGAAAAATTGTCTTGGGGAAACGATTCAAATTCCCAAAATATTAAGTATCAGTGGCTAGAGGAAAGCGACTCCCGTCTTAAAACTCGTCAGAGAACTGAACCGAACCGAACCGATTTTATTTGTGGTTTCGGGTTCGGTTCAGCAATTCTTAAAGGAAGCCGGTTCGGTTTGTGGTTCGGTTCACCAGCTGGAATAAGCGGTTCGGTTCGGTTCAAAACCGGTTCGGTTCAGAACCGGTTTGCATCCCTGATATTTAGGACACAAATTCGTAATCTTAAGCTGCTTCCCATCCTAAACCGTACCTGAAATAAAGCTATCGGCAGAGAAATAGACCCTGAAAGATACCAAATATCGTTTCGGCCTTAATCTCTGCTTAAAAGGTTAAGGTTCCCAGAACATGGACCAAATCGAGGCATTAACTGCTTATGATTTTTGTTGTTTTGAGTTATAAATAATGTCAGTTTTTCTCAGCAGCTTTGAAATTATGGCTGTCTTGCTAGATTTTTTGGCATTTTTTTGCAGGTTTCCATGCTAAATTCAGTTCTTTACTATATTTCTATATTTTGTGGTATTCATTTGTTTGTTTCCATGTTTAATTCAGTTCTTTTTATCAAATTCGTTAGATTTCGTCACTTTTGAACCGGTTGAGTGGGAGAGAACCAATCCTGAACCAGTTAAATCTCTAAACTCCCAACTTTCTCTCAAATGTAAAGTTCATAACTGAAAACAAGAAAGAAAGTCGGTCAAGCCCGACTATAACATACTCTGTACCAAGAAAATTTGTCTTTTGATCATAACTCGAAAACCGTTCATCCGATCTTCTTCATTCCTTTGGCGGATCGATAAGTTATCCTAATAACTAAATATGTCCAGAAGGAACAAGCCATCTATCTTCAAAACTGTGGGAGATATGACGTTTTTTTTAAATTGCGGGGGCGGGAGGGGGCGTGGCCAAAATTGAAAATAAACTTGATCTGCCTGCAGACATAAGAAGCATATGTCCCATACATGTCAAACCTCTATCTCTTACCATCTCTGAGATCTGTGCGTTCATACGGACATATCGACTCGGCTGTTGATGCTGATCAAGAATATATATACTTTATGGGGTCGGAGATGCTTCCTTCTGCCTGTTACATACTTTTGCACAAACTTATAATACTCTGTATACCTACGGTACAGAGTATAAAAACTTTTGGTATATGTTTTAACACATGAATACAGAAATAGAACCAAGCTAAGCCACAAATATCTGGGCAAAGACATAGAACAACAATATGTATCATATAAGTGAAGGACAAGGTAAAAATTTCCATGCTTCAAATGAGTATTTTGTCTACCATAAACAATATTTGAGCACAGACAGCTCACAAATAACAAATCCAAGGTCCATAAGTAAATTGTTTAAGTGAAATCCAAAATCATTAAAGTAAAAACGGCCAGAATATGAGCAAAGGCACTGCAAGGTAATACAGTACTGAACTTATACAGTAAAATCTCTCAACTTTAAGCTTCGAGCCCAAAGCCAAGGTTCCTTAAGTAACAAACCAATTCTAAGACTTCTCAAATGAAACTAACTCAACTCTTTGACAGTCTCTTACCGTAAAAACCAACAGTTTCGATATCTAAAATACACACACAAATGTACATAGTTAACTTCCCCGCTTGCGGTTATCAAACAACATTTCACAACATGTTCCTGTGTTATCGGAGACAAGCAGCCAAAGTGAACAACTTTTACGTTAAGTGTTGTTTATCTTTTGGTGGAAAGTTCGTTGAATTTCTTACACGTAACAAGTCGCCATTAATATTCCTCCATTTGAACACAATCTAAATCACTTGAATCGCTGCCAAGTGCGTTCAATACACTTTCCGTTGTACAAAATTTGCCCGCCCGAAGTCACAGCTGTCAATTGTGGCTAAATAATGTCATTAATAATTCGGAATAGCGTTGTGAGACACGGCCAGACCACACGTCGTATGATTAATGGCATTTGCACGAAGATGCAACACGATGGAATCAAATTTGTGTGTGCAAGTGTTTAGCCACTGCAAATTTGTGGTCAGTTCGCAGTACAGCGAATCACGAATCTTGTAAACATGGGAAACACATTGAAATTGAATATACTTGAATATACGAAATGAAAGAATCTGTAAAATGCAAATCAGTATTGAGAGATCGAACTTAAAACGGAAACCTGTTGCGACTTTGACGGGTTTGGTTTGTTGTCTTGCCGCTGGGAAGTGGTGCTGATTGAGATTTTAGTTCAGTTTTAAGTGCGCGCGTCAACGGTTGGGCTGGCATTTAAACTGTTAAACATTTACTATACTCTGGGCTGAAGTGACACACAATTTTTGTAAGCATCACCATTTAAATTTTGCATAAAACTTTGCAATTGTCATTTGGCGTGTTAATTAATTTTAAAAACCGCCATAAATAAATGTAATGTGCGAATGGAAATTGATTTAAATAGCTGCCTTTTGACTAGGCCGCTTATGGAATTTGAAATAATAGACCAGCTCGGGCCATGGGAATTCAATTTAATTATCAAAATAATTATTGATTTAATCGCTATGGCTATTTGTTCAATATAGACATTTAATGAAATGCAGATGGCTGCGCGCACCTTATCTGCAAACATTTTCCACAAATTAAATTGTAAACCAGACACGTCGGTCACCCAGCAAAAGTTTTCCCTCGCTGCAGAGTTTTATGTTAATTAAAATGCTCGCCCAGAGTGAAGAGGCGGCGTCAGAACAGCCACCTACTTGCTGGGCCAAAACTAGAGTTAACAGTTTGCTAAAGTGTCAATAAAGTGATTAAAAAAAATTGTGAAATCAAAACAAAAAGTTTTAAAGTGACTAAACCAATTTCGGCTAGCTAAACTGCCTCACAAAAATTTGTATAATTTTATGGATTTTCATTAGGAATTCAAAAATTTGCTAGTTAATGCTCAATTGAAACTGGTTTAAAATCCCATTTGAAGCTGCTGGTGAACCCTTTAAAAACCACACACCTCCACCATCCAGTTTTGAGTTCGAATTGTTAGAACTCAAGATCATAAACTTAATGTTTATTTATGTTTTAGAGGTCTGAAGACAAGAAATGTTGAGTCTTATATACTAAATATCCAAATAAGAAATAGTTCTACAGATAAAGCACTGAACCACACATCAAATTTGAAGTTGTTTGCATAAATAACTTTCTAAATTTGCCTTAGAACCGCTTTTGAACCGTTTCACAGACTTGAGACATAGCCCAGGCAGCTTCCGGTTGAGTAATTTAATTTGAATGCTTAGACAATTATCAAAATAATCCAAGAAATTATCAAGTCAAGCACTAATTCAACTTTCACAGTTGCATCTGTGAATATTTGTAAGTGTTTTTTAAGGAAATAATTCCACCTACTTAGCATTTAAACCTGAACTTAATGGCCAGACCTGATCTACTAGTAGTCGTCTTGGCATTGGTTGTCTTTGATCTATTAAAATTTAGTATAAAAGTGAGTAAGCTTTTAACTACAGCCAACCAATCTGAATGTCTAGCAATCTCCGCTTAATTTCCATACCTTGGACAATTAAAACAAGAAAGAAAGTCGGTCAAGCCCGACTATAACATACTCTGTACCAAGAAATTTTGTCTTTTGATCATAACTCGAAAACCGTTCATCCGATCTTCTTCATTCCTTTGGCGGATCGATAAGTTATTCTAATAACTAAATATGTCCAGAAGGAACAATCCATCTATCTTCAAAACTGTGGGAGATATGACGTTTTTTCTAAATTGCGGGGGCGGGAGGGGGCGTGGCCAAAATTGTGCGTTCATACGGACAGACAGACGGACAGACGGACATGGCTATATCGACTCGGCTGCTGATGCTGATCAAGAATATATATACTTTATGGGGTCGGAGATGCTTCCTTCTGGATGTTACATACTTTTGCACAAACTTATAATACTCTATGTACCTACGGTACAGAGTATAAAAAGCAATTGCTCGGTTTTAAGCGCATCCTATACATCTACTGGCACTGGTTCAAAAGGGAATCACCAAGCTACTGTGCATGTTCTCATCTCGGTTTCGTGATTGCTTTCATGTTCTACTTTTTGTTTCGTTTACCAAGCTGCACTGCATAAATAAACGTGAAAGTGAAGCTTGTCTTCTTTGTGTGTGGACCAAAACCAATTGATGCCATGCCAGTTGGAAAATAGATGTTTTAATAAGGCTTCCATGTAGTTCTAGGAAATTGATTTGTGCACTGGAATGCACTTTTATAGAATGTAAATTGATTGGTTATATTCTCAGCCCACCTATATGTTGCATTTTGGTTTATTGTACAAGAAAAATTAAGTAATATTCATTTCAAACCGAAAAGTAGAAAGAGTGTTGATCAAGCCCGATTGTTTTATACTCTGTACCAACGAAAGTGTATGCACAGTAAACATTTTTTGCTGAAGAGCACATTCTTTTGCTTATAACTCGACTACCGCTCATCCGCTCTTTTCAATTTCTTTGGATAATTTTCACATATGGAACATCTCTTCTAAGGTGTGTTTCCTATTCCTAGTTGGAATCGCTGTCTTATCTCTCAGACGAAACCTTTTCTTCTATTTCCTGTCCTAGAAGTAACGATTTCTTGTTGCCTAGAAGTTTCTCAGAGAGGCACAACTTCTCTCCGTAGGAGGCAGAGTATGCTATTTCCTTGCAGGAAAGCGATAACTACTAAGTTAATAACATTTCTTACTTCGTTAATAAGTAAGCAAGTGAATGAAAACCCTGGCAATCTCAAGTTTACAGAGTTTTTGGTAGGCAAGGCACTCAACAGCAGCGTTTTTACTTAACACAGAGGAAAATACATAATCATACAACTAAAAACAAGACCAAGATGCTTTAAGGGCCGTTTTTTTATCTCCTTTACAGAGCTATCTGTCATAAAAACCTATATATAAGAAAAATCTAAGTGTATCTAACACATAGTATCTATTTAGATGATGAGAAATCTGCCCTTAATGTTCTTAAAATGAGCACAATTCAACTCGACTCAGTTACTGCACAATAAAGTCTTAGCAGCCATAAGGAAGTGCATCTACGAATAAGTGCAATGGCTTAGTGAGCTAACACGTCGTCGTTGTTGAGCGTAAAAGCTCTGGGGATTGACTCTGGACAAGACCGACAAACATGTTTCTTAAAACTAAAGTTGTAGTTGAGCTCCCAATTCCCATATTTCTTAGAGTCTGAATAAGGGAGGCCGAAGTGCATCTCAAATGTCTGAATATGAGATCCATTTATAACCTAAAACCAAACTCAATAAATTGGTTAACCAATTGAGTCTTAAATGTTCTCAAAAACGCAACATTTCAACTTAAATTAACCAAGCTGTTTTTGGTAACCATAATGCTCAATGTTCTAGGACTTTTCCCTCTGTGTACTTTCTAGAAACAGTAGTTGCCTTAGCTCTCAAGCACCTTGACCACAATGGATGTCTTACTCCCCCTCTCTCTATTCTTTGAATCTGTTTGTCTGTCAAAACCGTTCCATTCCCCAACATATTCCAATTATAAGTATACACGATTCTGGTCAAAATAAAGTCACCTTTAATAACAGCAGAAATTTAATTTCAAATAGAAACAAATTTTAAGCTTAATGCGAATGATAATCTCTGGGCTTAGCCACCGCAAGCGCTTTATATGTACGTGCTGCTGGCTCCCCTTCCTATCTTCTGCCCTTAAAGTATACGGCAAACTCATGCATTTGACCGTTGTTGGCTTACAGATGATGCTTACCAGTTTTGTGGTTGATGGGAGTAGATAGGGTCTTCCCTCTGCGTACTCCTTTCTGGTACTTTGTGCTTTTGTTTGGCCTCCATCTCTCACACACTGGTACACACACACACAGACACACGCGCGCAAAACTCATTAAAATGCGCAATGAAAACGCGAATTGTCAGCCAAACGAGCCAAACACGCACAAGTAAGCTGAGGTGGGGATGAGGTGAGGGCGCTCCGTGGAGCGCAGCCTTCATTACACGCACACTGCAGTTTCATTGTGGTTAGAGGTGTGGAGTGCGAGTGTCTGTGGGGCCGACAAAGGTTGCGCATGAGATTTTAGCGTGCAGCATGTGACACAATTTTTATGTACTTTATATTAAATAACTTATGACTGAAGAGGGAGGGAATTAGAGGGAGGGGGACACACAGAGGTGCGTCTGTGGGGCATTTCGAGGGGTCAAAAGTGTAAAAAAGTTATGAAAAGCAATTAAAGATATGGTTGGAGAAGTTCTGTAAATGTATATTCTAGTATTCCAAGTAGTTTCAACTAACGAGCGGAAGTAGGTTAGCTAAGTGGTTACATTTGGAGAAAATTTAAGGAGAGAGGAGAAAATGGTACTAAAAATTGTCAGATGAAGTGTCGGTTTGGCAGTTCCTAAGCAATTTAATGATCTGACTTTTAAAATATCCAATTTTTGGCTTATTATTTATCATAACTTTAACAAGACACTCACCATATTCCTATGGATACCTCTTGCCTGCTTAAGAATATTTGACAAGGTACATTTTAACACTTAAACCACTCGCCTACCAGGAAAATCTCTTCCTTAAAGCAATCCGAAACAGCCAAACAGCCTGCTGAGTCGTCAGCTTTTCACCTAGTCAGCTGATTAGTGTAATTTTTGATCTTTATGCTCATATTTTAAATATGTTCATTTCTAAAGAAGCCTCTACTAGGTGGTTTAAAGTATTCGGGGTTCGATAAATTGGGAGAATTCTTAATTTCTGACTCAGTACTCAGGCCAAATAGCAAAAACCTAAGAGCTGAGGTCAGTTCACTCAGAAAAAACGAGCCTTTTACTTGAATTAAGCTCGAACGGTGTAAATAGTTAGGTTAGTACTAAAATTCTTGAATCAAACACAAAATTCTTATATCAAGTACGATTTGTTGAGTACCAAAAACATTGACGGAAGACTGTTTGGGTATACACTTGGCCATTTTATCAGGCTTTTAGCTTTTAGATTCGATATAAGACTGTTTCCTTACTATTTTGAGTACTTTCAACAATCAAACTTACTAAAACTTAGGTTAGTACGAAAATTCTTGAATCAAACACAAAATTCTTATATCAAGTATGATTTATTTAATACCAAAAACCTTGATTGAAGACTGTTTGGGTATATACTTGGCCATTTTATCATGCTTTTAGCTTTAATGTTCGATATCAGAATGTTTCCTTTCAACTTTAAGCACTTTCTACAACAAAACGTACTTAAAATTTTCATAAATTGTATGCAGATCAAGCGCAAACTCTGCCAGACGTTATTTTCTAAGTGCAGCAAGTACAAGTAGTGCAATCCATTCTCCTCCTACTCCGCCCATTAAACCCACAACTTTTAACTTGCTGTGTGCAAGTCATTTCGGTACTTAAGAACATTAAGAACATGCCTTAAAGTGACTTCAAGCTGACTCCCCTAAAATTCGACTTCTTCTACGCCCCTGTATTCACTCCTCGTCTGCTTTCCATTTGGCTTAAATTACATTTTGCAAAATGTGACTTAGACACCATTTTTTCTACTTACTACCGTTTCTTAACCATTTACTTGATGTGAGTTGATGAGAGGCAGTTTACTAAATTTTAGAGTAAATTGCATCAGCCTCGGGGGATTGACTCTCCAGTTGGTTTAATCTAACAATTGCTAAAAATGTAAAACAAAATTCTCACAGCTTCACACGACCCTCCTCGCTTTTGCGACCAATGCATTTAACCGGTTGCCTACCCTTGACTGTGGTGATGGGTGGCGGGACACGGGCGAGTGCCATTTGCATGCACGTTGCCCGTTCTATATTGTTGTTTAATGAAGCAAAACTGGCCACTGGCATTCGACAGCTGTTGGCAAAGAGCGCACAAAATAAAGCGAACAAACAAAGTTTATTAATTGACCTAGGAAACTTTTTTTCTGTTCAAAAATGGGCGCAAATCGATTTGCTTTGAGTTGGAAGAGTGGAGTTTATAGTTTGGAAAATACCAAGACAAATGGGGAAAAACTGGGTCAAAGGTATGCAGAGCTTATGAGTGGCATATATATCAAAAGTTGGGCCTAAATGTTTGGTCAGATGATTGAAATAGTGCAGAAGGAGGGGTTTTTGAATGGGTATGGAGATTGGCTGACCCATAGCCTCTGATATTTATGACCATTTCACTGGCCAGTTTATTGTGTGCCATCCTGATTGGATGAAGCGGATTGTATTAATAACTTGCAAGTTTTAAAGACGCCAAAATACTGAACATAACATTGCTTTTCTCACTATAAATAGATTTTTGGCCAATCTTTAATATGGCAACTATATGCTATGATCAGCCGATTTTGACAAAACTTTGTAATATTGTGTGCAAGCTTTTATTTTGCATTGGGGCCAAAATTTATGGTGTTTCCAGTGAAAACCAAAAAGTTTACCATACTAAACCTACCTCTCAGACCTATCTTTTCTATGGCAGCTATACTATATAGTAGTCCGATCTAGACCAAACTAAATGGAATCATAGAAAATCATATTAAACTAATAAATGAGGAGTTTGGAGACGTTTCTATTAGAAACAAAAAAGTTTTTCTCACAAGAACTAGTTTTTCGACCGATTGTTCCTATGGCAGCTATATGCTATAGCTATCCGAATTTGACCACACCTTGTAGAATTATGTAAGAGTATAAAAAATTAATATATGCCAAATATAAGGTTGATTTCATAAAAAACAAAAAGTTTTTCTTACCAAGACTTCATATCAGACCGAACTTTTCTATGGCAGCTATACTATATAGTTGTCCGATTTCCACCAAACTTGGTACAAACATACAAAATCATATTAAACTGCCAAATACGAAGTTTGGTGAGGTTTCTTTTAAAAACAAAAAAGTTTTTCTCACAAAAACAAGTTTTTCGACCGATCCTTTCTATGACAGCTATACGCTATGATTGCCCAATTTTGACAAATCTTTGCAGAATTGTGTGAAAGTACATCAAATAATTAGATACAAAAATAGAAGGCGCTACCATTAAAAGCAAAACAGTTTTCCATACCAAGACTTGAAATCAGACCTAACTTTTCTATGGCAGCTATACTAAATAGCTGTTCAATTTCTACCAAACTTGGTAACAACATAATAAAGCATTTTAAACTGCAATGGGTAGGCGACTGATCCTTCGGTAATTGGCGCAGACTTCCAAATCTCTCAGCCTCTCTCCTTGAGCAAAACTTTCTCTATGCAGCCTAAAACGGTCTACTGTCTTATCAAAAAAATTGAGCATACACTTTCGTTGCTACAGAGTACATTACAGTCGGGTTTGAACAACATTTACTCTTGTTTTTTTTGTAACCATTTAACTTAAAACTCATGATAATCCATTAATTTAACACATACCCTAACCACACCTCTGCCCATGTACTTATTTTACAGTGATACATTCGTTGAGCACATCTGTTTAATGTTTATGTTCACACAAAACACCAACAAATATAAATAAAGCGACAAGTACACAAGTAAAATGCAGTCAGCAGTAAAAGGAAATTCGACTCCCTTACCCTCAAACGATTCGTGTTCCACTTAAGTCAGTCAGCAGAAAATAAGCAGCATAAAGAGCATCCAAGACGAGAGTCCTGAGCAAATAAAGGAAAGAAAAATACAAAAAAAAAACAACAACAACAAACAACCTCAAGCGGGAGTTGTCCAAAGGCAAGAAACATACACACACACACACACCACACACACATGTCGCTTCAAGTGCTGATTGAGTGTTAACTGCAGTTTGGGCACAGCTAAAAAGTATGCTAAGTTTTTTGTGTCTTAGATATGCAATTGCCTGCTTGCTGGTTGCACTTTACACTTTTTGGCCTTACCAATTTCAATTCGTTTGCATTTGCATTTTCATTACAGCTTCGCATTTTGCTTATATGTGTGTGTGTGTGTGTGTGTTTGTGGTTTTGTTCTTGTTTTTTCACTTACAATGTTGCCGGCGGTAAAACGTGCAAATTAGTTGAAGGGGTTTCTGCGAGAAGTTTGTTCATGTGCATAAATGTGGCTACTTTGTAGCAGCTGCTGTCGAATGCCTTGCGAAGGTGCGTTTAATGCTTACCCACATGTATGCCAGTGTCGGACACAACCTCAGTAATTCTGAAGTGATTTTGTAATGGATTTTTGGTCTTGACTTAATGAAAATATGAACGGAAGAAGAAAAATTTATATTTATCCAAATATCGTTAAGTGTTTTGATAAGCGAAAGCCTCAGGTCTAGAGAAATTGTCTCGGTAATGATCTGAAACCTTTGTTGCTTTCCTATTCAACAAATTGCTTCAAAAAATATTGTCCCAATTTCCATATCAATGACTTCCATTCATTTTTCACTCATAAATCAATATGATTGATAGTTTACTTTCACAGATTTTTTTAGTTCAACATCCTTAAGCTTCATTTTAAACATAACAGAAACAACACCCCCACACTCACACACACACCCACACACACTAACAGCCATGCTCTTTCTCTGTTGTCTCTCTTAAGCTGGTCTCTAACAGCTGCCTAACAGAGGGGAAATTTTAACATGTGAAGAAACTTTAAGAAATTGCTTGATTGAAATTGTGCAAAATTAAGGCAACTTGATTTGCTTCGTCGTACTCGCCTCCTCCCTTCCATATTATTGTCATTTTTATTGGCCTCCCCAGTTCCGTTGGGGTAATGAAACCGTTTACGTTAGCATTACATTTCTGGCCAAAACTTTGACACACTCGCCCCATAAAAGCGGCAGACAGCAGAGAAGCAGGCAGCCGCCAGTAGGCAGCAGTGCGGAAGGAGAAGTAAATAAACAAAATATATTATAAATTTATGATTGACAGCGTTGAGACCTTGAGACTGCTTTTCATTTATATTATATACATTTTCAGTGATTTTGGGTTGTGGTTTATGGGAAAAAATTAGGGCACTTGCCCTCACCACACTGCTGGATCATTAGGCATAAGTGTATAATATTAGACAAATTATGGAAGTGCTCAGCATTTTACTGAATATAAAATTATGCTTTTACTTGGTTACCTGATTTATGATCCGAGGAGTGCACAGTGGAGGGAAGTGTGCTTGTAGGGAGTCCCGACATGCACACCTTCACTACAGATCCGGCTTGAAGGACCAAGCTAAGACGATGAAATACCATGCAAAGTCATTTATGTGAACTTATTGAAGAGCACATTAAACGTTGTTTAAGCTGCATTTGAAGTTGTTGCTTATATTTACAATTAATTTATAACAAAGGCAACACTGCGTATGATTGATTTTAATAAATTTGTGGCCAAATTTGTCACAGATCTCAGAAATGGTAAGAGTCAAAGATTGCACATGTACTGAACATATGTTTCTCATACTTGCAGGCATATCAAGTTAGTCTTCAATATCTGTCAGACCCCCTTTTGCCCCCGCGATTTGGAAAAAAGTGATATCTACCACACTTTTTGAGTTAAAAGGTTCGTACCTTCTGTACATATTTATGTATTTTTCAAGAATTCGCTGTGTATCTTGGGTTTGGAGGATGCCCACCTGTCTAGGCTCGACTTGCACCTGTGGTTTTCAGAAAAAAACGATGCCTTTCTGGGTAAGAAGTCTGTATGAATTGTGCAACCCGATAGAAATAGACTGTAGAGACTCTCTAGGATCAGCTTATGGAATGGAATTCTTACCGTATAACCATTCTTGACATCTTACTTGGACAACGCAGTGGTCAATCAGTACCAGTCTTTGCCAGTCGCCACAGTTTGGTGGGTACTTAAGGTCAGGTTCAAATCTAACTCTTCCAACCGACAGCAACATTTAGCCTGAACCTTTCCTAGGAAGAAGTCCAATTTTAAAAGAGCAGAGAGTGAATGGTTTTAGATAATCTCTGCTAACAAAAACTGTATGATAGAGAGGATAATTATATCCAAATCCAAATACTAATGAACGATTTGGTATTTGGTTAAGACCAGGGCAGCCAGATGTAGTAATCGGCGTGAGGTGAGACGGACTTGGTTTTACATGTCCAAATTGGTTAATTTCATTGCTATTGCTTTAAGAGTTACTTTATTATCAGTTTATGACCGAATTTCCGATTTTCTTACTTCTTAATGGTCGATTTTGGTGCCCTGTGATTACATGAACAGCTTGACTCATTATCTTAAAGATAACATTTCCATTTCTATTCTTATTTATCATATCCACTCCAAGTCGAACCTTTCTTTTCACCCAACTTTTGTTCAATTTCCGCCCACGGTACCCATAAGATTGGCTAGTGCCTAGAAATATGAAATATACATGTATTTCGCTGTGCTTTTACTTCTGACTAAATCAAGTGGTGCAGTTTGACTGTGTGGGTCCACATGCTGGGCAATAAAACAAGTTCGCTCCAGAGTATGCTATAAAAAGTATGGCCCGACCCTGAGGCGCTGCGCCAAAATCGGCGCACAGCAAAACACTCGCAAGATTTATGCTACAGCCGGGCATTAAAATTGTATTGAAACAAAAGAAACTTTTTGCGCTGAGTTTAATTTTTTTGTTTCGTTTTGTTGTTTTATATGGTTTTTTTTTTTTAACTTTGTAAGACTTTGGCTCCTTGGGGTTGGGGGGTGTGGCAACAAAGTTGTTTGACAACTACGAATGGTGTTTGGTTTTCAGGTGCTTTTGATGGGTTGTATTAAAAAGTAGTTTATGACAAAGGTTTGGTCATAAATCAAGGTTCAGCCAAGAACATTTCGGCAGGGGTCAATGTTGTTGTCTCGACCCCCAACCCAACAGAGTCAGCCAATTGATGAGCATTTCATTTGGTTGATGGCCAACAACAGCAGCACATAATATTCACATACCAAACATTTGCGGTTGGCCAGTCCCAACTTGTTTGCCTCGCTTCATTTGCGCTCTGTGTGTGTGTGTGTGAGAGAGAGAGTGTGCATAATTAGCTGTTGACTTGGGGCTTCCCTCACATAATTGATCTAAAGTTAATTGCAAGGCATTAATGTTTGACAAACACAGAGACTCACAGCATGTGCGACTAAGTGCCAAGTTATTTGGCTCAATGAGAAGGATTTTCGACAAATTTATTTGCTTTGTGTCAAAGTTGTTGTTGTTTTTTTTTTGTTTTGGTCGATTTTCTGGGGGCAGTGATTGATTATTGCGTAGGCCTGTTGACTTGTACAGATGCCAGCTGTTGTTTAGCAGCGGAAATGGAAAAGGATTCGGGTCAAGTCAATATGTAAACAGCAGACTAAAGCCAGAATTGAGTTTAAAAATAAAGGAAAATTTCTACAATTTAATTAAAGCTTAAAAGACAGCCTGCCAGCAAACTCCTACAGTAACATTCTATTTTATCAACCCTACACTCACACACACACACTCACACTTAACAGCAGTTCAAATACAAACAAGTCGAGTCTGGGCTGCCCTCCATTTTTATGGGGGAGCAACAATTTTTTAACGACCCAACTGCCCCAGGCTCGAGGCCAGTTGAACTGAAATGGCTGTCATTTCTGCTTGGCCATTTGATGATTATGCCTGATTTTCATTTAGATGATGAATAGACGTAGGGCATGTTCTAAATTTAATGTTACGTCGTTGCCTTGTCAACAAACCATTAAAGCCTTACTTTTGAACGTGAAAGTGATTCGGTAGGGTTTATGGCAAATTGCAAGAATTTAGCACATCTTAGGCCAATGGTGGGCTAATTTTGTTGCCTGTTGTGTAAGAGGAACATTTATTGAAGAGCTAAAGAATATATAAAGGAAATTTTTATGGGCAGTTGATGTAGATGAACTTAAGATCTATATTCAGTTCAATCAAAATTATGTGAAGTTCTCTAGCTCAAGGGGATTTGGGCTAGTTTGAGCTTAAAGTTGCCCAAAATGCAAATTGTTACCCTGTTTGTCAGAGTGTTTTGGGAAACCCCGTCTCTCTCTCTCTCTCTCACTTATAGTCTCTGAGATCGATGCGTTCATACAGACAGACGGACGGACAGACGGAGAGAAGGACAGAGGGACATGGCTATATCGACTTGGTAATTGATGCTAATCAAGAATATATGTACATATTTTATGGGGTCGGACATGTTTCCTTCTCCCTGTTACATACATACATACATTCGCACAACTTCTTGATCCTCCTTGATCCTCACCATTTTCAATGAATACACACAAAGAATACACTTACCCAACGAAATAGAAGTTAAAGCGGGAGAGCGGCTCGGCAGAACAAAAACAAATACACACACGCAGGCGCGACGTCAAGCACCGCCAGCGGGGGCGGGAGGCTTAGCAAAACGGCACAACGAAAACACTTTGCGATTACGGTAAGCGCGAAAAAAAAAGAAGTGAGAGGGAGAGCGCCAGAAAGTAGGCACGGCACCGCACAACACAATACACACACAATATTAAGACGCTTTTAACCTATAATTAAAATTATAAGCTATTTTATTTATGCAGCCATAGAAACTAGGCTGATTTAAACACTTATTGCAATTTGATTCAAGCAAAAAAAAAAATAAATAAAGTAGGCCGCGGCCGCGAGGTCCAGACTGACACAGAGAGAGAGAGAGAGAACAACGGAATAACTCGCAAGGCTGTCAAATAATTTCACAATTGCGTTAAATTATTATTTAAAAGCCCGAAATAGTTTAAATTGAGCACACGGACACGCTTTGATATAGGCGAAATCATTTCGTACGTTTGAACTGCGTTAAAGACCAACAAAATTAATAAAACTTGGCAGCGCGCGAGCAACAGGCGGCAGGCCTCACCGATAGAAAATATGCAACTGGCCAACTATCGATATTTCGTTTCGATGCGTGAGCACGATAAGTTTCTTTTCGAAGCGTTAGTCCCAAAAGGTGCGTTGGTCAACTTAATATTTGAATTTGAATGCAAATTTAAATTAAATCTTGTTTAGAATTTGAAAAGTGAGCAAATAAAAATATATATTGCTATTTTAATTAGATTATAAAGATAGTACATCATTATCATTCTTTGCTGACTGCTTAGGTATAATAATTCAGGTTTTCTGTGGAAATGTTCTTCAAATTAGTTAGAAAAACGTGAAAAACTTTGGCCCAGCCGAAGTTAAGTTTCCTCTATTTTTTAATCACTTTGTCACACTGTCTGCTTGAGCGCCCTCTATTGCCCAGTTGTGGATGTCAGTATTTGATGTTAAATTTAACATTTTTCGATTATTCTTTTATTGTAACATGATATTAATCACTTTTAAGTCAACAAAAGAGCTCAAAAACGACTCTTCTAGCTGATTTTTGTAAAAATGTTCTTCCAAATGTTGGGTGAAAAGTTTAAACAGTCTTTTAACAGACGACTTTTAGCCTCCACCCCAAAATGTAGCTCTTACATTTTAACAATAACTGAAACTGTACTGAAACTGGAACTGTTCCTGCAAATTCTTCTACTAATTTCCTCTTTTTTATACCCTTGCAAAGGGTATTATAATTTTGCCCAGAAGTTTGCATAGAGATATTCATTTCCGACCCCATAAACTATACATATTCTTGATCAGGGTGACGAGCTGAGCCGATTGAGCTTTGTCCGTCCGTCTGTCCGTCTGTCTGTCTGTTTCTACGTGAACTAGTCTGTCAGTTGTAAAGCTATCGAGCTTCTTCTTTTTGCTACACACTACTAATATATCGGAGCCGGTCGGATCGGATGTCTATATTTCATAGCTCCCATTAGAACAATCTGTCAAAAAACTAGTTTTAGTATGAAAATTTTTGTTCTTTTCCATGGAAACGTCTCCAAACTTTGTAATCGTAGATTTTCTATATTTTTATACAATTCTACCAAGTTTTATTCAAATCGGACAACTATATAGTATAGCTGCCATACAAAAGATAGGTCTGAAAAACAGTCTTAGTTAGAAAAACTTTTTTGTTTTTAATGATAGCATCCTGCAATTTTGTATTTGTTTGTTTCACATGCTTTTACATAATTTTACAAATTTTTGGCCAAATCGGATGACTATATCAAATAGCTACCATACGAACGATCGGTCGGAAAATGGGAAAAAGAGTATTTAATTGAAAATATTTAAGCGAGCACTTGCACAGACGAATTTAGCATAGCTTTCTCTTTGAAGTTTTCATCTAAAGGATAAGAAAAAAGTTTATTTTAATTTAAAAAACTTTGAATTGTTTCTCTTTTTTCTGTGTGTAGCAAAAAATCTGCATAACTATCTTTAGAGCTTTTAATAAAAGTATAATTATGCATTATTCAAGAATCATTTGAATCCAAGATGTAGACATCAATGCCCACAGCTCAGTCCTTGCCAGCTGTCATCAAAAAATTTTAACAACTTTATTTGTAGGCCCATTAAATGACAAATTCATGACCCTTTTAAGTTCATATTGTCTTAAGTTGGCTGCTCTTTGCTTTTCGCTTACGAATTCCTACACAACACTCAAGTCAAAAGCCCAAATATCAGACACTTTACCATTTTATTTGATGCCATTTTTTTGTTGCTGTTGCTGTTGCCAAAACCCCCGCCCCCGCCACATAAACAATGATATGAAAGCCGCTGCTGTCTTAACGCCAGCCTCAAGGACAACAACGCCTTTATGCGCGCTCTTCTCTCTCTCTCTCTCTCTCTCTGCCAGCCTAATCCTTCAGGCAGCACGACATCACGTACCGAAATCTATGTAGGACTCCCCACTTATTATTTGACTTTCGAATTGTTTGCTTGCGATTTTTATGAAATTGTACACCTTTTCACCCTACGGCCGTGTTTAGATTGAAAATTGTTTCAAAAGATTCCGTCAGCCCTAATTGATTTTGTGCTGGGTTGGAGCGAAAAATTAATTGCCCCAAGTGAAATTTATCATTAACACGAAAATTGAACTCCGCCGTTGTTGTTGATGGGGCAATTAATGTCGATGCGAAAATCAAGGCTGTAAATCAGTTTTATGAGTCTCTATTATTTTGGATACGGCCGGTGGGGTTGAGTAGGTTGGAGAGCATTTGTCACTTGCAGTGTGGATCGATTTGACCCTGTCAAGTGCCAACCATTTGCTTGCTGTTGACTTTGTCTAAGGTTAAACGTACCTAAATGCACTGCTCTCTACAATTTGCAGAAAATGGAACCCACCACGGAGGAACTGGCACTGGAGGCCGCCAGCGTTGTTGTTGTACAGCCGAATGGAAACGGCCTGGTTGAAACCAAAATCAATCAGCGTCAATATGAGCCGCGAGAGAGTTTCATTATTACCAAAAATGTTGTCGTAATTGGCCTGGCATTCATGATACACTTTACGGCCTTCCATGGTACATCGAATCTGCAGAGTTCGGTGAATGCGGACAAAGCTTTGGGCACCACCACACTGGCCGTTATCTATGGTTCATTGATAATGTCGAATATATTCCTGCCCATGACTGTAATTAGGTGAGTGAGTGAAAGGGGGGGAGGGTAGAGTAGTTATGCTGCTGCTGCTGAAGTGGCCATAAAATTTCCGCCTTTTTATGGCCAATTTATGCAGATGTGAAGGCATTGCGAACGCATTTGACTGTAAAAATGTCAACGGGCTTTGACATTTCCCCCAAAAAATCCTTAATTTATGGCTGCTTACTCGGCCATCTTTAATCAGTTTAATCCTCCAACTCCTCTAATTCCCCTCAACTCTTTGATTCAACAGTTGGTTCGGCTGCCGCCTCACCATGGCCTTGGCTCTGTTCGCCTACATGCCCTACATTGCCGCCCAGTTCTATCCACGTTTTGAGACCTTAATACCCGCCGCCCTGATGGTGGGCTTTGGCGGTGGTCCTTTGTGGTGTTCCAAGTGCACTTACCTCTCCACTGTGTCCGAGGCGCTTACCCAAGTGCGTGGCAACAAATCACGCAAAGATGTCAATACCGTCAAGTTCTTTGGCCTGTTTTTCATCTTCTATCAAATGGCTCAGGTCTGGGGCAATTTGATCTCCTCCTCGGTGCTGACCCTGAGTGGTGGGCCACAGCAGTCCGCCATCAATGAGACCGAGCTGGAGGCAAGTATCAGCAATGTGGCTGAGTTGTGTGGTGCACGTTTCTGTCCCGGTGTTGGCGCTGAGGCAAATCCAAATCTGGTGCCGCCAGCTCCCGAGCAAATTCAGTTGCTTAACTCCATATTTCTGGTCTGCATGGCCGGCGCGGTGGTGTTGATGATCTTTGGTGTGAGCTCCTTGAAGCGGTAAGTATGGTTGTATGGCACAGCCAACCATTTGTTAACCATTCATTTGTCTAGCTATGGTGTCAAGCGTGGCGATACAGGCGATGGTCTCTCCGGTCTTAGGCTGCTTACGGTTACCATCAATCTGCTGCGCAAACGTCGCCAGATTCTGATGCTGCCCATCACCATGTTCATTGGTCTGGAGGAGGCCTTCTTGGCGGTGGACTTTACACGCTCTTTTGTGGCCTGCGGTTGGGGCATATCGAAGATTGGTTTTGCCATGATTTGCTTTGGTATTGCCAATGCGGTGGCAGCTGGCATTGCTGGTGCTCTGGTGGAGCGCATTGGACGTGTCACCTTGGCTGGCATGTGTGCGGTCTTGAATCTGTGCCTGCTCAGCTATATGTTTACATGGGAGGCGAGAGAGGGTGACTATATGACATATTGCACATTTGCCGCTATTTGGGGCGTTTGTGATGGCATCTGGCTGGTTGTGGTCAATGGTGAGTTTTTTGTAAAAAGCTTTGTGGAAAGCTTTTACAGGCTTGTAAGTTCTGTGGAGCTGGACAAGTGAATGTTGAGAGGAAATTTGAATGTGAACCGTCGATTTTACTTGAGTGTGCTGGTAGTATGCCAAGCCTGGCAAACAAATTTGGCACACAAACAGCACACATACATAAAAACGAGGGTCCACTTGGCATGTATGCCTTTAAACTAACAGGACATTCTTTAGGATGACGTTTACTCATCTTGTAGAGTTCACAAGTCTTTGATCCTACTAAGTTTGCTCTATAATAACTTCAAAAAGCACACAAGCAGCACACATATGTAAAAACGAAGGTCCACCTGGGGTATACCCCTTCAAATTATACTAAAATTCACTTGAATGGCCTTAACTCATCTGGTGGAGTTCTTAAGTCTTTCTTCCTACTAAGTTTGCTTTATGATAACTTCAAAAAGCACACAAACAGCACACTTATGTAAAAACGAAGGTCCATATGGCTTATATCCCTTCAGATTAAACAGAAATTCAATTGAATGGCCTCTACTCATCTGATAGAGTTCTAAAGTCTTGGTTTCTACTAAGTTTGCTTTATTAAATTTTAAAAAAGCACACAAACAGCACACATATATAAAATCGAGGGTCCACATGGCATATATACGTTTAAATTAAACTGAAATTCACTTGAATGGCCTCGACTCATCTAAAGTATTGGATTCTACTAAGTTTGCTTTATGAAAGCTTCAAAAAGCACACAAACAGCCCATTTATGTAAAAACGAAGCTCCACTTGACATACAGGGTTGCCCATATTCGACGGACCCATGTTTTTTTTTAAAAAATCAAAGAAAAAAATAAAAATTTGGCGGTTGGCAATATTAATCATTTAATTTGTTCCAAGTAGATTTGTTTACATCAATTTTTGAATATGATATCTCTCAAATGGCCGCCTCTGGCGTTGATGGCGTATTGTGCCCTTTTTGCAGCATTTTCCATCGTTTTCGCCAACATTTCGGCCGGAATAGCGGCTATTTCTTCACGAATGTTGTCCTTGAGCTCTTCTACGGTCCTTGGCTTGTTAACGTAAACCTTTGACTTCAAATATCCCCACAAGAAGAAGTCAGGTGGCGTCAAATCGGGCGTACGCGGTGGCCAGTCCAAATCACCACTTTTCGACATCAAACGGCCCGGAAACAATTTCTTCAGAAAATCGATTGTTATGCGACTTGTGTGCGGTGGAGCGCCGTCTTGTTGAAACCAGAACTGCCTCATACGCTTTCGACGAATAATTGGCATCACAAAATTGGTCATCATGTCGCGATAACGCTCCTGGTTGATGGTAACAGCATGGCCATTTTCATTTTGGAAGAAAAACGGCCCAATGACCGTTTTCGCACTAACGCCGCACCAAACTGTGACTTTTTCGTCATGAAGAGGCACTTCTTGAATCTCCTGAGGATTTTCAGTGGCGTAAATACGGCAATTTTGCTTATTTACGGTTTTCTTATTCACATTTTTTAATTTTTTAAAAGCACGTTGAGTTTTCACAATTGACTTGTTCTGTTGAATGTAAATTTCAACTATTTCAGAGCGCTCGCGTGGCGTGTATTGTTCCATGGTTAAAATCTGCTTGGACTGACGCTTCAAACGCGGTATGTCATTAAGCGATCTGACATCTCTGTCAAAAGTTATGGCGTTGCCAGATGGGTCCGTCGAATATGGACAACCCTGTATATTCCTTCAAATTATACTAAAATTCACTTAAATGGCCTCCACTCATCTTGTAGAGTTCACAAGTCTTTGTTTCTACTAAGTTTGCTTTATGAAATGTTCAAAAAGCACACAAACAGCACATTTATGTAAAAACGAAGGTCCACTTGGCGTATATGCCTACTGACGTTCACTTGTAAGGCCTCTACTCATCTGGTAGAGTTCTAAAGTCTGTGTTCCTACCAAAGTGGGCTTAATGATAACTTCAAAGAGCACACAAACAGCACATTTATGTAAAAACGAAGGTCCATATGGCTTATATCCCTTCAAATTAAAAAGAAATTCAATTGCATGGCCTCTACTCATCTGGTAGAGTTTTAATGTCTGTGTTTCTACTAAGTTTGCTTTATGAAATGTTCAAAAAGCACGCAAACAGCACACATATATAAAATCGAGGGTCCACATGGCATATATACGTTTAAATTAAACTGAAATTCACTTGAATGGCCTCGACTCATCTAGTAGAGCTCTAAAGTATTGGATTCTACTAAGTTTGCTTTATGAAAGCTTCAAAAAGCACACAAACAGCCCATTTATGTAAAAACGAAGCTCCACTTGACATATATTCCTTCAAATTATACTAAAATTCACTTAAATGGCCTCCACTCATCTTGTAGAGTTCACAAGTCTTTGTTTCTACTAAGTTTGCTTTATAAAATTTTCAAAAAGCACACAAACAGCACATTTATGTAAAAACGAAGGTCCACTTGGCGTATATGCCTACTGACGTTCACTTGTAAGGCCTCTACTCATCTGGTAGAGTTCTAAAGTCTGTGTTCCTACCAAAGTTTGCTTTATAATAACTTCAAAAAGCACACAAACAGCACACACTTGTAAAATTGAAGGTCCACATGTAAAATTTCCCTTCTTTACATGACATTTACTTGTAAGGCATCGTCTCAGCTTGTTGTGTTCCAAGTTTGCTCTATAAACTTTTCAAAAAGCTCTTTGAAAACCTTTACCGTTAGCTTTTATTACACAATTTTTCTTATTTACCTTACAGCTTTCTATGGCATTCTGTTTCCCAACCATTTGATAGCCGCTTATAGCAACTTTCGTTTGTGGGAGAGCACCGGTTCGGTTATTGGCTATGTCATCAGTTCGCAGCTTTGCACCTCAACCAAACTGGTGATTCTGATGTGCGTCATGTTGGTGGGTTGTGTGGGGTAAGTGTGCATCTTACTTGTAGTTTTTCGCTTAGTTTAATAACTCCAATCTTTTAGGTATGGCCTCATCGAGTATCGAGTGTGGCAGAAACAAAAGAATCTGGAGATTATGCTGAGCGATTAAGGAACAATGCCATTTGCCATGTGCCATGGGCCTGTGAAAATTATGTGATATTTCGTGTTGCCAGTGAATAAATTGTTAGAAATAAGTTAACTAAAATTGCATTTGAATGGTTTTCTTCAAGCAACATATACAAGTTTTAAACACACAAAATATAACATGCTTAATGCCCTTTAAAGTATGCTATGCTATGCGAGGCTGTGGGTTAAATGTACCCCTTTTGTACCAGCAACACACAGAAAGAACAAAAACCGTTGCTGGTTTTGGTTAGATGAGAGCTGAAATTACGGAAAACTCCATAAATATGGAAGGATACGCAACAACTACTGCCTTCAATGGACAAATGCTTAATATGGAAACATGTTAGTTTGGAAACTCGCAAGCTATAATACGCTATATAACTACCTAACTTAACCTCTATCTGAAAGCTCAATAAATTCAAATAAAGGTCATTTATGACCAGATAAGTTATATATAATAAGTATAAACTGTTAAACGGAGGCTCAAATGTTCATTTTGCATCACTTACAAGGTGTTAAGCGTCTGTGGACTGAGGCGCACACATATTTGATAACACTGTGAGCTACAAATATGTTTTTTTTATTCCCAGTTCTGCTTTAGAGTAGACTTACAGTAAACATTACTCGTATCTTTGGTCATGAAATGAAAACGTATGTATGGATATCTATCAAAACTTTTCTCTTCTTTTGATTCGTTAATTCAATGTCTACAAATCGTAGAGCTACTTACTCGAAATGGAAGCCTCACGATCGCAGTGCGCAATATTTGGGTGTTGATATGGCCTCGAGAACGGGACACAGTCTGTAGACCAATGGATGAAGGTCTCAACTAACCGCAGGCCAATCATTGGTACAAATGATGGCATTTTTTTGCCTTGTGATTCCTGTTGAAGCGCCCACGGCTTGTTGACAAGTAATGTTGCTTTGGAAGGCTTCACAACCTTTTCCAATACACTTTCGCCGAAGTTTTGACACGTTTTTCTCAAAAATGGAGCTTCTTGACCCCATCATAAGCGACTCCCCGGCCAACCCAGACCTATCTGTAGTTTTGAAATGAGTTCGTTTGACTGTTTTGATGAGACAGCATACACTTTGTCGTTCTGCTTGTTGAACGATTCAACTATGTTGAAAATTATCTGGTTGTTCACGCACTGGCAGCGCCCTGCTTTCCATTTTGTCCTGCGTTTGTGTTTCATTGCTGCTGTGAGCAAGTGGACGGAGTGTCTTTTGTATACACACTGAGTCAATCTGCTGTTCCTGCTGAAATTCGTCTCATGAGACATAATTTTCCGCTTGCGCAGTGGATTTCGACGAATTCTATCTAAAAGGCTTTGACAGCTTATAGCTTGTCCTAAGCAAAATTCTGGTAATCACTCTTCTCTTCAGTTTTTGTTAATAATTTCCCGCTTGCGCAGTGGATTTCGACGAATTATATCTTAAAGGCTTTGACAGCTTATGGCTTGTCATAAGCAAAACTCTGGTGGAGACTTTTCTCCTACTGGTCTGTAGAGCGTACACCATTTGGCCACCTTCCCCCCTTAAAAAATCACTCTTCTCTCCAGTTTTTGTTAATAATTTGCCGCTTGCGCAGTGGATTTCGACGAATTCAAACTTTCACGGCTGTTGTCAAAGCATGTGGCCTTTGCATAGTGGAAACTATTCCCGTTTTGATTTGGAAAGCGTATTTGCCACTTTCCCACTTAAAAAAACACTCTTCTCTCCAGTTGTTGTTAATAATTTGCCGCTTGCGCAGTGGATTTCGACGAATGCTATCTTAAAGGCTTTGACAGCTTATGGTGGAGACTTTTCTCCTACTGGTCTGTAGAACGTACACCATTTGGCCACCTTCCCCCCTTAAAAAATAACTCTTCTCTCCAGTTTTTGTTAATAATTTGCCGCTTGCGCAGTGGATTTCGACGAATGCTATCTTAAAGGCTTTGACAGCTTATGATGGAGACTTTTCTCCAACTGGTCTGTAGAGCGTACACCATTTGGCCACCTTCCCCCTTAAAAAATCACTCTTCTCTCCAGTTTTTGTTTTTAAATATGCCGTTTTTTTTTGTTGTTTTGTTTTATTACAATCATTTAAATATTTGTTCAGTTGTTGTTCTGGTTTTTGTTCACTTTCTGTTTACCATTTTTAGTTTCGCATTTGGAATATTTGTTTTTTTGTTGTTTTTTCTGGTAATTTTTTGTTTGTGTTTTGTGTTTTGTGTTTCATAATTCATAAATTGCTACATAAATTTGCTTATGTCTAAACTGGGGGTTTTCTTTTCTTTCAGTGTGTGCGGCCATACAATTAGCTTTTGCTTATAAATCGTTTAAATAAAATACCATTTTAGTATACATTTCATTTTGTTATAGCCAACGCATTAAATGCAAATCATTTTTTGTTTTTGTTTTTTGTTTTTAATGTTAAGAAGAATTTTTAGTGGTTAATTTTAGTATTTGTGTGTTTTGTTTTTTGTGTTTGGAATGGCACATCAATGTCATAAAATTTGCCCTAGAAAACTGCACAAGTCTAACTGGGGACTGTAGACTACTTTTAGGCTATTTGGGATATGGTTAAATGTTCAAGTCATATTTTTAAATATATTTTGTAATGTATGTATATATATATATACGAAATGCTATGACACACCTTTTCACTTTACATGGCTAAGTGTTTAAAACTATCACATAATACACACACACACAGACACAGACACACGCACACACTTAATGCTATATATTTACACTTAGAGAACAGTTGTTGAACTTATATACACAAGCCTCCCTACTAGACCATGCCCTTGGACATCATGCGAACGGTGTTCTTTAGGGCCTGCCGTTTGTTGCAGAACCAAATTCGTATGACTTCACGCTCGTAGCCCAGCTGATGGGCCAGGCCAGTGATTTCGGTGCCTGTGGTTAGGAAAAAAGAATTTAGGTTTAAAGACGCTGTAAGGTAGGCTATGGTTTTTTGTTTGTCAACTAAACGTTACCACTCACCCGACGGATGCGTATTGCGCTCGAAGTGAGCATTTAGCAGTTCCAGGGCCTGCGGCGTAAACGAAGTGCGTCGCTTGCGTTTCTTTGAAGGCTCCACCCCAATATAGTCGGTGAGATGATTCTGACCCGACTTGTAGCGATTCCAGTGACTGTTTAGGGAAAGGAGTAGAGATATATATGCAAAATTTAGTATTCAGCTGGCTGAGTGTTTTGACGGCGTTGTGGAACTGCCTCCATACTCTCACCTCTCTTCGGCCTCTTTCATCCAACGCTCGAGCACAGGCTTGATTTTCTGTGCACTCTTTGGTGTGATGTCCAGTTTCTCGAACCTGGAATTGGGTGAGCAGTTGGGGGCGCATGGGCGAAAGAACACACAAGATTATTACAAGGTGGAACAGCGGCCAGGCGCTATGCGACCAAAGAAACATAACTAAAGTGCCAGGACATTGTCAAGTAGCATTCGTTGCGGATCTCAACATTTAGTTTCTAAAATATCATTAACAATTTCATCTAATTGGCAATGCCCTGGGCCAATTGGAGTTGCAAATGAAACGTTTGTTAACCAACAAAAAAGAATATACACACATATACATGGCAAAAACGAAAGAATGGAGCTTTGGTTTGCACTTTAGTTAGGTTTCTTCGCACACACACACACGCACTAACACACACACGTACATGTTCTGCTGTTGCGTCGACAGTTGAGCGGCATACATCTGCGCAGCGAGTGCACTGCTTGCATTTCATTTGTGGATGGCGCAGAGAGAGAGAGACAGACAGATAGATAGAGTTGGCGTTTGATTTGGTTAAATAATAAAACAAAAGTAATAACAAAACACAACACAACATAAATAAATTAAAAATACACAAGAAACAAAGGTGAGTAATTAGCTTTGGCTTTCATTTTTTTGAAATTTGTTTGGATTATATTTTAAAGGTGTTTTTTTTTTGTTTTTGTATAGAAATGTCCTGGCACTCTACATAAAATTTGTTCCAAAAGTTTTATAAGAAAAATTATTAAAGAAAATTAAATTTATTATTTTGTTTTCTGTTATTTTTTTTGATTAAACAATAAGAAAGAGTGGCCCAAAAATCAAATGGTTGCATATTTTGGTGGAAGGAAACAGTTTTCAGGTGATCTATTATAAGTCTGCTTTAGTTTTTTTTAGTGGAAAATTAACTTCGGCTTGGCCGAAGTTTGTATACCCTTGCATTTCGTTTTTCTAACTAATTTGATGCACATTTTCACTGAAAACAAACAAGTTTTTATGACTAAGACTGCTTTTCGGACTCTACTTTTCTATGACAGCTATACTATATAGAAGTCCGATTTTAACCAAACTTGGTGGAATCATGAAGAAGCATGGAAAACTTAGTAATACAAAGTTTCGAGGCGTTTGCATTGAAAACAAACAAGTTTCGAGCGAAAACTACTTTTCGGACTCTACTTTTCTATGACATCTATACCATATAGAAGTCCGATTTCGACCAAACTTGGTGGAATCATGAAGAAGCATGGAAAACTTAGAAATACAAAGTTTCGGGGCGTTTCATTCAAAACAAAGAAGTTTTTCTTACTAAAACTACTTTTCTGACTCTACTTTTCTATGACAGCTATACTATATAGATGTCCGATTTCGACCAAACTTAACAGAATCATGTAAAGGCAAAGAAAACTAGTAAATACGGAGTTTGAAGACGTTTGCATTGAAAACAAAAAAGTATTTCCCACTAGAACTAGTTTTTCGACCGATCGTTTCCATGGCAGCTATATGTTATAGTCATCCGATCCAGCTGGTTTCGACAAATAAGCAGCGTAGTGCAAAGTTTGGTCAAGATAGCTTTAAAACTGACATAGGAGATAGCATAGAAACAGACGGACAGGGCTAAATCAACTCAGCTCGTCATGCTGATCAAGAATATATATACTTTATGTGTTGGCAAATGCTTCCTTGTATGCTTTACAAAAATCTGCACAATTTTAAGGAATAATTATGATTTCCAGGGAATATTCAGGGAATTTAATGAATTTTAACGTTTTTTTTTAAATTTTTTGCTTATTGACAGCTCTTTGAAAATGCACAGGACAAAGCAAAGAAGGCAGCAGCAACTCCGCAAAATAGTTTCATGGGAGAGCTTTCCAATTGACAAAAGCTCGCTCATTGGTTAAGTGCTGCTAAGCTCTACAAAATAATTAACTGAGAGAGCTTTCTAAGCTCTCCAATTGACAAAAGCTCGCTCATTGGTTAAGTGCTGCTGAGCTGCTGTTGCCTTGCCTCACAAACTATGCACCAAATAAAGTTTTCTTTTTTCTTCACTTATCAAAAAATGAACTTAATATGTGTGTTAAATAATTCAAAAATATTCAAAAAAATTCATTTGGAAAATTTTGAAAATCTTTTTCTGCATCACATTGTCCATTCATAGCTCACCTGCAAATGGCACTCTGACTGTAGGCGGGTCCCTCGGTCACCGACAGCGCCTGACCCACCTGAGTCTGGGTAAGACCCAACGACAGGCGTCTCAATTTAAAGGCCTTGGCAAACTCTTTAATCTCATCCAAATCAATGCCATCGACCACATTTGTTGTAGCCTGATTGATGGTGGGTTCATCTGAAAGCGAGACACAGATTAGTGAAAAGAAACCTAAACTAAACTGAACTAAATTACACTTAATTGCCGCAATTGCGGTAATTGTAAAAAACAACACTGATTGCTTTTAGCTGCCTAATTTGTTAGCAGCTGCCAACTACTTGCATAGAATTTTGATTTATTTATTAATGAGATGCAAGAAGCGCGCCAGCAAAGACAAGGCAAGGACTCAGCCAGCCAGCCAGCCAGCCAGCCAAGCCAAGGAGCCATTCACTTTTAGCGGTAATTAAGATGCGAAGCATCCTTTTGCCCAGGCCCGTAACTCAAGCTGTCGTCGTCGTCGGTTGTTTGGTTGTTTGTTGTCGAGAGTGAAATATGTCATTAAATACGAAAACATCTTAAGTTTTTGTATGCATCAATTAGTAGTAATTAAGCTGCATATTGTCTGCAATTTGTATGCGCAGCCAAAGGGATATGGATATACACACGGCGTTGGCTGGAAGTCATCCTGCTGCTGGGGTTAGGCATTGCTAAACTGCATAGCTGATGGGCTGATGGGCTGAATGGCTAAATGGGTGCCGCCTGATGACTCTTTCTCTCTGCTTTGCTACTGTCGCTGTTTTCTGTTGTTGAGCTGATTGCATTTTTAATGCAGCCCCAAGTTTCAATTAGGCAAAAGATATTGCTTTGAGTTGGGGGGGTGTTGAGAAATGGCATTTCTATTGATCACTTAAAGTTTTACACCTTTGTGAGTCAGAAGTCACTAAGTAAGCAGCAATTTTGCACTGTGCATCTGCACTCCACTCCACTCTGAACACAAACCAACAAAATTATGTTAAAAAAACCAACCCAGTCCAACACTCAACAACACACTGATTACAACTGCTCAATACCCGTTTTGCCCTGAAATTTGAGTGTCTGGTTGCAAAAACTCAATTGAAGTTTTGGGGGTCAGAGGCGCATATAATTGGGACTAGCTGATGATTTGATATTTTAAGAGCTTCTCCACTTGTGTGTGTGTGTGCAACATGGCGTATGAGTGTTATAAGCAGGCAGCCAACTTTTTCATACCCAGAAAAACCTTAATTAACGAAATTCAGCAAACGAACTTTAAATCACGGGTAGGGAAGGGTAACAGCAACAACAGCAACAACAACAACCCCAAACTATAACAAGTTGACTGGATTTTATGTAATTTCCCAAACAAAATGCAAGCCAAGTTTTCCATGTGTGTGTGTGTGCGAAAGTTTCGATGTGCATTTACACGACTTCTCAAGACAAGATTCATAATTGATGCAACAGCCACCGACGCCGAAAACTACTGCCGAAAGACTTTACAGAGTTGAAAGATGTCAGGCTGAAAGTGTTAGGCAAATTAGCAGCAGCGTTGACGATGTCACGCGTCAATTGGGTGAGTGGTGGCGGTGGTGGGGTGAATGCTGGGTAGATACTGTCAACAGGCATTTGTCTAAGTTGAGGCGATTAGCCAAAGGGAACTGTGGTCGTTGACTGAAAGGATTAGGCTAAAAGTGAAGTTAAAAAAAGTGAATACTCTAAGCAATCCACGCTTTGTTCTACCAACTTCTAGTTCGATTGTTTCCGTGAGATATTAGTCAGAGGGTTTTGACCAAAAAGTTGAGCTATAACAGTTCCTTACACTTTTCCTTATAGAAAGTCATTATTAACAAGTAGGAGAGACTTTATTATATAGGTACTCTCCCAGCAAACATTTTATCAGGGATGCAAACCGGTTCTGAACCGAACCGAACCGCTTATTCCAGCTGGTGAACCGAACCGCAAACCGAACCGGCTTCCTTCAAGAATTGCTGAACCAAACCGAAAACCACAAACAAAATCGGTTCGATTCGGTTCAGTTCTCTGACGAGTTTTAAGACGGGACTCGCTTTCCTCTAGCCAATGATACTTTTTAATTTGGGAATTTGAATCGTTTCCCTAAGATCATTTTTCTACATTTCGTTTGACCCTACATTCTTACCGATGCCGGAACTTTTAAGGATGACTTGACGAAAATTTAAGAACAAGTAATCTTGCAATTCTTCTGTAAGTGATCTCTTAATATACATACCATCAATCTACATTCTTTCATCTAGTGGACACTATTTAGAGTTTTCTGTAATATTTCTTCACCTTAATTCAATCCTAACCAGGGGAGTTTTTACACTTTTCTATTCTAATCTTTTCAAGCCGACATTCTCTGTTTTCGAAGATCGTTCCTCAAGGAACATATAGACGAATCCTTCTAATCCGGACATAATATATTTGGGACAATCTTCTAAGGTTTTTAAAAATATTCAAATAGGAATTCAATTTGAAAGTGTGCAAAAGTCACATGACAATAGAAATCATAATGTACCTTTGTGAACCACTGAACCGAACAGCTGAAAAAATCATGTAATGAACCGAACCGGCGGTTCAGAAACTGTCTGAACCACTGAACCGAACCAGTCTTTATATTCGAGTGGTTTGCATCCCTGCATTTTATATAATACTAGCTTAATACCCGGCGTCACCCGGGTCCTTTGCATTGTGAGAAAACGAAAGTTTTAACTGGAACATTGGTAATTTCGCGGCTTTTTGACAGTTTGGTATACACCTCCTATTAACCAGTCTACAATTGCCGTCTATGAAATCTTGATAATAATATAAGTTCAAATGAGAAATATCAAAATTCAGCCGTTCAATCTGCATCGTCCATTTACCCACGGCAGGATTTTAATCTAAGCTTTAAGCGCTTTCATTGATATACATATGATTATTTTAGAAATTTCGCGGATTTTTGGACCTTAGAAATTTTCGCTTGCAAGCGTCCAACCATTCTGTAAAATTTCATCGCAATCGGATGATCGGTATAATTTTTTGCAAATTTCGCGGTTTTTGGGCCATTTCCCCCCTATTACGTCAACTTAGAAACCTTAACGGTTTAATTTTTCAATTTTCGCGGTTTTTGGACCAAGTCACAGACATGAGACATAGCCTATGACAATTTCCTGATCGACATGAACATACTGTGAAAAATTTGTGAAGATCGGTTCAGCGGTTTAGACGCCCATAAGAAACAAATATACAAACATACTTTCAATTTTATATACATGTATAGATTTGATCAAATTTGAGTCGTTTTCGATTCCTCGGGCTGACTAAAAGAGTCATAACTGCGCTCGTTTTCTAATTATAAGTGATTCTTTAGTCGGGAGAAAATGGTACTCTCGCCGCGATTCTTCTTGAAGATTCGCTTTTAACCGGTTCTTCTCATCAGTTTCCAATCAGTTTCAAGTCTTTTGAAAGTCTTTTTTGAGCATAATAATGAGTAATTTTCGAGTCTTAAGCAATCCCAAATGATACTCATCTCTTTTGGATCATCAAAAGGAGTTGAAAAAGACTCATCAAGGTGATTTTTATGAAAATACCCAGCAAACATTTTATCAAACTTTTGATTATATTCGAGTCTTTTTCGAGTCCTCGGTCTGATTAAAATAGTTATAAATGCGCTCTTTTTCTGATCAGCTACTTTTGTCGGGAGAAAATGGTTCCCTAGCCGCGACTCTTCTTAAAGAGTCGTTTTTAACCCGTTCTTCTGATCAGTTTCGAATCATATTCGAGTCATTTGCGGGTCTTTTCAATTCGTATTTCAATAAATCACATTTTGAGCATTAGTATGAGCCATTTTCGAGCCTTCTTTTAATCGCACATTATAGTAATCATTTTTAAATCATCCATAGGGCTCGAAAAAGACTGATTAAGGTGATTTTGCCAAAAAGATCTTCCAAATGTTGGGTGGGATCTTCCTTATGTTGGGAGGGCTGTACCCCAGCAAACATTTTGTGAAATTTTTGAGTCCTCAATTTGATTATAATGATAACAGATGTATCTTTCGGTAGAAAATCGTATACTAGCCGAAACTCTTCTTAAAAAGTGGTTTTTAACCAGTTCTGCTGTTTAGTTTAGGTCTCACTTTCGAGTCATTTGAGAATATTTTCCGAGTCGTATTTCGAGAAAGCACATAATGAGTCATTTTCGAGTTTTCTTTGAATCACACATGACAGTAATCTCAAAAAAGTCAAGCTGATATTTGTTAAAATGATCTTCCAAATGTTGGGTGGATATAACCCTTTCTAAGATGTGGTCGTAGAAGAAGGATCTTCCCGGTTAAACCATTTAGAAAGTAGCACAAATTTGATCAGTGAGTTAAGACATCTGTTTCAGAGATGTCTGACAGATCGTTTAGAAAAGGACAACCCAAAAGCGAGAGTTAACTTCAGCTAAGAGCTGGACAGGTGTTGTACACTTTCTGATGCATCAACTGATTGACAGCTTCTACAGAAGTCATTGTGTGTCTGATGCCAAGCCTTGAGAGTGCCTACTATAGTAGGGAAATGTTCTCTCTCTCTCTCTTGACTGACTAATGCCCTGGTTCTTCTGATGTTCGGAGTTGGCCATGTGAGCCTAGATACTTCATGTGTGTGAATCGTTTGCCATCGATTCGTGGTTATTCGATAGGTGGTTTCTTTTGTTGGTAGCTTAAAGGTCGAATGGGGCAAGCCTATGTTACTCTTCTCTGGTAGAAGTTGAGTGGTAGTGCCAACTTTAGCAAGGTTCAAACTCGGAAGTGCTGAGCCATCTGATTAGAAGATCTGCGGCACTCGGTAAGAGTTTTGGCATAATTAATATTAATTGTCTGGCTTGACTATCTGACTATTTCCTCTTGTAACAAGGTCTACCAGAAGGTTGGTAGCCTCCTGGTTGGCTACAACCTCTGCTTGTTAAACACTACAATGATCAATGACCTCTGCTTGGTAAACACTACCAAGATCAGGTAGTCGGAATGATGTTTTGATACCGAGCTCTGGTCTGAAGACTCCTGCTCCCAGCCGTCCATCCAACGAAAGTGTATGCACAGTTAAAGCAGTCCAACTGCAGCTTATATTCTTTTGCTCATAACTCGAACCCCGCTCATCCAACTTTTGCCAATCCTTTGGCGGATCGATGGATAATACTGATTACAAAATATGTGCAAAAGGTGGGAATCTTTTACCATGAAAACTGTGTAAGTTGTTAGAGTTTTTTACAAATTGCAGGGGCGTGGCAGAAATTGAAAATATGCTTAATCTGCCTGCATGTATAAGAAACTTATGTCAAACCTCTATTTCTTACCATTTTTAAGATCTGTGGCTATACCGACTTGTCTCTTGATCAAGATTATATATCCTTTAAGTGAAGTATGAAGTATTAAGTCACAAATGGCTTAGCATCGTACAATATTTTCTTTGGTATAAACTGTTTTATAGCAAAGTACATGCTCTCTGCCAAGTTTTTTAACCAAAAAATAGATTGATATTTCGATAAATCGAGTTTTCGATAAGTCAATATATCGATAAATCGATATTTCGGTAAGTCTATATATCGATAAATCGATATTTCGATAAATCAATATTAGTTGCGGCAATTTTATACCAAAGTATTTCCCTTATAGTTGTATTTCCTTCAAGAACATTTTCAGAATGAGCTGTAGCAGTAACTCGATCAGTTTCCAGTCCTAGCAAATCGATAAATTTTAGGTCTAACTTATGTTCTTTTCCCTTGAACCCTTTTGAGCACTGTGAAATCGATAAGTTTTTAGTCTTGTCAATGGACTCTCTCTCTTTTAACGCGAACTTGTTCCAGTGTTAAAAACTAATCCAGTTTTTTTGGTCTTTTGATAAGAACTCGATCAGTTTCGAGTCTGAATAGACAGTGGCTTTGCTCTTCCTAGAAGAAAAGTCGGCCGTAAACATAATAGACGAACTTTTAGTGCCTATTTGGAAGTTTAAGTCTATTTCTCCAACATTTTGTAAGCTGCGTCTTCGATAAGGTTCCAATAAAAAATATGTCTCAATCCTTAATCCTAGTCTAACTTACTTACTAAATAAATAGAAAAAGAGTCGATCTTTACTCACTCGGTGAATCCATAAGCAGGTCGTTGTCATTGTCATTGCCATTGGGCGACATATGCGGCGGTTCACTGCGCGATGAGGGACTCAATTTGAGTGGCTGCATCAGGCCCGAGGTGGAAGGTCCCGGACCGGGTGACTCCTCACGCGGCGAAGCGGACGAGGCACGCGTAGCCGTGGATGTGGGTGGACCCAGCGACTTGGTAATGGTCAGCTCGCCATTGGAGGCATTGAGTCTGTCAAGCAAATGAGTTAGTAGGCAAACAAAAACCAAAAGAGCTCTCGCTTTCCACCCACCTGTTGATGCTGCTAAGTACATTGGCCGTGGAGCTGGTTGCATTGGCCGTATTGGAGCCGCTGGCCGCATTCGAGCCACCACTCAAACTTGGTCCATTGCCCAGATAGTCGCGCTCCAAGTGCGGCGAACTGCCCATATTAAGCGGATGTCCGGGCGGTGAATGGCCACGGAATAGTGGCGATGCATAGCCTCTTTCATTGGAACTGCTGACCGAACTGGCCGAGACGGCGGCCGTGGGTGTGAGACGACCGGAGGCACGCTCCAGCGGCAGATGCAGCACTGCAGACGCTGCCACAGCGGAGGCAGTTGTACGGGTGACTGTGGCCGTCGGGGTATGCGAGCGACGCTGCTCGAGTCGCTCATGGTGTTGGCTAAGATTTATGCCCGTGGAGGAGGAGGCGGAACCCCTGCCGGGGCTGTGCTTGGGCGAGGCTGTGCGTAGGCTATGGCCGAAGTGATGACGCGGCGGTGGGGCTGGGGGTGAAGAGCTGCCACTTAGCTCGAGTGGTTTCAGATCCATTTGGGGGGCTGTCAACTCGTCGGGATGTCGTAAGCTAATTTGAGGATGAGCGGATGAGCCACCCACGCCGGCTGCGCTGGCTGATGAGGCAGTCTGCGATGGCAAGTGATGGTGTAGATGCGTCTGGGTCTCAGGCTTAATGTGCAATTGCTGTTGCAGCAGAAACGCTGCCGCTGGCGGCGGTGGAGCTGGTGGCTGTGGTTTAGTGGGTAAGGCAGGACTACCGCCTGTGGGTGAGCCTCCGGCTGGACTACGCTCAGCAGAGCGTCTTAGATCTGCAGCCAGATGAGGATGTGGCAGATGGCCAACAGCGGCCGCCAGTTGTTGTTCCCGTTCCCGTTCACGTTCCCTTTGCTGTTGCTGGGCGGCAGCAAAGAGTTCGGGATGTAAGGCCGTCAGCAACTGTTGTACACCCGAGGAGAAGAGATTGGGTTTGAGTAAATTCGTAGGTGTCTGCGCCAATTGGGGCAGAGCCGGTGCATGCTGAAGTGCAGCAGCCAGCGGTGGTGGCAGTAGATCGCGCTGTTGCTCGCGCTGTTGCTGCTGTTGCTGTTGTTGTTGCTGGTAGCTGGCATAGGCTCCAAATGCAGTCGGCAGAAATTGCTCCGTTGTGGGTATCTGCGGACTGACTGGTATGGTCAGTATGGTTTGAACTGCAATGCCTGGAAATAGTTGAAAGAGCACATTCAAGATATCAAGTTTAGTTTTTGGCGCCCAAGGTAGGGCCTTTCATTATTCATAATTTCTGGAAACTCTGACTCAATTCTGTCAATTCTGCTGCTGATAGCAAAGTCTACAGCTACTTTGCTTGATTTTGAAGCTTTCCTTGCAGTTTTTAAACAAACTCTGCAGTGTTAAATTGGCGCCCAACGTAAGGCCTTAATATTTCATTATCAAAGTCAACTTTTAAACAGATCTAAGTTGAATTGAAGTACCCAAGTGAATCCAAAGTAATGAAAATAATTTCCGAATATTCTAAAAAAAGGCGCCCAACGTGGGGAACTGCTTTATGGTTAGCTTTTAAAGTCTCAAATCAGTTTCTTACCCATTTTGGTAGCTAAATGAGATTACTTTTGGGTTTCTAAGTCCAAATTTAGCATAAACTTTGCTTTTCAAGTAATGGCGACCAACGTGGGGAACTGAAATTTAGTTAGCTATTTCTCAAAACTGTTTCTTACACAAATTGGTAGCTAAATGAGGTTTTTTTTGCATTTCTAAGTCCAAAGTTAGCATAAACTTTGCTTTTCCAGTAATGGCGACCAACGTGGGGAACTGAAATTTAGTTGGCTATTTCTCAGATCTGTTTCTTACACAAATTTGTAGCTAAATGAGGTTACTTTTGGGTTTCTAAGTCCAAATTTAGCATAAACTTTGCTTTTCAAGTAATGGCGACCAACGTGGGGCCCTATCAACTGCTTAATTATTAAAATCTCCAAGCTCTAAGCTTACCCAACCCAACCTCTGCCCTCTATTGACTTAAACAGAGGAAATTGAAAGTTGAACTAATCGCTTTGGCTTAAAAAGCCGCGACTCATGTCTTCGTTTTTTCTAGTCTGGAAGTCAAGTGAAGTCAACTATGTTATTGATACCTCACACACACACGCGCACACACAACTAAAAACTAATCCTCACCTTGGGCCGTGGGTATGAGCAGTTGAGCACCTTGTACACCCTGCACCAGTTGGCCAGAGGCGAGTATCAGTTGCGGCATTTGGGCGCTTGCCGGCGGCGCTTGCAAAGCTGGTGGTGGCGAGGCTGTGGCCGCAGCCAAAACATTGGCCAATGTGGTGGCATTTAGGGCATGTGGGGAGCTGCTGCTGCTGGGATTATCCTGCTGCTGCTGCTGCTGGTGCTGTTGGGGCTGTTGGCTGTTGGAGTTGGCGGAGGTAGAGCCAGAGTTGGAGTGGCTGCCGTTACCGCCGCTGGCTTTTGACGTCTTGTTCTTGCTGTGGGCAGGGGATCCTCCACCGCCTCCTGTCGCTGCTGTTGCTGTAGCCGTTGTTGTTGATGTTGCTGCTGCCGCTGCTGCTGCTGCTGTTGTTGTCACAGCCTCGGCACCCACACTGAGATTCAACGGCGAATTGAACACGGATGCGGCTAAGCCCTGAAGACTTGCCAATGCAGCAGCCGTGGCGGGATGATGATGCGAATGATGGCCATGATGTGGATGTGTATGAGGATGTTGTTGTTGGTGCTGCTGTTGTTGCTGTTGTTGCAACGTGGCTAAATTTTGTAATTTTTGCAAATTTATCATGTCTTGCACTGCGGAGTAACGAAAAAGGCAGACAAAATGTTGTCATTAGTTTTATGGTTGGGAAATTTGTGAAATGTCAGTGGAGGTTAAGAATTTCTGGGGCAGCCTTACAAAAGCTCTGCTCTGCTCTTAATTGCCAGAATAATGTGTTTAGTGGTGCTTGTTTGTAGTCAGGAATGGAAACCAGCAAAAGCTCAGCAGGCTTTCCCTAGATCTGGTCGATTGATTGCTTATTATTTAAAGTCTCACATAAAACAGCTAAACAGATTTTGAAATATTTAGAACTGCATAGCGTGTCAAATCTTAAACGGAGGTTAAGTTTTAGTTAGATTCAATTCTCAGTTTTCACTGATCAACAAACTCTGGTAGCTTCTTTGCACATTTCAACCTTTTGAGCTCTTTTATAAAGAATAGCTATATAAGTCAAAGCGAGTTTCTCTTTTAGAAGGTGTTTATTTAGTTAATCTCTCCCGTTTTTTTTGGCTTTGAGGCTATATAAGGTCACTTTTTTTTGTATAGGGTCATACTATTGCCCCTTGATTCTCAAATATATGGCGTATATTCAACAAGATATCCAAAATAAGTTGAAAAAGTCAAGGTTTCAAGGGAGCAATGAGAGTCCAAAGGTATTGATATAACTCATACGCAGTGTTGCCTTTAAATTAGATATATTTTTATACCATTGCAGAGGGTATATTAAAATTGTACATAGAAGAAAGCATTTCCGACCACATAATATGTATATATATGCTTGATCAGCATGACGAACTGAGCTGATTTAGCCTTGTTCATCTGATTTTATGCTATCTCCTCCATCAGTTCTAAAGCTATCTTGACCAAACTTGGCACCAAGTCTTCTGGTACCAAAACGCTGCACACTTGTCGAAACCAGCCGGATAGGTTGACTATAACATATAGCTGCCAAAGGAACAATCGGTCGAAAAACTAGTTCTAGTCAGAAAAACTTTTTTGTTTTTAAGGCAAACGTCTCTAAACTCCGTATTTTCTAGTTTTCTAGGCTTCTTCACAATTCTATTAAGTTTGGACAAAATCGGGTATCTATATGGTATAGCTGTCATACAAAAGTAAGGCTAGAAAAATAGTCTTAGTAAGAAAAACTTTTTTGTTTTCAATCTAAACCTCTTACAAATTGGCATATATTTATTTTATAAGCTTTCACAAAATTCCTTAAAATTCTGTCAAAATCGGATGACTATAGGCTATAGCTGTCATAGGAATGGTCGGTCGAGAAACTAGTTCTAGTAGAAAAACTTTTTTGTTTTCAAAGGAAACGCCTCCAAATTTTTATTTCTTAGTTGGCTATGCTTTTCCATGTTTCCACTAATTTTGGTTGAAATCGGACATCTTTATAGTACAGCTGTCATGGAAAAGTAAGGTTAGAGAAGTAGTCTTAGTGAGAAAAAGTTTTTTGTTTTTAGAGGAAACGCCTCCAAATTTTGTATTTCTTAGTTTGCTATGCTTTTTTATAGTTCCACTAAGTTTGGTCGAAATCGAACATCTATATCGTATAGCTGCCATACAAAAGTAAGGTTAGAAAAATGGTCTTGATAAGGAAAACTTTTTTGTTTTTAAAGCAAACCTCTTAAAAATTGGCATATCGTTATTTTATAAGCTTTCACACAATTCCTTAAAGTCTTGTCAAAATCGGATGACTATAGGCTATAGCTGATAGATCGATGGAAAAACTAGTTCTAGTGAGAAAAACTTTGTTGTTTTTAAAGGAAACGCCTCCAACTTTTGTATAAGCTTTCACATAATTCCTTAAAATTCTGTCAAAATCGGATGACTATAGGCTATAGCTGCCATAGGAATGATCGGTCAAGAGACTAGTTTTAGTGAGAAAAACTATTTTGTTTTTTAAGAAAATACCTCCAAATTTGGTATTTCTTAGTTTGCTTTGTTTTTCCATAATTCCACTATTTTTGGTTGAAGTCGGACATCTATATAGTATAGATGCCATACAAAAGTAGGGTTAGAAAAATAGTCTTGGTAAGGAAAACTTTTTTGTTTTTAAAGTAAACCTCTTAAAAATCGGCATATATTTATTTTATAAGCTTTCACACAATTCCTTAAAGTCTTGTCAAAATCGGATGACTATAGGCTATAGCTGCCATAGGAATGATCGATGGAAAAACTAGTTCTAGAGAGAAAAACTTTGTTGTTTTTAAAGGAAACGCCTCCAACTTTTGTATTTCTTAGTTTGCTATGCTTTTCCATGATTCCACTAAGTTTGGTCGAAATCGGACATCTATATAGTATAGCTGCCATAGAAAAATAAGGTTAGAAAACTAGTCTTAGTAAGAAAAACTTGTTTGTTTTCAGTGGAAATGTCCTTCAAACTAACTTCCCTCTATATTTATTACTTAAATTGAATTACTTTTTAAATAGATTTCATTGCTGAAATTTTGAGGTAGTTTACGTTACGTATGAGTAATTTTTAGTTCCTCTGCAGATGCTTCTCTACTTATTGGTTACTTAAAGTGGAACATGTGGACTGACTTGCAAGGTTTATTAAGGCTTCGAGCAAAACATTAACATATATGACATAAGTCTCTATAAAAGGCCGCCTTGAACTACCATCAAGAGGCATTTGCAATTTGATATAACCCTCTGATTGATTTTGAATTTAGTTGATTGACTCTTAATTGTGCTAAATACTTTGACATTTCCATTCCTTTCACTTTGGTTTATTTTGCATTTATATATGTATATTTTGGCTTTCGATATGTACTCACTAGTTCCATTTAGATGCGCCGCAAATGCCTTGGCCTGGGCCTGCTCTTCACGTCTCAGTCGCAGTGCTTCCACGGCCGCTTGCTGCTGCTGCTGTTGCTGTTGCTCCTCCGCGTCCTCATCATCCGCATCGATTTGCATGGGCAGGGGCGAACTGTTGGCATGCACTCGCTCGCCTCGCTGTTGATTGGCCAGCGAAGCAGCCTTGGCTGCTAAATTCTTATAGAATTCCAATTCCTTGACATGCTCTTTGGATTCGTAGGGTGAGTCATGTGAATGCGGGGGCGAGAGCAGAGCATGACCATCTGTGGCCTCCAAGATGTCATCTTCGATGCTGTTATTGTTGTTGTTGTTGTTATGGTGAAGCTGATGATTGAGACGTTGATGGTGCAGGCTGCTGGGCGAGTGAATTTTGTGACTACTTATCTCCTTATCATAGTCCTGGAATGATAGAGAAATGGAAATGATTAGCCACACACACACAGACACACACACACACACACTTTAGTTCGCACATCACTTTTAATTGAGCAACTCTCTCTCTGACTGAGATTTGTGTAAATATGGCAAAACGGCAAATTCAATTCGCCACAATTATTTTGTGCCCGCCTCTTGCCGTTGGCTGATTGGATTATTGTTTAAGCGACAGCAACAGCATTTACTCGTATTACATTTCATTTGTTGTCATGTTTAAATATATCCCCGACTATATTGCATTAATAAGTTAATTTAATTTTTGCTGTAATTGTCACATTGTGTGTGTGTGGAGGGGAGTGTAGAGCTGTGCAATTTATGCAAATTTAATTGAATGTTCTAGCCAATGCAATGAATTTGTATGAACATTTGATTTAATTGAACCTAATGTCTGCTTAAAGTGAAAATTAATTAAGAAGAGATATAGGAAATACTTGTATGCAAATGAGATTATTATCCCAAAGTTGTGCCATAAAAAGGGAGAGAGCTCTATCGCTGCGCCATAAAAAGCTGCAGCGGCAGGCTAGACTTGTATCTGCAGAAACGCTGCAGCAGGTGAGCAATCGACGCCAGTAATATGTTATAGAAAGAGAGCTCTGCTGAGTCAGCAGTGGAAGCACTAGTGAATTATAAGTACTGAACTGCACAAAAAGTACACAAATTTGCCAAATTCTCATATAAGTTTTGATTATGAAGAAGATTTAGGTAGAACAGTTCTCATTGTAGACTGCTCAATGGAAGATCTAGCTTGAATGGTTCAACAAATTCGAGAAATTTACTGTATTTCTTGTGTGAAGGTACCTTGTCACATTTGCTCCGAAAAAGCTAAGCTGATGGGGTCGAAAGCTGTAAGCCAAAGCTGCTGCTCCAGAGAGCGTGTATATAAACAAATAGCCATGCAAAGTAGATCAAAAGGCTACGAAATTTATACATAATCATAACAGTAACAAGTCACAACATGCTGAAATCAAGTGCCCTGACTTCGTAATACTTCTATACTCTTCATTTCGTGTGGTTTCATACATTTTCTAGCCGAATGTTAGCTCAAACATACCATATAGATGTCCGATTTGGACCAAAATTAGTGAAATCTTGGAAGAGCATAGCAAACTAAGATGTACAAAGTTTGGAGGCGTTTTCTTTGAAAACAAAAAAGTTTTTCTTGCTAAGACTACTTTTCAGACACTACTTTTCTATGACAGCTATACTATATAGATGTCCGATTTGGACCAAACTTAGTGATATCATGGAAAAGCATAGCAAACTAAGATGTACAACGTTTGGAGGCGTTTTCTTTGAAAACAAAAAAATGTTTTCTCACTAAAACTAGTTTCTTGACCGATCATTCCTATGGCAGCTATAGCCTATGGCCATCCGATTCTGACAAAGCTTTGAGCAATCGTGTGAAAGCTTATAAAATAAATATATGCCAATTTACAAGAGGTTTAAACTGAAAAAAATAATTTTTTCTAACTAAAACTTGTTTTCTAACCTTACTTTTATATGGCAGCTATACTATATAGATGTCCGATTTCGACCAAACTTGGTGGAATCATGGGGAAGCATAGAAAACTGGTAAGTACGGAGTTTGGAGACGTTTGCATTGAAAACAAAAAAGTTTTTCTCACTAAGACTACTTTTCCAACCTAACTTTTCTATGACAGCTATACTATATAGATGTTCGATTTCAACCAAACTTAGTGGAATCATGGGAAAGCACTGCAAACTAAGAAATACAAAGTTTGGAGACGTTTGCATTGAAAACAAAAAAGTTTTTCCTACTAGAACTAGTTTTTCGACCGATCGTTCCTATGGCAGCTATATGTTATAGTTAACAAATTCGGCTGGTTCCGACATATGTGCAGCGTATTTGTACCAGAAGACTTGGTGCAAAGTTTGGTGTAGATAGCTTTCAAACTGACACCCGGACAAGGCTAAATCAACTCAGATTGTCATGCTGATCAAGAATATATATACTTTATGTGTTGGGAAATGCTTGCTTCTATGCGTTACACACATCTGCAGAATTGTAATGTGAATTCTGATCTGGCAACACGTCGAACAGGTCGTGTTGAGTCGTGAAATAAAGCACGACACGCGCTTAACTCTAATTCGTACAGAAAATAGGGTTAATAGTAGACTTAAAACTCAGTAGAGAGCACCATAGACCAAGTTAAAACAATAGTCCAACAAATAACAGACTAAATTATGATATTTTTTGACACATAGCAGCCATTAAGAAGATTCTAAATCGCTCCAAAAGGCATATAAAGGTACAAGTTAACTCAAAGATACCAAAGATGTTTAGCTAATTCGAATAAGTTTAACTAAAAGAAAACTCATTTAAAGAATTTCCCAAGTCTTCTTCACTTTAAACATCGATGCTGCATGTAGGCGAAAAAGCATTTATATTTATAAAAAACAAAAAAAAAACCGTAGAAAGGTAAACCAATATAATTATTGGCAATTAATGCTGGCGACGCCAAATGTGCTTAGCAGCAGGGAGCAGCGTGCCACGCCGAAGGAAGGTAGCCAGCCACATTAATGCCAGGACGAACGACAGAGAGAGAGAGAGAGCGAGCCCGGCGCCTAAGTGCGGGCTGTGGACAGTAGACGTGCCGGGGCCAGAGCTTCAATTAAATTTTATTTGCATAGGAAATTAACATAATTGTAGTGCAAAATACCAAAAAAAAAAATGGAAAAGGGAAACGAAAAGCAATAAAAATAAGCAGCAGCCGAAAAAAAAGTGTTAAGTAAAATAAATAGAAATGTTTGTGGCAATTAAACGGCACTTGGCAGGTTTAAAGACAATTCTGCTACCCCTTTCCCGCCCCATTAATTAAGCGCTTGATAAATTTCACTGCGACGTGCCAGAAACTACATTAAAAATTGACATTTATGGCTGCCAAGCGCACAAAAAAAAACAGGGAACTACTTAGAGGAGAAGCAACCAGGCTAATGTCGTTGAACAGCAAATCGAACTAAATTTATGACACACGGCATATGAACGAACGGACGGACGAACAAAAAAGCAAGTGTAAAAAAAAACACACTGAAGCCAGTGTCCTTTAGGCAAACAGGCGACGCCAATGCTGACAGCCACTATATGTGTGGGGGGGCGGATAGTGGGAAGTGAATTGAAGGTGGTGTTGGTGTTGGTGCTGGGCCATGAATTAACTTTTCAACATATTTACACACGCTCAATTGAATGGCAGTGCGCTGTGTGGAGTAGGTGGGCGGTGGGGTCCACTCCCTACGGCACATTTGCCGCTAAAAGTTGCAGAACAAAACTCACTCGTTCGTTCGTTGGCTCATTATGAGGCGCGCTGCTGGCAACAGGAGAAGAGGCTTTTGTTCTAAAGCCACGCAAATGAGCGGAAATTAAAAACTGATTTAGCATTAAGGCCAGGACAGCCGTATTGAAGGGGGGGTTGGGGTGGTGGAAATAAAAGAGACAATAATCTTAAAGCATGTTTTAATGTTGCCTACTTTTCAGGGCAGTTTGTGCTTAAAGTGATTTTATAGTCCTCTGCCCAGACGAATCTCTAATAAGTTTGTGCAAAAGTATGTAACATCTAGAAGGAAGCATCTCCGACCCTATAAAGTATATATATTCTTGATCAGCATCAACAGCCGAGTCATGTCCGTCTGTCAGTCCATATGAACGCACAGATCTCAGAGATGGTAAGAGATAGAGGTTTGACATGTATGGGACATATGCTTCTTATGTCCGCAGGCAGATCAAGTTTATTTTCAATTTTGGCCACGCCCCCTAACGCCCCCGCAATTTAGAAAAAACATCATATCTCCCACAGTTTTGAAGATAGATGGCTTATTCCTTCTGGACATATTTAGTTATTAGAATAACTTATCGATCCGCCAAAGGAATGAAGAAGATCGGATGAACGGTTTTCGAGTTATGATCAAAAGACCACATTTTCTTGGTACAGAGTATGTAATAGTCGGGCTTGACCGACTTTCTTTCTTGTTTTTTTGTTTCAATCTTCACAAAATGACTTGTTGTTGTGCTTTCAATAACAAATCACAATCAAGCCCACAAAAATTAGGTCTAATAAAAAGTTTTGGTAACAGAAACTTTTGTGTTTTCAATGATAGCATCTTCAAATTTTGCACTTATTTATTTTTTAGACTTTTACACAACTCTGCCCAGTTTGGTTGAAATCGGCTGACCATAGCATATAGCTGCCATAGGAACAAACGGTCGAAAAACTAGTTTTTGTAAGAAAAACTTTTTTGTTTTCAGTGGAAACGTCATCAAATTGCGTATTTATAAGTTTTCTATGCTTCTCCATTATTCTGACAAAGTTGGTTGAAATCGGACAACTATATAGTATAGCTGCCATAGAAAAGAATGGGTCTGAAATGAAGTCTTAGTAAGAAAAACTTTTTTGTTTTCAATGGTAGCGTCCTATATTTTTGCACTAACTATTTTTTTAGACTCTTACACAATTCTACAACGTTTTGTCAAAATCGAATGACCATAGCATATAGCTGTCATAGTAACGATCAGTCGAAAAACTAGTTTTTGTGAGAAAAACTTTTTTGTTTTCAGTGGAAACGTCTCCAAACTGCGTATTTATGAGTTCTCTAATCTTTTTCATGATTTCAATAAGTTTGGTCAAAATCGGACAACTATTTAGTAGAGCTGCCATATAAAAGATGGGTCTGAAATGTAATCTTAGTAAGGAAAACTTTTTTATTTACAAAGGTAGCCTCTTAAATTCGTGCATATATCTATTTTATATGCTTTTACACCATCCTACAAAGTTTTGTCAAAATTGGATGACCATAGCATATAGCTGTCATAGGAACGACCGGTCGAAAATCGAGTTTTAGCGAGAAAAACTGATTTTTTCATCAAAATTGGTTAGCTGCCATACATTTAACTGGGCAGCCAGTTTTCAGTAGAGGCTATAACTATTGATAACTTAACTAGCTTTCTTCTAGGCAAAATATAACTCTTTCTAAAACTTTACTTAGATAAACCTTACGAACTGCAAAAGTTATATAAACTTTCCCCTATTTTTTCCTATATTTGGTCATCTAACTGTTTTATAAAGATTTCTGTTAATTTCTTACATTTTTCCTTCCCCACTTTGCTGGACATTTCAAACACTTTGCGCTTGCAGCGCCTGAATGTATGCAAAAGGTAGCGCGCCAAATTTATAGCCTTACATACAGCAGCGCCACGCCCACTGGCACTGGCACTCCCGCACTCCCACATTGCCAATTCCATGATGTGTCCAACAACAACCACCCAACAATCGCTTGTCCAACAACTTTCACTTCATTTTTTTGTGTCCGTCAAATAAAAATAAGGCGAAAAAAAAAATAGAAAATGAATTGAATTATTGCAAAGAGCCGGTAGAAAGAGATTGGCGGAGGGAGGGGCAGGGATGCTGGCTGAGCACTTGACAGTGCCAGTGATAAGCAAAGGCCCCAACACCACCCTTACATACCTATAAGTGGAAATGGGAAGCAGTTTTTGTATGTTTTTTTTTGCTTTTACTTCTTCGCCGCTGCTGCTGCTGCTGTTGAGCGCGACGCGAAATTATAATTCACACATGTGACCAGGCCGGTGGTGGGTGGTGGGTGGCGGGTCTGCCTGGTCAGTTGCTGGGGCTGTTAAAAAATGCAATTGCCAAAAAGTAGCCGCACACAAAAAGAAGAAAGCGACAGTGGCGACTGCGTTGCTGCTGCTTGTTTGCTTTAATTGCAAATGGCATTTTTCGAGGGAGAGCAGCCACCCAGCAGCAGCAGCAGCAGCAGCCAGCCACCCCCCTTCCATTTGTTTCATTTTTCAGCGGGGTGGTGGGGAGGGGGGAAGGCAAGGCTCATAAATTGTCGAAAAATATTTGACTTGTTCTATTTTTGGTCATCCTGTGCAATATGCTTTTTGGGGGCGGCCACCCATTTACTACGTGTCCTGCTGGACACACACACACACACACAGAGGCACAGACACACACGTATGCTCTTCGATATTTCTGCCTGCACTTTTGCATATTTAATGTTTTGTTTAATGCAAATGCACATAATTTCATCAGTGTGTGTGTGTGTGTAGTTTCTTTTATTTCTCCTTTTGCGCCTGTTAAGTCGCCGAGATGTGCAAATATTTTTCAATTAATATTTATGTTGCTTTATGTGCCTGAATTGTTAATGTTTTCCATTTTGATAACTCTCTAGGCAGCTGGGCAAGTGCTTTAAGGAGTGAGTGGTTGGCAAGTCAAACAGCTAGACAATTGATTGAATTTGTGGTGGTTGTTAGTTCATGGGACTGCCAATTGGAATTCAATCAAATATTTTTACATCTCTCAGCACTTAGAGTAAGTTGGCACATCTTGTCTGGCATTATCTGGCCGCCCAACTTTCTCAATTCTTTGGATAATCAACAAATCATCTTAGATACTAAATTTTTCCCGAAAGAACGAACCTTCTAGCTAGAAAACTGTGGCAGCTATGTTACTTTTTCTAAATTAAGTGGGCGCTAGAGGGCGTGGCGAAATTAGAAAATAAGCTTTGGCTGCCTGCAAGTAAGATAAGCTTATGAGCTGTAGTTGTCGAAGCTCTATCTCTTAACAAGTATTCGGTACGACATGTTTATTAGGAATATGATTAGGAATATATATATATATATTTATAACCTTGCAGAGGCTATTGTCCTGATGTTTGTAATGCTTCGAAGGAAGCATTTCCCAACACATTAAACATATATATTCTTGATCAGCCTGAAGAGCTGAGTTGATTGATGATTCTATGCTATCTCCTCCGTCAGTTTAAAAGCTATCGCGACCAAACTTTGCACGTAGGCTTCTGGTACAAATACGCTAGACATTTCTCGGTGCCGGACAGATCGGATGACTATATCATATAGCTGCCATACAAACGATCGGTCGAAAAACTAGTTCTTGTGAGAAAAACTTTTTTGTTTTCAATGCAAACGTCTTCATATTCCGTATTTACTAGTTTTCTATGCTTCTCCATGATTCTGCCAAGTTTGGTCGAAATCGGACATCTATATAGTATAGCTGTCATAGAAAAGTGGAGTCCGAAAAGCAGTCTTAGTGAGAAAAACTTGTTTGTTTTCAAAGCAAACGCCGCCAAACTTTGTATTTCTAAGTTTGCAATGCTTTCCCATGATTCCACTGAGTTTGGTCCAAATAGGACATCTATTTAGTATAGCTGTCATAGAAAAGTAGAGTCCGAAGAGCAGTTTTAGTGAAAAAACTTTTTTGTTTTCAAAGAAAACGTCTCCAAATTCGGTATTTACTAATTTCCTATGCTTCTCCATGATTCCACTAAGTTTGGTCCAAATCGGACATCTATATAGTAAAGCTGTCATAGAAAAGTAGAGCCTCAAAAGTAGTCTTAGTGAGAAAAACTTTTTTGTTTTCAAAGAAAACGCCACCAAACTCCGTATTTCTTAGTTTGCTATGCTTTTCCATAATTCCACCATATTTGGTAGAAATCGGACATCTATATAGTATAGCTGTCATAGAAAAGTAGAGTCAGAAGAGTAGTCTCAGTGAGAAAAACTGGTTTTTTCTCAAGGAAAACGCCTCCAAACTGCTATTTGAAGTATATATGCACTGCCATAAGCAAAGATTGGGCACTCTTATCATGAAATGTAACTCTCGGACTTTTCCTAGCTCACAGATCCAAATCAATTCCCACCAAATTCGCCAAAAAACGATAATCAATTAGACGGCTTATCATATTAAAACATTTTCCCTCAATTGTCGGGCAATCTAAGCCCTTTCCCCTTTTTGGAACACAGATCTGGGTGCATACTTATTCGTGTCGCTCTCTAGCGCCAATTCCAATTAAAAATTTTGATGCAAATGAGCAGCGTGCAGACGTGGGACAGGGCAAACGAATCAACTCCCGGGGGCGGCTACATTGCGGCAATAAATGCCGTGACAGACGCCAGTCGAAAGGGGAACGGTGGGGGGCAGCAACAGCAGAAGAGAACTTTTACTTTTTATTTTTTTGGGGGGGGGCGAAAAGAAATAAAAAGAAAAGTGCCGCCAAAAAGTGAAAAGCAACCAAAGAAGCGAGGCGTTGCCCAGGCTGCCGGAGAGAGGCTCAGGATTTATTTTTTATCCCTAGCCGTAGGAATGGTGCCGAGGGGGGGCGGGGTTCAATTGCATTTATTTGACCAGGGCCAGGGCGTCCATTCAGGAGTTGGCCCCCAAAGAATAACTGCGGCTGACCAGCGACCAAGCAGTCAGAAAGCTTCAGCAGGCAAACGTGAAAAATTGCCAGCGAAAAGCCAGATATAGAGAGGGAGAGAGAGAGAGAGAGGCATAAAAAAGCGCCACAAAGAGGAAAAAGAACACAAAAAATTGGGACAGGCACTGGACTGGACGAGGGGGGGTGGTTGGGGTGTATTACTGAGGGAGACTTTTCAGCCTGGACAATGCTTGGCCTTCATTGTTGTCAAGCAGCAGTCCGAAAGTGCCACCCACCCAACAGTCCAGTGGGGTTGATTGAGTGGCGCGCCCATTGATGTGGCTCATGATGGACCAGCTACCCACCCACCCAACGTCCAGGCTCGGTTTTGTTCCATTTTTGAAGCATTTCCCCCCAGCCACTGTCGCATTTCCATTATTTTTTACACATTTTTGTTTTGGTTTTTGTGTTTCGCTGTTGTTTTTCATGCTTTTTTGTTTTCGTTTCGTCATTCGCCATGCGACTGTCAGCTGCGTGTCCTTATATGGAGAGCATATATATATATATACATGTATGTATATGTATATGTGAGTGGGTGGCTGTTACACACACACACACATACACTTGTGGAAATTGCAGTGTCTGCAGCTTGCAGATTTTGTTTGCTGTCCTCGTCCTCTGAATGGTTGCGGAATGGGCAGCGGTTTTCAATAGGGGTGCTCGGTTGGGGCCGAGCAAGTGAAGCTTAAATGTTTATTGACACTGTGTGTTCCGAGGAAATTGTGCAAGAAATCGCTGCTGTTTGTGTGTGTATTTCTTTATTTTTTGTTGTCATTTGTTGGTTTCAAAGCTGATTGAACAGTGCCCCAAGGTGACCCGGAATCATTAGAGCCTGGTCGCTTGATTAAGCGGGCAGTTGGGAAAGACGGAATTGCCCCCCACCCACACTATCAACCTGTAGATGAAAGCTGTATACAGTCACAGAGAAGTTTGGGGAGAGACAAGAAATTGCAGCTATTTATTCAGATTTTTAAGAAAATATAGGAATATCAACACCAGATTCTAAAAGGGATAAGCAAAGCGTTTATAAATCTCATAAATTAGATTTTCCAATTCTCCTTATGTCCTTTTTTTCAGCTTTAATTCAGATTCGACCGAAAGACGAAAGCTTTTTATACTCAGATTGTAGATAAAAACTTCTTACCCTTGAGAATACTTAGTAATCAGGATTGGTACTCGAAATAAAGCTATGACCAGAGATATACAGCCCGACCGTTACCGGTAATCGATTCGGTTGTCTCAGAATTATTGGATAATCTCTAAATTGGCCAATGTTTGGAAGGGTACTCAAGCCCACGACCTCGCCGTTGTAACTCAACAGTCATACCATCTGCACCACTGGGTTTTTTGTATGCTGAGAGCCTAACATATGACTGCATTCATTAATTCGCTTTGTCACGATTGTGTTCTATTTTATCGCCTTGCATTCCGTGTTCAATTCCCCAAAGGTCCTGAATTCAAATCCGACACAAGCCAGAGTTAATATTATAAAATATTTATAAGTTATTGTGTTTCCAGTAAGATAATTCTTAGAATTTACAACTTTTGAACATAATTTAACCTTTTCATCAACTAGGAGTATGTTCAAAAAGAAGCCCACAGAAGTGTTTTTGAATATATATGAAACCTGAATTCATTAGCCTTAAGCAGCCACCAAAGAACCATCCACAGAGCCCTTTTATTCAAAAATCATAAAAACCCCATTCAATTTAATAAGAAGATTCTCTAATATCTTCAAAATCTAATTAAAATGACAATGTATTTTATTTTCCCAAAAATCATCAAAAGCCCAATCAATTTAATAAGAAGATTCTCTAATATCTTCAAAATCTAATTAAAATGACAATGTATTTTATTTTCCCACTTTACAAATAATTTTCTTACAATACGATAAAATTCTAAGCAAGATTTAATTTAAATTTGCATTCAAATTCAAATATTAAGTTGACCAACGCACCTTTTGGGACTAACGCTTCGAAAAGAAACATATCGTGCTCACGCATCGAAATATCGATAGTTGGCTAGTTGCATATTTTCTATCGGTGAATCCTGCCGCCTGTTGCTCGCGCGCTGCCAAGTTTTATTAATTTTGTTGGTTTTTAAGGCAATTCAAACTAACAAAATGATCTCGCTAATATCAGTGCGTGTCCGTGTGTTCAATTTAAACTATTTGCGGCTTTTAAATAATAATTTAACGCAATTGTGAAATTATTTGGCCGCCTGGCGAGTTATTCCGTTGTTCGGCGCTTACCGGTTGTGTCTCTCTTTCTCTCTGTCTCTCGCGACCGCGGCCTACGTTTTTTTTTGGTTTTCTTTTATTGTGTAAGTGCTTTAATCAAAGTGTAATAAGTGTGTAAATCAACTAAAGGCCTAGTTGCCATGGCTGCATAAATAAAATAGTTTATAATTTTAATTATAGGTTAAAAGCGTCTAAGTATTGTGTGTGTATTGTGTTGTGCGGTGCCGTTTCTACTCTCTGCTGCCCCCGCTTTAACTTCTATTTCGTTGGGTAAGTGTATTCTTTGTTGTTTGCCTTTTTACTTGTCATATTTATACCCGTTACTCGAAGAGTAAAAAGGATATACTAAAATCGTGCAAATGTATGTAACAGGCAGAAGAAGCCATCACCTATAAAGTCTGCATATTCTTGATCAGCATCAATGGCCGAGTTTATATAGCCTTGTCAATCTCACATCATCTCTTGGTCCTTTGGTCGGTCTAAGAATTGATCACTTATATATTAATCTTAAATTTCGCGCTGATTTATCTCTCTCCTTACAGCAAAGAGAAAGAAGAAAGCCAGTGCCACCTTCACCCCCGCTTAGTCCTGGCTAAAGCCATTTGCTGCTGCTTTGTCACCTTTAGCGGCACGTTGAAATGTGAAAACATGGTTGTTGTTGTGTCTGGAGGCCTAACCCTCCCACTCCTGCCCTGCTCCTACAGTGGCAGGAAACTTTTGCCTGTTGCCTTCTTCTGCTATTTTTAACAATTTTTTCATACGCAGTCCTTTCTCTCGCTCTCGCTGTACCTCCACTCACTCGCTCTCTCATACGTTTTCTCACTCAGTGTCGCTGTTTGTTCTGGCTTTTACTTCTTATTGGTTGTCCCGTTTGTTGTTTTTATTTTTAGGCAATCGTTGAGGAAACACAAAAGCTTTGCATTTTTTTTCCATGCTCGCTTTGTTGTGTTCCGGAGTGAGCTCGCGCGCGTGTGTGTCCTGTGTGTGTCGTGTGTGTGAGTGCGTTCCTCTACATTTCTCATTCGTTGCTGTCGCTGCGTTTTTATCAAGAAAACGAAAAAGTAACATTTGTGCGGCACTCGCTGATTGGTTGTAGCCCCTCCCTTCCATCGGCATCCAACAACATTTTTTGTTTTAGCCGTAGACCAACACACCCATTTTATTGTCCTCTGGAATTGAGAGAAGAGGAGCAGCTGGCGGCAGCAGCCTCGTGGTGTGTATCCCCAGGAAAATGGCGGATCGAGGCGTAATATGAAACAATCAATTAAAGGTGACCTAAGCAGGCATCCCCCCCCCCCCTAATGTGTGTATGGGCTCTATTTCCAATTGTAATTACTTTACTCTGGCATATTTGACTCATGTTTCTTGCCACTTGAACGTGTTACACTTTCGTTCGGCCACCCCCCCGCTCCGCTCCACGGCATCAGGCCTGACAACACTTTAAAATTAATATTCCTATTTTTCAATTACAGCTGACACTTGTCTACTGGCAGCCGAGCCCACTTGCCAGAGAGAGCCTACCCCAACATGGCATTTTGCTGTTTGCTGGTGGACAGCACACCACACCCTATCCCAATCCCAAACCCGGTGTAAAATGTCATTACCGCTGACATAAATGAATAGCTGCATTCATTGCATTTGGCATTGGGCGGGGGGTGGTTGAGTCCGCCGGAGCTTAGTCTTTCATTTTGTCTTAGTTTTGTTTGTTGTAATATCGCATTAGCGTTAATTAAAGCCAACTCATTCGCCTGTGTAACAGGTGAATGAATTGTTATGGCCGGGACAACTGAAGGAAGGTTATCGATGGCAGTGAGCAAATAGAATTGCAACTTGGTGCGCCCCTTTAAGATTGTATTCAAATAGCATTTGAGGCAAGGAATTCTTAAAGAATTTCCCTTTTTTTTGTGTGTGTGTGAATGGTCTATGCTGCGTCACATCACGCTTATCTTATGTGTCTTAATTTGATAAAAAAAATATATATATTTAATAAGTCGTATTAATTTCCTTTCTATTTCACATTCAGCGTCACATCATGTGTAATAGGCGGTGTTTTCATTTTGAATTTTAAGAGTCTGAGCGTCACATCACACGTAACTGAAGTTAATTTACAAAACTAATGACTTTAAACATTTAAAAAAATGAATTTTGTTTTGATGGCTTATTTAGATTTAAAGTTATTTGAATTCTACGTCACATCACGCGTAACTAAGTAATTTTTATATATAAATGGCTTACCATATCCTAAATACAAACACTCTTGAGATAGCCACAGGCTGTAGATGGCAAATTTACTTTAATTAGAACAAATTCAGCGTCACATCACGCGTAACTGACTTATTAAGGAGTCCCATCAGGCGTAACTTGCCTAATTTAAACACGTTTTATGCAAAATTCTGACAAAACTAAATGAAATCGTCATAACAAACGAATGTATTAACTTTGAATACAAAATATGCGTCACATCATGCGTAACTGTCGTTATTAAAAGTGAAAATACTCCATTTATAAATATGTATTATGTGTCCAGTGGCCCATTGACTTCACTTTTGCAATGTATCTACCTAAGTCATTCAAATTATGCGTCACATCACGCGTAACTTGCTTTTTGAAATCATATTTTATGCTTAATTCTGAAAAAGCGTTATTAAATCCTCCCACTGAATGTATGTATTTATATTTCATGTATAATAAGCGTCACATCACGCGTAACTAAATTATTACCATAGATGAAAACTTAATGTTCATGAATAATTTTTAGAAATAATGTTTCATTTGTGAGTCAGTTTCTTCGTCACTTGATGCGTAACTAAACTCATCTCCAATTTAGAAACCTAGGTAAACTTAATTATAGACAAAATGTGCTCATTTTATAATCATTTCCGAGTCATCTTCCTGCTCATTGGGCCAAATGGAGAGAGTTGAAAACGTGCACCTCATATAACATTTCTAATTAAAATTTTGGTAAAGTAGCTTCACTGACCTCCTGGCCCTTCACTGAAAAGGTTATTAACATACTTGTCTCACTCACTCTTACGGCTATTTGTCCAAGCTGTTGGCCATTAGGTGCCCCCAACCCCCCTACCCCTACCCCCTTTCCAAAAAGGAAGCAAAAAACAACAAAAATGGCAACTAAGTGGTAAAGTTCTATAACCAGATTTCCAATGCAAACAGCAGCGGCAGAGCAGGCGACATGCATGCATGCATGGGTGCCTAAGTAGCTGCGCTGTCTTCATTAAAAATCACCCACTATACCACCCAACGTCCAATGCACAGGGCACTGGCCCGGTCCCGGGCCTGGCCGAACAAGAACAACAACAAATCGGGCTTCCATCCTAATTTAAATGCAAATGAGATTCACGACGACGACGACGGCGGCGACGACGTCCCTGTGCCTGGTCAATGCCACATACAAGGAAACTGACTCTCTCTCTCCCTCTCTCTTTTTGTCTCTCTGCACTGCTACATTTATGCAAGTGGCTTAAATGGCTACAAAATGCGTTGCTTTGGCGAGATTTGTAGCATACATTAGGGCTAGGTCTGGGTCTGGGACTGCAATTGTTGCCTACGCTTAGGCGCAAACTTAAGCTCGACAATGGCGACCACGGCCACTGTCTGGCCGTAGGACTCACTGGCTCCGTTCAGGTGTCACAAGCGGCGGCTCCACCGCACATATAATCAGCCTGGAAATATGCTATGCCTTTTGGATTTCTTGATTAGTGCTGCTGTTGGCACTCGGCCTCTCTCTCTTTCGCACGGTGGGGGTGTGTATGGTGTGTGTGTGTGTGTGTGTGAGAAAGCGTTTACATGGTGTGCAGTAAAGCCTTTGCCTACTTCGTGGTCATTAGAATTGGACTTAGAGAGAGAGAGGGAGAGTTTTGAAAGAATTCGGCAATCCTTGAAAGAATTTCCTATCTTATATTTGGTCCTGTTTAAAAGTCACTTCTGGCCTGCCTGGAAATGTTCGATTTGTATATGGTTTTGCCACCCAACTTCAGGCTGTACATCTGTGTTCAACAATGTTGTTTTGTGTATAGAAAAACTTATTACTCATGCGCCACGTTGCACAAAGCACCAATCAATATGCAACCTATCAAATATTTAAACTAAAAGTGCAAAATAACAAAAATGGCTGCGAAAATTTAACACACACACACACACACATACAAACATATATAGAGTAAAAATGCACAATACCGTGTGTGTGTCTAAAAGAGATGGCAAGACAATGACAAAAGGATTTTAATTGAGTGCAATGGCAATACACACACACACTCACACGCACACACACATCCGATACATAGAGAAGGCAACACTTTATAAGCGAGACTGAGACAAAAGTCTTATCTCTACCCACTCTCCTCAGCTATTTTGCGGTCAAAATGCATTTTCAAGTTATGAATATATATCTTGTTGATTTTTGAAATTATCAAGTCCTAATACACACACACACACACACACGTAGACAAGTCCCCTCTCCCCCTTTTTTTTTGCATGAATTATTAAATGCTGTGTAATTTATTTGATTGTGTGTGTGTTTTGTATTTATTGCACTTAACTGTTTTGGGGTTACATGCAACATAAAGACCACCCACCCTACCCCCTACCCGTTTACCCGGCCGCCCCTTCACTTGTATTGTTGAAATCTTATGCATTTGTCATGAATGTGAAATATTTTCGGTTGGTTGAGTTGCTGTTGCTTACTCCTTGCTCGGCAGGACTGCATTTTGTTTTGCGTTCATATTCATTGTAGGCTTTTTCTTGCTGTGTGTGGTGTGTGTGCATAAGTATGGGTGTAGCAATTTATTGATCAATAGTTTAGTCATTAGTTTGGGTCAGAGAGGCTAAGAAAGTGGCAATATAGAATGCGTAAGAAGAGCAAATTATAGAGTGCGTTGATTGCTGCTCTAGAAAACGGTTATATAAGTCCTGTGGTTTCTCAAAGTTGTTCAAGATTCCATATAAATTATGCAGGGAAATTGCTCTTTGGCAGGGAAAAGTTTTCATATGCTTAAAAGCTGCTACAAAATGGTCAAACAAAGTTTAATTTAGCAAAAATCTATCAAAAAATACCAATTTAAGCAGTTTGGAAGTGGCTAAAAAGCTACAAAATGGCATAAAAGCAACGAAAATATGGAATATCGAACTTCTAAAAAATCTGAGTGGTGCAGAGGGTAGTGTGTGTCTGCTGTTTGAAAGGTATTAGGTTCGAGGCCACCTCGGCGCAATTAGAAGACAAGTTTTTTCAGTAAAAACCTACACACCCGGTCTCCTTTACTAGCTATTGGCGCTAGCTTTGAAGTAACTAGCCTTTAAAAACCTACTCAAACTTTGTCGCAGCTTCAAAACTTCTACTGAGCATACACTTTCGTTGGTACAGAGTGTTTTATAACCGGACTTGACTGGTTTGGTATAGAAAACGAATATTCAGACTAATTTTAAGTGCCACACACACTTAAATTCCAAGGCATCCTTTGCAGCTAACTGTAGCCTGTTCTATATCTTTGGCAATTCAACTGACACAAGACTTGTGGTCCCCCCTTCTCAGTTAGAATAATGGTTATTCAATTTTCTAGCTTCCACGCAACCAACTATTACAAATCCAATTGATTTTTCACCAGGTTTACTTCTCTGTTGTAAACCTCTATCTAGGCAATTTCCATTCCCTTAGCCTAATTGCACATTAAGCAATGCAATTATCATTCTGACAGTTTGGTTAATGTCACGACTTTTACAACTAACTAGCATGGACAGCGAAGGCTGTTTGGCATTTTGCATAGATGCACTTACCAACCCAACCCCCCACCCATTTCAGCCACCTTCAAATCTTGCCACCTGTCCCGGTTTACACACGCAGACATTTTTAATTAAACGTAAAATTTTGCTCTATTGATTAGTTGCCAACAAACTCAGGCAAAGGAAGAGGGTCCTACCTGAGCATGTGCAGCCATTGTTATTGCCAACGCATTAGTATTAGCGCATTCAATGACGTGACCAGGCGGAGGGGAGATTGCGGCTGACACGCAAACTGCCTGCCAGGTCTTGGGTCTATGGAGCTGAGCTGTCATTGTTCAACTGGCAGGCCACAAGCAAGCGGGACGCGAGTTTTTCGGTTGCCAGTTTGGCGTCTTTTTAACACAATGACAGTTAATTAGATTGTAAGGATAAAGGATATGCCACAAAGACAGTGTGAGAGAGAGAGAGAGAGAAAGACATAGAGAGTGGATTGTCTATGCAGGTGTAATTGTTGCATAAGTTGTTGGAGTAACCGGAAACTTTTCAAGTGAACTCTGTAAATGAGCCTAATTGACTTGGCTTTGTTTTGGTGGAAAATTTAGATGGAAATAATTGACACTTAGTTTGTTTATTCAGCTATGTTTTCAAATTATCTTAGTAACATCTTTTTTAAACTATGAACCAAACCTTGAACCGAACCAAGTGTAAACCAATAACTGAATCTAAAATTTCGGTTCGGTTCAACAAAAGCGATAAACATTCTAAGATGTGACACACTGCCTACAGTCTTTGTAATATCTGACCTACGTTGCGCTACAGAGTCTTGCAGAAAAGTGTCAGTAGAACCTTCGATGTCCTTGATAAAATCATCTCACTGTCTATGCCTTTAAATTTCAATGTCTGATCTTAGAAGTAGCATAGTCTCTTTTCTAAGCTCAAATATAAACTTTGCACTTTAGTAATCGGTCCTTTAAGCTCTGATTTTCAAGAACCGATCAGAGAATTCGGTTTTTTGTATATATTTAGCCCAGTAATTGCTTTCCTATCTCAACTTATCATATTATAATATCATATTATCAAATTAACATATCATATTATCATATTATCATATTATCATATTATCATATTATCATATTATCATATTATCATATTATCATATTATCATATTATCATATTATCATATTATCATATTATCATATTATCATATTATCATATTATCATATTATCATATTATCATATTATTATATTATCATATTATCATATTATCATATTATCATATTATCATATTATCATATTATCATATTATCATATTATCATATTATCATATTATCATATTATCATATTATCATATTATCATATTATCATATTATCATATTATCATATTATCATATTATCATATTATCATATTATCATATTATCATATTATCATATTATCATATTATCATATTATCATATTATCATATTATCATATTATCATATTATCATATTATCATATTATCATATTATCATATTATCATATTATCATATTATCATATTATCATATTATCATATTATCATATTATCATATTATCATATTATCATATTATCATATTATCATATTATCATATTATCATATTATCATATTATCATATTATCATATTATCATATTATCATATTATCATATTATCATATTATCATATTATCATATCATCATATCATCATATTATCATATTATCATATTATCATATTATCATATTATCATATTATCATATTATCATATTATCATATTATCATATTATCATATTATCATATTATCATATTATCATATTATCATATTATCATATTATCATATTATCATATTATCATATTATCATATTATCATATTATCATATTATCATATTATCATATTATCATATTATCATATTATCATATTATCATATTATCATATTATCATATTATCATATTATCATATTATCATATTATCATATTATCATATTATCATATTATCATATTATCATATTATCATATTATCATATTATCATATTATCATATTATCATATTATCATATTATCATATTATCATATTATCATATTATCATATTATCATATTATCATATTATCATATTATCATATTATCATATTATCATATTATCATATTATCATATTATCATATTATCATATTATCATATTATCATATTATCATATTATCATATTATCATATTATCATATTATCATATTATCATATTATCATATTAACATATTATCATATTATCATTTTATATGATAAAATTATGATATAAGCATCCAAATAACTGTTTCAAGAGACTCCCCACCCTGTCATCAGTATACTTTGCTAAATACTATAGCTCAGTTGTACCTTTCTCTTTTGAGAAGTTGTCGAACCAATACAACCGAAAATTTTCATTTCCCTGTGTTAAAAATGTTAAGCATTGAACTGAATTGAACCCACCAAGAGGTCTACATTGATGTCCTTAAGAGACGTTGTAGTACCAAGGAAGTTCTTCATCTGAAATGCAATCATCCCACCACTCGCCATATTCTGGCCTGGCCAGCAGCTTAAGCTACAGTTTCACATGAGACGATATAATTTATCCAAATTGTTGAAAATACATAAGCCCAGTCTCAGTCGTGGGTATCAGTCTCTCTACCGGAACCCCAAACCCTTGAGAGGGGAGTTGGGGGCTCCAAAGACAAGTCCGAATGATGCCGAATGTAATTAGAAATCCTCAGCAAATACACACACACACACAAACACACATATCCATGGATTTCTGTAGTGGTGGTGGTGGGCTGCATTTGGTTTGATGTGCAAAATGAAGACATTTGAGTTTGCGGTTTGGGTTGATGGCACACACACTCATACACACACACCGTAGGCCATAGATTTTCTTAGAGGAAATTTCTTCAGTCACATGCAAGCGGTAGGTGGGCAGGTGAGAGGGGTTATATGTATAACACACACACACACACACACCTGCCCGGGGGCCAGCTCAATATAAACTGCCTTCAACATTTAATTAGTGTGTTTTCGCATACATAGAAACGAAACGACCAAGTCTATGCAAATGTCGATGGGCGCAACTGTACATGCTCATACATATAGACTAGCCATCTCTCTCGCACACACACACACACATATGCATATGCTTGCACAAGACATTGACGTTTTGTTGGTTATGCAAATTCCATGCCAACACCTTTTCGGCCAAAGACTAAGACAAACTTAAGTGGGCGAAGAGGCGGGGGCAGCCCACTCTCACCCCCACACACACACACATGCACACAATTGCCTTTTATAATTAATTTTACAGTTAAGTGTATTTCAAGAAAGTTAAATTTACGTAAATTCGAAAATTTTGAAAGGCCATTGCCTTTGGTCGAGCAAGGGTTAAGGGGGGGAGGAGTTTGGGTGTGTCTTTGTGTGTGTGTGTGTGTGTGTGTGCGAGTGCTAGAGACGTTGCTGTGGTTTGTGTCTGAGACATTTGACTGCTTTTGGGGCCAGCTAAGCCTGCCACTTGCCACCCCCTTCTAAGAGGCAAATTTTATTGAAATTGCCAGGACCAAGACCAGGCTGGACTCGGCCGCCTAGGCAACACTTACATAATGCAATCTAATTATTTTCTTCACTGTGTGTGTGTGTGTGTGTGCAAGACAAAATGGCGAACTAACTTTCAAGTTTAGACTGCAAGAGATAATTTGGCTCAGCAAATTTTATACTTTTCATATTTTAAATCGATTTTGGTTGCCCAAAATGAAAAACTAAACTAATTCTGAGACTGATGTCATTATTCATTTGTGGTCTATCAGGGATCGCCACGCGGAATGGATCTCTTTGCAATTAACCATGGTCGGTGCCTTTCTCAGCCAGGCCCCCTGTTGATTCACTTATAAAGGCACTTTCTAGCCTTTCCTTTTCCAATTTTTAATGGAATAAACCATTAAGTTTATCCATTTCTTAGCTCACTTGTTAAATTTATTGATTTCCCTTGGTTAATTACTTTGAAAATTTCCCATAATTTAAATTAGTTAAAAGTTGAACTCAAGACCAATGGAAAATCAATTTGGTGCTCATTAAATTGCCAGTTGTTTAACTAATGAAATCATTAAAATGGTTTAAAGGCCATAAGGACTCTGACTCACACACATACAAAGAGGCGAGCATGCAAAATTTATGTGGCAACTAGAAACTATGTTTTCGCCACGCCACACACACACATCCACGTCCACGTCCACACCCCTTGCCCAGGCAAGGATACCCGACCAAAGGACATTGCCTTGAGCCGCACAGCAAAAGTTGCTGGGGCCAAAAGCAAATCCTTAACGGAGACACACACCAAGTCACCCTCAGTCCCAAAAACTATCCACAACCCCTTTTCAAGGAGCAGCCAAGGATAGTGGTTGGGTGGCGGGGCTGTTGTTGGCGGGGAAGGGTGCGTAGGACATGGGCCAGACATTGAAAACATGATTTTAGTGTTTTCAAATTTGAATTTTAAACAAGTCATAATATAATTTGGCTAAGCAGCAACAAACCCAGGACGAAGGCGAAACCAAAAACCCCCACATATACACAGGCACTGTGTCCACTTGCCGGGCTTTAATCCGACTGCCAACCCCATGCAGCTCGAGAAAATTAGCTCAAGCCCGAAAAAGGAGGGAACCCAGCTCATTTTCCTTATATTTTTGTGAAATTTAAATTAGATACAAAAGTATCTGAATCCCAGGCTGGACGGTGGGGGTGTGGTGTGGTGGACTAGTGGGCGAGCCCCACCAGCTCACACGAAATATTGTAATTTTCTTAAGGGCAGCGAAAGACGTAAACGGATATTAGCAGACAATTTGTCAGTGCTGAGCGAACTCAGCTTTTGTTATCGAATATGCAAAACCAACTAATTTAAGATAGAATAGAAAACTTATTTCGAAATGCAACTTATGGGGGTAGGCTGTATACCCTGGCAGCACGTTTTTCCAACTAAGACTACTTTTTGGCCTTACTCTTCTATGGTAGCTATTCTATATAGTTGCCTGATATAGACCAAACTTGGTGGAATCATGGAAAAGCTTAGCAAACTAAGAAAAACAAAGTTTGGAGGCGTTTCCATTGAAAACAAAAAAGTTTTTCTCACTAAAACTACTTTTCAAACCCTACTTTTCTATGACAGCTATACTATATAGATGTCAGATTTGGACCAAACTTGGCAGAATCATGAGAAAGCATAGAAAACAAAGAAATACAAAGTTTGGAGGCGTTTCCATTGAAAACAAAAAAGTTTTTCTCACTAAAACTAATTTTTCGACCGTAGCTATATGCTATAGTCATCCGATCCGGCCGGTTCCGACAAATGTCCAGCGTAGTTATACCAGAAGACTTTGTGCAAAGTTTGGTCAAAATAGCTGTCAAACTGACGGAGGAGACCACCCAGCTCTTTGTGCTGATCAAGATTATATATATTTTATGTGGTTGGAGATGCTTCCTTCTATGCTTTACCCTCTGGAAGGGTCTAATAATAAGAATTAGCCATATCTGTCTAGAAATGTCCACTAATTTTTAAAGCTTTTATTAGTAGACTCTTTGCTTGGCACTTCAAGTCAAGCAACGATTGAGAGATTTAACTAAACGTGAAGTGCGGAAAATGACTACAAAAGATCTCTAAGTATCTGGCCACACTCGTTGAGGACATATTGCAACTGCTTTTCTTGGGTCGACGTAGCCACACATCCACCCACATCCCAGTCAGGGCGTTGTTATCGTCAACTTGGCTTGCATACATTTTCCATTCTAATTTCTAATTATTTCAGTGTGTGCGTGTGTGTGTGTGTGTGTGTGTGTGTAGTTGTCTGACCAGTTGGGTGGGCTCACTCTCTCCACCCCCGACCTGCCTGCGCCTGTCTGTCTATGCGAATTAATTAAGTGTTTTCGTGCGCGGGCAAAATCCTTTTGCGGTTCAGTTGCCTTTTGTGGGCTGGGTAAAAGTTTTGAGGTTTAGCCAAGGCTGTGTTGCCGGGGGGTGGGGGGAAAATCAATTATAAATTAAACATTTATTAAAGAAAGCGCACACACACTGTCTATCCCTCCGTCTTCTATGCAAATCAGTCGCGGCATAAATAATGCGACATCATTATTTGGAGCAGAAGGTAGGCGAATGATACATTTTGGTTGTGTTTTTTGCCTTTGCTTTTGTCATCGTCCCATCCATCCATCAATTATGTTTGCAGCTGAAGACTTAAAGCCTTTTGTCTGCGAAAGGTTCTTGCGCTCTCTTCTTGATTATGCACATGCATCAAACTCTCGACTTGGAGTGGAATAAATGCGACGGGCCGACTGCCTCCTGCCTCCTGCCTGCCTGCCTGCATACACGATGATATGCTGATAGATGCCGAAGTATAACTGATTTGTGTGTGTTCATCTGCATTGGTAATTTGCTATGGGGCGACTTTAATATGGCACGCAACCGCCGATTTTGTATGATTTTCATTTGAGCATGCGCAGCGGGTTGTGGCCCGGCTTTGCATACGCCAAGCTGGGAGGGGGGAAAGTGTTTCAATTTACATGGCTAAGCAGGGACACGGCTAATTTTTGGCTTTGGAAAAAACTTCCGGCCTTGGTCCAAATGTTACCTAACAATGAGCAACCTCTTCTCTCTGCCCCCCATCCCTACCTTACATAGAAAGTCTTTCCTTGAGCTCGAACTATATTTAATGCTTGATCCAGATCAATGTGCAAACGATCTAGGGCCTACCGCATTTGAATGTCATGTCCTGGCCACGTGCCAAACGACGCCTTAGCTCAGCCCAAGCATCGCAGACTGACGAAGGAACCAGGCAGCGGCACTCGCTAGGTGGCAGTTTGTCCAGGGGATCCTTTTTGCACTCGGAGAAACTTGGATATGGAGTCGGCAGCTTCTTGCAATTGGATTTGGTTCGTGTTCCCTTGCAAACAGGCGGATATCGGGCCGGCGGACAGCAGGGCATGGTCAGTCGAGGACATTTTCCCATCACCGCATCCTTCTTACAAGACATAGGACTCACGGTGACACAGACGGCACTACCCCTGCTGCGATCAGTGTTACGCTTCCGACGACACCTCTCCACCGGCTTGCGCTTCTCGAACAAACACACCTTCTTGGGCTTGATCAACAAACGGGGACACTCATTCCAGGTGACTTGATACTTGCGCTTGGATTTGTCGGACATGCGATAGAATTTCACATCGAAGCGGATGGGCAACTCGCATTTAGCGGGAGGTTCCTCACAGTCTTTCATATACCACATTGAGGTGAATTTTGGCTTGGCGACGGCTGCCTTCTTGGCTTCTTCCTTCTTCTTGGGCTTGGGCTTCCCGCAGGGGTTCTTCTTAAGTGAGGGCGGTCCACACTTGGGCGCCTCAGTTGTCTTACATGGATCCGAGGTGGCACTAGAGCAACGAACCTGCTGTCCCAGCAGTCGTCCACCTAGCGTGGAATTTTGAATTTTGGCCAGGCCAAGACGAGTCCAGCAACGAAGCATGGCCAAAAGTTTCCAAAGGGAATTTTGAGAGTTTGAATTTCCGGAAACAATTTAGGTACAGAGAATTTTTGGTATTGTAGTGTCGAGCTCAAGCACCGTGTGTAGACTGATTTTATGGGGCAAGCATTTCCTACAACAGTAGCTGACAGGCGAGGAAAGAAAAAACAAGGGCTACTTGGTTAGAATTTTGTGGAAAAAAGCCTATTTTAACTTAACTAGAGGAGAGAAAGAATGAAGCTAAATCAAGAGACGGCAGCAACTCATCAGCAAGAGAGCTTTGGTTTGATCAAAGCTTCCACTTACTTTAGGTGCACAAACGAAAGTTCAAAAAACCAGACTATTGAGAGAGGAGAGGGAGAGAGATAAAGAAAGTGGGTAAGCATTCAGACGATGTTTGGTGAGAAAGCGCTCATAACTTAGTTGGCATTCCGCGCATCCAGGCAAGCACATCGACTGCCCCTTTCGGTTTCCTAGTTTTTCCACTACAATTCTCTCCCCGTTTTAATCCAACAATTAAAATTCTAAAATTTGTATAACAAGTAGGCCTGTCCCATTCATTCACTTCAACCATAGGCCTGAGAGCTGTACAATGCCTCAGTTGGTATCCACACATCTCAAACAACACATCGTTGTTTGTTAAAACATTTTACTGGATTTTTTTTTGGTTTTGGTCAATTTCTAGTTAAAAATAAAAAAAAAAACTACAAAATTTGACTCTGTTGCACTTTCTAAATTCTAAATTTCGTGTATTCATACCGACACCACCGAAGATGTTACAATGGCGCAGTATTATGGTCCGTTCGCGAGCCAAGCTCATGCACCTTAGCAACTCGCGTCGCGGCTTTGCCGAGAAGCACCGACCTGCCCCAATTTGTAAGGGCGCGACCAACACCTGCGGCACTAAAATCAAATGCGATGACAAAAACTTGAATCAGAAAATGCAACCCAAAGTGGATACATTTCAGTTCCATCATCTGCTCAAGATGCCGCCAGAGTGCTGTGATGATCCCTGCCGGGACGCATTCACCAGCTTCGATCATTGCCTGTACAAGCCATCGGACAAGGCCAAACGCAAGTACCAAGTCACCTGGGTGGAGTGCCCCCCGTTGATAATCAAGCCAAAGAAGATCTGCTGCCATAAGCCGGGAAAGCCGCCAGTTGCTCGCCGCAAGCGCAAGACTGTGAAGGATGAGTGTGTGAAGAAGGATCCCTGCGACATGTCGCAAAGTGGCCCTTGTCCAAGAATTAAGATGCCCGGATGTAAGCCCGGAAAGGTACCACCGAAATGCTTTCGCGCTCGCTTACCAATGAAGTGCGTCAAGGTGAAGACCCCATATCCCGCCTACTCGGAATGCTCTCGCCCCAAACCAAAACCTAGGCGCAGGGTTGAGTGCGATTGTCTGACAGCCGGATCGCTTTGCGATGTCTATGAGGAAATGAGGAAGCAAGCAGAACGGGGCGGCAAGACTGGCCAGTGCGGCAGGTAGAAACATCAATAATTGCCAGATTCGTTTAAAGCTTGACTAAGCCTCCTTCTTTTTTTGCGGAACTGGGGCTGTTAGTCCCGAAAAAACAATAAAAATAGCCCTTCAATATCAACAAGTTCTTTAGGGAGTGTCGTTTGGTAAGGTGAGGGGGTCGGGTCCAAGCTGAAAGAGGTAGGATTCATGGGGCACACACTTTGGTTATTAAAACTCTCTAAAGAAGTTGGAAGAATGCATTCCTTAGGTGTAGTTCCGGGTCTGCAAATAGCGTATCAACTGCATCAAAATTCGAGTAAGGATGCAATGCATTCGGCAACCTACTAGGGGCACAGCTCCTGTACTTAATTATAAGCGATTTTAGATTCTCTTTGGATTCGTCAGTCACGGAAAGTAGCTTGAAGCCCTTTTAAAGGGAAGACAATCGTATCGCGGTTCCTCCGTATCAATAGTCAATGCTTTGTGGTACTGTAAATCAGTTTCATAAGTAGTAACCCAATTTATTACCATGGGAGATCCCCCATCTGATAATTACCTTATGGTTGACAGTAAGGTTTGTGACTTCTTGGCTGTTATTTCTTCATTTGAAGATTCGTCAGTCACGGTAAATCACCGAAATCGGTTTTGTGCCAGCACCAAGTTTCGAATCATTTACCCTACTGATATGTTCGTTACTCTCGTGTGAGCAAACCTGGCAAGACGTATCGCGGTTCCTCCGTATCAATAGTCAATGCTTTGTGGTACTGTAAATCAGTTTCATAAGTAGTAACCCGATTTATTACCATGGCAGATCCCTCATCTGATAATTACCTTATGGTTGACAGTAAGGTTTGTGACTTCTAGGCTGTTATTTCTTCATTTGAAGATTCGTCAGTCACGGTAAATCACCGAAATCGGTTTTATGCCAGCACCAAGTTTCGAATCATTTACCCTACTGATATATTCGTTACTCTCGTGTGAGCAAACCTTGCCAGATATCGAAAAACGCAAACAAACTGTTAATAGCAAGACCAATTTATTCAAATCTTCTACTAATTGTTAATGTGCTGCTGCTGCTGCTGCTGCTTCTCCTAAACTCGATAACTCCCTTTTTGGCAAGCAAGCCTGCTCACCGTTTCCCCCGTTAAGACAGAAGACTTCATCCCAGCTCATTTGGCACAGTTAGTGGGCTCCCCAGCTTACGATTTCTTTTTACGATTGTACTCCCAAACGCTGCACATAGAGGGCGTTTTCAGGCAATTACACTCCGTGGGTGCAATATCCGGCAACGGGTCAATTAGGCACTCGGAGAAACTTGGATACTTGGTGAGGCGACGATAGCATTTTGTTTTCTTGCGTTGACCGCGCTTGCAGGTGGGTGGAATGTTCGCAGCCTTGCAGAAGGGCATCTTTATACGTTTACAAGGCCCTTCGTCCGACTTCTTGCAGTCTAGCAGCTCCAGTGAACAAGGCTTCGCCTGGCAGCGTGTACTAATGGGTTTCTTAACCACTTTGCGACGTTGACGCGGAGGCGGCTTCCATAAGCACTGGGCCTTCATCTTGCGCTTCTTGAGCACACACTCGACCCAGGTGCGGGGATACTTGCGCGCCAGCTTATCCGATGGTTTGTAAAACTTGAGATCCGTCAGCGGATAGCTGTCGGCGCATCCATCCGCAAGACAACGCTTTTTATAGTCTATAAAGGCAGCTATATTGAACTCGGGATCCGTGCGGCATTTGTACTCGGTGCGACGCAAAGACTGCCAGCAGGGCTGAAACGATTTGGTGTTGTCCGGGGCCTCCGCTTTCTTCAGGTCTTCGCGAGGAAACGGCATGGGATAGGCTTCGGCGCACTCCTCGCACGGCTCATTTCCATACAGGGTGTCCAAGTGTCTTCTTGCAGTCAATGCCGCCATGGTGGGGCTGGTCTTGAACAGCAGTTTGGTGGCCACGTTCCTGAAAATGGCCACACTGGCCCCGCCATTGTTAACCCACAACATGTCCTACGTGTGTAACCCAATATCGGTTGGGATTTGGTTTAAATTAAGTACAAGTTTAGGCCAAAACTATTCAAAAAAAAAAAAAATAAAAAATAATTATTCAAAATTTACATGAATTTTGCTTCCCCAAAAAAAAAACTAAAACTAAATACGGAACAACGGAATTAAGGTGATGTTCATATTGTAAAAGTATTTTTGGGACTGACTATTGTAGGTTGAACAAACGAGCAGGAGAAGTTGAATTGGAATGACTTCGAAAGCAAAGCCTACCAGAATAGGGAAAAAAATTCATTTTATTTAACTGAAAGCAAAGAATTATCTCTGGTCTTGTAACTGATTTAATAGAGAACTTCTTGAAACTCTGTAAAGCAATTGAAACTTTCACCAGAGATTGATAGCTGAATAACCATTAACAAACATTTTTTCACTCAGTACTGCACACATCAAAGAGAGAACAAATGAAGCAAAACCACAGAACTAGAACCGGCTGTTGATGCTGATGAAGAATATATATAAATATATTATAGGGTCGGAAATGATTACATCTGGCTGGTTTGCACAAACTTAATATAAAACAAGAAAGAAAGTCGGTCAAGCCCGACTATAACATACTCTGTACCAAGAAATTTTGTCTTTTGATCATAACTCGAAAACCGTTCATCCGATCTTCTTCATTCCTTTGGCGGATCGATAAGTTATTCTAATAACTAAATATGTCCAAAAGGAACAAGCCATCTATCTTCAAAACTGTGGGAGATATGACGTTTTTTCTAAATTCCGGGGGCGGGAGGGGGCGTGGCCAAAATTGAAAATAAACTTGATCTGCCTGCAGACATAAGAAGCATATGTCCCATACATGTCAAACCTCTATCTCTTACCATCTCTGAGATCTGTGCGTTCATACGGACAGACAGACAGACGGACAGACGGACATGGCTATATCGATTCGGCTGTTGATGCTGATCAAGAATATATATACTTTATGGGGTCGGAGATGCTTACTTCTGGATGTTACATACTTTTGCACAAACTTATAATACTCTATGTACCTTCGGTACAGAGTATAACAAGAAAGAAAGTTGGTCAAGCCCGACTATAACATACTCTGTACCAAGAAAATTTGTCTTTTGATCATAACTCGAAAACCGTTCATCCGATCTTCTTCATTCCTTTGGCGGATCGATAAGTTATCCTAATAACTAAATATGTCCAGAAGGAACAAGCCATCTATCTTCAAAACTGTGGGAGATATGACGTTTTTTCTAAATTGCGGGGGCGGGAGGGGGCGTGGCCAAAATTGAAAATAAACGTGATCTGCCTGCAGACATAAGAAGCAAATGTCCCATACATGTCAAACCTCTATCTCTTACCATCTCTGAGATCTGATCATGATCATACAAAGCCCTGGCAGGAGTAAAAGAGGTTAGGTTTTCTTCTTTTTGAGGCCAAATTGATACTAGAAAAGTGCCAACAAATCAAGTAATTCTAGAATAAATTTATTTTCATTTGCAAAATTTTCAACAAAAAAAAGTAAGCAATCTCCAGTTCTATTCCCATTGACATCCACTTGGCCCACATTCAACACACTTGTGTCTTTTGTCCTTCAGATTAGTACGTAGCTCTGGCATATAAGTGGAAACGGCCATGCGACGCTTCTTCTGGCGCCCACGGACTTGTGAACTAACGAAGGGATGACGCATGGCCATCCATTGATTGCCAACTGAGTCCTGTACATGCGACAATCCCTTCTTCAGCGGTTTGTCACAGTTCCTTCGATTGATCAAGGGATCCATTTCTATCCAAGTGCGTTGAAATACACGATCGGTCAGGGAGCTGGGACGATAGTATTTGCGATCGTAACTGCTCGCTCGCATTCTGGAGCTGATGGGCTCTTGTGTTTCCGCCCTGCGGCGTAATACTTTGCAACTATTATTCCGCAGCCTCATATCGGTCGTCAGACTCACATAGCGTACGGCGTTCGCCACCATCGATGGATGCGATCTGGGTAAGATGCCACCGAAAGATTGTTTCAAAGTAAACATTTCTTTAGAATTTGAAAGAATAATTTGGCTAAAGGTCCAAAAATAACCTAAAATTTATCGAATTAAATTGAGAGAAGTTTGTGTTGGTAGTCGTAGGGACAAAGTAAGACTAACAGTTGAAGTTTAAGTTGTGGGCAACTGGGTTTAACATATTCAAATTTATTTAACTTCGTCCTACTCCCCACGTTGGGCGCCAAAAACTATAAAAATGAATCTAAAGGAAACTGCAAATTTGGCAGAAAGTTGTGGGAATTGAGTTTCAGTATTCAACACAAGATCTCCTCCTCCTCGTCCAGTTTTGAATGCTCGGCTTGCCATTGCTGATCATAAAGCCAATCAATGGCACGCAGGGTTTTCAGTTGGCCAGAAGTGGCTTGTATCGTAGACGTTGGACTCTCTGTTAATGGCATCATCAGACTCAAATCTGGCTGCTTCATGCACAATGGAAGACTGTCAGTTAGACACGGATTGGGCGTATAGAGATTCGGTTGACGTCGTGGTGGTCTAGTCATAATCGTCGGGTCACTGACAGAAGATTTGGTTGCTTCATTGTAGTGGCGCCGACGAATGTGGCCGACCAACTTAGTTTTGGAATGCAGGCGAAGTATTGAAGTGAACATGCTGCTGGGGAGAGGCCTTTTGAAATTCTGGATTATTTTGCTAGTTGAATTTTGACATCTTGACATCAGCTGTTTGTAGGGCTGCTATTTTTTGTCCGTCTCCCAGCAGTTGCATTCACTGGGAGACTTGCTAGCTGCCGGTTTTCTGTGGCACTCCGAGTAGCTGGGATAAGGAGCTTGTCGCTTAGTGCAGGACTTCTTTTTGGTTGTGCGTTTGCAACTGGAGGAGGAGGACTTGGCCTTTTCAGATTTCTCACCGCAGGAGGCATCTTTGGACAACACACGGCAGGAATACCGAAAAGCCAAGGCAAAAAGACGCCTGCGTGATTTGAGGTTCAAAATTTGTAGCATTTTTCGGTGTGATTGTCAAGAATTTGAAAGAAAGAGTGTTTTTGGTATGGTGATTGAGGTTTCTGAAATATATGCCGGAAGCTGAGCTGAGCAGCTTTCGCAGGCTAAAGCCTCTAGGTAAACTTAAGTCGACTGCAATAAACAGATGTCACATAGAGAAGAATGGGGAAGAGAGACAAGCGATGCGCAATTCGCTTTACGTACGTAAAGCAACAACCAAAGCGCCGATGCGTATAGCTTGCGGGCACCTCGTCATATGCTGTCCACTTCAAACCTTGCAAAGGAAACCACTAGCAACGAATCACACAATGCTGTGATTTTGATCATTTCCTACTCAAAAACTGTTTGGCTAAACTCTCGAAATTACTCTCAACTTTGCCCCCAAAATATGTCGCCCCTATGTCGCTGGCGCTCGGCTCTTGTGCGTCATCCCTTAACCTCCATTCGTGCCTACAGCTGGGGTAACTACGATGCCAGCTCGAAGCAGTGCTGCAAGATGCGTGACACTGCCACCACCGAGTGTGCCGGTGCGAAGCAGGTCTGCAAGAGAATGACACCGCTGGCCAATCTCTGTTACAGTCAGACCCCCACCGAAAGAAACCAAACTTCAGTCGACTACCCCAAATACTTGCGGGAGATTTATGCACGTAGCAAGGGTGAAATGGACTGTGATTTGTTCAAGTACGATACCTGCCACTACATACCGTCGGATAAAGAAAGACGCTATCAGCGCACTTGGCCCGAGTGTCCACTGGTTTGGCTACGGCCCAAGCACACCTGTTGTTATGATCGCGAATACTATCCACCCATGAAGCGACGTCCCAGGCCAGCACCTCGGCCCGCCCTGACGGCCATAGAGAAGCACTTGACTGACATGAAGCTGCTGTGCACGCAATATCTACGCATGCCGGGTTGTAGGCCGGCGCGTCACCCACCTCGATGCACCAGGGGACGAAAACCCGACTTGTGCAAGCGAAAGCTGGCACCTTTTCCCAGCTTCTCCGAGTGTGACAAGTGCGTGGAGCGCTTCTGCCCCACCGAATGCACCTGCAAGATGATACCCAATATGTGCGATATGTGGGCGGAGTATCATCACAATTTGGGAAAGCCCAAGTTGTGCACTCATGCCTCAGTCACCCGCTGTTATTTTAGCAGGCGTACACGACAACCCTAGGCCAGGCGAGAGTTGTCATTCCAAAACATTGAACACAAAATTGAAAACCTTTCGGCCAAATCTAAACAATGCAATCAAAATTCTCGGCTCCTTTGCGTGCTCTGCGGATGGTGCGATGCTATGCCGGCGGGATACCCACCTTTCCCGATCCACCCTGCATAGACATAGATCCCGACTGCCATCATGTGGGTCGGGACAGCTGCGAGACAGCCCGTTCCATACTGAAACGGGAGGTGCCCGCTAGCAAGTACTTGAACGAAATGCAAGAGGCGGGTGCCGGAAAATGCTGCATCTCCCGCTTGATCCACCGACAACCCTGCCCGGATAAGTACAGGGGCAGGAAGATGGAGGAGCCACCCAGCCCGCCATTTCGCTCCATGTGGGAGCCTCCCTGTCGCACGCATGAGCAGCCCCACTGCAAGGATATGCTGCCGCGCTTCGATGACATCTACTATCGACCCTCGAACAAGTGTCGTTGCTACCCGCGCACCTGGGTGGAGTGTCCGCGCGTTAAGTTGCGCATGAAGAAGGTCTGCTGCCTGGATGGCATTGAGCCTCCCGAAGTGCTGTATCGCATCAAGGAACGCTGCCCCCCGGTAGCCTGCGAACTGGACTATGAGCGCATGCGACGCCTCTGCAAGCAGTCACACGACCTCGATGTCGATCCCGCGTGTCGTTGTCCCAAGATGTGGTGGCCCTGCTGCAAGCCAGGACGTTGTAATCCGCGCTGCGTGAAGGCGAGGCCTCTAGCCAACTGCACCAAGCTGCGTGCGCCGTACCCCTCGTACTCGGAGTCCAAGAAACCCTGGCAACGACCCAGACGGCAGAGGGAGTGCAAGAATCGGGAGATGATATCGCAGTGCGAAGTGATGAAGTATGCCAGACGTCGAAAGCTATCGGGCATCCAAAATTTAAAGTGTTAGGCCGCTGCGGCACTGTGTTCCAGAGTGAGTAATGTAGCCGAGCTGAGTCCGGCCTGGCTTGGTTGCTCACTTTGAAGCACAGAAATAAAGATTCTACCTGCGAAAGTCTTGTCAGTTTCAATGTCGATTCAGTTTCAATCTCTACCCCCACCCACCAAATCAGACGTTAGTTTTAATTTACAAGTTTTCACAGTCGGGAAAAGTAAGAGAAAGCAATAAGTTAACTAGAAAACATGGCGGGTACCTCCATACTGGCTACCATCTGCGTGGGACGCTTGACCAAGCTGCTGGTGCGACACTCCCGTGCTGAGGCCACGCACAATGGAACGCTGGCGCTCCAGATGCGACGCTTTCTGCCCTCATTGACCGCCACCCACAAACCCCAACCGCTGCCCTCTCAAGTCGCTGCGAAACCCACTCTGGTTACGACAGAGCGCAGCCTGGTGGCAAAGTGGCGACAGACAGACTTCCAGCTGCAGCGACCGGCCTTGGAGCAGCCCCAGCGTTTGGCCAAAATCTATGAAGGTTCCATGCGTCAGAGGCAACTGCAGAAGGGTCAGCTAGTGGCCGCCACACGCAAGTTTATGAGAGAGAACCAGGAAAGAAAATCGCGCTTGAAGCACTGTCACAGCAGATTCGGTCCAGCTGGACTTCCTACGGCTGTCTACGCCAGGACCTTTGATTGTATCAAATTTTAGAGTGTTTGCCAGTTGCTAGAGTTGCCCCTGGCAACCACAGTTTAAGCACAGCCCAAGGGGCGGTGACTAAGCTTTGGTTGCCAACTGCGGCTAGGCTCTGTCCTAACAATAAAATTGAAATTTGCTTAGCCCCCGAGGTAGGCCTTGCCCTAGACTTCTTCTTTTGTAAGGCACACACATCTTTCGGCTCTCCCTTTCCCGAACAACAACAAAAAAGCAAAGAAAATTTTTTCAAAATTTCTGTAGTATCTCATCATGTTGCGTTCCGTGAGCTACAAAACCTCCCTTCTTAGGCTACGACTTGGACCTTTGCGCCTGCCCAAATCGCTTTTCCATGCCTCCCCCATTCTAGGCAAAGACTTTCGCAAGCCAGAGGAGTGTCCCGTGAGTCGGGAAAACATTTGCAAACCCTTGGTGAAGAAAGAGTGCAGTCCCACCGATCCCAGCGTCCGGCCATGCAGCGTGGATGACTGCGAGAAACAGCCACGCTATCCCTGCTGCGTTAATACGCGCATCTCCAAGAAACCCTGCGAAAAGTCGGTCAAATCATCGGAGTATAAGCATAAACCCGATGTGTATGTGTCCATGTGGGAGACTGTCCCGAAGGAGGATGCCCGTCCCGAGCACTTGTGGGACTATCCACCCGAATGTTGTCCCAAGTGCGAAGAAACGCGATTCGATATGCTGTACTACCGACCCTCGGACAAGTGCCGCAAATATCAGCGCACCTGGTGGGAGTGTTGTCCCCGCATGGTTCCCAAGCGAGTATGCTGCTGGTGCGATGCCGTGCCACCGCAGGTGTTGCGACGCTGCCTGCCCCTGTGTCCTCGCTCGGCCTGCAACAGTGAGCACGAAAAGAAGCGCATGGCGTGCCTCAACAAAAACGCCAAGGACTGTATGCGTCTGCGTATGCCCTGCTGCCGGGCCGCCCGTGTGCCGCCCAGTTGTTTTTTGATCAAGCGGCCCACAGAGTGTACGAAAATCAAATGCCCCTATCCCAGCTTCTCCGAGTGCGTAGCCGAGGATCTAGCCATGCTGCCCGAACGTCCGGCTGAGTGTCGCTGCCTGGACACGATGTCAAAATGTTTGAGAAATCGATATGCCGAACGCATGGGCAAACATAACCTCAGCATGTATCCCTGTCCCAGGAGTTGTTAAATTAGGAAGGGGGCCCAATGCCAGGAACAAAATATCGTGTAGACTATATCGAAAGTACTGCTTAAATTGCAGTAAATTGGATATAGTTTACGCGATGATTTTGAAGGCTTCAGAAATTTAGCTCACCGAATTAAACATGATGAACGAAATACAAAGTTTTTATAGAGAAGTGATAAATGTGGGTTTGAATGTGTAACAAAAGATCTAGAGGGTATTCTGCAGTGTTAAAGGAGGAGGAGAAAGGATAAGAATCTTCTCACTAAACTTGGTTCAAGCTGAAGAAGCTCGAAAGTATATTAAGAATAACCTGCCACAGAAAAAAGGAGAATCACTCAAATTAGCTAACAACTTACAAAAAGGAGTACAGTCTGATGATATACCTGCTAAAAAGGAGGGTGGGTTTTAGCAGGAGTCGATATAGCTAAGAACTTGTGGTTAAACAGAGAGTCGCATCCTTTCTCAGTTTCGAAAATGGATAAAGTATCCCAAAATTATGGTTATTAAAACTCGTCATTGAAGTGAACCGAACCTAACCATGTTTATACCCTTGCTGGTTCAAGCCACATGCTTGGTTGCACTAAGTTATCGACATATTGTACTTCATGATAGAAGCTTGAGCTAAATACTTCCGTAGAACTTAAGAGGTTTGAGTACACATGATTAATAAACCAGGGTTTCGTTTCGGTGCAGAGGTTCAAGCTTAGCAATAAAGATATTTATAATGTAACAGGTCTGTACAGTACTGTTTCAAGAGCCTCCAGGACTGCCACGAAAGCGAAGAATACCTGAAGGCTATGCAGTGATTCACGATGATCCGTGTATTCCTTGTGGCTGAGCAGACATGACTTAGCAAGAACAAGAGTTTTGAATGTATAAGCCAAGAATGAACTTTGCAATTGAAATTCGTTTCCCTGACACATACTTTACAGCTAAAGCCAAAAACTGGTAGATCTACGAAAATAAGAGCCAGACCTTCTATAAAGAATTCGCAAAACTACGAACTGCCCTACAAACGCTGGTAGAGGTTACCAATTGCTTACCCAGACCTTCCACACAGCATACGCAGCACTACCCACTGCGCCACAGCTGCATATATCTAGTGAGCGTCTGTTTAAAGTTTGCTAGGGTTTTGTTTTTAACTTAAACTTAAGTTTTTATTTATTTTTTTCTTACATTTGTTTTCTCTCTTCTAAGCAATCCTTGACATTTATGCTTAAGCAATCTCTGGCTAACTTGCTGCCCTTCCCCTCAGTCGGTCTACAGCTGCCTAACAAAATTGTACCGAATTACCTTTTCTTTAAAAAAAATAAAATCAAAATTACATAGCCTAAAGTTTTTCAATACCTTTCCGGCCGCTCTTTGTTTTTAACATTATGCCCCGTTTCACCATGATCGTGAACTATACGCGAGTTGCTTGCCGTTTGACGCGATCTTCCACCAAACTTTGGCGTTGCGCTTCACGTTGCCTGTCCGATGAGGTCTCCGATGATACCAGAATGTTCCAAAATGTTGAAGAAACTTCTGCGAACTTGGAGGAGGACATGAAGAAAGAGCCGTCCTATTCGCATAACTATGCCTCAGACAAGGCATCCCAGATGCGGCTAATGGATTATAGAAATAATCAAGCGCAAGTTACCTGCGAGGAGACTGAATCAGAGATTGAGGATGAACAGGCCGAGTATGCCTCCTTCTCTTACGCCAAACAAGAGATGGACCAAGTATATAGCCGTACTGGATTCACTGACTTACACGGTGATGAAATGGTTTCAAGCCGACAATTTGAGAATAAAACCAAAGGTGAACAACTGTTCTACGAGGGCGAGGGCGAAGAACTTTATCAAGAGGAGGCAGAGTTGGAGAGCCACTCGGAATTCACTGGCTTAGAGGGCGAAGAAAATGATGCAATGGAAGGACTTTATCAAGAAGAAGCACATGGGATTAGCCACACCGAAACCACAGGCTTAGACGGACTAGACCTTTATCAGGACGATGCCTATTTGAATCGCCGCACCGGATTCGCTGGTTTAGGCGGTGAGGAAAAGGTCTTAAGCGAAGAATTCGTTGGTATGGAAGGAGAAGACCAGGTTTCGAGCGAATCACGTTATCAAGAGGAGGCCAATTTGAATCACCGCACTGGTTTCGTTGGTTTAGAAGGCGAAGGACTTAAAGAGGAGGCCCATTTGTACAGCCGCACCGGATTCACTAGTTTGGATGGAGATGAAAAGGATTTGAGTTCGCAGTTTGAGAATAAACCCATAATTGAACTGTTCAACGAGGATAATGATTATATAATCAAAGATCAAGAGACATCGTATCAATCACTAGATAATAGCCCCTATGCAGAGCACAGCAGATATGCTTGGGAACCGGAAAGTAGCCTGGCTAGTGAAGCAGTTGGGAATGCGGCACTTGATGAAGCAACCAAGTTTATGCTGGAGGTCTATGACCCACAAACTTATTTTTATGATAAAACTGAGGAGGGAGCTGCTGAATTTTTGCAGCCCAGGGGCTACCTCGAAGGGGAAGCCACTGAAGAAGACCAAACTGAGATGGTTTTAGGCGAAGAACATCAAAAGGGTGAAGATTCATTTGAGGCATACAAAGCCCGCCAGGCTGCAGAGAGTGTGGAATCAGATGAACTGAAGAAGGACGACTATCCCACTGGCGTGGAATTCGGCATGGCTGAGATCACCGATGATGCCAAATCAGCTATAGCTGAAGATATTGTAAGCGAGCAGGAGGAGGCTTCAGTGAATACGGAAGATTTCATGATTGAATTAGCCCGAGACTTTATATTTAGTTCCAACGAGCAAGCTAATCAGGAGGACAATAATACAACACCTTACGCCCTGGACCGTTCGGAGAGGGGAACTGAAATTGAAAACGAACCGGAATACGATTTTGCACAATTCCTTCGAAATGTGTACAATATGCCAATGCAGGAGGAGGCAGCTGAAGTGTCAGCGATAAAGACTCCGGAAGCAAAACCCAGTGCTCAGCCCGCTGCTCAGCCCTCAGCTCAGCCCTCAGCTCAGCCCGCTGCTCAACCCACAGCTCAGCCCGCTGCTCAGCCCCCAGCTCAACCCACAGCTAAGCCCGCTGCTCAGCCCGCTGCTCAGCCCGCTGCTCAGCCCGCTGCTCAGCCCAAAGCTCAGCCCTCTGCTCAACCCACAACTCAGCCCAAAGCTCAGCCCAAAGCTCAGCCCTCTGCTCAACCCACAGCTCAGCCCTTAGCTCAGCCTACAGCCAAGCCCCTAGCTCAACCCACAGCTCAGCCCTCAGCCCCAAATCAGCTTACTGCTCAGCCGAAAGCTCAGCCAACTAATCAGCACACTGCTCAGCCCAACATTCAGTACGGTGCTCAGCCCCTGGCTCAACCCAATGCTCAACCAACTGTCTGGCCCATTACTGAGGCACCCACCCTGGTGCAGTCCCGATTGGATGATCAAGAATCACGCACCCTCATGCGTTATGCCCTCTTGCAGGCACTGCGCAAACTGGATGGCGGATATAGCAACATCAATGCCCAGATTATTATAACCAAGCCACGTAACAGCAGTTGATCGAACCAATCAACAGAAGAAAGGGTAATCGGGCAATGCTGTAGAATATACTTCGAAATTCCAAATTATCAGTTTTTTGAAATTTCGCTAAATATGTATAAAAAATAACCCTAGATAAAACTTCGACATTAAATTTAAGTTGTTTTCATTTAGAGATCAACTTAGAAGTCACATTGTCAAGACAGGTGAAGACAGGAGTAGAGTGTTTTTACTGTCCGAACCTTTATCTGAAGGGGACCCAAAGGAAATTGAAAGAGGTTGGGGTTAAATATAGATTTATGTTTCCAGATTTTATCGTTCCTAACACCTAAAAGGTTCAGCGGTTTCGAGCCCCGGAGTGAAACCCTTAACCCTTACTTTGCTTTAAGTACCTTACCAACCTGAGAGAAGTCAGATAAATTGCTTAAAGGTTTTGACTATTGGACGTTACAGGAAATACAGCAAGTAAAGTAAGCCAGTCCATAACCTTAGCTCAAATTAACGGTTCGGTTCAGGTTAGTTCTCTGAACCGGACTACGAACCAGAAACACCTTCCAAACCTCAGAGCGGTGCCTCTGAAATTAAGGATTATAATACAGCCCTTAAAGTAAGAACGCACGTTTCGCAGATTTCTGTAGAACATATCTAACCATTTTTATCCCTCCTCTCCATGTACTCCTGTCTATACCTTTCGAGAATCCAGTCGACTATACATAACATTAGAAAATCTGCAATAGCAATCACTCTACCTTCTTAAAGATCGAATACTATAAGTTAATTACATAGGTTCGAACTGTACACAATTGCAAGTTTTGGTGACGGGATCGAACCTTTCAGCTTATCTTATGACTAAAAAAGTAAAACTCCCAACCTTCCAAACTTCGAAACGAGATTATTTCAGGGTCTATTGAAGGTACCCAGTTCCATATTTTAGGATTTTCAGGGGACTTGACCGACTTGGCCTGAAACCCTAATATAACAAGTAGTAAGGGCGCTGTAGTCGAGTTTCCCGACCACAAAATACCCTGTTCATTTGTTTTCATTTATTTCTTTGTGACAAAATGTCATCCTAAATGTAGGCAACACTTTTGGTAGTCCTGGCCAACAACTGGGTGGGGAGTTGTGCTCTTACTGTTTCGCTTATAACTCCGGTGTTTTTTGTCCGATCTGATTGTACTTTTCAGAATAGATAGATATTGGGCCTAGCTTGATGCATACTAAACCACGAGGCTCTAACTTGAAAATTGTGCATCTGACGGTTGTTTAGGTGTAGAATTTCTAGAGGAGGTCTTGGTTTTTTGGGGATAAAAGGGGGACGGGTGGGAATTTTCCAAATCTGAAACAAACTTGATCTGCGTACAGCATAAATCTACCTTCGTGCAAAAATTTGTGGCTCTATCTCTTATAGTTTCTGAGATCGACGCGTTCATACAGACAGACAGACGGACAGACGGACGGACGGACAGACGGACAGACGGACAGACGGACAGACGGACAGACGGACAGACGGACAGACGGACAGACCGGACAGACGGACAGTCGGACAGACGGACAGACGGACAGACGGACAGACGGACATGGCTATATCGACTCGGCTGTTCATGCTGATCAAGAATATATATACTTTATGGGGTCGGAAAATTTTCCTTCTCCCTGTTACATACATTCGCACAACTTCATGATCCCCCTTTTCCCATTTTCAATGGGAACAGGGTATAAAAATGGTCGATCGGATCAAAATCTTTGAATAAGAACTCACAATTAGCCCTACAAGAGTGACAATATGACTAGAGCTGTGAAATTTGAGAGCTAGCATCAAGTATTGTTCCGATTATTCAGAAAATTATGGTAAGAACCCACTCTTAGGGTTGTTTTCTTATCCTTTAGATAGCTGCTATATAGTATGTTAGATTAGCTTAGATTTCACTGTGATTTGTTAGTATATGTGATAGTTTGTGTTCATGTGTGAAATCGGTCCTTGTGTCACCCCTTAAAAAGAAGCAATTGCCAATCGAAGCAATAATGTTTGATTGAACCATCCAACAATGCAAAAGTTTTATTTGCAGTATTCAAAAAAGCCTCTTCTTTGGTCAATGCATTCTAAAATACGTGTTTCGCCTTCTTTTACTTCTTCCCATCGGGACACTTGTTCGGTCTGCTGCATATTAAGGGGGCGCCATGTTGTTTAATCCATTCCCGATAGCCCAGCACCTGACATTGACTGACCGCTGAGGGGCAAAAACATTCGGGTGGCGGTAGACGGGATACCTTAAGTTCGGGACGCTTGCACTCGGACCAACAGGGCTGAGGAGCACACAGCTTGCTGCAGCAAGAGGGCTGACGTCCACCAAAACATTTGGCTGGACGACGACCCGGCTGGCAGCCGTCTAGTTTGGCGAATTGTGGACAAGCTTTTAGCTTGGAATCCTTGAGGCATTGATTGGCCTCCTTACGCTCACGTTTTGGGGCGACTCGTAAGGCAGTTGGCAAGCTAGACAGTTGGCCAAATGAGCAGCTTTTACGCGGCCTTAGTTTCATCTCGGGACATTCGATCCAAGTGCGTTGGAATACCTTGTTCAGGCACGAGGGACGGTAGAACATCTCATCAAAACGGGGCAACGGTTTCGAACACATTGGTCCGCAACATTGATTGCTAAGCTCGGGGCGCAGAAAGGGATAGGGTTGGGGCAGATTATTGGGTGGATCCCACATCGAGACAAACTTCTTGTCTGGCTCACAGTTAGACGATTCCTGGCACTGCGTTCTCACCTTACAATAGGGTTTTTGTGCTTTTCTTGCGGATGAGTTTGGTGGATTCTTTTTGGTATAGGTACGGGAATGCATGGGATTTGATTTGCTATTCCGGTACAAGTCGAGCAAAGCGAAAACTGGACGTATCATTTTTGTAAAAATTTAGATTAAAAATTTCTAATAAAACGAGAATTTGGAAACGAAACAAGTCGACGAAAGGTGCAAAATGAAATGAAATAAAATGAGGCTAGAGGGTCCGAGAGCTAAAGTTTCGATGAAGGTGAAATCAAGGATAGCTTGGATACAAAAAAAATTAAAATTAAATTAAATTAAATTACTTGAAAAAAGCCACAAGACAACACTCAACAAGCTTAGCTGGTAAGCGAACGTGCTAAGCCACAAGAATACAAAATCTTGATTGGGACTTTATTCTTAGATGAAGAAACACAAACTTAACTTTTAATCACGAATTTCTTGTTGCTTGAGTTTTAAACTCCACTTAAAGTTGGTTCGAGCTCTTTGTTCTTTTTGTAACAACCCAAAATAAGCCAGAAATCAGCTGGAAGAAAGCATTTCCGACCACATTAGGTATATATATTCTTGATCAGCATGAAGAGCTGAGTTGATTGTCCGCCTGTCTGTTTCTATGCTATCTCCTCCCTCAGTTATAAAGCTATCGCTACCAAACTTTGCCCGAAGTCTTCTGCTACAAATACGCTGCACATACGTTGGAACCGGCCGGATCGGCTGACTATAATATATAGCTGCCATAGGAACCATCGGTCGAAAAACTACTTCTAGTGAGAAAAACTTTTTTGTTTTCAATGCAAACGTCTCCAAACTTCGTATTTACTAGTTTTCTATGCTTCTCCATGATTCTGCCAAGTTTGGTCGAAATCGGACAACTATATAGTATTGCTGCCATAGAAAAGTAGGGTTAGAAAAGTAGTCTTAGTGAGAAAAACTTTTTTGTTTTCAATGTGAACCTCTTTAAAATTGGCACATGTTTATTTTATAAGCTTTCACACAGTTCTTCAAAGTTTTGTCAAAATCGGATGACTATAAATTATAGCTGCCATAGGAAAGATCGGTGAAAAAACTAGTTCTAGTGAGAAAAACTTTTTTGTTTTCAATGCAAACGTCTTCAAACTCCGTATTTACTAGCTTTTTATGCTTCTCCATGATTCTGCCAAGTTTTGTCGAAATCGGACAACTATATAGTATAGCTGCCATAGAAAAGTAGGGTTAGAAAAGTAGTCTTAGTGAGAAAAACTTTTTTGTTTTCAATGTGAACCTCTTTAAAATTGGCACATGTTTATTTTATAAGCTTTCACGCAATTCTTTAGAGTTTTGTCAAAATCGGATGACAATAGGTTATAACTGCCATAGGAATGATCGGTCGAGAAACAAGTTTTAGTAAGAAAAACTTTTTTATTTCCAAAGAAAACGCCTCCAAACTTTGTATTTCTTAGTTTGCCATGATTCCACAAAGTTTGGTCGAAATCGGACATCTATATAGTACAGCTGTCATAGAAAAGAAGAGTCAGATAATAGTCTTTGTGTGAAAAACTTGATTGTTTTCAGAGTAGATGTTCTTTAAATTAGTTAGAAGAACGTGCTGCAAGGGTATACAAACTTCCTCTATTTTTCTAAATGAAAACCTTGGAAAACGTTTAACCATAAATTCGCAACTTTTAACTTTCAACTCATCGTTTTGTTTTTAAATCTTTAATGTAAATTATGTTTTGGCATAAATTAAGTTGCAGAATAATTGCATCTGGTAGCATAAGTTCTCACACATTCCAGCTCATCCTGCTCCCGATTTCTGGTGTTGGTCTCGCTCTTCACTGTTGTTTTTTTTTCTTTTGCCGGCAACAGCAATTTGATTATGTCATGTCCGGCAGCTATTTTAGATTTGATTTTCACATTTGCACACAGTTTTCTTTTTTTCTTTTGCCCCCCATATTTTCCTCCGCCCTGTGGTGTGTGTGTGTGTGTGTTTTTTCATCATATTTTAATTTAAATTAGTTAGAGGGAAGGGAGCAGCTACTCCAGACTCTCTAGACAAACGCCTGTTATAACTCATTCAGACTCATTGCGAGCTTAACGCGCTGATGTATGCTAATGAGCCAGCATTGTCCTGGCCAGGACATAAATATGCATAATGCAATTAACAAGCAAATGTAATTGCGAAACGAGAATGCAGTGGCCAAGAGCATGAGCAGTGACAGGCAACCACCAGTTAGCCAGTCAGCCAGGCAGTCAGCTAACCAGCCACCCGCATGCCACAATTCCGGCTGACGGCTGACTTGGACTTGGCTCGTCAGTGGCTCTGGCTTAGCAGGCTGTCACATGGCGCCAGTCTTGCCTTTTGCATATGTGTCGGGTCGATCTTCTCTCCTCGGCTCAGCCCGGCAACCTGTTCCTTTCGCACATTTTAATTAGGCTATTAAACAATTGCAGAACGCATGTTAGTTGGTTTGTTAAGAAACCCGTTTGCCCGTTTGGCATCTTAGTTCCGCCTCAAATCGACGGCGGCAAATCTGTGCCAAATTTCGCATAAAACACTGGCAAACACAATTCAGCAGGCGAAACCCAAATAACCGTTGCGTGCCTGGGCCCAGTCGCTGTGTGCTGGTTGTGACTTTGTCTCCTTTCTGCAGTCGCTTGTTTTGCATTTCTATGCCGGAGTCGGAGAGGCTGCGTAATAAAATGCATTTTAATTTGGCTAAATGTTCAATTAAATCGAAACATGCTCAGTTTAGGTTGGCCTGTTTGCATTTACCTGTTGGCTGTCGCCGGCGTTGACTTATGCCAAGCTGAAGAGAAGTGAAGTGAAATGGCAGTCGGGTGAACTTAAACAAATGATGATGTGTGGGGGAAGGATAAGGGGGGCTGGCGCTTAAGTAAGCTGGCAAAAAATAGACTCAAAAGCCAACCCTCGTACTAATTATGCATCCCCTTGGGCGACTGCCTGTCATTTAATTAGTTTTCTCACTAATTGCAACTAATGTGCATATGAGAGACACGACGGCGGAGACTCCTTCATCGTCCTTGTTGTTGTTTTTATTATTATTGCCAAATGCCAATTAAGTGAAATTTATGTGCTTCAATAAATTATGAGTGGCGCAGCTGACATATGCACAGGACTCAAGAGTCGAAAACTTTTTGGCCAAAGGACAAGCGAAAAATTTGCTGCTCTTCTGCTGTTCCTTTTTTTTTCGTTGTGTTTCTGGAGCGACACATGTCGCTTAGGTAAACTAGTTATTAGAATATTTGCATAGCCTGAACTCGGCACACAACAACAGCAACAACAACAACAACAACAATGAGGTGACATGAGGGAACAGTTGACTGCAATAATTATTCAAACAAATTTCGCTGGCGCCAAGAACAACAGCAGCTGCAGCAGCATCAGGAGCAACCTCATCCGCCACGACATCATCATCATTGACATCATCATCACCATCATCATCCGCATCATTGTGCTGTGTTGCCTTCACCAGGTTTTTGGTGGCCAAAACCCAGCTCACTGGATAGATGGGCTATTATTGCGCCCAAGTTAACCTGTTTTGGTAATTAATTTGGGTATTGTATGTTTTAATTAGTTGCAGAGAAGTCCAAAAAGGAGAGGTAGAGCCAACTGGCACATGCTGGCCAGACAACTGGAGACCCCCTTTGGGTGAACATTTTGTCTCTGGCTGGAAAATAACTTTAAATTTGGTAAAAAGTAACTTTGGATTCTGCTCAAACTATAATTTTGTTGATTTTTAGTTCAGTTCAAGTCTGTAACAAGACTATATGAAGTTTTAAGGTAGTCCCAACCAAACAAGCCTTAAAAAGGGAACACATCTATAGGCCATAATAGCACCCAAGAACAAAATAATGATATAATAAGCCGATGCTTTCAAATTTCAAACTGTTATTTTCGAGCTTATAAAATCAATATTTTAAGATCAAATTGAAATTGAAATATAAAAATGGATTTTTTCTAAAAGACTTTCTGAAGTCGATTTCTTTTTAGTAGCATCTTAAGATACATTTAGTCAGCTTTGAGTGTTATAAAAAAGCATAGAAAACTAATAAATATGAATTTGGGTGACGGTTTCATTGAAAACTCAAAAGTTTTTCCCACAACTAGTTTCTAAACCGATCGTTCCTATAAGCTATAGTCATTGGTTGTCGATTAAACCTTGTAAATTTGTGCTAAAGCATAGAAAATAGAAATATGCCAAATTTAAAAATGTTACCACTCAATAAAAAAAACGGATTTTCGTACTGAGAAAATGTTTCAGACCTACCTTTTCTATATAGTTGTCCGATTTTTGTCGAACTTTATGTTATGTATTAAAAAAAAACAGAGTAAACTTATTAAAACGAAGTTTGAAATCGTTTCCATTGAAAACAAAATGGTTTTCGCTGTAATATAACTTCTATGACCTTGATTTTATATGGCAGCTATACTATATAGTTGTCCGATTTTTGGCAAATTTTTTGTCATAATGTCAAATTATAGTAAACTTATAAAAACGAAGTTTGGCGATGTTTCCTTGGAAAACAATAAAGTTTTTCTTACTAAAACTAGTCCTACGACCCATCGATCCCATTTCACCTATATGTTATCGACATCCGATTTGGACGAAACTTTGTAGAAATGCATGAAAGCATAAAAAGTATAAACGTGACAAGTTTGAAGACGTTTCTATGGAAAATAGAAAAGTTTTTCTTAATAAGATCACTTTTCTGACCCTGATTTTATATGGCAGCTATATTACATAGTTGTCCGATTTTTGTCAAATTTTTTGGCATAATGAAAAAGTATAGAAAACTAATAAATACGAAGCTTGAAAACGTTTCCATTGAAAACCAAGAAGATTTTCCCACTAGAACTAGTCTTACAACCCTTCAATCCCATGACAGCTATATGTTAACGACATCCGATTTGGACAAAACTTTGCAGAAATGTACAGGGTTGCCCATATTCGACGGACCCATGTTTTTTTTAAAAAAATCAAAGAAAAAAAAAAATTTGGCGGTTGGCAATCTTAATCATTTAATTTGTTCCAAGTAGATTTGTTTACATCAATTTTTGAATATGATATCTCTCAAATGGCCGCCTCTGGCGTTGATGGCGTATTGTGCCCTTTTGCAGCATTTTCCATCGTTTTCGCCAACATTTCGGCCGGAATAGCGGCTATTTCTTCACGAATGTTAACGTAAACCTTTGACTTCAAATATCCCCACAAGAAGAAGTCAGGCGACGTCAAATCGGGCGAACGCGGTGGCCAGTCCAAATCACCACTTTTCGACATCAAACGGCCCGGAAACAATTTCTTCAGAAAATCGATTGTTATGCGACTTGTGTGCGGTGGAGCGCCGTCTTGTTGAAACCAGAACTGCCTCATACGCTTTCGACGAATAATTGGCATCACAAAATTGGTCATCATGTCGCGATAACGCTCCTGGTTGATGTTAACAGCATGGCCATTTTCATTTTGGAAGAAAAACGGCCCAATGACCGTTTTCGCACTAACGCCGCACCAAACTGTGACTTTTTCGTCATGAAGAGGCACTTCTTGAATCTCCTGAGGATTTTCAGTGGCGTAAATACGGCAATTTTGCTTATTTACGGTCCCATTCAATGTGAAATTTTAATTTTTTAAAAGCACGTTGAGTTTTCACAATTGACTTGTTCTGTTGAATGTAAATTTCAACTATTTCAGAGCGCTCGCGTGGCGTGTATTGTTCCATGGTAAAAATCTGCTTGGACTGACGCTTCAAACGCGGTATGTCATTAAGCGATCTGACATCTCTGTCAAAAGTTATGGCGTTGCCAGATGGGTCCGTCGAATATGGACAACCCTGTATAAAAGCATATAAAATATAAGTGACAAGTTTGAAAACGTTAACAACGAAAACAAAAAAGTTTTTCTTAGTAAGATCACTTTTCGGAACCTGATTTTATATTTTATAGTTTTCCGATTTTGATAAAACTTGGTGGAAGTTTGAAAAAGCATTGAAAACTAATAAATTTATAGTTTGGAAACCTTTCTATGGAAAGTTTTTCTTAGAAAGATCATTTTTTGACCCTGATATTAAATGGCAGATATGTTTCATAGTTTTCCGATTTTTATCGTAGGTGGCATAATGGAAAAATTACTACTGGAACAATGCAATATAAATTGCTTCAAAAAACTTGATTTATATGTAACTAGAACGTCTTTCCATCCGCTCATGAGCATCAAAGCAAAGCATTGTGACAAAATACGATTTCCGGAGTGCAGTTCGTGCAATGTTTGTTAAATATAGCTATAAAACTGACATAGGAGAGAGTAAAAAACCCAGTCGGACATAGCTCCAACAGCTCATTAGGCGTTACAAGCAACTGGCCCACTGCGCAGGTATAACAAATTGAGATCATTTCACAGACAGCAATTTGTGTGCATTTTGGCATTTACATAAGTCCTGGCCTAATCGATTTCGTCGTGCTGCACTTTCTTAGCCACCCAATTTATTTGGACACACATACACACACACACACACACTTCCTTCATTAGCCTAACCCAACCAGAGGCATATGCCAGCTAATTATACACGCAGCATTACCCGCTGGGCAGCTCCTGCTCCTAAAGTCGATGGAAGCGTGGAAGCCCCCCGACGACTTGGGGCGTCTAAGCGTACCTGCTCGTATTTCAAAGTCTGGCTAAATACATTTTTAATTATGATTTCGCGTTAATAATTATGACCTAAGCTAACGGCAGCAGCGAAAACAAGTTGCCGAGTTATTATTGCGGTGGTAATAGCCTACGCGGATACCCAGCGGAGTCGAATGCTTTAAATTAATAATTACGCCGACTCCAAGTCGGAGGCGCCGGGTCCTGGCAGTGGTCCTGTTTTTTTTTGCTGTTGTTTTGTTTTGCATGCCAGTGGAAATAATTAATGCACTTAATGTGTAATTATTTCAATTAAATGATACATACGGCTGTCCCACACGGGCCACCGGTTCGGTTTAATTGGCCCTTCGGCAGCCGCAGCCGGGGGAGGAGCTAATTGGCATCGATATTTAAGGCCAGCGGGGTTGGGTGGGGTGGGTTGGTAGGGACATCAATCTGCAAATCAACTAAGCAACCGGTTCGCCTGCATTTTATTTCGATCAACAATTTGACTTAATTAGAAAATGTCGTGCCGGTGTCATTACAATAAATTTAATTTGGACCAAGTTGTATATGGCAAGAGGCAACGGCTCTAATCGGAGCTTATAAATTAGTGTTAACGTGCAATTGGTTAATGCATAATGTGGCCAAGCACTTAACTGGGGCCCACATGTGGGCACAAGTGCGAACGCAAATGGTTTTGTTACAGATAAAAAAACATGTAAGTGAAATTGATCGTTAAACAAAACACTAAAACGAGTTAAATTTTATATAAACTGTTAAATATATTGCGGGAGGGGTGTTGTTCAGTGGCTCTTAAAAACGCATAACCGAACTGAAAAAACTGATATGTTATGTTTTTTGTGTATTTTAGTTGCTGTTTATTATTATAGTTTATTTAGTTTTCAGTTAATCCTTTTCAGTACATGTACAAGCCAGCTGGCTAAGTTAAGCTGTGTGCAATTATAGCGCGATTAGAAAGTCCGTTTATTTTTCAGTTTTTTTTTCGTTTTCTGCAATAATATTTTTGCATTTTGTGGGCAAATGAACCTGAAGTCAAGTCCGCTTACCAACTGGGTTAATGGCATATTTATTTATTACGGCCATTCGCAAGTCGCGTGCTCTTCCCCATTACTCTCGCTGGCGCACTCACTCACTCCCTCTCGCTCTCATGCTCTCTCTCTCTCTTTCTCTCGATAATGTGACTAGATGTTAGCAGGCGCACAGCAAACGCAAGGGCAGCCTCAAAATTTCTGTGTGTAGGCAGCAACAGCTTTGGCACTGCCTTTGGGAACCCCCCACGCAGTCCAAATAAAAAAAAAAATAAAGTAACAACACACTCAGGCCCGAGAGCTGGAGCATAAACACTTCTCTTGTACAGCTCTCCGAGATGCAGAGAACCTAAACCGAGGAGAAGTCTCTGTGGGTGTGTGTGAGTGTGTTGTTAAGTGAGTCAGTTGGGTTTGGTGTACCAACCAGAGCAGAGGGAAGACTTATCTAGAAACTTAGCAAATTAATAACAAAATATACTAAAAGTAGGAAATATGTTGATATAATTGATGACAAGGGAGGGCTAGAGGTCCTTTATCTGGGAAAATGTTGTCAAAAATTTAAAGAATTTACTAGATAAAGATATTTAATATTTATTTGGAATTTTTCTTAAACAAAACGCTTTCAAAACTCCTGGAGCTAAAACTATTACTTGTCAATTCTAACATCAATGGTGAAGTCTAATCTCAGCATGGTTTCCCAGTCCGCTACCACTCGCCTCCTGGAGCTCTGGCGAATTATGTCTAAAGCATTTGCCAAAAAAATACAGACAGCTGTTGTGTTTACTGACTTTAGTAGGGCTTTTGACTCCGTAAGTCCTGAACTCCTACTCAAGCTGATTCTCCAACAAAATCTGCTTATTTGGATCTATGCATAACCATCGAACAGAACTTATCGGGTGCTTATAAATTGCTTTTTCTCTTATCTAGTATATGTTCCTTCTAGAGTACCTCGGGGAAGCCACCTACGATCCCTTTGCATTTTTCTCTCGCTAATGATTTAAAACTTAACTTAGTATAGACTTTTGCTTATAACTTGAGCAGTTTTATTTAAGGAGTAATCAGTTCTAAGTACGCTTAGCTTAATTTCAATGATCCTTCTTGAAACACGCTAAATATTCCTCTGATTTATAACCTTGCATGCTCTTGTATATACGATACAAAGGGTATTATAATTTTGCCCAGAAGTACATATATTCTTGATCAGGCTGACGAGCTGAGTCGATTGGACTTTGTCCGTCCGTCTGTCTGTCCGTTTCTACCCAAACTAGTCTCTCAGTTTTGAAGCTATCGAGCTTAAATTTAGCACAGAGTCTTATTTTTGCTGCCAGCAACTAATATGTTGGAACCGACCGGATCGAATGACTATATCTTATAGCTCCCATAGAAACAATCGGTCGGAACGCTAGTTTTAGTGAGAAAAACTTTCTTCTTTTCAATGTTAACGTCTCCAAACTTTGTATTCCTAGGTTTTCTATGCTTTTTTATAATTCTGCCTAGTTTGGTGAAAATCGTAGAACTATATGCTATAGCTGCCATACAAAAGATAGGTCTGAAAAACAGTCTCAGTTAGAAAAACTTTTTTGTTTTTAATGGTAGCTTCCTGCAATTTTGTATATGTTTGTTTCACATGCTTTCACATAATTCTACAAATTTTTGTCCAAATCGGATGACTTTAACATATAGCTCCCATACAAACGGTCGGTTGGAAACAGATTATTTTTGAAAATATTTAAGCGAGGGCATAAAAACCTTGGCACAGACATAGTTAGCTTTAAATTTTGGTATCTATCAAAATTTTCTATTTAACAGAATTAGTTTTCTGAAAATTGGAAAATAATGCCATAAATTGGAAATATATTTTTCTTTAATTCAGCTTGAATTGCCTTGAGACGCATTTTATAGGAGAATTTCTCATTTTCAGGGTGACTTTAGGCCTTTTTTTGTTGTTGTTGTTCAGGTATGTAAATAAAAATGCAGAATAGTTTATTTAACTGCCTTATTTCCTTTAGTCTAAATAGAACTTTTGCCCACATATGCCCCAATCTAAAAAATACTCATTTGAAAATCCACAAAAACAACAGCGAACATTATTTTGCTCATAACTTGACTATGGTTCATACCATCTTTACTAATCCCTTGACGGTTCGATAAATAAACTGTTGATACTGATGGGGTCCTGCAGGATGTTGCACAAACTCAATATACTCTGCGTACCTCTGGTAAAGAACTTAATTTTAGGTTAGCAATTTAAGTGATTCAATAATTTTTCTTTCGCTTTAAGTAGAAATCCCTTCGATTCGATATCCACTTCCTCTGCTTTGTTTTGCTTCTTGGATTTCCTTTTCGTTCTCCAACTCATTAGACAAACAATATTTTCTCCACCCATTGTTATTTGTGCCACACCCAGGCTCTAAAAAACAAAAAAAAAAAAGTTTACTATGCCATCTCTAGAGTCCATCTATGTTGGCTGCAACCTGCACACCCCCTAACCCCTGCACATCCCCTCACCAACCACCGCACTCATAATAAACGAATTAGCGCCTTGGGCTAAATGTAGAATGCACTTTTATTGCAATTATCGAGTCGAGGAGCTGGAGCCGCGCTCTTTTCTTTTTTTTCTGCTTTTTTTTTTGCATGGCTGGGTTAAATAAACAAAACCGAGACATGGAACTCCTAGTGGTGGCCACCAACAACAATAATCACATAAAATATTAATGCACAGGCCCGAGAGTACCAGGGTTTCCAATGGCCAATTTCTTTTGGGGCCAAAACGCAATGCTAACAAATAGAAAAATTATCGCAATTGTGGCATCTTTTTCTGTTTTTTTGTTGTTGTTGTTGTATATGCTTAGCTGTTGGTCTCTGTGGGCAACGAATGTGCATTTAATTTGAAATACACTGAGAGAAATAGGTAAGAGGTTACATATAAAAAAAAAACGTTAGCTGTTCAAGGTGAACGCTTTCTTTGATTTAGCTTAGAAAGAAACATCTTTTTTTTTATCCATAATTGCTGCCATTTTTCCCCTGGTGCACTTCAACTCTCTTTAGCCAAATTGTCCCGCTGATGCATAAAACATCAATGCGACGATGGCCCACAGGAGGAGCGAGAGCAGCTAGCTAACACAGCCAGTTGGCCGGCTAAGAAGCGCACAGCTAAATGCCAAATACAAAAACAACGGGCCAAACTGCCGTAACAATAATAAAAGCAACAAAAATAATGCCTTTTGGCAATGCTTTTTCATACTCAAACTCATAAGAGGCGACGCGACTTGACGCAGGAGGCAGGGCGGCAAGCGGCAAGGAGGCACGAACCCAGCGGACTGAGGCTCGGTGCAAGCTGGCTGGCTGGCTCTTGGCTCTTACAAACATGGTCATAATCACGCGTTAAATTAATGAGTTTAAATGCTATTTTTGGCTTTAACTATTGCAGGCACACACACACAGCTGCGGAGAGCATTTAATTGAGTCGAGCGCTGGCGGTTCGTTCTCTTTTTTGCATATTATGAGAGGCCCGCCAAGTTCATGCGGCTGCGCATGCGCGGAGTTGGCCGAACCGGCTCAACTTGGCTATATTAAATTTATTTTAATGCCAAGCTGCTGCTTGCATTGGGGATTTCTATTGACGCTCTCTCTCTCTCTCTCTTTCTCTAAGGCTAATTGTTTTGAGCTATTCCTACCAGCTGGCAGGAAGGTTCGAAACTGGAACTGCTTAACCCAAATTCCTGGCCCACATTTTTGGTGTTGCTTTTTTTCTTGCTTGATTAATTCAAAATTAATTGCAAGTAAATTACCCAGCAATTTGTGTGTCCAGCTCTTGTTGCGGTTGCTAGCTGCATGCAACTTTGCAACCAGGCAGCAGCAGCGCATTTAATTATAAATTAATTATAATGCAAGTAGTTGCAAGTTGCAAGTCGCAAGTTGCACTTATGCACGTTCACGTAATGTCAATAATCATCAAAGTTGTTTCTCGGCCGTCTCTGCGTTTGCCTTAATTTCATTTCATTTACGCAAAAAGCAAACAAAAAACGCAACTGCAAATGGCAAATTGCCTTCGTCTTAATTATGGTGGAATTAAAAAAAAAAGTTATTAACAATGTGACTGACGTTGTTGCCTGGCCTGGTCTGAAGGAAATCTGTATTGCGTGATAATAAGCAAAAAAAAAAAAAAAATACACATAATTTACCAGGCGTGTGAAAAATTATCTCACAAAATTGATTATATCTTGGCATTAATTTATCAACATTTGCTTACATTACAAGTGACACGACTGGTTCTGTGAAGGCAAAACTCCTTGGGAGTTCAATATTTAGCTAAACTGTTCCATAGCGTGGGTTGGCTTTTAAGTCTAGGTAACTGGGTAGCATTTGCTTGTCAACTTTAAGTTAATTTTATTGCAATTTTCTTTCTGCAGTTAACTTCATTTATATCTGTCCTTAAGGTATGCAGTACTGTGTGAAATTATTGGTTGATGTTTATTTTATGCTCTGTTAGTATTTCTATGTGACTTTTCTGCCTTTTGCTTAATTTTGTATTGTCTTTGAAGTGAGCAGTGCAGAGTGAAAAGTTTTGTTGATGTGTATTTCGAGTTGTGTTAGTTTTCCTATGCGATTTAACATTGTAGCAGCTGGTTTTCTGCCTTTTGCTTAATTTCTTACTGTCTTTGAAGTGAGCAGAGCTGAGTGAAAAGTTTTGTTGATGTGTATTTCGAGCTGTGTTAGTTTTCCTATGCGATTTATCATTAAAGCAGCTGGTTTTCTGCCTTTTGCTTAATTTCTTACTGTCTTTGAAGTGAGCAGAGCTGAGTGAAAAGTTTGGTTGTTGTGTATTTCGAGCACTGTTTGGTTTTCTATGTGATTTAACTTATTTGTAGAATAATTCCAGCCTTTTGCTTCATTTTTAACTGTCCTTTAAGTATGCAGTCCTGAGTGAAAATAATAGTTGATGGTTTTTTTAAGCTGGGCTAAGTTTTTTTGCTTTTTTGCTGAATTTTTTGCAGGGTTTGCTTCATTTTGTCATTGTCTTTGAAGTGTGCAGAGCTAAGTCAAAATATTTATTGATGATTAACTACAATTTTTGTCAGTTTTACCATGCGTCTTAACTTCTTTAGTAATTCAAATTCATTAAAGCTCACAGAATTCCTTGACACATCACAATTGGTCAGGTCAATTTATGTTTTACACTAACATTTCGAGACAAAGAAAAGAAATCCCTGAATATCTAATCAAGTCGAAATAAAACCCCAAACAATTGGGTTTAGTTTCAGTTCAACGTTAAAACCCAAGTACCACCAACCTGTCCCTTCTGCTGCCTACTCCCCCCGCATTCATTCTTCTTACAAAAACTCTTCACCTCATTTGCAGTCAATTTTCGCTTCCCTCGTCGAGTCATAAAACGTAAAAATATTTTTGCTACACAAAACAACATTAATTTAATAAGCAATTATTGTCTGCTCCTTTTTTTAAAGTTTCTACGCGTCAAGACTCTTAACTAATTACAAACGATTTACATGCAACTAAACACACAGGCACACAGTCAGAGCCAGAGCCAGAACCAAGAATCAGGTCGGGCCTCCTCCATGGATAATCCCGCTCAAGTATTTTGCAGCATTTTTGAAATGCACAAACCGGTTCATCATCATCATCATCGTCGTCATCAGCATGAGTGGCTCTCTCACACACACCCACCTGGTGGTGCTGGGTGTAAATCCGCTTGGCACGCACGTAGAACTCCAACTTCAAGTCGAGCTCACAGCAGAGACACATCGACATGGACATGGAAGCCACCATCGCGCACAGTTCATTGCGCATGCGTGGCATGTTCTATGTTCTGTGTGTGTGCCCGGCTTATAATTAGCAAACTGAAATTGGAGTACGAGTACTGTACTTTCACCACAGGCCCAGGCCTAGGCCTAGGCCTAGGCCAGGCTTTAGCTGCGACTTTAGCTCATTAGTTGGCTATGAGTCACACAGCAGGCTGCCAGGCTGGCTGACTGGCTGGCCTGAGTTGGTTTGGCTTTCAAGTGCTGCCGCCTTGGCCTCAAAAAACTGCTTTTCAAGTTGCCAGGCTCATAATTAGCTGGAATTTATGTTAACCAAAATATACATACAATAAATTCCCTATAAATGAAAATTTGGGGTAATACTTCTGACTTGTTAAAGCAAAAATGGTTGGAAAAACTTGGCAATTGGGGTTTTTACGGGAGTTCGTAGACGCCATCTATGTTTCTCTAGACGTTAAGTACCAAACTTTGGCATTATACTTAAAAGTTTTAAAATCTTTTATTGTTGTGTCTTTAAATTTTGAATTTTAGCATTTACGTTTTACCAGTTTACCAAGACTAGTGAATACTCTAAATATTTATTGCTAGCACAGCTGGTTGTCTGTTAACTCCTTAGAGCTGAAGTTTAGAGCCTCTGGCCTAAGTAAATGCACTTAATAATCAGCGCTCTTAAAGCAAATTGGTTGTGGAAACACCCTTGCTGGTAATGCTTCATTTTTGACTGTCTTTAAAGTGTGCAGTGCTAAATGAAAATATGCTTTGATGTTTAATATAAACTCTAATGATTTTCCTAAGCGAGTGAACTTTATAGCAATTTCCTTTCTGCAGTTTGCTTCATTTATATCTGTCCTTTAGGTATGCAGTACTGAGTGAAAGTATCGGTTGCTGTTTATTTCGAGCTCTGTTAGTTTTCCCCATGTGATTTAACCTTATAGCAGATTGTTTCCCGTCTTTTGCTTCATTTTTGACTGTCTTTGAAGTGAGCAGTGCTGAGTGAAAAGTTTGTTGAAAAATTTCTATGTGACTAAACTTCTTTGTAGATTGATTCCTGTCTTTTGCTTTAATTTTTGCTGTCCTTTAAGTATGCAGTATTGAGTGAAACTATTGGTTGATGGTTATTTCATGCTCGGGTAGTTTTCCCAGGTTTTGCTTAATTTTTGTCTGTCTTTGAAGTGTGCAGAGCTAAGCTATTTGCATTTGAAGGGTACATTTAAATTCGTAGATTTCCTTGACCGATTTGCTTTTCCTATCTTTTTCAAAATTTTTTTTCTATGGCCTTTAATACGATTTTTATTGCACCTGGATTTTCTCGTTTGACGGTTGCCAATAATAAATTTATTTCTTAGATTTTTTGTTACCCGTGGTTGTTGTTGTTGTTGTTGCTGCGAATGTGTACTGATTATTTTTCGCTTATTATTTGGCTTTTTGTTGCTGCTGTTGCTGCTGTTTCTTTTTTCTTATTTCTTGGTTAATTTTCAATAAATGTTAGCGGCTTTGTCCGTGTCTCTGGCGATTACTCATTTGACTGCAAGCACATAAATTTTATGCACTTTTTTTTTCGTCTTTGATTGCTTTATTTTTTTGTTTTGTTATTAATTGCTTTTTACAACATTTTGTTAAGAAGTGGTGTGCGTGTGTATGGTGTGTGTGCTGATTGTGTCATTCAAATGGAGCGGACAGAGACAAAGCGCCTTGTTGTAGTGTGGGGAGAGCACACAGAAGAATTGCTAGAAACATATTTATGTATGAGCAATCTCCAGAATGGCCGCTCTCAATCAAATTAAACAAAAATAAACTTGAAAATCGAACTCCAACCGCAAGAATAACAATAACAACAACTCGAAACGCTGGGCGCTTTGTCTGCAACTGATTCGCTGATCAACTATGCGCTAGCAGGCAAAAATCCCAAAACGAGGACATGCGAAATGTTTTTTATATTTATTGCTGACAATTGCACAAAGTTCTGGTTGCGCTTACAGTTAGTTTTTTTTTTATGGTCATTAAAATTGGGACACAAATTTTTGCGTTTTTTGTTTTGTTTGTGACCGATTCTAGAGCACGACTCCGCTGGAGTCAACGTGGCCGCGGGGCAGGCAAACGGTTCTTGACGCCGTCGTCGCCGCCGTCGCTGTTTGCCCTTGATTGCAACATTTTGTGGCAGATTAAAAACTAATGATTAGCCCGAGTCCAAGCTGTGACTAATTAATGATCCAGCGCCTGAAGTTTGTCAGGCTAATTAAATGCAATCAAATCAATTGCCTTGGTTATTTGGCCATATTTAGTGGTGGCCAAAAAGGAAATGGGACGTGAGTCACGTTGAATGCGAGTGGTAATATTTAATCTAATTATGTTTTGCCTGACAACTGTAGCTTTGCCACTTGTTGTTTTTTGTTTCATATTAGGAAATCCAAAACCAGGCTCAAAACGGCTTAGTTTTTGGGAAAATGCTTAATCATTTTGGGATTTTTGTTTGTCTTAAAGTTTCGCCAGTGCTAATTTTACCATTAAAAGGCAGATTTTGTGAGAAGCCTGCTTTTTATTTAAAAGTTCCAAGTAAATATCGTACAGTTCTCTGTCTTAGCTTTCAAACAAAACATGTCACACAATTCTGCTATTTTTTTAAGCGAAGTTAGAAGCATTTGTGTTCGAAATTTAAACATTTTCTACCGCCTAAAGGTATGCAATTAAATTAATTTGGTGGAACAGCTTTCTGTACTGTTTGTTGGGGATGTTTTGATGTTACTTTCATATATCTTCGCTCAAAAAAATTCACAGAATTGTTTGGAATAGTTAATATTAAAGCTTAGATATAGAACTAAACGAGCAATTCATCAAGAGTGTAAATTTTTGCTAGAAGCCAAGCCTAAATCTGGTTTCTGTGGTCATTTTTGGCACCTTAGATCTTATATTAGTTAAGATTTTGATGTGTTTAAGACATTTCAGTGGAAATTAGCTTACAAGGTTCAATTCATGACTCGAAGACCTTTAAAATGTAACCGAATGCGTTCTGAAACCATTTAAAAGTCTTCAAATTTTAAAAATATCTTGTTTGGTGCCCTATAAAGTATGCTAACTTTATTTTCATACCAACAGGATAGCTGTTAGTCAGCTGCATTTTCTCTGAGATTATCGGCTTAGTTAATCAAAAAGTGGCAAAAATTCAAATATAACATAAACATTTTCCTGAATCATTTATATGGAATTTCATAGCATACTTTTGAGAGATTTTATTAAGATTTTGTGTTTTACCTTTCAAATTTTTGCTAATAAGAAAGTCAAAGCCAAATGTTGAGCTGCTCCTTGAGTGCAGAGAAACCTTGACAAACTTTTAAATGGCAACTTGGCCTATGTTCAGTGTTAAATCCATTCAAAATATTACAATTTAATTCGTCTAATCTCTGCCCACTCACGCTCACATACCTTTCCACAGCTCTAAGCTGACTCAATTAGTTGCTCGAATTAAAAGTGAACTAGCTTAATATAGATTGATTTTTGCATTTTGCATTCTCTAATGAGCGACTCACCGACTCGGTTTTAATGTTGAGCGCCAGCACATGGGACGAACTGTTGGAGCAGTTGGATGGCGGCGAGGCGGGTGTGGCACCGCTACAGGGTGACGACTGCAAGGCGGCAACATTTAGCGGCGATCGACTGATGGGCAGCGGACTGGCCTCGCGCAACGGACTGGGCACAGTGCCGCCTCCACCAACGGCACCACCACTGTGCGAGTGCGAATAGGGTGAGCCTGGCGACTTGTTGGCATTTGTGGAGCACTGTGAGGGCACTATGGCCGCGGTGGTGCAGCTGGTTAAGGTGCTGATCGATGAGCTGGACGAGGAGGTCGAGGAGCAAGATGATGATGAGGATGAGGAGGAGCTGCAGCTGCTGTTTTTGTTGTTGGTCTGCATTTTGGGATTATTGTTGTTGTTGTTGTTGTTCACGCTGCTGGCGCCGGCCCCAATGCCAGGCATGTGGCTGGCATCACAAAACTCTCGCTTCACAATGTTGCTGGCAGAGGCGGAGCTGTTGTTGTTGTTGTTGTTGCTGTTGCTGCTGGTGTTGTTATTGTTGTTGTTGTTACTGCTGCTGTTGCTGTTGCTGCCGGGCGTAGCACCAATGGCCGCCTCACAGGGCAACACAGTGCCCAGCATCTTGTCGAGCTTGTACTGTGACGTTGTTGTTGTTGTTGTTGTGGATTCAGCAGAGTCCTCACAGCCCTCGGCCATGTCACTGCTCCAGCGTTTGCATTGTGAGTCTGCTGTTTGGCCTAAAAGTAGAAAATGTTTAAAGATTAGTTGCTGGCCAATTGCTGCACACAGACTGTACCTCTGTCTCATAATTTAGAATTTACATTTATCGAATTTATTTCGTGCACTTAAAACTCATGCCCAGGCGCATTAATTTCATTAATTATCCCTGTTGCCCCGTCCGGTTGACCACAGCCACAAACACACAAACAACAATAACAACTAGGGGAGAGGCAGAGGGGAACAACCACACACACACACACACATGCCTCATAATTTTGCAAATGCAAAACGTTGCTCGAGTCCTCCATGTGTGCACTCTCTGCATGTCCGTGTCCTTGCGACGTTTCTCCTGCACTGGACAACATACGACGTTCTACCCAGCGGGGGGATGATGATGGATACAAAGGCAGCAGCCAACGGGGGTGTCTGTGGGACACTACCCAGTCGTAATCGAAAATTTTACACCTACTCTACATTATAATTTATATGCCTGGCGGGACAAGGAGTGAGAGCAGCAGTGGGCATGAGAAGAAGGCCATAGTTGTGTCTGCTAAGAAAGTTTTATGTGGGGAAGAAAAGGAGCAATTGGAGCTTTGTATGTACATACACAGAAAGTGGAGGCCAGCATGGAAAGTAAGCCAGAGATGGTCAGGTCAAGCAGGACTCAATTATGTCTTGATAGAGCTATACACATATAGTTCTACATGTCTAAGATGCTGTACCGATCCTCAGGAAACTTACAAGAAAAAGTTTACACTCTGTACCAGCAAAAGTGTCTGCACAGTATGTATTTGGTCATAACTGGACTATCGTTCAGCCGATAATCACCAATCCTTTGGCCTATTGATAAGAAATACTATATCCAACCATCTACGAAGTTTATACTCTGTTTAACTTAGCTTAAGAGTAAACAAATAGAGATGAGATAATCAAACAAAAGCTACAACAACAAAGCGCTCAGATTTTCTCACCTGTAGCGGCTTTTTACCTTGAACTGATCACATTTCAGTTCGAAAACCAAGAAAAAGAAAGAAGAAAATCCCTTTTAAAAATCTCACAGCATTTGCTTAGCCTATTTCTGCACCACCCAGGGGCGCCTAAATGTGGGCTACAACTTTGCTTTAAATTGCTTACCGAAACGACCTACAGGCTACTCTCCCCTGGCCCTAACCAAAGGGCATTTTGGATGCCTATACCTTGACATTTGCTCTGGCGTGCACAAAACACATGCCAAAAATTGTGGGTCCTGTCTTCGGCTTTTCCAGGCATTGTCAGTCGAGAGCCTACACAAAACGGGCGTTGATTTTAATGCATAATGCATATGCTTGGATGCCCCCGTCCCCACCCACCCGGCCACTGCCCTAGCCTACAACTGTCTGCAATTGTAATGCGAGTAATACAAGCCACTGCACTCAGAGAGCGAAAGAAAGAGAGAGAGAGAGCCAAAGTTGAGTCGACTCTGGCCAGCCGGCGGCAGTCAACGAACGCACTTTTCCGGCCACACATTGCCATTGCCTCGTAATGAGCCACAAACAAAAGTGTAGGTGTAGGTGTGTGTAGCGGCTGCAAGTGTGTGGGTGGTGGTGGTGGTGAATGCCAGGACGATGCCTTGCAAGTTGCAGGACATGCAATGACCAAGCTTCGTGTTGTAGATTTTGGCCAGGAAGCAGGCGGCAGAAGCACTGGGCGAGGAGAAGGAGACGCAATAATTAATTTTGTACATTGCATGCAAATGTCTGGCCCTGGCTGGACTTGGACTGGACTTGGTCTAAGGATAAGAGGGGCGGTGGAGAGCGGAGAGCGTTGAGGCAGGCATCTGGCATATGCATAAGAAGCAACAAAAATGAAAAAAAAAAAATACCAAAAAACAATGCACACAAAAAAAACAAAGCAAAGCTACGAATTGGCACGAACAGCAACAACAACAACAACAGCAACGAAATTATTTCAAGTATGCGTCAACATACAAGTGCAACTGAATGAATGCAGAGCAAGCGAGATGGTAGTACACAGGGTACAGTGAAGTCTCGGTCAAGTCTAACTTGAAGCCAGCTGGACAGAAGACGGATTCTTGGGCCTTCTTGGCTTGTATTTCTTCATTTATCTTCACTGTCTCCGTCGGTTTTTCAGTTGCTTACGTTTTTGTAACATATTTTTCCAACTTTCTTCACTTTTTTCCACTTCTTTTACTTCCTTTCTTCGTTAATCCATGTTTGCTGCTTCGTTCTTACATCAACTTTCATTTTCTTCTATATTTTTTCCACTTCTGAAATATTTTCTTTCATTTTTGTACTTCTCCTTTTTAGATTCTGCTTTCTTCCAGTCTATTTCCTTATCCTTTCTTCCTTATTCTCTGTTTTTGACTTGTTTTAAGTGTTCTCCTTTCTTTCTTACCTCTGCCTTCACTTTTATTTCCTTTCTTACGTCTTCTCCATATATATTCTTGCTTTTTTCTAGACAATTTCATCCTTATTCCTTCCTTATACTCTGTTTTTTTATTACTTGTTTTAAGTGTTCTCTTCCTTTTCTTCCCTCATTCTTTACTTTGATCCTTTCTTACTTCTTTTGTATTCAGTCTGTCTTCCTTCTTTCTTTCATTCTTCCTTTTATCTGCTTCCTTTATTGCTTTTTCCTCCTATATGATTCTTTAATTGTTCCTGCCTTGCTTCCTACTTCATTTCTTTTTCCTTCATTGCTTCCAGCCTTTCTTCTTCTTTGATTTCAGCAGCCTTTCTTCCATATTGTTTGTTATTTCTTCTACTTGTTGTAAATGTTCTCTTCTTTCTTCACTTTTATTTTCTTCTCTCTACCTTCCTTCTTTCTTACATCTTTTTTTCCCCTTCTATCTTCCTTTGTTCTTATTTCTTCTTTCTGCTTTCTTTATGGCTTTTTCCTCCTATTTCATTCTTTAACTTTTTCTGCCTTCCTTCCTTCACTAATTCTTTCTTTATTTCATCCACCATCCTTCCTTATTCTCTGTTCTTTTTTTATTACTTGTTGTAAGTGTTCTCTTTCCTTTCTTTCCTCTCTTTTTTTTCTTCATTTCTTTTTACTGCCTTCCTTGTTCATTTCATTTTTCTTCATTCCTTCCTTAATTTCGTTTTTCTTTCTTGCTTTTTCTCTTTTCTTTCTCTTTATTCTTCTTTCGTTCTTTCTCCTTCCTTATCCCCCCTTCCCAACTTCTTCTCCTTACCTTCCTTCCTCTCTTCTTTATTAACAATTCCTTTAGTGCAGAGCCTCCACCGTACTTTCCAGCCGCTGGGCGATTTCCTAATGAGCATTGCTGTTGCAGGCAAATTCGCTCATTGCGCACTTAAGCAACATGTTGTGAAAGTTAGACCCGGGCAACATTGGCAAATTGCAGCGACAAAATGCGCCACGAAATTAAGTACAATTTGCGCATATTAAAAATCTAGCCAAATTGCACACACAAACAGCGACAACATTTTGTCGCTTCCTGTGACAACAGCAGCAATAGCGGCAGCAGCAGCATCAGCCATCCCACCAGCAACATCAGCCATCTACATCAACCGAATCTAATCAATAACCAAGCAAACTGGTAGAATTTCATGTAGCACACTAAATAGCACGATTAATTATCGCCGGCGCGCTAGAGCCAAACTATAATTCAAATCAAGCTGCTGCACGCCGGCAACATGCCATCTGCAACACGAGCAACTGCAGCACAAACCGGTCTAATTATACTCATTTTCCTGCAACATGTTGCTGCTGCTGCCGCCGCTGCCAAGCTATAAATTGCAATTTCCATGCAAAACTTTCTATTGGAAGAAGGATCGGGTCTTTGGCAAAGCGTTTTGTCTTCGACAGCCATTCGTTTGGCAATATTCAAATTAATAAAATCATCAATAATTTTTCTCTGCCGCTGCTGCTGCTGCTTTGTGCGGAAACATGTAGAACATGTTGCAGCAACTTGTTGTAATTAATAGTCAAACTAAATTGTAGCACACTTAGGATAGGTCGCAAATGTGGCACAAAGCAATTTTTTGATTAGAAACCAAACCGGACAACTGGTTGGTTGCAATTGGCCGGGGCTATTAAAGTTTGTTGCTGGCTTTTGATTTGTAATTAAGGCAAAATGCATATTAAATGCCAAACTCCAGAGAACTGGGGGAAGTGTGGCGAGTGCAAGGAGTGGGGTGGGGGATGGATAGGGGGACAACTTTTTGGCTGCTTAAACTTTTGCCAGGCAGAGAAATAAAATCGATAATGGCACAGGGCACAGGCACAACATTAAGTCATTGAGTTAAAATTATTTATGCAACATTTATTTACGCACACACACACACACACACACACTCATATACACACGTGAGCCTTAAAAGTTGGCTGCATTGTTTTAGGGTTGGTGCCAGGCAAAACGTGCAATTTTCTTAAAAATTACACACGATTACACATGAAATACAAAACGGGTGCAAAATTATTAAGGGATGGGGCTGGGGTGGCCAGTTAATGGCCATATATATGTAGGTGAGTGTGTGTGTGTGCTCATATAATACAGAGTGGCAAACTTTAAGCTCTCCAGCGGTGCCGTGGGGGCCAGTTAAATGGGATTATTGAGTACATTAAATGGCATTTGCATACTCCAAGAAAATTAGACTTAAATAATTAAAAAGAAGAATTTTTGCTGAAATGAACGCTTTGTTGATGTAGCTTTCGTACAATTTGCTAAGCCCCCCCTGTTTGATTTTTTCTATACTATTATTTGGCCTGCCTTCGACTTTTCCACTCAAATCATTAAAAATAATAATAATGAAATTTGCGTGATTCAAACTGAGCACGCACTAGGCGATGCCAATAATACAACAGCAACAGCAAGCGGCAACAACAACAACAATAAGGCCAGAGGCGTATTCAATTCTACAACAACAAAACATGTGCAAGTCAAACGCCCTCAGAGAAGAGCAGCAGCAACAACAACAACAACAGCAGCAGCAGCAAATAAAGGAAGGAAGTCAAAGTCATGCCCAGTCTGAGGCTAAAAAGCAACCCTCTCATAGCGTGAGGTCCTGCCAACACACACACACACACACACTCACTGGCGCATTTACATTGTCCTTAATGCGCCGCGTAATGAGTTATTCGCATTTTTTTTTTCATTATTTGCATTAAAAGCCAGCCAGCTAACCCCACACCCCTCCCTCTTCTGGCCATATTTCAACGCCCACATTTGGCAATTTTAATTCATTTAGAGGCAAAGGAAAATAATGAGAAAAAATGAGTTGAATATTTAGTGATATGATTTAGGACACGAAATGCAAAGCAATGAAGAATGGGATACTAAAAACTAATGAAAGGAAATAGAAAAGAAAGTTTTAAAAGCTTTGGATGATCTTCCTCTACCCCTTCATATACTTATACTCTTTACCAAAGGTGCAAAGAGTACACTAAGTCTACAAACTCAGTAGGAATCATCTCTCCGATCTCTCGATCAGCATCAACTTTCAACTATTTATCTAACCGCCATGGGATAAGTAAAGATAGGATGATTGATAGTCGAGTTATGAGCAAAAGAAAGTTCGCTGCATAATGCATACTACACTCAAAAAAACAGTCAAAATCGCCCTAAAATTTAGAAATTCGCCTTAAAAAAGGAGTCAAAGGCGATTCGCCTTATATCTTAGAAAAATTATTTCTAAAAATAAGACAAAGACTTTCTGAAATTAAGAAAATATTTACCATAAGCTAGAAAATATTTTCTTAATTGTAGAAAAGCATTCTCTAGACTTTAGAAAAACCTTTCTAGATCTTGGAAAAAAAACTTTTTCAAGTAATATTGACAGGAAAGGGAGTGGGGGGAGACTGGAGACAGAACAGGAAAAAAGACTACTACACAAAGAAGCGTTTATCCCCTTATATATTATTTGTATAGGATATTTTCTTTCAGTTGGTTCACTAAAGTTTCTTTCTGAAAATCACATTGTAATTAGTAATCAATATTTTAATTTCTAGCTTTACCTTGCCTGGGACTTGAACTCGGGACTTCGGGGAAACTTCAACACGAAAGGCATCTTTATCGCACTCGACTACCAAGCACTCGCGTGAGTCACAGTAAAAAACGCAGTCAAATGCTAAGCACTCAGCTGCCTCTTTTATATTTTGAAAGCAGGGAATTCGAACTTGAGAATTACATGCGGTGTCTTTTTCTATTTTTCTAAATTTTAGGGCGGTTTTCTAGATTATTTTTCTATATTTTAGGGCGATTTTCTCAGCATGCCGAATATTAGTTGCCTCTTTTATATTCCGAATGCACGGAATTCGTACTTGAGAATTACAAGGGGTGTCTTTTTAATATTTTTATTTTTTTTAAGGCGATTTTCTAGACTTTTTTTTTCTATATTTTAGGGCGAAATTTCGAATTTCTAAATTTAAGAAATTATTTTCTAAAAAATCTTTTTTAGGGTTGTTCTTTCTAAATTTATGAAAAATTTTTCTAAAAACAAGAAAGGAAAATTATTTTAGGGCGAATTTCTAAAAATTAGAAATTAAATTTTTTGAGTATAAGCATGTGGGAATTCAGACTTGGACTTTAGAACTTACCAGTCAAGCGAGCAATCTATTAGACACAAAAGAATAGAATTAGCGACAAATGATAGAAGAAAGACTGATTAAAAGGAGGTTATGTAGAAAAAGATATAAGGAAAAACTAGAAAGCTAAGCTAACTGTACCAAAGTTCTTATACTCCGTACCGTAGCTACATAGAGTATAATAAGTTTGTGCAAAAGTATGTAACAGCCAGAAGGAAGCATCTCCGACACTGTAAAGTATATAAATTCTTGATCAGCATCAACAGTCGAGTTATGTCATTCTGTCTGTCCGTATGAACGCATAGATCTCAGAGATGGTAAGAGATAGAGGATTGACATGTATGGGACATATGCTTCTTATGTCTGCAGGCAGATCAAGTTTATTTTCAATTTTGGCCACGCCTCCTCCCGCCCCCTCAATTTAGAAAAATCGCCATATCTCTCACAGTTTTAAAGATAGATGGCTTGTTCTTTCTGAACATATTTAGTTATCAGGATAACGTATCGATCCGCCAAAGAAATTTTGAAGATCGGATAAACGATTGTCGAGTTATGATCAAAAGTCTGTTCGCTGAGCGTATAATTTCGTTGGTACAGAGTATGTTATAGTTGGGCTTGACCGACTTTCTTTCTTGTTATACCCTTGAAAGTGTTCGCTTACAATTTTTTCCCACAACGAACCATTTTCCGATTGATTGTTCGCAAAGGAGCTATATGATATAGTCATCTTAATCAAAGTGGATAATATCTTAGATTGCTCAAAGTGTTTGAGAACTCAAATTTAAAACTATTTCTGTACACTTTTCTAGTGTGTTCCTTCACTTAATTGTGTCAATTCTAACCTAAGACCTTACTAACCCACCTTCTTTATATGCAAAGCCTATGTGTGTACACTCAAACGATGGGTCGAAAATTGCATGTTTCGTTCGTGTTGCAGTTGTTTAATACCCAACAACTCTTCGCTGTTTGAGTGTGAGGGTTTGGAATCGTACACGACATCGAGACATAAGAGAGCACAAAACATAATTTTGCTAAATTAGCGAAAAACAAAAGAAGAAAAAAAATGCCACAAGGGCTGAAAACTCCCCAATTGAGCACGCACCAAAATCATTTGCACAAAGTCGTAAGTCCTACACATGGGAGAGGGGAGAGAGCGCCATAATCAACGTCTAAATATTTGGTAAAAAAAAAAGTAGGAAAAAAACCTGCATTTGGTGCCGGGCAACGGGCAACGGCAACTAATTATAAAACATTTTTTGTTCAATTTTTGCAACCCCTTGGTAGCGGGACAAACCCTTTACTTTTTTCTGGTTTCTTTTTTTTGGCGAATTGCATGCCAAGTCCGGGGTAAGTGATTGTGTACGTGCTCATTATGGAAATTTTATTTCTTTCTTTTGCATTTGTTGTGCTGTTGTTGTTGTTGTTGTTGCTGCTGCAAAATTAATGCAAATGCAGAGGAGTGGTGGGCCGTTAATGATAGAACAGGGTGTCTAAGGGGGAAGCCTTGACAAAGGTTTATGCATTGGAGCTTTGGTACATGCAATACGCGATTATAATTAGAATTTGGCCGCGGGGTTTGGACACGAACGCAATTTCCACTTAAAGGGTGGTTCGATGTACTTATCCTGGGGGTGGTGGTGCGATATGCTAAAAAACACCAGGGAGCGAGTCTGTGTGTTATGTGGTAATCGAATTTAAAAAACGATTAACTGGCAAACATTTATCAAACTGAAATTGACGTATATAAAGATAGAGAATGGCAGAATTTAGTTGAGTAATTGTAATTGTAATTGAAAAGAATGGACAACAGCCTTAAGTATTCCCCATATTTCAATCTTCTGGGCTTTTCTTTGCCACATTTTCAATAAAGTAATTAACCTAATAGCTCAAGGCGTAATAAAAACTTGCCTTCCAACGATCAGACGATAATTATCGATTATATATATATAAATTGCATTAGCAATTATCATTTACATACACGTATACAAAGTACTTATGCATCAAACAATGTGCGTCTAATGAGCTGTACAATTTGCCACTTGCATTCAAATTGAGTCATTAAAGAGCGTTTAATAAGTTGAAAGTAGGGCTTAGGGGGGGCGAGGGGGAGGGCAGAACCCACCAACTGTATGACTGTACTTTTTATTTATTTATTATAATTATTTATTTGCTGCCAGCGCTTATTAAAAACTACTTAAAGCCATGCACCATGCACCGAGAACGAACAATGACCAGACCATTAGACGCACACCCCACTGCACCATCCCCCCGCCCGCCAGCCACCCAGCCAGCCAGCTCGTCATAATTATTATAAGTTGCATTTTGCTTACGGCAAATGCCATTTTTATATGCAGGTCGCGCCATGTCATTTGTTTATGACACTCTTTAGCCCGGGCATAATCAAGGGGTTATAAATTTACTAGAATATAAGCTGATTATATGGAATTGCGGTGCGGTGCGGTGTGGAGAAGGGGGGTGTAGAGGGAAAGTAGTTAATGGCAAATGTGCTTATGCAAAAAAGAAAACAGAAAAATGTATTCCCTAGTTTCTCTGATTTCAATTGAAATAAATTTCCATTAATATTTGTTAATTGTTTCTTAAGTGAAAGAGGCAAACACAAATTTTCTAGAAAGAAAGCATCAAGAAATAGTAGCAACAATCGTCATATTTGTTAATTGAGATTTGACCTGATATGGCAAAATGAGCACAACTACAACTGCAGCAGCAACAACAATGTTGGGCAAAATTGACGTCAACGAAAATGGTTCGTTAGAAAGAAATGCTGTGAAAGTATGTTAATTAACTGAAGGGGTAAGACGTAGCAGGAGTGTGAAAGAAAAACAACTGTAGGAGGCAACTGTACATTTGGACGAGCTGGAAAAGTGTTGTACAGCAAAACATAACGGTTTATGGTGTTGGAAACTAAATACCTTAAATCAAATCAGTGCTCTAAGGCTTTAACAGATTGGAAAACAAGGAAAATACTACGATTTTATTATGATTGAGTTAAAAAAGTGTTGTACAGCAAAATATTTTAGTTGATGGTGTTGCAAAATGTAAGGAAATTAACACTTTAAGTCAAATCATATTTTACAAATTTTGAATAGTGCTGGAAAACAAAGAAAATACCTTAATTTTAATATGTTTGATTTAGCAAAGTGTTGTACAGCAAAAAAATATAGTTGTTAATGCTGGAAAATGAAAAGAAATTCACACTTTAAGTCAAATCAGTGCTGTAAGGCTTACACAAATTGGAAAACAAGGAATAATACTATAATTATATTTTGATTGATAAAGAAAAGTGTTGTACAGCAAATGATTATAGTTGTTAGTGCCGGAAAATAAAAGGATATTAACACTTTACGTCAAATCAGTGCTGTGGAAGCCTTACAGATTGGAAAACAAGAAATATACTACAATTATATTATAAGTGAGTTGGAATGGTGTTGTAAAGCAAAAGATTTTAGTTGATAGTGTTGGTAAATGTAAGGAAATTGACACTTTGCATCAAATCAGTGCTGTAAACCTTTTACAAATCTTGCATAATATTGTAGAACAAAGAAAATACCACAAATAAATAATTATTCAGTTAAAAAAGTGTTGCAAAGTAAGCAAATAAAGTTTATATTAATTAAAAAAAGGAAATAACTAAAAAACTGAATATAAAAGAATTAACCTTAAGTGAAAATAGTATTTTTTAAGCCGTCACCAATTTGGAACTGTGGGAAAACACAGAATATACTCTTAATAAAAAAAGATCGAGTAGTAAAAGTGTTGTAGAGGAAAAAATTTAGTTGATAATGTTTTAAAATTAAAAAGTATAAACTGAAAACTATAAGAAATTGGGAACTTTATTCAAAATCAGTGTAGTAAAGCTGCCATAAATTGTTGAACAGTTTTGTAAGACAGAAAAAATACTTAGAGATAGTTCTTAGTTCAGTAAAGAAAGTTGTAAAGAAGTCTGCCAACTTCAAAATGAACTTAAATTCGAGAACACTTGGATAAGCTTTGAAAGTAAGCATCTCTGCCTCTGTCAATTGAAAATTGTTGAAGGATTTTTGTGCAATTTTTAGCCAGTTGAGTCAATTAGTTTGGGCTTTAGAAGCAGACTAGCAACTTATGAGGTAGGAATGTTGACAGGTGTATTAAGAGGTCTGTGAAGAACTGCAGAAGCTCTACGGGAAATGGGAAATGGGTTTCAAGTCATTCTTACAAGCTAGATCAATTTGGCATCGCTAAGAATCAATTCATTCTATGAGTGGTCTCTGTTAAGTCAACAGAAATTGGAATAAAACTTATTTATGGAGAATTGTTTCGATTTGCATATCGTTATTTCCTATTTTAAGTACCTTGTGGAGTTTCTTTATATGGAAAGGGTTAAAGAAATGGTAATTAATGGATCGGCTAAACAAACAGTATTCGTATATACTTTTCCCAACGAAACGCTCATAGAAGTAAGTTAAATGCCAGGGTGCCCACAGCCTATGCGCTAACAGCAAACATTTTATATAAAAAAATTGTTAAAAATATAAATTTCTGCTAATAGAAAGAACTTTTGGGCATTTTTTGTACTCTTTTCCGATTGAGTTGCGCCCCTTTCAATCTTTCATTTCGCCCCCTCCCACCAAATGGTGTCAGGCGTCACAAATGACGCAATATCAAACGAAAGAAAAGCAACAAGAGTCTGCGCATTGGTCTTTAACTCGCCAATTAATAAACAACAACAGCAACAACAACAACCACCAGAGCACAACAATACATATTTATTAATAATAAGTAAAAATAATTTGCCCAATTAACGGCCAACGGCATTCCGTACGATCGGCCAAATCACAGAGAACAAACAACTGGCCTGGGCTTTTTGTTTTGAAATTGGAATACGTTTTCGAGTTTGACAGATTTAATAGTAATTGTAAATGGAAATACATGCATAAATGCTTAGACGAAAAACAAGGCCAGGGGTGGTGCTTGCTTAGAAGAAACTGAGACGCAAATTGTGGCGCTGTGAAGTGGCTTGGCTCTGCAGAGATTCCAAAGCCATTTCCCTACACACACACAAATTAACACATTTAAATGACTTTCATTAAAAATTGATTAATATGGCCCTGATTGGTTGTGTGTGTGTGTGTGTGCGGTGCGCTGCTTGCTTTCCTTGCCTTGCCTCAATTATTGTCACATAAATTGAACATTTACTGATTTTGATTTTGATTTTTTTTCTTTCCTCCTCGTTATTATTATTAATTTACGTAGCAGTTTTTATTCTTTTTATTTTTGCTTGTATTGATTTCCAATCAAAGAACTCTCCACGCTATAGCCAGCCGCATACATAGAATGCCACTTCGGTAACAATATTTTTCAATGAGCCCTAATTTAGACTCATTTAAATATATTTATTTTTGTTGATTGGCTTTCGCATTATTATTATTATTGCCGGCAATGATTGCGATAACGAGTTCAATGCAAAGTTACTTAACCTTTTAATCAGCTGAAATGAGCGTTAGAGCGGAGGTACAGTTGCCGCACACTTGGCTTAGTGGCCCGAAGTTATGGCTCATGCATTTATGCATAAGCTGGGGCCCGTTGTCACGCACCTAATGAGCCTGAGCCGGAGTCAAACAAATTGGCGCGTTTAATAATATTTCACAGTGTGCAGTTTCAGTTGCTAATTTCTGGCACTTTCAAAAATTGCACGCATGCGCAGACGGTGCCCCCCCTGAGGGGGCGAGCTGCCCAGAGTTGCCATATCGCGGCACTGGGCGTCACTGGTTGCTGTTCTCGTGTTGCCGTCGTCGTCGTCGTCGTCGCCGTCGCGTAATTTACATTAATTGGCACACGGCGTCGTACATATAAATTTTTTGCGCGCTTAAACTTTAATTTCATGCGTGCCATTTGATTTTTGACGTCGTCGTGGTCGTGGTTGCAGCAGCAAATTATAGCCAGGCTGCAGACTTTTAGTGCTCAGTGTGGTGTGTGTTTGGGCGTAATAAGAGAATGGATCGTCAACTGTGTATGCCTGGAAGGAATGGAGCGACGACTGAGATTGGTGGGCAGCTAGTTATGGGTGTCTTAGATAATAGAAAGGTGCATACAATAATGGCCAGAGACACCTCAAGATTGCACCGAGTAATGGTTTCCTCTTGCTGGGTGGAAATTAGTAGAAAATTTCCACACATTTCCTTAGCAAAAATAAGAGCTTAAGTCAAAGGCAGTCCTGATCGACCTGGCTACACCTATAACTTAGAGGATTACATGTTTAATAGCCTTCCCTTACTGTTAATTAACAGCGTATTTACAGTAATGTAATTTAATCAACATTATGCTAGTCTGCTGCTTGGAAAAGTATGCAAAGTTTATCTTATCTTTTTGAAACTGTTGGAGATTAGTAAGACAAAATCAAATTTTTGGAAAAAACCTCTTAAATTCTGATAGCAACACCTCATGCTCAGTTTCTCAACTGTGCTGATACAAAATTATCCATATAACGCGAACCTACGATAGAGTTGAAAAACTAAGTATGAGGTGTGGCTTACAAAAGTCCCTTATATCAGAGTTTAAGGGTCTCATCCTGGTTTTTTTTTAGGGTCGTAATAATTTCTTATATTTTCCAACACTAAAAGTTAGCGAAATTTTGTTTTAAGCCTTGTTTAAGCCTTGTTTAAGCCCTTTTTGCCTTTTTAGGGCCATTTAGATTCCCTAAGATTACCAGAATTCTAGATCTAGCTCATACTCTGATCACCACAGGAAATAGACCCCGCAGGTTTCCTAGTTTTTAGTTCAAATCATCCTCTGGGCTTCTACTAATTCTAGAGATCCATTTGATATAGTGGTATATATGGTTACCAACAAGAAACTCCAAGGTCAATTTCTTCAGTCCAGTCCTTCTAGTCCTTTGGTGCCCCTTAAGGCAGGGTTTACTGGTCTACCCCTCTGAGGTTTCCTAAGACTCTGGTTAGTTTATAAGCCTTTGGTTTTTAATAATATTCTTACAAATCTATCCGCTAAATCGCACTTCCCTTATATTTTTCTTAAAAGTACCCCTGGATATCCCTGAGTTATAAAGTCGGCAGAGAACTGCTACAACAGATCCAAGCACGGTCGCCAACTTGATCCAAGCACGGTCGCCAACTTGATACTATTCTGCCTACATAGAATAAGAATGACAATTCTTGAACCAAGAACGAACATTTTTGATCGGAGTATGAATTTTTGAACCCGTTCTTCTTGATTCAAGAGCTTCAGTACTTAAACCAAGTACGAAACATTCTCAAATCAAGATCCAAGATTGTCAAGACATTATCAGGGTGACTAATTTGGTGACTTCTACAAACTATACTTTTTGAGAAGTCATTAAAAGGTTAATGTTAAAATTCATACACTTAGAGAAAATATACAAAATTGCATACTTGTGTTGTGATAGTTTAATGTCAGAAGTTCGATTAGAATGACAATGCTTGATTCAAGAGCGAAATTTTTGAGCCGATTATTAATTTTTGAGCTCCTTCTTGTTGATTCAAGAGCTTCAATTCTTGAACCAAGTACGAAACATTCTCAAATCAAGTAGAAAATTTCTGAAATCAAGTGCTAAACGTACTTAAATCCAAGAATGTTCATTCATTAATCAAGAGCGTTAAAATCTAAGCATGTTCGTGCTTATATCCAGAGTTTATCAGGCTCAAGAGTAAGATGGATCAATGTTGAATCAAGAGCTTACAGATGCTAAAGTAAGTGCGACCATATGCCAATCAAACAACATTTAAAAATCAGTTGGTATTTACATTTTTCAAACTGGAAACCAACAAAAAGAATTTACTTTATACTTGCCCTCTGACTTCCTCTTTTATTTTAAGTATTACAGCAATATTCTCATTATTTTAGATAGAAAAAACAACAGTGTGACCGTCTAACCGCTCAACTTCTTTAGTTTCTTTCTACAATTTGACTCCACACACTTTCTTTGACCGCTCAAAATCAATGCCTAACAATAGCGCTGAATAATCGAGCAGCATGGGGACACTTTCATTGGACAAGGAACAGCTGTTTTCTGGTTAACCCAACCAAAAACCCGTTTCAGCTGACCACGATTAACTACATAAACGGCCAGTAGCCTTAATTGTTTCGCACTTAATCAAAATGAGCAGCGCCACAAACGTTGAACCGAACTGGGACAGAGGCATGTTTAACCCAAAGTTACACAAAAGCCAAAGCGGAGATACTCGTGCTGAGGGGTGTAGTTGTTGTTGTTGTTGTTGTTAAAAGCAAAAAATTGAAAACTAAAGAGCAACTTGGGGCGCACGCCAGTCTCTCTAGTCTTGGGGCAAAGGGACACACAGCACAGGAGTAGCAGCAGGGCTGGGACAGACTGACGACGACGCAGACGACGACGACGACATCAACACCCGGGCCATGTGAAAAGAAAAACGTTTTATGAGCTCTCATTCACAAAAAGGGTCTCGGGCATAGAAAACGGAAATTTCCTGAGGATGAAGACAGCAGCAACCTGTTGCCCCGGTTGGTTGCCTGTACAAATACGAAAATTTGCCAAAGTGTGATGGCATTTTTGTTTTGCAAAAGATTTGACAAAGTAAAAATGTAAACACCATAGAAAAGGTAACGAGTAAATGCAGCACAAAATCGCCTTCACCCTGCCACCGGTCTGGGTCTGGGGACTGGGGACTGGGTCTGGGTCTGGCCAAGTGTCTGCAATTTTTCTCTTTTTTTTCTTTCGCTTAAGGTGGGTGTTTTACTAATAGAGTTTTTCCTTTTTGCTGGGTGTTTGGGTGTGTGTCTGTGTGTGAGGGCGTTTTAAGTGCGCCTAATGGGGCACTTGAATACGGTTTTTTTTTTGGGGCAAGTTGATGGCTTGAAGTTGGCAGAGAGTAAAACTCAAGTCTGAAGGTCAAGAAATGGTAGAGAGAGACACTTTTAGTGTGGAATTTTTGCTTGTATCAAGAAATTTCGAATACTTGATGGTTTTTCCACGAGTTCCATGTGTGTTTGGTTCTCTCTGCTGCTCTGCACTGAATGCTGAGCGCCTGCTGCTTTAAGCCAACTGAAGGCGCCTTGGTGGCAGCCTGTTGCTTTGCCAGTGCTGGGGCCAAGTTATTGCCTTGGCCATGGCCAAGACACATCGACAACTAAAACGGGCGGCGGCCTTAACAACTTCATAAGTTGGCTGTTGTGATTGTGGTTGTTGTTGCTGTTGTTGTTGCTGTTGCTGTTGGTTTTGTTTGCTTTTTGCGCGCATCTTTTCTTGTGCGAGACGTGACGTCAGACAGCGTCGTCTACTTTTTTGCTGTTTGCTGAGCAGCTGTTATTGAGTTTCATTTTGCAGTTGTGTGTGTGTTGTGTGTGCGCCATTCATGCGGCTCTTCCCATTCATGAAATAAAATACACTAAACTAAGGCGCCATTTTTAGCCTTTTGATTTATGGTTTGTTATGGCCGTCGCGACGCGCAACACTAAAGAGAGGAAAACTTATCTAAATGAGTCTTCGCAGTTTATTACAGGCAATTACCAGCCAACCGGCGGCGGCGGCGGCGTATGCGTAATATGGCCCAGCCCCCTTCTGCTGCAATTTAGCATAATTTCAAATGCAAAAATTCTACAAACTGGTATGGGGTAAACGTGTGGTATAATTAATAAACGGTAACAGAACAAACCCCACAATTGCAGGTAAAAAGCTTTGAGCCAATTTCTAGCATTGCCAAAGGAATGCCAAATGCTTTTTGTTTAGTGTTTTAGGCCTATTTTATGCCTTGTCTTGGCCTAAGCAATTTATGAGCCCAAAATGAGCGCACACACACACACACACCGAGAGAGCCAGCCAGCTAAACCATTTTGGCTCACAATTGGCAATCATTTCCGATAAATTTTCCAATGACTGACAAACAGACATTGAACTGGCATTGCAATATATCGTGCATAACGGCATAAAAGATAGCGTACAATTTATGGTAACTATTTTTATTTAACCAATGCAAGAAACTGTCTGTAGATAAATGTATTAAAATAAGGAATCCCTCCGCAGAATGGATGGTAAAAGGTAACCTGGTAATTAAACTAAGTGTTGTGTATTTATAGGCATTTTAACCCCCTGCATTAATTATGTTCCATCAGTGAGGAACTCTGCTGTATTTGTCTCTTAGAGCGGTTAAACGAAATGTACAAAAATGTCAAAAAATCCACAAATGTGTGCAATGGTCTAGTGAGCTAATACGTCGCCGAGCGCTCCTTGCTTAAAGTCTTGGGATCGACTTTAAGAAAGTTCTCAAAAGCGGAAAAAATGGTTCTTGAATTAAAAACATTGTACTACATATGAAAAAAGAATGTTCTTGGCCTGTTTTTGATAACCATTGAGCTTAATGTGCCCGGGTTTTTTTCCCCTCTGTGTACCTCTAAGATTCTTCATACTTCTCCAGACTGTCCAATACTTGAGTACAAATCACTTGAGTGGTCTCTACAATTGACTAATGCTCAAAAGTAGCAAGTCGTACTCTCTCTAGAATGTGGTTCCCAACTGAATGCCATTTTTCATACTTCTTTTGACGGGGGAAAATGTAGCTACCTATTATTTTTAGTATGATAGAAGTTGGAAAATCTGTATGATATTGTCACTACACTCTTTTTTCATGTGTTTAAAAGACAGTAAGTCACTAGGTTGAGCTTTTGGTTTGTGTAACCAACAAAAATATCATTAAAAGCAACCACAAAAACCCATGCTTAAATACATACTCAAAGAAGCACTCTTTGAGTGTTTCACCCCTTAACAAAAGCGAGTGAAACTTTTTACTTCCTGGAACTTTTTCTTTAGTGCAAGAGATGTGGCTATTTCATGGTGTCAGGTCCGACTAGGTAGTTCTTGTTGTGCGCGATCCATCGTTATACTAAAGTTGTTTCTTCGAAAACTTACACAACCTTCGGTCACCTTCACAATCTATTGGCGCCAGCTTTGCAGTAATTAACCATGAAAAAGCTTTTCAAACTTTGACGTTCGGACTCGGTTCCTTTCTGTTGTGCAAAGAGATTGGGGAGGGCTCAGTTTGGACCTTTGGTCTGTGTAAAGTCAAATAATCGATTGATCTGAGTAAGATTTTCTATTAGATTGAATCGTAATGTTACCGTCTTATCACAGAATCGTTGTACTACCACACAGAGCAATAAAGGATATTTCAAAATATTCATTGTATGATTTCCGGTATCAATTTGGAAGGGATATGTCTTAAATATCCTTTTAATCATCCAACGGAGCTAGAAATCCTCCAAAGGACATGAAAAATGATGAGCATTTGTATGATTTTGCAGCTCCGCGGGATTATTAAAAGGATATTTCCTTTTTTGTGCACATAAGTTCATTCACAGTCACTTATCAGCTGAAACTGGGCGCATTCAGCATATAAATCCGTAATCTGTTAACTGATTTATGATGGCTGATTGGTAAATTTGATAGGCCTGATTGCTGACATGGAATCATTATATTTTAAAGCCTTAAAAGAATGTACTTAAAGCAGAGTATGACCATACCTTAGTAATTGAAACTCAACAGAGAATCATAAGCAATCGTAATCCGATTTTTCTGCTGAAGGCGCCCATTTTTTACTGTAGTACTCAGTGAAATCAAATTATTCATGCCTTTTCCTTGCGTTCTGTGTTTTATAAACAGATAAATTAAAACAAAACAAGAAAGAAAGTAGGTCAAGCCCGACTATAACATACTCTGTACCAAGAAAATTTGTCTTTTGATCATAACTCGAAAACCGTTCAGAAGGAACAAACCATTTATCTTCAAAACTGTGGGTGATATGACGTTTTTTCTAAATTGCGGGGGCGGGAGGGGGCGTGGCCAAAATTTAAAATAAACTTGATCTGCCTGCAGACATAAGAAGCATATGTCCCATACATGTCAAACCTCTATCTCTTACCATCTCTGAGATCTGTGCGTTCATACGGACAGACAGACGGACAGACGGACGGTCGGACGGACGGACAGACGGACATGGCTATATCGACTCGGCTGTTGATGCTGATCAAGAATATATATACTTTATGGGGTCGGAGATGCTTCCTTCTGGATGTTACATACCTTTGCACAAACTTATAATACTCTGTGTACCTACGGTACACAGTATAATAATATCCATTGAATGATTTCCGGTATCAATTTGGAAGGGATATGTCTTAAATATCCTTTAAATCATCCAACGGAGCTTAAAATCATCCAAAGGATGTGAAAAATGATGATCATTTGTATGATTTTGGAGCTCCGTGGGATGATTAAAAGGATATTTCCTTTTTTGTGCATTCACAGTCTCTTATCAGCTGAAACTGGGCCCAATTCAGCATATAAATCTGACTTCTGAGAACTGATTTATGATGACAGATTGGTAAATTTGATAGTCCTGATTGCTGATAGGAAATCTTTAGATTTAGAAGCCCTCAAAAAATGTACTTAAAGCAGAGAATAACCTTACCTTAGTAATCGGAACTCAACAAAGAATCATAAGCAATCGCTAATCGTTAATCCGATTTTTCTGCTGAAGGCGCCAATTTTTTACTGTAGTACTCAGTCAACTTAAATTATTCATGCCTTTTCCTTGCGTTCTGTGTTTTATAAACAGATAAATTAAAGCTGAAATTCTATTTGACTCTTCTGAATTTTTGCTCCACCTAATTAAACGAATTCATTTTTAATTTCCACTTTTTAGTGTTTTTCGTTTTAATTTTTTGTTAATTAAATGCAATTAAAACTGTCGCCGTTCATCCGCAACATAGAGAGAGAGAGAGAGAGAACGATGGAGAGAGTGTATCAGCGTATCAGTTAATGAGACACACAGTTGGCCAGATGGTTTGCCCCAGCTAATTGCGCAATTAACTAAAAATGAGACACTGAAGGAGTACTTGGGGGGGAGAGGCGAAGAGACCGCTTGCCACATGTTGCATGGCGGCAAAAAATTTGTTGTATTAAGTGTAGAAAATCTCGAGCACTTAATTCACGCTTTGTTGAAGGTGTTGAAAGGCGAAGGACAGGACCCCAAAGGCATTACCAGCCAAACCGGAGTTAAACCAAATGCAAAAACCGCAAAAAACGAGCCCGGAGAAACCCACGTAATGTGTGGCCTTTTTTTATTACCCCGTTGCCTTTGCGACTAAACAAGCTGCTTATCCTGGCCAAAAGAAAAATGTTAATTACCCTTTGTGTTTAAATAGACCCACATGCAGCAGTCCGGGGCATCCTTTTTCCACACACACACACACACACGCAGAGCCAAGGGTCAAAATCGTTGTGTTATTTGAAGCAATTAAAATTATTATTTTAATGTCAACACTTTTTTTCTTTCCTGCTCCACTCCAACAAAAAAATAATGGAAAATCCGTTAAATGTTTTCAAAGATTTCCCTTTGGCCGCCGGCAAAACTCCTCCGCGTTCCTTTTTATTTTGGGGTTGATTTTACGCCCCGTCCCTGGTTTACCAGGCGCTGAGAAATTCCGCAAAGTGTTTTTACGGTATTTTTGCTCAAGTTTCTGTGCGAGGGGTTAGGTCAGTTCCTTTTTTTTTCCTTCTTGCTTGTTGGAGAAATGTTTTCGGTTGCTTTGGGCTTGCGGTTTAGTTGTGTTAAGGGGTGGGGGATGGCAGGGAGAGGGCTAGAGGATGGCTCTTTCTGGTGTTTTTTTTTCGAGAGTGTCGGGTGGCATTTGAGATAAGCAGGTGTTACATTTTTATGGCTAAAGTGGCTAAGCAGCTTGGGGGGGGTGGAGGAATGGTTAGATACTTTGAGAGGGTGGGTAGCGTGAGAAGCAGGCGCCATGTGAGAGTGAAGTAATTTGACCTGTGCTAATGAAGTGACCAGAAGTTGGGAGAAGAACGGTACATAGCCTCTGAGAACTTCATTTGGTACTCAATTTGGCATTCTAACTAAATCACTGAAATGTATTTGTAGATGCAGCGATAAAATGTTTATGATGCAAAGGTTAAGTAAGCCTTCGGGTCTTAATGCATTCTTGACTCCTAACAACTTTCTTTCCTAAGGCATCGAAAGGCAGCCTGCTTTTAGCATTGATGTTTGCTTCAGGTTAAAAATGGATCTTACATTCTGGAATTTAAATACACAGAAAAGAATAGAGGAAAGTTAACTTCAGCTCGGCTGAAGTTGGTATAACCTTGCATCACGTTTTTCTAACTAAGACTACTTTTCGGACCTTACTTTTCTATGGGAGCTATACTATATAGATGTCAGATTTCGAACAAACTTAGTGAAATCATGGGAAAGTATAGCAAATTAAGAACTACAAGGTTTGGAGGCGTTTCCTTTGAAAACAACAAAGTTTTTCTCACTAAAACTGGTTTCTCGACCGATCATTCCTATGGCAGCTATAACCTATACTCATCCGATTTTGACAAAACTTTAAAGAATAGTGTGAAAGCTTATAAAATAATTATATGCCAATTTTTAAGAGGTTTACATTGGAAACAAAAAAGTTTCTCTTACTAAAACTATTTTTCTAACCTTACTTTTGTATGGCAGCTATGCTTTATAGATGACCGATTTCGACCAAACTTGTCAGAATCATGAAGAAGCATAGAAAACTAGTAAATACAGAGTTTGGAGACGTTTGCATTGAAGATAAAAAAGCTTTTCTCACTAGAACTAGTTTTTCGACAGATCGTTCCTATGGCAGCTATATGTTATAGTTATCCGATCCGGACGGTTCCGACAATTGTGCAGCGTATTGGTACCAGAAGACCTTGTGCAAAGTTTGGTGAAGATAGCTTTAGAATTGAAATAGGAAATAGCATAGAAACAGCTCAGCTCTTAGTGCTGATCAAGAATGTATATATATACTTTATGTGGTCGGAAATGCTTCCTTCTTCCTTCTTAATATACCCTCTGCAAGGTCATAAAAACGAGCACGTTCTGAGATGTTGTGCATGTTCGTGCCTCCAAAAGTCACGACACGCTCTTAAGTCTACTTGAAAGGCACTCAAAACAACTAAACGCATTTAAGAAGAGTATAAAGGAACACTTTTCTAAGGATTAACTCAAATCTGTAATCGATTCCCCTTTCTACTCTTTGTAGTTTGCTTTGCTGCATACCTCAATTACTCCTTCATCTTAACATAATTACCTAAACACGACACTTAAACATTATTGTCGCTATCTTTAACCAATCATCCATCAAAAATAACATCAACCCTTGCTGGCCACACGCAATCGTTCTAGTGCAATGAGAAACTTTAATTGCTAAAATTTAGAAAATAATTATAAGTACTCGTAGTTTTGTGGCCCAACACAAACGCAAAGCCCAAATTGTTTAATTGCTAATTAAGAATAATAACAATAACGGCGCAAACGTAATGAATTAGATGAAGGCGAATCGAAGTACAAGTACGATATTGTTTTTGTGGCGTGTGACAATTCGCATTAATTACAAGAAATGCTCCAAAAAATAAGCCATTAAAACTGTATGGCGCTCTGCTCCTCCTACCCCTCCCCAAAGTATGTGCTGCCCCCCCCTCCCCTCTACCACTTTGCGTGTTCTGCCCATTTCATTTGGACACTTGTGACATTTTCTTTAATTGAAATGATGCGCGTTCGTTGATAAAAATTCGTTTGCCTCCTATACACATACTTACTGACTGACTGACGGACTGACTGAATATATCGTACCATAGTTTATTTATACACATATATCTCTCTCACTGTGCTGGACACTTGCTGTTGCACGTTGCTGTTGCTGTTGCTGCTGTTGATGATTATTCTTATTATTATTCTTCATTATTGTTCATTATTAAATGAGCGTGCTGGTGTGTGCGTGCAAAAGTGTTTTTGGTATTGTTCTGTGTGGGTTGACTTAGGCAGAGATCATCTGGTATATGAGTAAATGGTTTGAAAATTCCTTGGAATTTAAGTTTCAATAAACTAAAAGCTTCAATCTAAAATAAAGCTAAATTAAGATTTCAAAACCTTACCGAAATTACCCATAAAATCCTACACAGAGGCAAGGAACTCTGTTCAGAAAACTATTTGCCTTCAACTTTAAATAAGAATTATCACACCGAAAAATAATCCTACATATCCCTGCTAAAATCAATACCAAACAATGCCAGAATTCGGTCAAGCCCGGACTCTTTCAATCCAAGTTGGCTGCTTGACTTGAGAACGGAGTTTCCAAACCCGGAATTCTGGTTCAGATTCCGACTTTAGCTCACAACTTTTAAGCCCTTGTAGAGGGTATTATAAAATTGTCCGGATAGAAGGAAGCATCTCCGACCACCTAAAGTATATATATTCTTGATCAGCATGAAGAGCTGAGTTGATTTAGCCTTGTGCGTCTGTCCGTCTGTTATCTCCTCCACCAGTTTGAAAGCTATTTGAACCAAACTTTGCACAAAGTCTTATAATACAAATACGCTGCACATTTGTCGTAACCGGCCGGATCAGATGACCATAGCATATAGCTGTCATAGGAACGATCGGTCGAAAAACTAGTTGTAGTGAGAAAAACTTTTTTGTTTTGAATGGAAACGCCTCTAAACTTTGTATTTCTTAATTTGCTATGCTTTTCCATGGTTCCACTTAGTTTAGTCGAAGTCGGACATCTATATAGTATAGCTGTCGTAGAAAAACAGTGTCCGAAAAGTAGTCCTAGTGAGAAAAACTTTTTTGTTTTGAAAGGAAACGCCTTCAAACTTTGTATTTCTTAGTTTGCTGTGCTTTTCCATGATTTCACAAAGATTGGTCGAAATCGGACATCTATATAGTATAGCCGTCATAGAAAAGTAGTGTCCGAAAAGTAGTCTTAGTGACAAAAACTTTTTTGTTTTGAAAGAAAACGCCTCCAAACTTTATATTTCTTGGTTTGCTATGCTTTCCCATGATTTCACAAAGTTTGGTCGAAATCGGACATCTCTATAGTATAGCTGTCATAGAAAAGTAGAGAAAACTTGTTTGTTTTCAATGGAAATGTCCTTCAAATTACTTAGAAAATCGTGCTGCAAGGATACACAAACTTTCCTCTATGTTTCAGCTCTGAAACGACCAAAATATGTGAATTTTCGTGAGGTGATCTGCTATCTCGCTTCGCTTTTCACGTCTAGTTGAACCCTCTCATCTCATCCATAATTGATAAGCTGTGCTAAAACCTGGTTAATTACCACTTAAAGCCTCGTCAGTTGAATTTTCATTTTGCGTTCATTAGCTTAAACTTGCAGCACTAGCATAATATTAATATTCGATCATTAGTCCCTCTCAAAAGCTTCTCAAACTTCTCACGCACTTCAGCTAAATAATAACACAACAACTAAAATGCAATTTTTATGCTAAACTCAACCTTGACACGGTAAGTGCAACCTAATAAATTGATGTGATTTTAATGCAGAAACAGAGAAGGAGAAAAATAAAAAAAACAGCCAGCAGGCGTTAATAACTTCAATTACGCTTAATTTTGCGAGCGGCGAGGCCCATTTCCATTTTGTTTTGGGCACAGAAATAGATGCGGCCATCTAATAATAAAAGTACGAGTAAATATGTACAATAAATAATAATCAACCGGCTCTAATCATATGTTCAGCGGCGGCCGGCGGCGGCCAGCGGTGCGCACAATTTGCAACAATGGGAAACGAAACCAAATAAAACTCTACACATAAATAGTTTAATGTGCTAAGCCTTGCAAATGATGCCACCCCACGAAAAAAAAACAAAATTACAATTGGCTTTTTTTTTTGCAAAATGTATCTATGAGATACAATAAGCACAATTCACACTGACAACAGCTGCCGCACGTCGCAGCAACAACAATAGTAATAATCAGTTTCATTTCAAAGCCGGGACAACCTGCGCGTTACATTTTTCCCATTCTCATTCTGTGTCCAACCCCAAGCCCCATTCCCCACCACCACCCCTTCTCACAAGTCATCTACTTAGTACCAGTATTGGGTTTGTAAGCAAGCTGCATTGTTTGCCCCTCGCTTCGACGCTCATTTAATTAAATATAATTAGCTACATTAATTGCAAATTAATACAGAGTTTAGCTTTGGATCTCGGATTTGGTTGCTAGGCCCGAGCAACCGAGATCGGCAAATACCAAACATTCAACTAGATGTGGTAGAAATGACAGTCACAGGGCCTGCAGTTGGGAGTTTTTGTGTGGCAATTTGCATTTAATGAGTTTGGTTTTAATAGTTTGTTTCGACGGCTGATTAAGTGATCAAAATGATTTATTTATTGTTTGTTGTGAATGGACCGAAACGTATTTGAAATTACATAAGCATCTGGCAAATGTCAAAAGCCGTCGGAAAGTGGAGAGACTTATAATTGGCAATTCTAACTGTACTTGTTTTTGTACAGAAGTATGAACCAGGAAAGAATTGATACATTTATTTCGTATAACTCAATGATTAAGCTACAGTTTTATATTTAATTGCTAATAACCTAATATCAAATTTATATGAGACCCCCCTGGGGCTTATTTTCTTCAGTTATGGTGACCTCTTATATTAATACAATTATTAAAACACTTTTGATATTTTGTTTTTCAGTTATGGTGACCCCGACGTGGATAAAATGCATTCCGTAAGTACAACTTAAGAATTAAGCTACTATCTAATTCTTGATTTGCTTTAATTTTGATCACAACTAATCTTTTTCGCCAGCATTCATATTTATTTAAAGCTATTTTGGGTGTCTTTTTTAATTTTGGTGACCCCGACGTGGTAATAATGCCTTTCTTTTAATACCTCAAGGATTAAGCTACCATTTTATACTGATTCTAATCTAATCATAACTCTTCTAAAGTTATTCCCCTGAAATTGAATTGAATTAAAGCTATTCTGGGCTTCTATGGTATATTTTGGTGACCCAGACGTGTAAAAATTGCATTCCGTATGTGCAACTTAAGGGATAAGCTATAATCTAATTCTTATTTGTATCTGAATTTATATTTTCAACCAGTAATCATATTTAGTAAAAGTTTTAATGGTGTCTCTTTGTAATTTTGGTGACCCCGACGTTGCAAAAAAATCCTTTCTCTTAATACCTCAAGGATAAGGCCATAATATAATACTGACTTGCTCTTTTTGTACCTCATCTAAACTTATTCGCTTGAAATAATATTGAATTAAATCTGTTTCGGTCTTCTTTTTTAAGTTTTGGTGACCCCGACGTGAAAATAACTACCTGTTTCAGGTACACCTTCAGGATTAAGCCTCCAATTAATTATAATTTGCTGCATTTTTATCTTAACTAATCTCTTTCTCCTGCAATTAAATTAATTTAAAGCTTTTTTACGGTTTATATTTCATTTTGGTGACCCCGACGTGGAAAAACTGCATTCTATTCGAATACCTTGACGATTAAGCTAAAATTTTATATACATATGTTCGATTTGTAACTCATCAGAACTTATTCAACTGAAATCAAGTGTATTAAAAGCTTTTTGCTGTGTTTTTTAGTTTTGGTGGCTTTTTCAAGCTAAATATGTTTTTATTGCACGTTCTCAATACGAAGGTATTGATCTTCGTTTCGAAGAACAGATCATCATTTGAGTAAAATCTCTTCGTACCAAGAAATTTCATGAGAACTATGGAGTATGTACTTCTGGAGTTCGTACCTTTTCCTGATGACAGACTCCTCGGCATATTGGCTAATAGACTCATCCATGGCTTTTTCAGTGTCAGTTTTAAAGTTCCTTTCAAAGAAGTGTAAGCCACTTGGCATTATATCTTAAAACATACCCATATCTGGGCACATCATTGTATTACACACACTAAACACAATTAGCAGTTAATAAACTATTTTTTATCCGCGTTGCATAATTTTTATTATAAACATTTCCACCAAAATTAATGAGCTGCCTCTCTGGCCATCTTCAATCACGAAAATCCATTAAATTCGCATGTCCAGCCAAAATGCATTACGAAAACTTTTAATGCATTAATGGTTGTGAAGAAAATTCAGCAGCAGCAGCAATAACAACAAAAACAACAAAACAACAACAACAAATGATTAGATATTAAGTAAAACTAGAAACAAACAAAAAAAAAATAGTTGATTTTTGTTGCTTTATGACAAACGGATGACAAACGCATAAAAATGCAGCGGCACAAGAAATAGCAAAACGAAACATTAAAAATAACCAAAAGCCTCACTCATCCCCCCCTCTGACAGCCGTCACGTTGTTGTCACTTTAAGTAGCCAAATCGTAAAAATGGCAAAAGTGCGTAATTATGTGCAAAAATTTTCTTCTCGGCCAGCTGCAGTGAGTGGAAATGCCACGCCCTACCTTGTCAGACGGGCCAATAAACATTTGTTTTTAATTAAACATAATTAAAGTAATAATTATGTCTCATAAATGCATTGAAGCGCAGGAAAACGGGTAGAGAGTAGGAGTGCGAGAGGTAGCAGGAGAATCTTGAAAGGATTTTCATATTTTTTTTCTTCTCAAATTTGAGGCAGCTTTTGATGTGTGGCCAATTTGCCACTTGTTCGTTGCGGTGGGGAGGGTTTTTTTTTTAATGTTTCTTGTTTTTATGACAGGAAACTCATTTGAATGTGAAAGGCAGCGAAATGGTTAATGATTTGAAATGGAATAGATGATATCAAAGAAACGCAAATAGAGAATTATATTGGGAAGATTACGTTCTTGGAGAGGCATCGGATTATTATACTTTGTACGAAAGGTACACAAAGTACTTCTAAGTATGTGCAAATGCATGGAACAGTCAGTGGGAAGAAACTCAGCCACAATTGCCGAATCGATGTAGCCATGTCCGTACTTCTATCCGTTAGAAGATAGGGAAATCGTACCGCAATGTTTAAAAAGTTTGGCCACGTTTTTGGGAATTTCATTTAAAAGTATTTTGTAATTTTATCGAGAAAACGAATTATCTAATGGTCTTTTTAAAATGGAAAATAATTTCAATTAAGGGAACATAATAATTCTGAACTATCGAACCGGAAACACAATTCCAATCTCTTAAAATCGAACTTAATATCTAAACTAAAAAGGACCATCGGCACCGAAACCGTTTTCATTTTTAAATGGATATCATTTGTGTTAAACTAGAAATTTAAGTAAAGAATAAACTTTTCACAGTTGAAGGGATTCTGGATACTATACGTGAACTATACGTCTTTCCCTTCTTGTACTTAAACGGTTGGAAAAGTATTGATTCAAACATTTGTTCACGAATATTCTGCCGCTACCATAAAAAAATTTTGATTAGCTTTAACAATTTTTAAGATTTCAAGCTCAAATATGTGCACAATATCTACAATCTATAAAAATTTTCCTTAAGATCGAATAATAAATGGCAGAGCTAAAAGGTTAATAGAGCAGCAGGCAAACGAAATGTTAGCATATTTACATTAATGTTAGTGTTCTGTTAATTAACATTAGAAAATGCTATTCAATATTAATTTCACTGAGCAACAGTTTCGCTCGCGTTATCTATATATACAAAAGGCACAAAAATACTGAAAACTATAATATTTAGTCAAAACTTTAACAGTCAGATTTGATCACTGATCGGACTTTGGACTTTTTCTTTTGGTATTAGTACAGAATCTGAACTGAATTTTTGCTTTTGCAACGGTTTTCACAAACATAATCATTAACCATTTCCCAAGCAGTATCAGGCATACTTTACATAAGCAAAACCGAAATTCAGTTAACTCCAAAAAACTCGCTTTACACCGAATGTTTAAGTTAATTTTTAATGGACTTGAAAACTCCAATCGAACTGGTTCCAATTAACTACTTTGATTACATTCACCAAGGAAAGGTCGGTGATTTTTAAGCAGTCGCTTAAGTGTCAGTGATTGGAATTACAAAATATAACACAAATGTATATTATTTTCTTCAAATTACCAATATTTAGTAATTAATTTAAGCCTATGTGTTCTTAAAATCCTTGAACCTAGCTAAGAGTCACACAAATTTAATAGGAATCGGCTGGTTTCTAAGTGGGATTCGGTTTGTGGAACACATGGAAATACTAGATAATAATCTAATGCCAAGTAAAAGTTAATTTTCTAGTATTCTTACAATAAGAATACTAATATAATGTTAGTCTTTTGGTTTTCGAACTATTTAAAATGCTTCAAAGTCGAAGAACATAAAGACACAGGCTGTTTTAATAGGTGAATATTTTATAAGTAACTCTAAACGATTTACTAGATATTTATTTTACATTTTTCTGCCCATTTTCGGAGTCAGTTGCTCAAGACCACCCGGAAAACGGATCAGGTTGATAAGGTTTGTTGAACCGAACCGAAATTTTAAGCTCGGAACAGTTTCGGGTTCAGCTTTTTATTACAAAAGAGCTTCGGTACAAGGTTCGGATCACTGTAAAATAAAAGCTCGAACCGGTTTGGTTCCAAAACCGGTTTGCAGCACTGATAATGCGTTGGAAAGGATAAGAACCAACAACAAACTTAGAATGAGAAACGAATTCTCAATATAAGTTTCTAATTCTCTATTTTCTAAATCTTATGAAAATTTTAGTTTGGGAAAGTCAAAAGTTGTTGGAATAATAATAATATTATGATTAAATGATAAAGTTTGTATCTCACAGAACCATTCCAGATCGAACCATTACAACTAATCATCACTTTAACAAATGAAACATGTGTAATTTACCGTTTTTGTTGTATTCTCAGCAGCAAATTGAGGTTAATTCGTTGATCCAGCAGCACGTGTAAACTTTTGTATTCAATTCTTTCACCAGGATTTCTCTTGAGTATAAATTCTAGAATTTCTCTTACGATTCTTAAGTAAGGTGGTTGCACTTAATTATCAACGAGGGGGGTGAGAGAAGGGGGAGGTTCTTCACTGGGGTGGGGGCAAACTGTGTGTCCAGCAGGAACGAATTATGTTTCTGGGCCAGGATCTTGGGCAGATCTTCACACGCGACAAAATTATAAAAGTAACGCGCGCGAAATTCGATCGGATGTTGTTGTTGCTGGCGGCACACGCCGGCTCTGGAATGCACACGCTGCGCTTTGTATGCTACAATGCTTGCTTGCTTGTTTGTGTTTGCTTGTATGTTCGTCGCCCCCGCAAAGTGGCACCGCGTGCGTGCGTTAAACGTACTGGCGCAACGTCGTCCACAGACTGAATGAACGTGTGGCGCACAAACGGCGCTTGGACCCCCAACAATCATCAACATAAGTAGCAAGCGCGGCCACAACAAGAACGGCGAGGCGACGAGTGCAACTTACGACAAACACGAGCAAACAAAACCAAAAGCCGAAGCCAGCCCAAGCCGAAGGCAGCTGGCCCAGCTCAGAAGGAGCAAGCGAGAGCTAGACAGCGAAAGAGAGAGCGAATGCGGGTGAGAGCGAGAGAGCGCGAGCTCTGTGGAGGGGGTGTGAGTGTGTAGGCAAACGCCAACGCCAGCGTCGACTGCGCAGGAGCAGCAACAGTGTGTGTGCCGCCTTTCCCCGCCCCCCCATCGGCCCAACCGGTGCACACGAGTGTTGTTAAAATAAAAATAATGACGTCATTAAGCGCACAAATGAGCGCTGCTGCTGCCCGCGTCTGCGTTGGCCGAGCTTATAACTGTTTTCTATGCAGTTTGGTCGCAGGAGAAACGACTTGACGAAGCTTCGTCAGCTCAGTTCAGTTCTGCCAGTTGTGCGAGTGAGAGCTAGAGAGATGGGGCGAGAGAGAGCGCAAGAGAGCCGGCCATAAAGAGAGTATGAGTGCTTTGCTGTGAGCGTTAAACGGGGCCAGAAAAGTGTGCTTGAGTTAGTGAGCAGGAAAGTGGACAGTGATTTTCGCACAGCCATAACTTCGGCCAGCGCCTGTGTAAAAAACCCGAGTGAATTCGTCGGGTGGGGGTGGTGCTGGTGCTGTTAACGGGTTGTGGTGCTGCCTGCTGATTTTTATATCTAAATAAAGTGGCAAATAATCATTTAAATGGAAAGGCAAATCGAATTAGTCTTCATTTTCTGGACACTTCAAAAAGTATGCTGGCAAAAATTTCACCTTGGGGTTGATTATGAAAGTTGATCCAAGGCTAACTTTACAATATCAACCCAATTCGGTTTGAGTAGTATTAGGATCCTGGATCCGGCTCATGATGTTAATATTTATTCAGTTTGTTTAAAAAATTAGAGCTGTTTCTAAGAGATTGAAGAGGTCCACATCGTAACTTGACAACAAACAACTTTGAACTCTTAACAAGTCCTGAAATATTCTTTAATATTCCAAAAAAAATGACCAATTCGAGGCTATTAACCAAGGATAATGGCTTAATGTCTCTTATATTAGATTCAAGGATCGATGGATTTGAACCTGGCGACCGTTTCTTCTGTAAAATCGCAAATGCGCTGTTAAAAACACGTATATTTTCAACAGCGACAGAGTTTTGGTAACCCCGACATTAAAAATCAAAGATTATTTATCACTGAAATTAGGTTTGATAAGTGTTGGACTTGAACCTACTTACCAAATACATTGCAGTATTATTGTTAAGCCAATATTTCTCCAAGAAGCACTTTAATTTTCGAAAACTTATGAGTTTTGGTGACCCCGACGTTCATATTCGAAGCCTAATGGCTCTTAAATCGGATTCAATAAATGTAGGGGTAAAGCCTGTAGATCAAACCGTCAGTTAAGTAAATTTTTTTCTAAGGTAAACGTCTTTATTCAGCAATTTGTTAGTTTTGGTGACCCCGACGTTCAAATTCGAAGCTTATGGGCTCTTAAACCGGGTTAGAGCGTTCAGGGGTTTGCTTTATCAGACTGAATCATCAGCAAATTCTTTGTCTCAGAAAATACGACAGTTTTAAACAATTTAAAAGTTTTGGTGACCCCGACGTTACAAATCAAGGTGTTGCTTTTTGTTCACAGTTCTCTTGGAAAGATACGAGAAGAGTTCTCAACTAGTCTTACCAAATATCAGACAGCATACTAGCTTAAGGAAATTGGCAAATGTCGCTGATGAGTTATAGTAGATACAAAAATCTGTATTTTACTATGGTCTAAACAGAATATCATTTTTTATAGGAACTTGTATCACCTACAAACCTCAGCAATCCTAAAAAAAGACATTGATTTCACTTCATAATCTAAAACTCTAAACATTCCTACAACCAAACAGCATGGTGAACCCGACGTGTGCTTTCCAAAATGCACTAAATTATACAAATTCCAATATTCAAACACAATCAAAAAAATGTTTCCTCTCCACACACACACACAAGATAAATCAAAATATATCCATTTTATCAACAACAAATTATGTAGACCACTTGGAACATTCTCTGTCAACTTTCTTTGCCCATTTGTCACTCGGCAACATGGCTATCTAGCTTACCCCCAACACCCACCCACTCCTCGACCAGACAGACAACTTTACTGTCCAGAAATTAATAATTAAAATGCCAATCCGCAGTCCGAAGCCAACGCCAACAGCTAGTCACTCAGCTCTCTCACTCGGGCTGGGCTGCATCTTTCGCTCACCCACAACTTCTCTTCCTTTCTGCACTTCTATGCAACCGAAAAGTACCTATAAATATGGTCGACTGATGCTGCTGCTGCTGTTCCTACTCCTTCTCCTTGGCTACCTTTTTGCACTAATTCACATTTGATGTTTTGTTGTCGGCGCTGTTGCTGTTGTTGTTGTTGGTGCTTGCATTTTTCTGGTCAATGAGGTTACAGTCAAGTCACTAGACAAGCCAACTCTCCCCCATCCTTTTTGCCGCATTGGCAGCTGGGCAGAAGATGCAGCGATTCGTGCGGTCTTCAACCGGTCGCTATGCTGTCGGTCAGTCGTCGTAAACAGACTGGACCAACTGGCTGCTGCTTGGATTTGGCTCTTTCTCTCTGTGTTTAGTCTAGCCAGCCAACCATCCACCCACTAGCTTTGGCTATCGGAGGTGTCGATGACGTCGTTGTTGTCTGTGGCGATAAAAAAAAAACCAACAAAAACCCAAACCGACTGCCACTGCCTACGCCATTTGTTGATGATTTTGTTTGCTTTTTTCCTATTTAGAGATATTAATGGGGGTAAGGAAGTAAAGTGAATCGATGTACGTTAAGAAGTGCAAGCATTAGAATTTCTGGTGAACCCGACGTTCGTAAACGGAAAGCTTGACTGAAGTAAGATTCTCAAAAGTCACCTAGATCTGAAGTTGAGTTGATTATGTAATGAATCGGTTTCAAAATGTTTTCAAGCCAAGGTATTCCTTTTCCTGGCCTAATAGCTTTTCCAAAACAGTTTGCAATTGTGGAAAAGTGGAAATAGGTACAAGGTAAGTCACCAAATTGGATCTAACAGGATTTTAGACTATCTTAAAGAGATACTAAAAATATTTATGAATATTTTTAAGAAATAGTTTCAGTTGTAGGTTTCACTTTCGCTAGGAATTTGCGGTTTCGTTATAGGAAAAATTCTTCTGTCTAAAAATTATTTTAGACTATCTTTTAGAGACATTGAAAATATTTTAGAATTTTTAGAAGAAATAGTTTCAGTTATAGTTTTCACTTTCGCTTAGAATTGGCGGATTTGGGTTTGGAAAAAATGGTCTTGACTAAAAATGATTTAAGACTATCTTTTAAAGATTTTGAAAATATTTTAGAATTTTTTGAAGAAAAAGTTTCAGTTATGTTTTCACTTTCGCTTAGATTTGGCGTATTCGGTTTTGGAAAAAATGGTCTTGACTAAAAATGATTCTAGACTATCTTTAAGAGATATTGAAAATATTCTATAATTTTTTGAAGAAATAGTTTCAGTTGTAGAATTCACTTTCGCTTAGAATTTGCGGATTCGAAAAATTTCAGAAAATTCTCCTGTTTAAAAAAATAATCTAGACTGTCTGATAAAGATATTGAAAATATTCTAGAATTTTTTGAAGAAACAGTTTCAGTTGTAGAATTCACTTTCGCTAAGAATTTGCGGATTCGGTATTGGAGAAAATTCTGATGTCTTAAAATGCTCCTAGACTATCTCATAAAGATATTGAAAATATTATAAAATGTTTTGAAGAAATAGTTTCACTTGTAGTTTTCACTTTCGCTTAGAATTTGCGGATTCGGTTTTGGTAAAAGTTCTCCTGTCAAAAAATGATTAAGAAAATGGGTTTCAAACTTGTTTTAGAGACAAACTTAAGAAGAATTCCTCTATTTTAAGACCAAAAGATGCCAGACTAACCCTAAGAAAACGTTTCTCATATCCTATTGATCCGCAAGAGTATCAAAATTTCGCACATCTTAAGAATCCCTCGAATTCCTTTCCCCTTCCCACCTGCCATTTGTCCACTGCAGCCAATTTTGGTCAATATTTAAGTGCTTTTCAGCCTGTCTGTCTATGTTGTTCATCCTCTGGTCCGTTCGCTCCTCATCAACTTAATTTTGTGAAAATTTCACGTGTTTTCCCTCCCCCCTCTCTGCTCTTAGCCGGCTGTGGCTCTCTTTGGTTTTCTCTTGTCTTTTATGTCTAATTTTGTGTGCAGCATTTTACCGGCAGCTATAAAATCGTATTACCGTTAAATGTTGCACTGGCGAGCCGTCGTCTAATTTACGTTACCCGGCAGCAGCAGGAGCAGGCAACGAGGCTAGCGGTGGGGTGGGCGGTGGGAGGCAGGTAGCAGGAAGACACTGCCCACTTTCCATCTGGGCTTGATTGTCATTCGTTACGTAGTTGCCGTTGAGCTTGGCCAGGCAAAGTCGTCTTGGCCAGCAAACTGATTAAATTCAGCACGCGCCCTGCGGGCATTTTGGGAAACTTCTTGAGCAGGAGTAGTAGACGAAGCCTCATCAGCAGACCAAAGACGAAGACGAAGGAAACTCGACGCTCTACATAAATTTGAAATTAACGTTTTTCCCGCTCTCTCTTGCTCGCTCTCTCTCGAGCTGCTTGTCATGTCTGCCTGCCACACCAACTCCACCTACCACCTACCCTCCACGCCGCCTCCTCCGCCAAGTGTTTACATGCTTTCTGTAATTATCATGGCCATTGCATTTGCCATGGAACACACACGCAGACAAGAAGTCAAGAGATCTAGCGTTTGGCCATATTCCAATTGCATTCAGTGGACTTCCCCCGCCCCACCGCACACTAATTAAATGCAAATCTTACGTACCTCCCTGCCTTCCTACCACCTCCCGCTACCATGTCTAATATATGGCCTAAAACGCCAGGGGGCAAACTTTGGCCACATTTTCAACAACGTTCCGTGGCCTGTCAGCACTGCAGCAGTTTAAGAAATACCCAAAATAAGAAAAAAGCGAGTGAAAATTAAAACCAACAAACACATAAAAATTATCGCCCGACGACCATAGATAAAAAATCGGAAAATTTTTTAAAGCGATAATAAACGAAGTTTTAATACTCTTAGGTTTAAAGTAAACACATAAGCAAACTAATTTGCACAAGTTTAGACGGAAATTTGGCTAAACTTGCTGACTAATGCTCCAAATTATAAGAACTTCTTGCAGCATTGGGAAAAGCAATCAAACTCAACTAAACTATAAGCTAAGATTCCACTCGCACTTGAAAAGTAGATAAAATATTATTAATTTGTATCAAAAGTTCAAGCATCTTTCTTTCTTTACATTGTGCATAGAAAATAGAGCTAACTTCGCACAGCAAATAATTTGAACTAATTTGTATGCAAATTTTCGTAGAAAAGATACTTTTGGGCAATGTTTGAGCAAATTATAGCTTTAGCTTTAAATTATGCAAGGGCTGCAGAATTTGATCAAAATATGACAAAATTATCTACATTTGAAAGCTTAGCTTTAAGCTTGAACTCTAAATGTTTGCTTGAAGCACATTTAGTGGTGCAAATATTTGCTCTGTAAGAAATTTGCTTTAATTATTCCTCCTTCAATAATTTTTGTTTATGGCCCAACCTGTAAAATGTTGGCTTAAAACAAATTTGGTGTTTCCACGTGTGCAAATATTTGCTCTTTACAAATTTGCATAAGTTGTTCGCATTCGCTAGTTATTTCTTTGTCCAAACTGGTCCATTAAGGACTATCTAAGTAAGCAAATATTTTGACTTAGCTTGAACAAAACAACTGAAATGGCAAAATTTTAGTACAATTTGCCCGTAAGAGCAAACTGGCAAACAAGCAAATAAATTTGCGCAAGGGCTTTACAAGATTCGCTCGCTGGGCAAATATTTTGTGCAAATATTTGGTGCACAAACATATGTAAATGCAACTTTACTTATGTCTGCGCTTATTATTTGGTGTTTTCACTTAAGGCAAACCAAATGAGAAAATTTTTGGCAGTATTTGCAAACGAATGTGAGCGTGTGGAACCCAATCTTTGGCCTCAATTGATGACCAAATCTTCTACTGATAAGTGCAAATATCTTTTAGACCCGTTGTCTAATCTACTACATAGAGCTATCTGTCACATAAACCTACAAATAACTGAGCAAAATCTTAATTAATCTAGAAGATGAGAAATCGGCGCTTAGTTTAGTAGAGATTCTCAGAATTATACATTCATATCCACCCCTCCTCACCTAATAAACTGGAGTAATTAACAGCGGCCCGACTTTATGGTGTTTTCACCGGCTAATTACAAAAGCATCCTGGCCACATCATTTGAGATATTTTTCCATTAACTGGACGTCGGCGCTGCTGTCGTCGTCGTCGTCGACCATATTAAAATTAACCTGATTACTCCTTAGGCGCTGTTGGCGTTGGGGAGTTGGAGTTGGAGCTGAAGCTGAAGCTGGTCTTGGGCTTGGGATTCGGATTGAGTGTGTTGTTGCCAGGCACAAACTAATTTCAAATAACATAATTCATTCGCTGTGGCCAAAAGGGGCAGCGGCACTTGGACTTGGCCAAGCGATTCTGGACACTGACCGGTTTTCTTGTGGAGCAGCAAATTAGTTGAAGTTTAATCACAGCGAACAAAACAGCAACACAAGGCTGTCATAACAGAGTTTTAGCCGAGAGGGGTGGAAATATGTTTAAAATGAATGCTAATTGTTATTGTACTTAAAGGCAACCACTGGCCAAAGGAACGCACGAATGTACGGCAAAGTATGCGCAGCACGCAAAACTTTTCTCGCGCATAAAAATTTGTTATTATTGAATTTTTATTATTGCTTCGTTTAATTTTTCCTGTTGCAAAAGCACAAAAAATAAAAAAAAAATAAATGCAACCACAATAACAACATTAACAGCTACAACTTTTGGCCAAAGGCAAAAAAGCCTCAACCGTGGCTCAAAATGATAAATTTTAGAGAGCTTAGCTTAGCTTATGCTTTAAGAATGATAACAAAGGTAAACTTTCAACTTTTTAAGACTTTAAATCAGCGGTGGGCAAGTAATTTTAGTTAGGGCTTAGTCTAAGAACAACATCAACCGAAAAAAACAACCCATACCAGTCACTTTTGGTACAATGGGAGCAAAGTTTTGCCCACCGCTGCTTTAAATCAATGGAAATAAGGGCATTCTGTGCATTTTAAGGCCTTAAATCCACGGTGTGAGTTTGGGATCAGTCTAAGTACAACATCAACAGAAAAAACCACTCTTACCACTCTCTTTCGGAACAATGGAAGCAAAGGCCTGCCCACCGCTGCCTTAAATCAATGAGAATAAGGGCATTCGGTGCTTTTTAATTCCTTAAATCAGCGGTGGGCAAGTAATTTAAGTTTGAAAGCAGTCAAAATAACCACATTAACAGAAAAAAACAACCCTTACCAGTCTCTTTCGGAACAATGGTAGCAGAGGCATGCCCACCGCTGCTTTAAATCAATGGGAACAAAGACATTCTGAGATTTTGTGCTTTTTAAGGCCTTAAATCAGCGATGGGCATGTAATTTAAGTTTGAAAGCAGTCGAAATAATCACATTAAGAGCAAAAAACAACCCTTACCAGTCTCTCTCGGAACAATGGGAGCAAAAGTTCTGCCCACCGCTGCTTTAAATCAATGGGACCAATGGCATTCTGAGTAGCGCATTGATCTGTGAAGGGACTTATTGGATAAACCAAACTTTAGGAGGCTTTTTAAAAAGCATTTGCTTGTGATGTCGCTTGGTCTTTCTTTAGAATCGAAATGAAACTAAGACTTAGTTTCTTAGGTGGTATTATTCACAGAGTTTTTTCCATTCTTCATTTAAGATTTAGCAGATTTTGTAAACTTTTACGACTTTTTATAAAAGAGGAGAACTTTTTGCACATGTTTCTAAGAGAAAAGTTTGAAAAGTAAAATACTCTCTACCTTGGAATGAGTATGCTTATTCATGTATGCATTTCGTTGCTGCTGTAAACTTTCTTTTGCTAATTACTTGTCTATCGTTCAACCGGTGCTTACCTATCCTTTTGTGAAGCGATAAATGAAGCTGTTGATACATATCTCTAAGGGAAACTAATCGTTAATTGAGGGGATAAAAGGTTTTTCCGAATTGGGGGGGTGGCAGGTGAGTTCTGAAATGACTTTTTAGCCAAATTTTTATCGGAACTTGTGCAAATTTATGGCCTACGAGTACTTAGCTTAACAGTTTTTATAAAAAAGACTTCCAGTTAGTTTTAAACTTTTATGGAAACTTTCATATATCAGATATTTTTTAAAGGCCTTCAGCCCACTGTGCTCAACGCAGACCTCACGTTTTGATACTTAATTCCATTCGAAATATGCGCGTGCGCAGCATTTGCTGTTGCTGTTGCTGCCGTTGCCGTTGGAGGGCTGCTGTTGCTCAAGGAGCATAGACCTGTCTGTCCGTCTGTCTGTCTGTCGGCCTGCCCTTGCTTCAACTGCAGCTTCAACTCCGCCTCATCGGGGCATACTATCTACGTGGTAATTTTGTAATATCGTAAAGTATTTTTTAATTGAACGCACCTCCTTCTACCGTAGCGTGTTTATACACACCAAGCCGGGCTTTACGATGTGCTGCCTGAATTTGCACTTTGTCAACACTTTTGCAACTTGCCGAATTCTGAAACACCCGACCCATGACTCATTGGCACTGCTGTGATTTATTTCTTAAGGCTGTAAAAATTAGATATAATTATGGCCGCCAATTAAAATATGCATTTCTGGCAAAAACAAAAGCGCAAAAACATAAATCAATAAAAGATTTATGGGTCTGCAGGAAAACAAAAGTCGAGCTAAGTCTACATATAATTTTTTATGATTAGTTGGGGCTTTATTTTTTCGGTGGTTGCTTTTGCATAACCTTTAGCTCCTTCTGGCTGGGCCATTCATTCGCATTCACATGAATGGAGGATCGCGCCTAACCTGTTCCCGCAGACTCCACTCACGACTTTATAATTAGGCACAGTTGCTCCTCTTCGCTGGCCAAGTCCTCTTGGCTGCTGCTGCTGCTGCTCACTTAATGCATTCATAATAATATTTCTTTTTGCGTTTAAATTTATGTTTTCTGCCTTGGAGTCAGCGGCTGAGCTGGCTTTTTATTTATTTTTGCCAGTTTTAATTTTCTCGCTTCAAGAGGCTGGCCCCCCTCCCCTCTCGCTCTCTCTCTCTCTCTCTCTCTCGCTCACATGTTTGCTTGCCTGGCCAAGATCGTTTTGCATTCTTAAACATAATTGCATGTGGGCGTGGTCACATATGAAATTTCTTTGATTAAAGTCGATTAAAATCGCGGCCTGTTTTGCCTGCTTCTGCCAACAACAACAACAACAACAGCAGCAACCAGCTTAAATGTACTTGGCCGAGTCTGACGGAAGCAGCAGAGAGGATCAGCTTTGAGTTTTATGTCTTAAATGTTCAAGGATTAAGCGGAAATATAAATTTGATGGAATATTTACTGATTTGAATGGGTTAACAATTTAGTTCTAATCACATAAATCGGGGTTTCTATTATTGAACAAATCTTTCCTAGAAGAGAGTTTAGTCACTAGTCTGATGTATCGAAATAGCTTCTCAAATAAGATATCAGACAAGTGTAATTGCCAATGAGAAGTGGACTATCTGAGTTCTCTTATTGGTTTATTGATGGTAAACTGATGTATTTTTCAACCATCTCAAATGAGATCTCAACAAGTGAAAATGCAGCTTAATATTGTTAGATAAGTCTTAAAAGAAGATTTTTTAAACCCAGATATTTTCGTACTAAAGTCAATTCAAGTGGAAATTGAACTGATTGAGTACTATTTTGTACCTTTGTACCTTAATTTTTAGCGACTCTGTTACTGAAATTCCCAAATGGTTTTAACACTTTTCTTTTCATACAATGAGGAGCAGATATCAAACCAAATGTAATACCATCATGGTCTTTGATTTACTCATTGGTCCTAGGATCTTTCCAATCTTCTTTGATTTGAGGTCTGTGTCATTTTAAAAACCAATTGGTATGCGTCTTATAACTTTATGAGATTGAACTAAGCATGTTTTGTTCCAGTTTGATGCAGTTTTTATATGTTTTTCTGTTAAATTCTGTTGAATTTGTTAAATTTTACTAAGTTTTTCTACGTATTTTAGGAAATAATGGGGTTTGACTTAAGAATGTTTCAACCTACTCAACTTATACAGAGTGTTCAAGGATATTGAATGCCAGGTACCTGGCATTGGATGCCTGGGAAGGCTAAAATGAATCTAAGCCTATCAACCCTTAAAAAAAGGACACATTCGTTAGTTGAAATGTGCTGCTAGGGGGTAAATCCAAATTGTTTAAGAGAAGACCAGAACTGAATTAACGTACCAGTTGAGCAGGGCATTCACTAATCAATGTGTTTGAATCACACAGTCAGCTTAAAGATTAGTATCTTATACTTATATCAAGTATATTCGTACTTGTCGTACTTTTGTCACCATCTGTACCTAGTTGAAGTACACAGTTCTTGATTTTTAGCTTATATCAGCGGCTCATAAGCCGAACCATAGTCCACACATTATAAATAAAGGCCTTTCTGAAGCTTCCTTGTTTATATGTCTACTGATTTGTAGAAGGGCGAAGAATACCAAAAGGTCCTTCGAGCCGGATATCTTGTAACCCGGCAAAGAGTCCGGAAATTAAAATTTCTTGGTCTAGGAATACTGTTTTTGAGTTCACCTTCCGAAAATACATTAAATGCTTTATTTTTGTGTAACCTTGTGTTATTTCTGAAAGTTCTTGAAGCTAGCATAAGCCAAAAACGCTGTAGGTAGAAGTTTTCTGCACTGAAACCAACACTTTGGTTCACTTTTTTACTTTTAATTGAATCAAATTCTAAGACTTAGACCTAAGTGTAGTGAAAAGCTTGGCCTGAGGTAGTTGTGCTAGCCAGAATGATGTGTTTCCTCTAACACTAAGACATTTCACTTAAAAATTCTAAAAAATTTTCGATTTCTTCAACGATTTTTGGTAAAAACAAAGCTCATCATACCATTTATCATTTACCGAAAATTGCTCCGAAATGATTTAAGGATCTCATAGACAGGGTTAGATCTGAAACCATGGGGTCGATGCTTCGAGTTCCTAAGAATTTCAGTGGTTTTACGTCTGGTTTAGCAGTTTCTGATAAAGTCCATGCACTTTTTATGGCTTGTAATTGCAAAGGCAATAGCTATCCAAGATTTGACAGCAAAGTCTACTGATGCCAATTCAACTAAAAACACTTCAAAATACTGTGGCCTATGAATGAAAGTCTCTTACAGATGTTAACTCTAAAAGCAAAGATCACATAACAACCACCAACTTTCTACAGAACTTCCCAAAGCAACCTTACAACCCGTTTAAAAGAAATCTCCAGCAGATTTTGTCTAATTATGAAATCATTTAAGACTCAACTTAAAATCTTGGATTTATTACCATTGCATACTTTTACCTCATTTACCACGCAAGGCACACGACGATGATGATCCTCCGCCTCCTACTCACCTATTAAAATGGCTTTCGAAAAATATTTTTCAACTCTAACATTCTCATCATCATCATCAACGGCCAGTTGGCCACTCCCGCCTGAATCCTCTGCTCCTCTCCACCCCAAATCCAAGTGGACATGCCGCTTCTAATCTGCACTCAAGTGAATTGCAAATTACGTGTCTTAAATTGAAGTTTTACGAGTTGCTACTCTAAATGTTTGCACCAAAGTGCTCGGACTGTGGATGTTTGCACAGCTTGGCCAGCAATTTCTAAGCCACGTCTGCGCACTCACATGCAGCAGCAGGAAGAGAGAGAGAGAGAGAGTGAACTGATGAGGTTGCCTGGGCCATGGAGTCTGCGTGTTTAGGCCGAGTGTTGTATTTCATGTTCTTCTGTTCTTCTGCTGCTGCTGCTGCGGCGGCGGTTGTCGTCTTCTACTTCTGCTGGTTGTTTATGCGATGCAGGATATGATAATAATTACACCTTCAACGTTTGTTGCCAGCACCAACCAACCAAGCAACCATTCCACCAGCTACAGCTCCGACTCCAGCTGGCCAGGAAGTCGCCTTCTTCGTCGTCGTCGTCGTCGTTCGTCGTGTACTGCTCCTGCTCCAACGCCAGCGATTAAAAATTGATCTCATTATAATTATTTTTTATAATTTATGAAGCCTTAAAATTGTGTTTGCTTGTGTTGCCATTGCCATTTGCCTGCCCTCGATATACGGGGCTACAAAGTAGTCATTATAAATGCCATAAATTTTGGTTGCCTGAAGCTGGCCAGCAAAAAAAAAAGAGCAACAGTTGTCTTTAATGTGTGTGCGGTGTGGGGAGTGAGGTTTTCTTTTTCTGTTTTGTCCGGCTGGACTTGCAAATTTGAGGCCTCAAGTTAGCAGGATTTGAGAGATTTGTGCAAGAAACATAACTTTAACCTTAAGTATATCTCTTTTGGACCAACATTTGTATATAACTGAGTTAAGTGCTGCCCATTGGGGCAGTGCTGCCCAGCTAGAGTGTGATCTATTATGTATATTTGCTGATTAACTTTCTATTGTTCCTTTTAGAGTTAACAAACTTGTTGGATCCAAACAAATTGCTAGTTATACAGTTGCTGAGGGTAAATTAAAATTGAAGGAAGCATTTCCGACCACATAAAGTATATATATTCTTGATCAGCTCCGTCAGCTGTAAAGCTAACGCCACCAAACTTTGCACAAAGTCTTCTGGTACAAATAAGCTGCACATTTGTTGGAACCGGCCGGATTGGATGACTATAACATATAGCTGATCGTTCAAAAAACTAGTTCTAGTGAGAAAAACTTTTTTGTTTTCAATGCAAACGTCTCCAAACTCCTTATTTACTAGTTTGCTATACTTCTCCATGATTCTGCCAAGTTTGGTCGAAATCGGACTTCTATATAGTATAGCTGTCATAGAAATTTGTAAATTGGAAAATATTCATTTTATAAAATCGGATGACAATAGGTTATAGCTGCCCTAGGAATGATCGGTCGAAAAGCTAGTTTTAGTGAGAAAAACTTTTTTGTTTTGAAAGAAAACGCCTCCAAACTTTGTATATCCTAGTTTGTTATGCCTTACCATGATTCTACTAAGTTTGGTCAAAATCGGATATCTATATAGTATAGCTGTCCTACAAAAGTAGGGTCTGAAAAGTAGTCTTATTGAGAAAAACTTGTTTGTTTTCCAAGAAAACGCCTCCAAATTTTGTATATCTTAGTTTGCTATGCCTTAACAGAATTTCGCCAAGTTTGGTCGAAATCGGACCTCTATATAGTATAGCTGTCATAGAAAAGTAGAGTCGGAATAAGTAGTCTTATTGGGAAAAACTTGTTTTCCGTTGAAATGTCCTTCAAATTAGCTAGAATTTCGGCCGAGCTGAAGTTAAGTTTCCTCCATTTTTACTATTTAAGTTTAAGGTTCGAATCTCCGAAATCTGTTCAAAATTTTCAAAATTCTTATCTAAACTCAACACATTTGGCGTTTCGCATTGCCAACAACATTTCCATTAAGTAGAGCACCCTTTTTGGATTTTACTCAATTCATCAATGAAAAGTTTCCAAGTCAATTCAGCTGGGTCGTAAAATGTCACCAGCAGCTTGGGCCAGTCTTAACAAACTCCACTCTCCACACACTCACACATCTCAGATAGAACTGCGGGCAAACAGACTCAAATAGAAAGACGCAGACACTACTCCTCCATCCCAAGGAGCATAAAAAAACACAACTCTACACGCAAACAGCACACACACACACACAGACATAGATATGCCGGGACACCCTCGACTTGGACTTGCTCATTTTGCATTTTAGTTTTGTAATTTAGTTTCATTTATTGCGATTTTACATTGACGCCTGACACGCAAATTCGTGTAATCCTCCTTTGGCAGAGGCAAAAAGGAATAAGGAGGCCAGGCAAACCCACCGACCATGCGCCACACAAAGTCCAATTAAATTATGAGGGTCCACACGCCAAGACGACGACGACGACGACGACGACAACGACGTCGAGGAGTCCCTGTCGCCCCTGCACCCGCCGGTACCAGCAGACCGTTCAAGTCCCGATGGCAGCGATTTGGCCAACTTATGCTTATGCCTCACTTGAGGCTGTCTTGTGCCTCATTTTCAGTTTGGTCTCTGGCATTGGCATTGGCGCGCATTGGCATTGCGGTGTAAGAGTAATTAAAATCCCTTGATTAATATGTAAATTTAATGAGATTACGAATTCAGCGAACAAGATTAGGAATGCACGGGTCTGTCTCTACCTCTCTTTCTCTCTCTCTCTCTCTGTCTCTGTCTCCGTGGCTGTGTCTTTGACTTACACTTTGTAGTAATTTCCACACGGTTAACCCTAGTGGGATTATTTTAGCTTGAAATAAATCTGGAAATTTTTAGCTTGAACTCCTTTTTATTTTAAAGAACTTGACTTATTTTTTAAGATTTAACTGAAAGTTAAAATAAGACTTGGTAAAATTTGATAGACTTTCTAGGGTTAATATACGTACAGAGCTGGCCAATCTGCACATCGACCACGCTCCACATCCTGCTATATATGTGTGTGTGTGTGTGTACTCTTCTCCTGCTTGTTAACATTTCTGTGGAAAGCCGCAGCCAACTCTTGGAGTCTCTTGGAGTCCAAGCCAAAGCCACCCAAAAAGCCACATTCGACATACACAGGAAAATTGGAAGCGCGAAATAAACTTGTACATAAATTGTGTGAAATGTATTTGCTTGCAGTTCAAAAGGTTTCTGCCAGTTTTTGTCATTGGCCATTTTACTGTAACTGGCTAACATTTGCCAACTGTCGCTGTTGGTTAATCTTAGTTTTGGTATAAATCTAGGCAAATAATAACAAAAATCAAGAAAGACTCTTAACTCTTTCAGGGTCCCGCCCAATCCTATCATCAGCAAAATGTTTTGCTGTCACAAGTCGTTTTGCATGTTCCTTTTTTGTACTCTGTACCGTAAGTACACAGAGTATTATAAGTTTGTGCTAAAGTATGTAACAGGCAGAAGGAAGCATCTCCGACCCCATAAAGTATATATATTCTTGATCGGTATCAAGAGCCGAGTCGATATAGCCATGTCCGTCTGTCCGTCTGTCTGTCTGTCTGTCCGTATGAACGCACAAATCTCAGAGATGGTAAGAGATAGAGGTTTGACATGTATGGGACATATGCTTCTTATGTCTGCAGGCAGATCAAGTTTATTTTCAATTTTGGCCACGCCCCCTCCCGCCCCCGCAATTTAGAAAAAACGTCATATCTCCCACAGTTTTGAAAATTGGCTTGTTCCTTCTGGACATATTTAGTTATTAGGATAACTTATCGATCCGCCAAAGGAATGAAGAAGATCGGATGAACGGTTTTCGAGTTATGATCAAAAGACAAATTTTCTTGGTACAGAGTATGTTATAGTCGGGCTTGACCGACTTTCTTTCTTGTTTAATAAACACAAAACGGCATGAGTACTTGGGGCGCTCATTCAAGTAGAAATCCAATGCAGAAAATATGCCAACTATATCATAAACCCATTTAAGTGATTTTAAAGCAAAATGAATTTAATTCTTTATGATTTTTCTATAATTTTCCAACATTTTCATCCACATTTTGTATGTTTCTAAATATCTCTCTCCTGTTTATTAAAATAAAATCATTTGTGTTTTGGCTAAGCCGCTTGCAAATGTTGCAAATATAACTGTACACATATACATATTTATGTTTAACATGCCACGCCTTTTGTACCTAATTTTCATCCCTACCGATTAACAGCTCTCGAGCTGTGCTCGGCATTTTCATTTCTTCCTTTTTTTTTATTTGTTGTTACTTTTTGCTCATTAGCCAAAAACGCGAGCGCGTTTTTTGCCGCGCCAATTGGAAGCACTTGGCAACTGCTGTTACGATTGGGTCGCCGCTAGGTTCGCAGCTTCTGCGATTGGTGGAGGAATGAAGTGAATTATTTTTAGGCGCCAAAGTGGGAGCTTGGAGCAGCTGTCAGGCTTAGGGGATGCAGTTTGAAGGAGCTTTAGCTGAAGTTATCAGTGTTGGTTGTAGTATTTTCATTAACTGTTTGGTGAACACTTTAGCATTGAGATTTGACAAAAGTAGTTTGGTAAAATCACACATTTTTGGTTTAAACTCTAATTATTCCCCAAATTTGATTTGCACCTAAAGTTTGGTACCCCTAAGAACATTTGAGATCATTATTTTATATAGCTGCCATGTAGCCATGTATAAACCAATTAGGCCCTCCGAAAGAAGTAATTTTAATGAACTAATCGCAGTATATTCCAGTATACTTTACGTCCTCTAAACAAAACTAATCTGAGATTTAGCTTAGAACTCAGACAAGCTAAATCTAGAGCTAGTTAAAAATACAGCTACAGGGGGTCGGCTAAGGGTACACTGTGACGGCTCAACCATAAAACACCACCCTTCCGGATTTCACTCGCTTACATGGGTTGTATTGTTGATTTAACTAATAATAGTGAAAATGCAGGAGTATTTGGTGTAGATGTGGAGACCAGAAGTCATGGGCAATGCCATAGTTGTAAGGATGGCTCAAATTGCGATAGGCGACTCATTCATTTATCCATTGAAGCAGTTGTCAGATCAATTGCAAGCTATTTTTTCGGTTGCTACCCAGCTAAACTCAATCAGCTGTTTAGACAGTCAAGGTAGCGGCGTTACCAATTTTATGCTGGGTATGAGCAAAAGCCTTTAGTTTGTCTAAAAACAGGCCCAGAGACTAGACGGCAGGTTTATACCCTTGAAGATGGTATTATAAAGTTGACCGTATAAGGAAGCAACTCCAACCACATATAGCATATATATTCTTGATCAGCACAACAAGCAGAGTTGATTTAGCCATATCTCCGTCAGTTTCAAAGCAATCTACAGCAAACTTTGCACAAAGTCTTATAGTACAAATACGCTGCACATTTGTCGTAGCCAAACGGATTGGTTGACTATAGCATATTGCTGTCATAGGAACGAACGTTCGAAAAACTAGTCTTAGTAAGAAAAACTTTCTTGTTTTCAATTAAAACGACTCCAAACTTTGTATTTCTTAGTTTGCTATGCTTTTCCATGATTTTATTAAGTTTGGTCGAAATCGGACATCTATATAGTATAGCTGTCATAGAAAAGTAGAGTTTGAAAAGTAGTCTTAGTGAGAAAAACTTTTAGGTTTTCAATGGAAACGTCTCCAAACTTTGCATTTCTTAGTTTGTTATGCTTTCCCATTATTTTATTAAGGTTGGTCGAAATCGGACATCTATATAGAATAGCTGTCATAGAGAAGAAGAGTCTGAAAAGGAGTCTTAGTGAGAAAAACTTTTTTGTTTTTAATCGAAAAGCCTCCAAACTTTGTATTTCTTAGTTTGCTATGCTTTCGCATGATTCCACTAAGTTTGGTCGAAATCGGACGTCTATATAGTATAGCTGTCATAGAAATGTGAAGTCAGAAAAGGAGTTTTAGTCAGAAAATCTTTTTGGTTTTTAATGGAAATGTCCTTAAAATTGGCATTCAAATATTTCACATGCTTTCACATAATTCTTCAAAGTTTTGTCCAAGTCGGATGACTATAGCATATAGCTGCAGTACGAATGGGCGGTCGAAAAACTAGTTTTAGTGAGAGAAACTTTATAGTTTTCAATGAAAACGCCTTTAAACTTTGTATTTCTTAGTTTGCTATGCTTTTCCATGTTTCCACTAAGTTTGGTATAAATCGGACAACTATATAGTATAGCTTCCATAGAAAAGTAAGGTCCCAAAAGTAGTCTTGGTTAGAAAAACGTGCTGTAAGGCTGTACAAACTTCGGTCAAGCCCCATGGTCACATGATGATTCTATCTAATTAACTATTTATTGGTCTTAATAAGTTACCAAAACTCTGGTTACACTACAAATCAGAGCTAAAACATTTCGAAAGAAGAGAACGAAGGACTTTTAAGAGCTCGATGTGAGCCCTGAGTGACTTGGCTATGCCAGAAAAGCCTTTCAGTTCTGCAAAGCTTTAAATTGACTGATCCAACGACCCAATTAACATGGGGGCCCATCTAAATAAGCCTAGATAAAAGTAAACCAACTTATTGGGTCTTAAATTATTTGGAAACCTCTTACATGTTGTACATTCCAATCTTCGACACCATTTGAGCTTAAGAACTGCAGTTCAATCACAGATCCACTCCACAAACAAAGTGTGCAAAAGAGAAGTGGAAATGATTGGAGCGAGCAGCAGGTCAGAACCAAAGGGGGCGTCATTTATGAGCTCAATGGCACCAAATAGCACAAGGCAAAGACACAGACATGAATGAAAGTGAGTCCGAAGGCAGTCTGTCCGTCCGTCTGTTCTGTCTGTGTGTCTGGACTGAGTTGAATGAACACCCAGCTACAGGCAGACGACAGGCGACACTAGGCGAGCGGGGGCGGGGGAGGAGGACAAAAATTGCAACAAATGCCAGGCCAATGCAGTTACGCAGGATGCAGCTGGTACGTACCCTAAGCAAGGAATTAAAGGGAAGGGATGGCTGGACTTTCAAGGTCGTTCCAAAGAGAAAAAAAAAACACAGAATACCGCCAAAAAAAAAACCCCTCCCCATACACACACAAACCATTCAAAGACAGGAAGTCAAAAAGTAGATGGAGGAGATGAAGCAACAAACGGACGTTCATTCAACTTTTGCCTGGCTTAGACTTTGGTCGTTGTGAGAAATGCTTTTTCAAGGACTTCCACCCACACTCACACACACACACACACAAACAGGGGTAAAAAACCATAGCACACTTTTTCGAGCGAGTCGCCTGAGTTTTTCCACGTTGCTGCCTCACTCTGTCTGGGTCTCTGTCTGCCACTTGTTCTTTGCCGTGTCCCCCACCCCCTCCCCTCCCCAACCCTCCCTCACCCGCTTTGTGTGCGGCAACTTCAGCCACGAAGTGTGCCATATATTTTTGGGTCTAGCTAGAGACGTTTGACTTTGCCACTCTCGAGTGTGACTTTCTTTTTTGGGCATGAACCCACACACACACACACACACACACAAAAAGGAAACAAAATCAAATCCCTCTCTAAAAATGTGTCAAGGTCGAGAGCTTTAAATATAGCTGGCACCCCCAACTGTTGCTGAATACCCAAAAATAAAGCGGAAATGCATAAAACGTTGCGTGAAACACACTAGGCCACACCCGGCCCGCACTAACCCTCCTCTCTCACTCACCCTCCCTCCCTCTCTTTGTGTGTGTGTGTGTGTTGTTAACACAACAAATAACAAATTTTCATTGTGCGTGTGTGGCATACTTTTTGGCGCCGCACACGACGAGCCTAACTATTGAAAGCACATGATTCATGTGGCTGGACATACAAGCCACCAAAAAGGACAACAACAAAATAACCAACCGCTCAATTGGAATGCAATTTACGCGGCATATTAAGCATACGCCGTGTGGCTAACAGACAAATATGCATTTAAGCAATTAAAAACCAGGGGAAGGGAGATTTAAGTTCCTTAGACTCTTTAGAGTTTAATATTCACTGGATTTTTGTTTTCTTGTGGTTTTTCAGGCTTCCAAAGTGGATAACACTAGGTTTCATAGATTTCTTGGGTTTCAATCTATGCAGAAATGTGCCTCGTTTAGTAGCTGTGCCAAAAATCAGATTTCAGATGCAAAAAAGGATCCAAGTGAGCTGAATATGTCCTTAATTTCCGTTTAATCATCAAACGCTCTTCGTCACAGCATCGCAGTGTGCTAATACAGGAGGAGGACACCTCTTTCCCTTCACATATCTGCATATTTGGTTGATTGTTATTCCCAACTTGTACAGGTGACCCAGCAGCTTACAGTGGCCCATGCAGAGCTTTGTCAGGATCCTGAGGGCATTCTTTTCTTGCTGGTTCAATTTCTAGAACCTTTAATACTTTTGTTTGTTCTAAGCGTATTCTCTTCTTTTCCAAGGAGTTTCCCCAATGATATCTTAACCTATGCCACAATGGGGCTCTGGTTCTACCATTGCAATGGCCGCAACCTTGCATGCCGGGAATGTTGTTGCGTCCCGATATCCCAGCGTAGGGACAGGTTCTTTCTGCTGCCTGGTTGGACCAATTTGTTCTTTGTGTCTCTAGGACGAGCGAGCTTAGAGGTGAACTCAGACATAAACAGACACGAATTTTAGTGGGTCGTCTACAACTTCTGCTTGATTGGGTAAGGTTAAAAGACCGGACTGTTGAGATATACATCAGCTGTCCACGAAAGTACCCTATTAACTAGTTTAAATCCTGTTGGAATTCAGATTAAGCTCTCAACTTCACTGCAATCTGTTCACAAAAGGCAACAATGATAGTTCTTACCCAAAAAATGGCAGACCAGCAGACCAGCAGACCTTATAAGTCTTGAAATAGAACTTTAGATAGAGATCATCAAAGTTTAGGCATAACTTGACATCAACTTAAGGCAACTGCAAGCAATAGAGTTGCTGATGTTCGAGAGTTATCTAAAGAAAGGCAACAAACTTCGAGTTATAAATTTGTTTGAAAAGAGGCAGCAGTAGCTCAGCGGCAAGACTTTGTTTAGACTAAAAATCCTCAGTTATAGTTTCTATGGGTCAAACAGATTCGTCAAATCTCAAGCATAAGAAAGTCTGTTAAAGTAAACGCCTTAAGACAAGCAGTTCGACGTCAGTTTACTGCCGAAATAATTATGAAAATTATGTTTTGAAGGCAAAAACATATTCAACCACAGTCACAGTGCATAAAAGGTACACAGAGTGAGTAAGGAAGCATCTCCGACCCTCTGCCTCTAGGGCTGTATGAAGAAACTTGATATCTCGCACAGTTTTGTAGAAAAATGGTTCATACGTTCAATATATATCTAGTAATTAGCCAAATTAATGTATCCATCCATGGTATGCTAAAGATTGGTTCAACATTAGTCAAGTTATAAGCAAAAGAAGGTTCGAATTGCTTCCTACACCACAGTTTTAAAGAAAAATGGTTCATACGTTCAATATATATCTAGTAATTAGCAAAATTTATGAATTCATTCATGGTATGCTAAAGATTGGATCAGCATTAAGTCAAGTTATAAGCAAAAGAAAGTTCGAATTGCTTTGTATACCACAGTTTTGAAGAATAATGGTTCATACCTTCAAGAGTTATCTTTTAATTAGCAAAATTTATGAATCCACCCTTGGTATGATAAGGATTGGACCAACATTAGTCAAGCTATAAGCAAAAGAAAGTTCAAATTGCTTTCTATACCACAGCTTTGAAGTAAAATGGTTTATACCTTTAATATAAATTCAGTAATTAGCCATATTTATGAATACATCCATGGTATGCTAATAATTGGTTCTATATTAGTCAAGTTATAAGCAAAAGAAAGTGCGGATTTCGTTTCTATACCACAGTTTTGAAGAAAACTAGTTCTTACATTCGAGTTATCTGGTAAATATCAAAATATATGAATCCATCCAAGCTTTGCTAAAGATTGGATCAATATTAAGTCAAGTTATAAGCAAAAGAAAGTTCGAATTGCTTTCTTTTTGCTGCCAAATATGCATTTTTGCAGTTAAAATGTAACTTTTAGTAGGGCATGACAAGCTTTCCTTGTTGTTTCTTATAAGAATTCAAATTCTGAACAGCTAATCAATCTCAGCCTTCAATATTCCACCTTTCCAACCTTCGCCCATTTAAGCTTCTTCAGCTACTCCACCCAACAGAGCCTGTCATTTCGTGCCAAAGTCTTCTGCCCCTTGAACATACTTCCAAGCCGCTTAATTCATGCTGCATACATTTACTTAACCCCTGACCAGCCCCCCCGCACCGCCAACTCAAGCGATCCACCCGAATGTTTATCAATAAATTGGCAGCCATGCCTCAAAATGGAGAAAACAAAAATCTTGCCTTCAGCCTAGCCAAAACATAAAGTGAAAAAATGCCACACACACACACACACACCCAGCGAAAATAAAATTCAAAAAGTCAGTGCACAGCACACACAAAAAAATTGTCAAAAATCAAATAAAACAACAACACTAACTAAAGCGGCTGCGACGCAGCCGGCGTTGGCGTTGCCGTCGCCGTCGCCTCGTTTTTTGGTAGGCGGAGTCATGTGTGAGTATTTCTGCAGTTGTTTGTTGTTTGTTTGGCTCGCAGTGACGCCATTGCGTAGTTTTTTGCCAGTTGTTTTTAGCAATGGGGCGTGTGTAGGCCAAACAGTGGACAGAGGCAGTCAGCGAGCGCGCAGAGAGCCGGCCGAGTTTTCCCCCCATAAAAAAGGAAAAAGAAAATGTCCAAACTCAGATTCACGAGAATTGTGGTCGATTGCTTTACGGTTAATGATTTACCAAATTATGCAGCCGCAAATGTAAAAATTGTGCACACACACACACACACAGAAGCCACTGACCGGACCCGGCAGCCCCTACAGCCAGGTATCCGTAACCAGGCAGTGGTCGGGAAGCCGAGAAGGCCATGGCAAATGTTTATTAATTGAAAATGTAAAATTGCATTTTTGGCCGGCACCGACGGCGCGCAATGATTTCGATAATGCGGTTGCCGCTGGCCGCAAAAACAGTTTGTCGCTGTCAGGGCATTCCACAAAAGGGGGCGGGGGGCGGAGAATGTGGGCGGCCGGGGCCGATAATTGGCAATGGATGGCCAAGTGCTGGGCTGAGGCCAATAAAATTAAATATGACTTTGTGTCATATTAAATGTTTAATTTGTACTTTTTTCAATATTTTCTGTTTGTATTCATATCTCAGAATTTTTATACATATTTCCAGCAGTTGAACAGTGTTCAGAATCACTGCACACTGCAGCTGATCCGACGGTGTTGTTACTTTAACTCATATTACAATGCCTGCGTGTGCGTCTCGGCGCCTTGAAACTGGGCAGTAGCCGAAAATAGCTTCAGAAGCAATGGAAAGCCATAAAATTCTTTGAATTTTGACTTCTTCTTTATGTTTATTCTGCGGATCCTTGACTATAAGCAATAAAATGGTTCACTGGTCAGATCCATTGTTGAGTTACTTCATCCTTGCAGGGAAAGTACCTACTTTGAAACCAGAAATTTACCAGTCTCTAAAAACTTGCAACTGTTTGCACTTTGTATCCAAGTCAATGTAATGAAATTGTTCATTTTACACAGGTATTTCAGCAGCCATTTGCAACCACTTTAAAACCAATTGTCCCCTACAGCAACCATTTCCAACCAGTTGAATACCAGTTGGTAGCTGTTTTTAACAGTTATTCATGTTTTATATCACAAATCTTTACACAACTACAGTTGACAATACATTGCAGAGCGTATATTACCACATAAAGGATATATACTCTTGATCAGCATGACGAGTTGAGTTGATTTAGCCCTGTCCCCCTGTTTCTCTGCTATTTCCTCCGTCAGTTTTCAAGCAATCGCGACCAAACTTTGCACGAAGCTTTCTGGTACAAATACGCTACACATTTGTCAAAACCGGCCGGATCGGCTGACTATAAAATATAGCTGCCATATTAACGATCGGTCGAAAAACTAGTTCTAGTGAGAAAAACTTTTTTGTTTTCAATGCAAACGTCTGCAAACTACGTATTTACTAGTTTTAAAAGCTTATTCATGATTCTGCCAAGTTTGGTCGAAATCGGCCATGTATAGTATATAGTATAGCTGCCATAGAAAAGTAAGGTTAGAAAAATAGTCTAAGTAAGGAAAACTTTTTTGTTTTCAATGCAAACCTCTTGAAAATTGGCTTATAATTATTTTATAGGCTTTCACACAATTCTTCAAAGTTTTGTAAAGATCGGATGACTATAGGTTATAGCTGCCATAGGAACGATCGGTCGAAAAACTAGTTTTAGTGAGAAAAACTTTTTTGTTTTTAATGGAAACGCCTCCAAATTTTGTATATCTTAGTTTGCTTTGCTTTTACATAATTTCACTAAGTTTGGTCGAAATCGGCAATCTATATAGTATAGCTGTCATAGAAAAGTAGTGTCCAAATAATAGTTTTAGTGAGGAAAACTTTTTTGTTTTCAATGGTAAAATCTTGAAAATAGGCATCTATTTGTTTGAAATGCTTTTCCAGCATTCCACAAAGTTTTGTCAAAATCGGATGACTATAGCATATAGCTGCAGTACGAATGATCGTTCGAAAAAGAAGTTCTATTGAGAAAAACTTTTTTGTTTTCAATGGAATCAACTTCGAAGTTCTTGCATGTTCGTTGGATAGGCTTTTGCATGATTCCACTTAGTTTGGTCGAAATCGGATATCTTTATAATGTAGCTTCCATAGAAAAGTTAGGTCCTGAACTGAGTATTATAAGTATAAATGATACTCAACAGCTTTGATATAGATATAGTTAGAAGATATCTTGTTTTGGGGTGTGCAGCTGTTTGGTCTGTCCACTGCAATTCGAAGCGGAAACAAATTGTGAAATTCAAATTAGTTGAATGAGCTGTAAGTAGGCTCTCTCTTCCACATATTTCTGTACAAATTAAGTACACAACGTGCAGCTTGCCTGCAGGCAGCTCTTAACCAGTTACATCAACAACATATGACAAACAACAACAACAACAACAACTGCAACTGTTAGCGGCCGCTTGTAATTAGTGGAAATGGCAAGACAACAAAAATATATAGCATACTTGCAGGCACTCAACCAGGCCCCGTGTATTTATTTTTATGCCTAGTTGTATCTATGTTGTTGTTGCTGTTGTTGTTGTTGTCTCGCTGCATGCCGCTGCACTTTAAGTATGTTAAGGGGCGCAGGATGAGGCAGTGGCAGTAGCAGCGGCAGCTGCAACAATTGTGCCTAGCATACTTTGCCGGGCTTAAGTGCTCGCTCACTCAAAACGAAATATGAAACAAATTGCACTCGTTGCAGTTTAATTATGACATAAAAATGCCCGCAAGTAATTTGACATCATTAGCCCCCCAACGTTGAGGGCTTCCAGTGGCACAATTGTCAAGCGGAAGTGAGTGTGCACACACACACACACACACAGACACACACTCGGCGCTCCTCTGGCTTGTCTGCTAATTAAGGGAACTAAGTAAGTTCCTCCGCTTGTTGCAGTTTGTGACTGCAACAATAGTTCTGAGGCACTCGAAATATGCACCAAGTGCAAATGTAATTTTGTCTAATTTGCATGCGAAACCTCAGACGCCCACACACACACACACATACTAAAATTTCATCAGCCACATTTTTGACATGTGAAAGCTGTCTCAGTTCGGGGCCAAGTAAATGCATCTTGCTCTGCCACTCATTGTCACTATGGTCATCTCTTTCTTGTGTGACATAATCCCTGCCGCCTGCCAAAAATACTATTTGGTCGAAAAATCTGGCGTAGAATGTTTTTGGGAAAATCATGCTGAAGTTTTATGCCAAGTCCAAGACCCTAAGGGCGAGTTGTGAGTGCGAGGGCCAGGTGTGTGAAGGTTGGCAGCTGGTTTATGATTTTTGAGGTGCAAGTTTATGTATATGCAACTAATTTTTCTTAATATTGTTAGTCCAAGAGTGTGTGTGTGCGTGTGTGTAGACTCTTATGTGTACTTGCATCTCCGATAGCCATTTCTGGCATATAATGTTAAATTTATGAGCCAAAGCTCTTTGGCTTCATCTTCATCTAACAGTTTTTCGGGTGAAATGAATTGAAAATGCTGCATTGAAAGCGAATTGATGTTTGAGGTGAGCTCAAATGTCTTATATGCATGAAAATGTGGCTAACTGCCTTTGAATGGGTAATAAGACTGAAATGAAATTATATAAGAATTTTAGTTTAAACCGCAAAAGTCTTGAACGCAAAGAGTGACAAGTGTTTACAGATTTAAGTAAAGGTGATGGGGACAATTAATGCTAGAATATAGAATAAAGAAGATAGATAATTTCACCAAAAATTAGCTAGATAAGCCTTTTTCAAGAACTTTGATAATTAAAATGGGATTAATACCATATGTGATTGAATGAAGCCTCTAAAATTACTCATGCATCTTCTCCAAAGGTGATTTAATGAAAGACAACTCAAAATTGGACTCGCAAATGACTGAAAAATGAGTCGAAACTGATTAGAAAAACCTTAAAAATACTTCTAGAATCGCAGCTACCGATCAAAAGTATCATTTATCTCAAATAGAGCGCAATTAGTGTTTGCCACAAGTGTTCCTGGTTCTGTACCAGAAGATACCATTACTATGTTGATACACACCAAATTATTTGTGATTAATGCCCTTCAAAGTATGCAAACTTTATTTCCTTAAGTTATGATGTATTAAAATGATGCCATTGCAAGTCTGTCATAGAGATTCTACACTGCATACTCACTCAGTTGGTTGGGTATTCATAAAAATGTTGAGTTAAGACATATGTAGAATATATACTTGACCCAAATTATGATTTTCATATAACATAGCATACTTAAAAGGGCATTAAGCATGATATACTTTGTGTGTATATGTTATCTGTATAGCTATTTCCCTAGCCGTATTTGTAACTTAAATTTGTAACACTTTGTCTTTAAATACGTATAATTTAGAATACAAATGTGTGCAATGGTGCAGTGAGCTAACACGTCGCCGTCTTTGAGAGCAAAATGTCTTTAGAACCACTCTTTCTTTATAAGAACAGAACAAACGTGGGTCTAGTCCGACTGTAATATACTCTGCAGCAGTGAAAGTGTATGCTTAGAATAAATATTGATGCTGCTAATTCGCAGCTAAAGACAGCGCAGCTGCAGTAAACATACTTTTGCTTATAACTCAACTAATTTTGATCGGATCCATAGCAATCCTTTGGCGGATCGATAAATAATACTAATAATTAAATATGTGCAGTAGGTACGACCTTTCTATCTTTAAAACTGTGGAAGGTATGAGGTTTTTTCCAAATAAAGGGGCGTGGCAAAAATATAAAATAAGCCATAACTGCCTGCCTAACATGCCAAACCTTTACGTCTTACCGTCTCTGAGTTCAGTGAAGATGGACATGGTTAAATCGACTCAACTGTTGATATTGAACAAGAATACATATCCTTTAAGGGGTCGGCTATGCTTTCTAATGGCTGTTATCCACCTTTGCACAAGCTTCAAATATACTTTATGTATATATTCTATTCCCCGCAAAAATTGTCTGCCAAAGTTCAGCTAGTTGTTGTAGTTTTCCATCTCCCGGGCACTTCTCCTCGCTGACCTTCTGTTAGTACTAAAAATTGGTGTTAATTTGCACAAAATGAAATTCGTGCAATTAAGACGAAGCTGTGCTGGGTGTTATAATCATCCTGGCGATGATGATGATGCATACCTGTTTGCATGCCTTAGTTTGCGTGCGCAAGTAACAAAATTTCACGCGTTTGGTGGTCGTGTCCTTTGGCATTTCCTCTTACAGCAGCAGCAGCAGCAGCTCCTGTGGCATCTTCATTTGCATCCGTGGCTGCCCTTCATTATGGCCCCGCTGGGCTCTCTGGCGGCTGCATGGTGCAAAAATAGGTTAGAGGTTAATTTCAGTGCAAAGTTATGCAGGAGGAGCAGCTGCCGTTGCCCAGGGTATGTCAATTTTGTTTGCCTGAAATTAGAGCGCACTTTCGCAATGCAATTTTCTAATTAGACAAATTGGCGTCGAGCTGCAGAGTGGCAAATTAAATACGATTTTTCAATTGAAGATACAAACATACTTTCATCGGATTCTAATCAAAATTGAACGGTCTCTAATAAAAATTGTGTAATAGAAATATGCAAAAACGTTTGTTCATTATGTTATATGGTTGGGATATGTCAACAGCATAAAGCACAAACCCTCCAGAACTGTCTGCGGCCAGCTACCCCACCCCCACCCCCCACCGGATATTAGCAATTCAAATTTGGCCATTAAAAAGCCAGCTGATGATGGACTACAAAAGTCAAATATTGCCCAATTTCAGGATTAATTGTCTACGCACCTTACACCGCCCCCACCCACTTCTTAAGAAGGGTTCTACACAATTAATGCAGAACTCAATAAACTTTTGTCGAATGAAATTTTATGCTAATTAGAAAATTTGGATTTTTTGGTGCCCCGAATGAGTCCTGCGTCTACTTGAGACGGTCCATCATCAATTGATTTGCATTTCTCTCTCGGCGAAATGTTTTGTCGCATTTTCGGTATAATTATGCATTTTAATTATCTCGTGGCAAGACGCCAACAGAAAAGGGTTAATTCTGGGTCCCAAAACGGGGGGTGGTTGGATTGGTTGGACTTGGCCTAAACGTATGCTAATTTGGCCTTGATGAAACGGTTGGTCCACGTTGACAGAGATGATCTAAGTTGAGGCCTTCTCCCTCCCCCAGATCGTGTTTTGGCGGCCGCATATGCAGTCCACAGTCTGGTGGTGGTCCTCCCCCCGTCCCAAACCATTAAGTCAAGACAAAACAAAGCCAACAATTTATGTCATAGCAGCGCCGCTTTACATAACTCACAAACTGCTCTTTAGCCCGTGGGCTAAGCGTGCTCAATGCGCATGCCAGACAGTCCAGCTCCAGCTTCAACTCCAACTCATCCATTCATACAGTCAGTCAGTCAGTCATCCATTCCACTGCCCAAGCTAGCCACTGGCCAGCGAGCGAGTGTGTGTTTCTGGGGTGAGGGGGAACTCATATATGTATATGATTTCGACGAATGCTCGTTATCGATTTGAAACTTATAAGGAAAAAACTAATGAAAATCAGGCAACATCATCATCCCGGGCCGGAGCGTAATGAAGGAAAGCCAAAACCAAAGAGCAAGCGAGAGAACAGACCAAAAGCGAATTAAATTAAATTAAATGAAAACTAAATTCAAATGAGTTTTCGGTAGGGGATTGGTCAGGGTAGTCTCCTTTATTTGTATTTTTTTGGACCAGGGGATCCGCTGGTTGTTGTTGCTGTTGCCGTTGTTGTTGTTGTTATTATTTCTTGCACCGAACGGGTTTGTGTAATGAATTAATCCTCACAGCGCGCTTGGCAATTTGACTGTTGGTGGCTTTTGCCTTCGTTTGGATGCAAATCAGCTGGCTGGCACAACTGTCGAGGCCAGTTCAGTGGCACAGTGGTACCACTGTGGCTTGTTATGTGTAGCATAATGAGGTGTTGAGGACTTATACGAACATTTTGCTAAATACTTAAGCTCAAAACTTAAACCTGTTGTTACGATCATGTTAGTCTCTTGCTTAACTTTAATTAGTGTCTCTGTCAACACCACAGAGGAGTCTGGTTGATCGTCTATCAAGAGGAAGCATTCCCTACCGGTAGCAGTCTACTATCAGTCCATCAACAGTCTCTCCATGCGTGCAAAGCCATAACTGTTTGGGAATTTCAAAGCAGCATGTGTGCAAAAATGTAAAGGCAGCGCATTTATGCTATGAAATATCACATTTGCTGGCTAGTAATTTGTATAAAATTCTTTTAGAAATCATTTACAAAGTCCATGTCATATCTAAGGGCGTTATTAAATATGTTTATTTGAAATATATGTGATCGAAATGATATATCTTTGATTAAAAAAATCGCAAAAATATTTGGAATGGCTGCTTTTAAAGCTAAGAACTAGTAGTTGACAACAAAATGAAGAAACGAAAGAGTTCCCCTCAAAAGCAGCCTAGAAGAGGTCAACATAAGCCTTTCAAGCAGCTTCAAGCTGAAATAATCCAAAATTTATAAGTGATGACCTTTTTCGAAAGCGATCTCGTGCTCAGTTCATGAAAATCATCTAGAATCACGACCTATCCTACAATATACCAGTCTTGCTGGTCCCTTAGTCCTTGCTTTTGGTAATATGTACTTCGTAGTTGCTTAGAATTCATATTTTCTGCCTTTTCAGGCTCATTTTATGGGTAACCTTTTTGTTTGTTTGACAAAGCTTGATATCTTCGTTTAATACCATTTCTTAGCTCTAAAACAAACTATTACAAATATTTCTATGATTTTTTCAAGTGAAGATATAAGATATAAAATAGTTTAGGTTGCTTACAAAAGCCACTTTAAATTCAAATTACTTTAAATCTACATGGTGATGTTCAGTTTCCAAAAATAAATTCGTATTGAGCACACTAGAATCATTTAGAATAACCACCAACCTTTCAACATATCGAAAAAGTCAAATTTTGTTGCCTTTTGTAATCTAAGTTGTATAAAAATGTGGCAAATTGCAGCCAGTTTTAAGACACGCAAAGTATTTCGAGTAAGTTTTTCTCAAGGCAGGACACCTGACTGTCTCCAAAGTTTTTAGCAGTTGTCTGGGATTCGAGGTATTCAGTAAAATGCTGCCGTCGATTGCTAGCCTGCTCCGGCGATTGTAGAGATCTTAACCTAGCCTGCCACTTAGCTTCAATTATCGCGCCTTGATTAAGATTATTGCGCAATCTCAGCAGCTTTTTGGCATGCAATTAGCTGCCGTCGATTGTTCGCCTGCTCTGACGTTTCGTCAGCTTCCCAATCCGATTCACTCATTTCTGCCTGCTTGGAGATCGAAAACACCGCCTGTGAGTGGTTAAATAAGGCTCACAAATGGCTCTTATGAATTGCACCTTTATTGAGTGACAGTTTTTACCCACCCTCAGACCACTGTTCCCCCCCATGCACCAGCAGTCCCTGTACTTGACGTTTTGCAAAATAAAAACCAAAAAAAAACATTAAACAAAACAAAGAGCTTCAGCTGCCAAAGAGACCAAATGCAAATTGCCTGATTTCTTTTGTAAATAAGAAACTGATGAGCAGCTAAAGCAGGCAGCTGGCAACGCGAAATTAAATCGATGGCCTCCCCCCCACCAACAACGATTGACATGTGCAGGCAAAGGACAGTTAAGGACAAGTTGTCGATGCAAAATAAGTTGTCTTCTGGCTGGAACAGAAGAACGGAAATTAGTTTAATTGCATCAGTGGCGGAGCTGGTGGAACGGATGTGGCGCCAGCTGCCTACCAGAAAATAAAAATTCAGGTAAATTGTGCATTCCATCAAATATTTATTTAAACTTTTGGTCCTGGGAAAAAAGCCATTGCATACTTTTTGGCGTAACCGCATAAAACAATTTTCATTTCCTTTCAACTACCAGAGCAATAAAATATACACGTGCATGCATATGTGCATATATAACATATACAAAAAATGGCATATCCTTGCTCCTGCCCCCTGCCCCCTGCCTCCTGCTCACAGGTAACAGCGCAACAATTTTTAACCATTGTCAATGGATGATGCGACCCCGGCGCGAGTTACAATGTTTGAACAGTTGTCCACTCTGGGGCCAGCAGGAAGAGTGGGCAGTAGGTGGCTAGGAGGCTATTTGGTTTGAGTTTTAATGGCCACGCATTTCCGGTGAGTGCATGAGCAAGCGCTCTAGGATAAAGGCCCCCGTAAAGATGTTGCCAGTTGTCTTTTTCTGACATCACCAACAGGAAGCGGGCGGTGGTGGGGTAGGTGGTAAGAGTACTTTCTTTTTTTTGTTTTTTTGGTTAAAACCAACTACCGCAAAAAGCCATTGCGGTGGCCATTTTTATATTTATTAAAAAATTATTTCATGCTGAATAGAAATATGTATGAAATTCCGCTGGAGAGCCAAAAACTCATGATCTGGCATTAACTGAACATCAAGTTTGAAATTCAACATAAAAGGGATGGTAATCCCATACCAGAATTGGGGGTCTGTTGGTTCATACGGACGGTTGGCTATATCGAATTGACTTTTCTAAGGCAAACCTTTTTGAAATCGTATAAGTTGATCATATAACAGCTACCTATTCCGATAGGGCTTGATCTGATCGAAATTGAAGTCGGGCATAGGACTGTTCATATATTTCAAGCCACCCTAAAATGTTTGTACAGAGAGGATAGGATAGGATAAAAGGTTGGTTCATAAAGATTAGCAAATGCACTGGGAAATAGGGAATATTAGCAGCAAGTAATTCGTAAAATGCCTGAAATTGTGGAAGAATAAGAATTGTGCCTTGCACCAGGATAAAGCCCCTAAAAAATATAGAATTTCAGACTTGGTTCAAGAATGTTTAATGTCAGAAGTTAGATAAGAATGCAAATTCCTGATCCAAGAGAGAAATTCTTGATAAAGGTATTAATTTCTGATATCGATTTTCATAATTCAAGATCTTAAACCAAGTGCGAACCAAATTCGTTGTCAAAAACCAAGAATGATCGTTTGTGTATCAAACGAAGGATCTTACTCTTGAATCAAGAGCTCCACAGATCCAAAAGAAAGGGCGCATAGAAGCAAGCATTTTCGACCACATAAAGTATATATATTCTTGTTCAGCATGACGAGCTTTGTCCGTTTGTCCCACCGTCTGCCCGTCAGTCCGTCCTTCTCCTTATGCTATCTCCTCCTTCAGTTTGAAAGCTATCTTCACCAAACTTTGCACGAAGTCACCAGCCGGATCGGATGACTATAGCATATAGCTGTCATAGGAACGATCGGTCGAAAAACTAGTTCTAGTGAGAAAAACTTTTTTGTTTTCAATGCAAACGTCTCCAAACTCCGTATTTACTAGTTTTCTATGCTTCTTCATGATTCTGCCAAGTTTGGTCGAAATCGGACATCTATATAGTATAGCTGCCATAGAAAAGTAAGGTTAGAAAAATAGTCTTAGTAAGAAAAACTTTTTTATTTTCAATGTAAACCTCTTGAAAATTTACATATTATATATTTATTTTATAAGCTTTCACACAATTCCTCAAAGTTTTGTCAATATCGGATGACTACAACATATAGTTGCCAGAAAAACTTTTTGGTTTTCAATTCAAACGTCTCCAAACTCAGTATTTACTAGTTGTCTATGCTTCTTAATGATTCTGCCAAGTTTGGTCGACATCGGACATCTATATAGTAGAGCTGTCATACAAAAATAGAGTCAGAAAAGTAGTCTTAGTAAAAAAAACTTTTTTGTTTTCAAAGAAAACGCCTCCAAACTTGGTATTTCTTAGTTTGCTATGCTTCTCCATGATTTCACTAAGTTTGGTCGAAATCGTACATCTATATAGTAAAGCTGTGATAGAGAAGTAGTGTCAGAAAAGCAATCTTATTGAGAAAAACTTGTTTGTTTTCAGTGGAAATGTCCTTCAAATTAGTTAGAAAAAGTGCCGACAGGGTATACAAAGTTCGGTTCATTCTTTGGGTTCCGGTTGCGCTACCTTACAGTTATTCTATAATATGTAAACTCCAAGTAAACTGCATTTCTTACAATAAATCGATTAACTATCAGCAGGGCTGCAATTGGCATTTATCGGTCGTTAGAGGGCTTAACAAAGACTTAACATACTGAACAAAATGTTAATCACTCTGTATGTGTAAATTTTGCAGGTGTACAAACTTTTCATTGATTTAAAACGAAAGCTGGCCAAAATTCCTATTTAATTGTCCAACATTGTATAGCTGTATCACTAACTTGACATCCAATTGCTCTCGTTTCGCATAATTGACATCATTTTCATTGTTATTATGATAATAGTCAAGGTTTTCTAGTTCAAACTGCCTAATTGTATGCAATGACAAATTTTAATTTGCCACACAAAATGCATAATCATGCACGATGGGTTAGCTACTTGTGTGTTTGCTTGCTTGTGTGTGTGTGAGCCAAATACGTGATTTGAATTCTAATATTTGCACATTGAAATTGACAAAACGAGGGTCGTTTGAAACTAAGGAAACTATGTCAGGCAGTCAACAACGTTTGCTGGCAGTAAATCCATAATTAGAGGCAAGAGAATGGCTGAAAGTGGGAGCAGGTAGATGAGTAGAGTAGAAAATTTATTAAATTTAAAGAAGTTCTGAGAGATGAAGCTGAGTTCGAGATACACCCGCATCGATGTGGGATGCAAGGAAACAAAGTAGCCTGTCTTTGAGTCAGATTTCATACCAAACAAGAAAGAAAGTCGGTCAAGCCCGACTATAACATACTCTGTACCAAGAAATTTTGTCTTTTGATCATAACTCGAAAACCGTTCATCCGATCTTCTTCATTCCTTTGGCGGATCGATAAGTTATTCTAATAACTAAATATGTCCAGAAGGAACAAGACATCTATCTTTAAAACTGTGGGAGATATGACGTTTTTTCTAAATTGCGGGGGCGGGAAGGGGCGTGGCCAAAATTGAAAATAAACTTGATCTGCCTGCAGACATAAGAAGCATATGTCCCATACATGTCAAACCTCTATCTCTTACCATCTCTGAGATCTGTGCGTTCATACGGACAGACAGACAGACGGACAGACGGACATGGCTATATCGACTCGGCTGTTGATGCTGATCAAGAATATATATACTTTATGCGGTCGGAGATGCTTCCTTCTGGATGTTACATACTTTTGCACAAACTTATAATACTCTATGTACCTACGGTACAGAGTATAAAAATGGCAAAATTTATATAACAATTAGTCAAAATATTAACTAATTTTCTAAAATTGCTCAAATTAACTGTATAAGGCAACGCTTCGTACCCCTCCCCCACTCACCTCTCAGCGTAAAGCTGCTGCTTAACCAGCCAAAACCTGTCCAGTTGCTCCCAACCCTTGGAACATTTTTAATTTATTACGTCTGTCGATGATTTTTCTACAACTTTTTATGCCGATTTAAGGCAGCCCCAAAAAAGGCATTCTCCACACACACACACACACAACTACCCATACATATGCATGGAAACGAATACGAAAATCGCGAAATTCGTAATTTTGCATTTTTATACAAATTCCGCGATTTTGTTCTTATTTTGTTTTGGTTTTTTTCAAGGGGAACTGCGAGTGAGAAAGAGAGAGAGAGGGGGCAGAGGGAGAGAGTGCGCGGAACAGAAGCAGCAGGAGCATTGTTTTCCTTAATTAATGTTTAATCAGCAGGACTCAACAGCAACGTCCTGCGTCCTGTGCTGACCAAAGCAACGAACCACATGCGATAATGGTCAAAATAATAAAAATGAACAGCTGAGCACAAGCAGCAGCAGCAAGAGCAGGAGCAGTGGGTGGGTGGGTGGTGGTGTGGGGCAGTGCGGGGTTGCTTTTTGAATGCTCGGGTGTGCGGCTTAAGGTGGCGCGAATTGCGAATGCGTCGTCTTTGGCATCGTTTTTTACCAATTTCCACTGAACCGAAACCCGCGCGTTGTTTTCGGCCAACACAAAAAAGCATGTTGATGGGTGGGGCCCTGCAAAAACGTAAATGAAAACAAATTCGCGGCCAAGAAAAAATTAACAAAACACAAAACAAACTTTTGGGCGCAGGAGCAGGTCCTGTCGCTGCACAATTTCCAACGCGCGCGTACCCATAATCAGTCTGGGTAGGGTAGGTACTCTTTTTTTTTTTTTAAGGGGGGGTGGTAGTCAGCGAAGTGGTCCGTCTCAGGGGCAATTGGGTGGCGACCATTTGGTCAAGCGACATCCAAAATATATATGAACGACAAAAAAAAAACAGGAAGAAGGAAATAAATATAAGCAAAAGTTGCTTTACGCGAAAATACAAAACGTTGTGGGGAGGGGGGGAGGCAAGCGCTAAAAATGACAAGGCAAAAACGTGGCTGGCAGCGGAGAAGTGGCAGAAGCAATTGGAGCGGGTGGCCAGACAACAACCCAACGTGTGTGAGTGTGCCTGCTTTTCCTCTTTTTTGTGTTAGGGGGAGCCAAAGCCGAGACCAGCTCTACACTTTTTCGCGGCACAATTGTACTTTGCTGCGCTGGTCAATTGGAAGCCAAGTTTTCACTTCAAAAAATGTGTGTGTGTGTGTGGGTATGGAAAGACATTGGGTTTTATTGAACGCGGTTGGGTGCCGGGGGGGTGGAGCTGGGTCGGACAATGAGATGAATGTTAAGGTACAGGTACAGTTGCGCGGGGCAGGAAGTGAGACCATCAATTCAGCATAGTTTTGAAAGAAGATTGTTGTACGTATTCTTAATGATTTATCAAAATCATTTGTTAATCATAAGAAACTACTTGTTATATCATGCTTAATGCCCTTTAAAGTATGCTATGCTATATGAAAATCATAATATTGCTCAAGCATATATTTATACCCTTGCAAAGGGTATTATAATTTTGCCCAGAAGCTTGCAACGCATACTAATATACATTTCCGAACCCATAAACTATATATATTCTTGATCAGGGCGACGAGCTGAGTCGATTGAGCTTTGTCCGTCCGTTTGTCTGTTATTCTGCATGTTTCTACTTAAACTAGTCTCTCAGTTTTGCAGCTATGGAGCTGATATTTTATACTGAGTCTTCTTTTTGCTGTCCACTACTTATATGTCGGAACCGACCGAATCAAATGACTATATCGCATAGCTTCCATAGTAACAATCGGTCGGAAAACTAGTTTTAGTATAAAAAACTTTTTTCTTTTCAATCGAAACGTCTTCAAACTTCGTATTCATAGGTTTTCTATGCTTTTTTATAATTCTACCAAGTTTTATTAAAATCGGACAACTATATGGTATAGCTGCCATACAAAAGATAGTTCTGAAAAACAGTCTTAGCTAGAAAAACTTTTTTGTTTTGAAGGGTAGCATTCTGCAATTTTGTATATATTTGTTTCACATGCTTTCACATAATGACGGATGACTATATTTTATAGCTCCCATAGGAACAATCGGTCGGAAAACTAGTTTTAGTGAGAAAAACTATTTTCTTTTTAATGGAAACTTCTTTGAACTTTTTAATCGTTGGTTTTCTATGCTTTTTTATAATTCTACCAAGTTTTATTAAAATCGGACAACTATATGGTATAGCTGCCATACAAAAGATAGGTCTGAAAAGTAGTCTTAGTTAGAAAAACTTTTTTGTTTTCAAGGGTAGCAGCCTGAAGTTTTGTATTTGTTTGTTTCACATTCTATAACCTTATTCTACAAATTTTTGGCCAAATCGGATGACTTTATCATATAGCTTCCATACGAACAATCGGTCGGAAATTGGGTTGGTGTGAGAAAAAAATATTTTTTGAAAATATTTAAGCCAGCGAGCACTTGCAAGGGTATAAAAACTGCGGCACAGACAAATCTAGCTTCTCGAAGAATAAAAAGGGTATACTAAGGTCGTGCAAATGTATGTAACAGGCAGAAGGCAGCATCTCCGACCCCATAAAGTATATATATTCTAGAACAGCATCAATAGTCGAGTCGATATAGCCATATCCGTCTGTCCGTCTTTCTGTATCAACACCTAGATCTCAGAGACTAGAAGAGCCAGAGCCACCAAATGTTAAATGTAGACTAGTATTGTCTGCACGCAGTTCAAGTTTGTTTCAAATTTTGGCCAAGCCCTTTCCCGAACATCCGCTACATTTTTTAAGATATCGAGCTTAGATTTTGTAGTTTTTTTGCACAAAATTTCATAAAGATCGGTTAGTAAATGGCAGAGCTAAAAAAACGTTGCATACTTATCTGAGCCGCATGAGGTTATAAGGCATTAATTGCCCTGAGCAACGGGTATTTCAAAGTCAGGCAGGGCTGACTTTAACTTACGTTCTCGTTTCTTTTTACATTTAGTTTGTGAAATTAAGCAGTTCGAACTACGTATCGTTTAGGATTGCTCTAAGCTAGTATTGTTTAGACTGTGTTCAAAATGAAAGCATTAGCGGACTGGATATTATGTCACCACGGCATGAACAGCAAAAAGATGTAGCACTGCCGAATCAAAAGATAGAAATAAGTGCCGTGCTCCTTACAAACGTTATGTACTATATTCTCCTGGCTAAACTTGGATTAAGATGAAGAAGCAGGAAAAGAATACTCACACAAGTCTGTAAGCAAGTCTCAAGAAAAAACACAAGAGCACGGTGGGCTCTTGCATCAGATGAGCTGTGGAAATGGTTGAAACGTCATCAATTCGGCATCGCTAAGTATCAGTTCGAAACTTAACTTACATCTTGAAGCTCGTCATTGACGTCATTGAAGCAATTCAGGTTGGGTGTGGTTGTCAGCCGGAATGATTGGTTCAGTTTAGGTTTTGGTTCGACTTAGAACCAGTCTGCAGCCCTGTTTAAATCCCAATGATTTATATCCTTTATTTAAAATCTCTTTAAACCATATAAAGATCCAAAAATGATGACTGGGTTATGAGAATATCAGCTTCAGTCATATAATTCTCCTGTTAATAAAAGCGTGGCATTCTTTACGGCGTTATCTTAAGGAACATAGCTTATGTCTTACATTTTTGGCTGCTAACATAATGTTAAAATACGCTGCTCTGTATATTAACATAAGGAAACACTTTTACAACACTTTTTCTCCGGAGTAAATGGTTAATCTTCTTACAGGCAAGTGAAGCTTAAACAATTTCTCTAATAATTGCCTTTTTCCATAGCTTTATTTCTTTATTTATATTATACCAATCACCCCTCCTCCGCCTATCTAAATCCCTGCTCAATCCTGTTTAGGTATAATCCCCACAGAGATTACCTACCATTTTCTACTAAATTTCGTTGCACATTTTTTGTAATTTTTTGAAAAATTTCGTTAGCTCAAACTGCACCCCCTAAAATGAATTTAGTTAACGCAATCCGGCGCAACCTTCAAAATTTGTTGGCACTAAAAATCAATAATCGATTTGCAGAAATGTACGTACAACGGCAAACAACAACAACAACAACAAAAGTGCATATCAAACGTCTAGGTGGTGCATACATATGTATCCACAGTACATAGGCAACACCAAACCCACCCACCACCCACCTGACATTCTCAACAGTTTTCGTATGTGGCTGGAAATTCGAATTTACTTAAATTACATTTTATTCCATTCAATAACTTAAAATGACTTTTGAATACACACCGACACGTAACCGAAAACTTACATGAACAAAAGCCAGAGAGAGCGGGGAGCGGCGACAGGCAGGGACCGCACTGGGCGTACAACTTTACGTAAGCGTAATGAAAACCTCCTAAATGTATGCAATGAAATGCATTTCGGGGCAAACCTCCTCCTCCTCGTCCTGCTGCTGCTGCTGTTCACTCCCCTCCTTGCCTTAGACACGACTGCAACTTGTACTAATAATAATGCAAATGTCTGCCTGTCATTTCTGTTCATTTACTTAAAGTTCCCTCAACCCAAAGGGGCGCACGGGCGGTACGAGGGAGGGCGAACTTAACTACGCATACTAATACATGCATAGAAAAGCCCTCCTGCGTCCTCCTCCTTCTCCTCTCCACTCTGGGCTGCCGAAAATGCAGAGCAGAGTTTTTGGGTCCTTTAACTGAATTAACTTGTACGGCAGTTGCCCATCCCAGGACCAGGAACGGGCTCTGCCGGCTACACTAACCAACTATTGTGCGTCACCAGGACTAGGGGAAAATCTAGACCCCCAGCTACGTTCTCATAACATTTTCGTTTGTAAATTTTGAATTTTCGTAATTCCAAATGAGAATGCAAGGACCCACCGCCACCAGACCCCGCCCCGCATTGCGGCAGACTTAGACTTGGTCATTTTATGCGTTTGATGCTAATTTTCCAAGGCGGTTTCTGGCTTGGCGTTGGCAAGGACATGGCCTGGGTATTGGTGTTGTCAGGCACTCGGAACTTTCGGTGTGTGTGTGTGTGTGTGTGTGTGGGGTGGAGCGGGGACTCGGGTGTGGCTGGCAGCTTTGTTAATGCCAAAAACTTAAGCAGCCGTAGCCCGCCTGTCGTCATCGTCCTCGACGTCCATGTCCAAAAAAGGGGGTAAAAGCGGGTCTGTGTGTGTGGACAGATTTATAATTGTGCCTGACTGGTGTTGTTGTTGCCGCTGCCTCTGCTGCTGCGTATACAGCCCAGTTGGAGCAGCAAGTCATCTACATGAGTGCAAGTAGCTGGCTGCATGTCCCGGCGCTTCCTGCTCCACTGTGTTTGTTGTGTTTTGCAGTTATCGGTGCGGAATAGGCTTTTGTATTTGCGCAAAATAAGGAAAATGAAGAAGCATCAACAGCAGCAGCAGCAGCAGCAGCAGCAGCAGCAAGCAGGACACCAGCTCAGGCAGAGACAGCAACTGCGACAGCGACAGTGGCAGCTTTTAATATATGCAGACAAGTGCTTAATTAAGACAGTGGCGTCTGGGTCAGATATTCTCGATATAAAAGGGGGTACCCCTAAGTTGTACTTACAAGGGATACATCTGGGTTTTCGAAGGTGAAATTTTATAGTTTAGCTTAAGAATTTTGTGGGATTTTTTTGAAAGCGACTCTATGGAAAATTCTGTTTCTATGCTATCAGAACTAAACTTTGCACGAAGTCTTCTGGTACAAAGACGCTGCACATTTGTCGGAACCAGCCAGATCGGATGACTTTAGCAATTAGCTGCCATAGGAACGATCGGTCGAAAAACTAGTTCTAGTGAAAAAAACTTTTTTGTTTTTGAGGCAAATGTCTCCAAACTCCGTATGAACTATTTGGCTATGCTACTCCATGATTCTGCCCTGATTGGTTGAAATCGGACATCTATATAGTATAGCTGTCATAGAAAAGTAGAGTCTGTAAAGTAGTCTTAGTGAGAAAAACTTTTTTGTTTTCAATGTAAACCTCTTAAAAATTGGCAAATGTTTATTTTATAAGCTTTCACACAATTCTTAAAAGTTTTGTCAAAATCGGATGACTATAGGTTATAGCTGCCATAGGCATGATCGGTCGATAAACAAGTTTTAGTAAGAAAAACTTTTTTGTTGTCAATGGAAACGCCTCCAAATATTGTATTTCTTAGTTTGTCATGCTTTCCCATTATTCTACTAAGTTTGGTCGACATCGGACGTCTAAATAGTATAGCTGTCATTGAAAAGTATAGTCTGAAAAGTAGTCTTGGGGAGAAAAACTTTTTTGTTTTTAATGGAAACGCCTCCAAATTTTATATTTCTTAGAAGGTTATGCTTTCCCATGATTCTACCAAGTTTGGTCGCCATCGAACAACTTTATAGTATAGCTGTCTTAGAAAAGTATGGTCTGAAAAGTAGTCTTAGTGAGAAAAACTTTTTTGCTTTCAATGGAAACGCCTCCAAACTTTGTATTTCTTAGTTTTCAATGCTTTTCCATAATTCCACTAAGTTTGGTCGAAATCGGACATCTATATAGTATAGCTGTCATAGAAAAGTATAGTCTGAAAAGAAGTCTTGGTGAGAAAAACTTATTTGTTTTTAATGGAAATATTCTTAAAATTGGTATTTTTTTATTTGACATGCTTTCACACAGTTCTACAAAGTTATGTCAAAATCGGAAGACTATAGCATATAGCTGCAGTACGAAGGATCGGTCGAAAGAGAAGTTCTATTAAGAAAAACTTGAAAATCCTTACATGCTCGTTTTTTGGGCATTTGCATGATTCCACTAAGTTTGGTCGAAATCGGACATCTCTATAGTATGGCTCCCATAGAAAAGTAAGCTCAGAGAAGTAGTTTTAGGTAGAAAAACCTGCTGCAATCCCTTGTATTTCCATAAAATAGATAGTTTTTGGTAGCTTTAGGCTTTAGGGTCAGCGACTTCGCTGAGCACTTGCCCTGATTCATTTTAGAAACAAAGACTTAGACTTGTTGGGAATCGAACTCAAGTCCTTTTGCAGGTGAAGCGCGTTTAAATGGCTACTTATACTTTTCAGTGCGGCGGCTGAGTTGAGTTAAATTGTGCTCATTTTAAAAACATTTGGAATGTTTGCTCTTAAAACTTGCAAATGTACTGAACAAGTTTTGACCCTTTGTGTTTGAATAGTGCTGAAAATTAAGCACGAACAATGAAATAACTAAGGTTTAAGCTGTCCTTTCGAACTTTATGTGCCACTATGAACTGGGCTTTTAGCTATACTGATCCTTAACGCAGCTTAGGTTAGGCTAGGTAGTTCCGGCTGACCCCAGATGGGATCACACATAGACTTTAGAGTACTTAATGAGGCCGGGTGTTGATCCTTGATGCAGCATCTTAAAGAATTTTTAAGAGGTTTCTGTTTGTTTCTAGGCTTTCTCTGGTAAAGTAGAACTGCTTGATTGACCCTAGGAAAGCTTAAGAAACTACAGCTACTTCTGCTTGATTTTGTATTGCACAACTGAGCGACTTCTGCTTTAAACCCAAACAAGTACAAGGAAAATTTTGTGAATCGATGCTTAAGTTGCATTTTCTTCTGATTGTTGTAGCCCCTTCGCCCATACCCCACCCCGTCCCTGTCTTGACTAATTCATTTACACTGCAATAGTTCATTTATATATGAAATCCAAGCTCACACACACACGCACCGAGGCAAAGACAAAACTCAGAGTCCACTTATGTATTAGATGTGAATTTTAGGTATGTACAAGTACAACATGCAACTAAATACATGCACAGACCGATGTCTAATTGTACATACACACACACACACACGCACACTGGCTATGCAAGCGCAAGACATGGACATGGACAAAGTATGTTGGTGTCGTCGTCAAATGAATCTCATTTGCATTTAAATTAGGAACCTCGAAGAAGCAGCAGCAGCAGCAGGACAGGAGCACAGTGTCCATGTGCCTGGCCTGACTGTTAGGCAGTCCCCACCTCAGTGCCCCTTTGCTCCTACCCAGGCCTGACGTCAGCGGCGACGACGACGACGACGACGACGACTTTGCTGCATAAAATCTGTTTCAACATTTCGATAAATTTCTTAGGGGGCGATTGGGCGTTGCGGGCAAGGAGGATGGTGGCTTTTTGGGCTATGAGTTTTTGGCTTAGTTTGTCTGTGCGTCTGTGTGTGTGTGCTGCTGCTTAGCCTTGGTTTGGGTGACTTCTGAATGCATAAATGTTGATAATAATGTTGAGTAAAACTTGATTTGTTTAGTGCTCTCAATATATGCACATGGCATGCCATCTCTTTCGCTCGCTCCTTTTCGTTGCAATATATATACATAATGCATATAATGAGTATGCAGATGGAGAGTGGACAACAAGTATATGTGGCCTACGGATGTGCTCGGGCACAGTGGTTCAAAATGTGGTTATAATCTGATGGAAGAAATGTTTTATATGATTTTCTTGACTTATTCTTTAACTACAACAAGGTAATTGCCTGGAGAGAGTAAGAAAGTAAGTATGTGGTTTCCTTTTGAGTATCTTAAACGTAATCCATGCTAAATTTTTGAACTTTTTTGGTGAATTTAGGGCTAAATCAAAGCTCATTCTTACATTATTCAAGCTAACTTATGGCTTTTGTGCCTTAAGACTTGATTTTGTTGACTCAAAGCAGCTTGAAGTAGACTTCCAAAGAAACCTAAAATGTTACCACTGTGCAAATAAACACCAAACTACACTCAACACTCATCTGCATATTGACCATTAGTTCTAATCATTTTATATGCCTAAAGAGACAACAGAGCAGCAACAGCAAGCCAAACAGTCGAGGCAGACAGACATGCTGCTGCTGTCTTTGTCCTCGAAGCGCACACACACACTCAAACAGAAACACAAGCACACACACACTCGTATACATAGACAAAATGACCAGGCAAGTGCAATGTTCAGGCCTTCGGTTGCATATACCTGCATATAAAATAATCTGTTTACTATAAATATCATTTCATATGCAACGTAAATACATAAAAGCCAACTCTCACACACACATAAAGGAGCAGGACGACGTTGGCATCAAGTAAATTTGCAGCACATCAAAGTTATACGAAATATGCATTACTTAAATAGGCAAACCGAGTTGGTTTAGGGGGGTGGGGGAGCTGATGTCGTTGTCCTGCTCGTGGCTGTTGTTGTCTGCTGCATATCCTTAGTAGTCCTTAGTGCTATGTGTGTGTGTGTGTGTACACATTTTTGAGTTTCTAATTATAAGTGATACTCAATGTCCACATATAAACACCCCGAGACTAGACAACAACAACAAACACAACAACATAAATTGGTAATTTTGCAGACATTCTCCCAGGCGCCTGCAAGTATGCAATACATAGACACACACCGAAAGGCCAAGACAATAAGAAAGACGAAGACGTGGAGGAAGACAGGAGGCCAGGACTGCAGCTGTTGTAAATTTGTTTAGTACATACACTCGCATATGTATCATATCTATCTATATATCCACATACTTTTCTCTATGTGCCATACAGACAAAAGAATTTGCACAATAATCCACATTTCACTTTAATTAAAATCGTTTACGAATTTGAGAAAAGTAAGTAAATAAGAAAAAAATTGGAGAGAAACGTCTTTTACAACCTGTTAAATACCTGCTTATGCTTAAAGCAAACTCATCCATATAACCCCCCATTTTTCAAAGCCCCTTGAGTCAAACTGATGTAAGTTTAGCCGAATTTGAGGGTCTCATGTTCTGTTTTGACTAAAAATATAACAATATAGTAGGTAAAATAGTTGGATTCAGGCTTGAGTGGCTGACTGTTGTACAGGTCTGTGCCAAAACACAGCCTTCTGTGTTCGGTTTAACACCCTGCACTTCTTGTACTACAAATCATTATGGACACTGAAATCTTCTCCCTTTTAGACCAGAGTTACACGAGTTAAACTGCTTGTCTAGAAATAGGAAATATATCCAGAGTGCTGGGCTACTAGGTTAGATAATAAGAGTTAATAAGAGATTTGAAACCGACGGGTTGTCTTCCCTATAAAACAGGGTTGCCCATATTCGACGGACCCATGTTTTTTTTAAAAAAATCAAAGAAAAAAATAAAAATTTGGCGGTTGGCAATCTTAATCATTTAATTTGTTCCAAGTAGATTTGTTTACATCAATTTTTGAATATGATATCTCTCAAATGGCCGCCTCTGGCGTTGATGGCGTATTGTGCCCTTTTTGCAGCATTTTCCATCGTTTTCGCCAACATTTCGGCCGGAATAGCGGCTATTTCTTCACGAATGTTGTCCTTGAGCTCTTCTACGGTCCTTGGCTTGTTAACGTAAACCTTTGACTTCAAATATCCCCACAAGAAGAAGTCAGGCGGCGTCAAATCGGGCGAACGCGGTGGCCAGTCCAAATCACCACTTTTCGACATCAAACGGCCCGGAAACAATTTCTTCAGAAAATCGATTGTTATGCGACTTGTGTGCGGTGGAGCGCCGTCTTGTTGAAACCAGAACTGCCTCATACGCTTTCGACGAATAATTGGCATCACAAAATTGGTCATCATGTCGCGATAACGCTCCTGGTTGATGGTAACAGCATGGCCATTTTCATTTTGGAAGAAAAACGGCCCAATGACCGTTTTCGCACTAACGCCGCACCAAACTGTGACTTTTTCGTCATGAAGAGGCACTTCTTGAATCTCCTGAGGATTTTCAGTGGCGTAAATACGGCAATTTTGCTTATTTACGGTCCCATTCAAAGTGAAATTTTAATTTTTTAAAAGCACGTTGAGTTTTCACAATTGACTTGTTCTGTTGAATGTAAATTTCAACTATTTCAGAGCGCTCGCGTGGCGTGTATTGTTCCATGGTAAAAATTTGCTTGGACTGACGCTTCAAACGCGGTATGTCATTAAGCGATCTGACATCTCTGTCAAAAGTTATGGCGTTGCCAGATGGGTCCGTCGAATATGGACAACCCTGTATTTAATAGTACGCAGAAAAAAAAGATCACGATATTTAGTATCAATCGGGTATTTTTCAGTATTTTTCGAATCGGCCTTCATCTGAATATCAAAAATATCACTCGTACGTTTCGAACATATCAATGTGAAATGTTTCAGATCAACAATCTGATATTTGTTAATATCCCTGATATATTTTTATAGTATCAATGTAGTATTTTCACAATACCTGTACGACATGGCTGAAATATTTAATATATATTTTTATAATATCAAAGGGGTATTAATGTACATATTACCAATGGTGTATTTAATAATATCAAAGCTATATTTTTGTCAAAGATGTTTATGAATAATAATTAGTGACTTTAGTTGGCTCACGGGGTCACGAAAAGTTTCGTTTGTTCACAACTTGAACAACTAATGCATTTATATACACCAAAAAGAGCTGGTTGCCTACAGAGTAATGTTTAATGAATCTCCCGATTCAACCTTCAGTAGCTTTTCGCTGATGACTGTCGCTGTTTAAATGTCTCTCCATGCGCTCACCGCTTTAAGCAGTTGGGAATTGCAATCAGCAATGAAAGCAAAAACAGACAAATCGGTAGAGTATTCACTGTCTCGCTAGCTGCGGCAGAGACATGAACATTGTTTTTGCCCTTTTTCGAGTTGGACTACAGCTGTCTCTCTTTGTTTTAAGAAACTCTGTTTGTCTCTTTCTGCCCTCAGATTTTCGATGTCTACTTTGATCTGAAATCACGTCACTAGGGTATTTTTCATATCACTGTGAGAATTTCGCTTAATAATATAATATTTTTAGTATCATTGTAATACTACAGCATCATATTGATATTAAATTGTAACTCTTGGATATTTAAAAAATGATATTTTGGAAATTATATTAGAAGATCAACTCGATATTTGATCTTATTTTTTTCTGTGTAATCTTTAAGATTCTCCTAGGGTAGTTCAAAACTCAATACTTAATAAGAATATAGTCAGAGAATACTGGAACACCACCATGGGTTAGCAAAACAGGTTGCTCAAACCTACCCTCTAGTACGGCCAATCGACGTATCAACCTTCCGTCGACGATTTTGTGACTGTCGTCGACCCACCCTTATATCCCTCACAATGTGCTCGACTGACGTATTTTGCAAGGCCGTAGAGGGTATTGAACCGTACACAGAAAAAAATAATCAAGCCATCCGGGATTAAATCAATCCCAAACGATGTCAAAAGTCGGTCAATCCCGGACTTTCTCATTCCAAGTACGAATTAGATTGACTTGATCTCGGATATCTCGGCTCCAGAACGACTTTTGCTTGAAATTTCAATCCGAATATCGAGATAAAATCATGTTTTTTTGGGATTGACTTTATCCCCCCTTTTTTTTTCTGTGTAGGAACCTATCATGAGGGAAGAGGTTGACTTTAAAAAGAAAACATATCTTGATATATTAAACCTAAAGCTTAGATTGTACATAAAGTATTGTAAAATAATGTAAAAAAAAGTATTGCACATTTAATAGCCTAGGTCTAGCTCACAAAATCATCATAACATTAATTATACCCTGGGAGAGGGTATATTAAAAGTGTTTAGATGTTTGTTACATATAGAAGAAAGTATTTCCGACCACATAAGGTATATATATTCTTGTTTAGCATGACGAGCTGAGTTGATTTAGCCTTGTCCGTCCGTCTGTCTGTTTCTATGCTATCTGCTCCATCAGTTTTAAAGCTATTGACACCAAACTTTGCATGAAGCCTTCTGGAACAAATACGCTGCACATTTGTCAAAACCGGCCGGATCGGCTGACTATAAAATATAGCTGCCATAGGACCGATTGGTTGAAAAACTAGTTTTAGTAAGAAAAACTTTTTTGTTTTCAATGAAAACACCTCCAAATTCCGTATTTACTAGTTAACTATGCTTTTCCATGATTCTGCCAAGTTTGGTGGAAATCGGACATCTATATAGTATAGCTGTCATACAAAAGTTAGTAAGAAAAACTTTTTTGTTTTCAATGTAAGCCGCTGTAAAATTAGCATATATGTGTTTTATAAGCTTTTACACAGTTCTACAAAGTTTTGTCAAAATCGAAAGACTCTAACATATAGCGATATAGAAACGATTGGTCGAAAAACTAGTTCTAGTGAGAAAAACTTTTTTGTTTTTTAAGCAAACGTCTCCAAACTCCGTATTTACTAGGTCACTGTGCTTTTCCATGATTCTGCCAAGTTTGGTGGAAATCGGACATCTATATAGTATAGCTGTCATACAAAAATTGATTCAGAAATGTAGTCTTAGTGAGAAAAACTTTTAAATTTTGACCATAAACCTCTTGAAAATTGGCATATATGTATTTGTCAAAATCGGAGAAGTATTGCTTATAGCTGCCATAAGAATGATCGGTCTAGAAACTAGTTTTCGTGAGAACAACTTTTTTGTTTTCAAAGAAAACGCCTCCATAATTTGTTTTTCTTAGTTAACTGTGTTTGTCCATGATTCTACCAAGTTTGGTCGAAATCGAACATTTAAATAGTATAGCTGTCATAGAATAGTGAGGTTAGAAAACTAGTCTTAGTAAGAAAAACTTTGTTATTTTCATTGCAAAACTCTTAAAAACTGGCATATATCTATTTTAGAAGCTTTCAAACATTTCTACAAAGTTTTGTCAAAATCGGATAATTATAGGTTATAGCTGCCATAGGAATGATCGGTCTAAAAACTAGTTTTAGTGAGAAAAACTTTTTGGTTTTCAATGCAAACGTCTCCAAACTTTTTATTTCTTAGTTTTAAATGTTTTTCCATGATTCCACTAAGTTTGGTCCAAATCGAACATCTATATAGTATAGCTGTCATATAAAAGTAGAGTCAGAAAAGTCGCCTTAGTAAGAAAAACTTGTTTGTTTTCAGTGAAAGTGTCCTACAAAATAGCCAAAGTTAACTTCCCTCTATTTTTTAAATTTATCTGAACTATTTTGGTTTTGATGAAGGAATTTTTTAAATATTGCGGCATATTTTATAGGAAAGCGAGCAATTTGAGTATCTTTTACCAAACACTACTTGTGGCATAATTCTAAAAACATTCCAAGCAGCTTCCTTGCCTTACTTGATGTAACACCCAACTGGACTATGCCCTCACCTTTTGTTCAAAAGCGAAAAAAACAAGCTCAACAACTTTAATTATAATAATTTTAATTAAAATTTTTGCTTCATTCTCTGTCTCACTTGATGCTCTCCCCCTCAAATTTACAACAAAAAATGGCAAACAACAACTTGAACATTTTTAAGCATAAGCGAATTATGCAAAAGTTTTGATGTTTTTCCAAACTCGCCTCCCCCTACCCCTTTGCCTACGCACTTTCGGGCAACATTTTTGATTTTTAGTTTTCATTATGGGGCCAGGAGACGTCTCCAGCAGCTAGCCGCATAACATTTACCACTATGCAGTGGCTGTTCCTGCTTAGCCTTCCCCCACTTTTCATGCTTAGCATTGTCATCCATTTGCTTATTTTGCATATTCATAATTTCATTTTACGTATTTCAATTAGAATATCATCATAGAAAATTTCTCCACTAGGAACAATGGCACCAGTGTTGAGTGTGGGTGGACAGAGCGGAGCGGGTTGCAGGATAAAAGGTGATAGAAAATGTTGAGTGGTTTTCGTTTCAGATATTAACTGAAACCATTTTAAAGTTTCGAAAACTTATACAAAATAATGCCTTCATGTTATCCCATCATTCATTTTAAATGCAACTGACTTTTATTTCAAATGTAAATTTTTGTTTATTTGTATGAATTTCTTTAATTTGAAAGGGATTCTCATTGCAAAACCAGCAGCTGCGTGCCCAGCGCCTGTTAACACCAAAACTATAATGAAAATGTGCTAATTATGTGAGTTAAGAGCCAAGAGCCAACTAATTGCTTGGCTAAGAGCTGGCACAGCAATTAATTAAATTCACCAAATTATGCTTGTTGCACTGGAGAAGACAGACGACGGCTGATTGCATGTGGGGGCTTTTCCTTCATGTCAAGCGCTAATTTTCCAATAAATTAAATTCACAAGAAATTCTAAACAAAAGCATTTTGTGTGTGCTGCTGCGCTAAAATGCAAATTTTTGGCCAAGGACCTATGCTCTGCTCGGGCGGGGCTTTGTGTCTAAATTAATTTCGTTTGTCGTCGTTTCCTGGTCCTGGACTAGGCACGGGCTTTTGGGGGTAAGGGACGGGAAGGAGTGTGCACATAATTGCATTTATTATTGAGCGAAATGAGTAAGTTATTGTGGCTGTGACAAAAGGCAGCCGCATATATGTCGACAGCAGCGTCAACGTCATCGTCATCGTCATCGTCTTTACTCAAGCAGACGCACTTTGTCAGGCTTGCGGAGAGCTAGCTGATTGGTGGGTGGATGGGGGGCTGGGGCTTAGATGGCTGCCGCTGCTATTCATGTTTATAATCAATATAAAAGCTGTTACTTTGACATTTGACTCCCGGCTTGCTTGTGTCAGTGTCAGCAAAGAGATTTCCGTGACAAAATTCTGAGGCTGGCAAATAAATCAAAGTTTGACATTTAAGAAAGGATTAGAGTTGCCTGAAATTCAAGTATCCCACTTGGTAATTAACTTAAATGTGCATAAATAACTTTTAATATTTTATTAATTAACTTCCGTTGCGTGTGTATCCTCTGCAGTGGGGCATTAAAAACGCATGTAAAATTAAGTCCTGGCAGCTCCCTTATTTTGCTGTTGTTTTTTTCGGCAAAGTGTCCTTCATTAAAATGTCATTCGGTACAGGAAATTAAAACATTTTACGCCAAATTGCATTTGGTTGGGTAATGTTTATTTGTGTGTGTATTTTAAAAAGTGCGTGGACCCGGTTCAAATTGTTTTTATCCATAATTGCAAGTGTGTGCGTGTGTCTGTGTGTTTTTTGGTCTACTATTTCCTGCCTTCAAAACGGGGCGTCACAATTTGGTTTGCAAATCGCCATCCCGTTCCCGGGCAATCATTCAAAATGTAGTCTAATTTTGTATTACATAAATGTTGGAACCAGGAGAGGCTTACCCAATCCCCCTCCACAGCCCGTCTCCGGTATAATTTGTGCGCTTTAATTTGTAATTCTATTACCCACCAGCAAAACGAGGCAATCTTGGCTGTCCACCACCCGGTGGACTGCCGCAACTGGTTCCTCCGTCTGTCTGTCTGTCTGTCTTCTCTGCTTTTCTGTTTGCCGCTTTCAATTATGTTAATTTGTTGCTTTTGCTGGCAACAGTTAGATCTGGCATCGGAGTGACCAAGAGTTGTCCATCGATATCGATCAATTCGTTTGTCGTATAATAATCTGAAAAATTTAGCATTTCCGTTGAGAGCGAGTTGTGAAATTTTGTGTTCAGCTCTGTTTTTTATTTTTTTGGTGTTGCTGTTGGTAATTTGTGTGCATAACAGGGGACCAGTTAATTTTGAGCATTTTGCCATTGAAGAAGTCATGAAGAAATCAGCTTAACTCGGCGATCATTTCAATCTAAGCGAGCTGTTGTAAAGATTTACATCCCGTTTTGAAGTGTTTGTTGATTTTGCAATCGGTTTTTAGAGAATCTGTTCATTTTCAGCGGTTTAGACTACTTTTAAGAGGGTGTTTTATGATAGATGTGCAGAGATGTCTGCCCAGCTGTCTAAAGTGTCCTTTCACCACAGGTTATGTTAATCAAGGACCCTGTCCTCTTTGAACCCATCGAGGTAACTTAATTTTGCTACGCGAACCGGTCTAAGGTTCGCCAAACCAAAGGTTTTAGCTTAAACTTAAGGTTTCAAAACATGTTAGATCAATTTGACGCTTATTTCAATCAAAAGCGAACCTAACAGACAGCTTTTAAGTAATTGACAAGGACGCTTTCCACTTACACAACTACACAGAAAAAAAAACGAGAGCGTAAGTTAAAGTCGGCCCTGCCCGACTTCGAAATACCCGTGACTCAGCTCAGCTCGGATAAGTATGCAACATTTTTTTAACTCGGCCATTTATTATCCGATCCTTTTGAACTTTATTGAGATTGTAGATATTGGCCACATAGACTACACTGCAAAATCTACTCGATATCTTAAAAATTGTGGGAGCTATTCAATATTTTTTATTGCGGGAGCGGGAGGGGGCGTGGCCCAAATTTGAAACAAACTTGATCTGCCTACTGACAATACTAGCTTACGTATAAAATTTGGTTGCTCTAGCTCTTCTAGTCTCTGAGATCTAGGTGTTCATACAGACGGACGGACGGACGGACAGACGGACATGGCTATATCGACTCGGCTGTTGATGCTGATGAAGAATATATATACTTTATGATATCGGAGATGCTTCCTTCTGCCTGTTACATACATTTGCACGACTTTAGTATACCCTTTTTACTCTACGAGTAACGGGTATAACAATCTGAAATCAATCCGAAACGGGATTGAAAACAGGGTAATCCCGGAGCAGGCTTAAAGTGATCCTGTTTTTGGGATTACCCTGTTTTCAATCCCGTTTCGGATTGATTTCTTTTTTCAGTGTATTAGTTAAATCAAACAATAGTAGAATCAACTGTACTGTATTGATACTCTGTACCAGAGGTACATAGAGTATATTAAGCTTGTGCAAAAGTATGTGCCAGCCAGAAGGAAGCATCTTCGATATATATATTCTTGATCAGCATCAACAGACGAGTCGATATAGCCATGACCGTCTGTCTGTCCTTATAAACGCACAGATCTGCGAGATGCTAAGAGATAGAGGTTTGACGTGTATGGAACAAAAACTTCCTATACTTGCAGGCAGATCACGTTTATTTTCAATTTTGGCCACGCCCCCTACCGCCCCCGCAATTTGGAAAAAACGTCGTATCTCCCACAGTTTTAAAGATAGATGGCTTATTCCTTCTAGACATATTTTGTTATCAGGATTACTTATCAATCAGAAATGATGAAGGTCGGATGAACAGTTGTCGAGCTATGATCAAAAGACTGTTCGCTGTTAGAAAATATTTCGATTTTACAGCTTGACTTTGGCTTTATTTCCTTTTCAAATTCGTAAAATACCATTTATAATATGTTTTTATCTTTACTAAAGCTGCATTGTCACTTATCTGATATCTCAGATGAGTTTTCCATATGATATATCAGACAAATGTAGTAGCCAATCTGAGAACTACAAAAATATCTGAGAAGCTGTATGAGAAGTTGTATATAAGATTTCTCATATAAGTTTTCACAATAATCTAGGGGATTTTTTAGGAAAATCAAATGACAGCCGGCTGTGGGAGGTCGTGGATTCGATCACACACCCGGCATAAAACTGTAGGTGCTTTTCTCCTGTACGAAAATTGAAAGCACTCAAGCCAAGATATGGAGAAAGCTTGGGTCTTTCGGCTGTATTAAGCCAAGTATTTTATCATAAGAGATCTCAAAATTTGGCAGGCCTCTCACCTAGCTAGACATTTAACTTGATATCAATGTGCTCATTCGTTTGTCATTTGATAGCATCTTATTTTGGTTTTAAAATGTGAATATTTCTTCAATTTTGGTGCCTCTGTTTGTTTCTTCATAAAACTTTTTTCAGAAATGATACAAAAATTGTCGCTTATGGTTAAAAAACAACCATACAGATGACTTCCTATAAGAAAGCGAAGTGCTGCACGATTTTAGTTACTCGTCCTGTACAATTTAAGTTATAATTCGATGGCAAGCAGCTTTTTAAGCCATTTTCCGCTATATTTGTAGTAATAATGCATATCAATTGTGCATTGTCTTAATTTTAAGCTGAAGTTCTTCTTACAACCGCTAAATACTTAAGACACATGATAAGCAGTGTCCTAAAGCACAGTCTTATATAAAAGAACTCTCAAATAAAATACTAGATTGTCGTTGTTTATTCAGAAATATGCGGAAAACTAAGTCAAACGGCAACCAAATTCATTGGAGCCACATTTTTTGAAAGAAGAATTGTATAGACATTTATAATTAAAAATTAAGAAATTAATTTATGAAACGGAATAGTTAAATCAGTGGTGGGCAAAGTAGAATTAAGAGAAAAAAACTTGAAAATGGCAGTTTTGTTACCCGCATTCCTCAGTTAAACATTGACTATACCTAAAATTCCTTAAGTTGCTTTTGTCACTGTCTAAATTGACACTTTTATGGGTAATCATACTGTCCATGTTCGTGTTTTTTTCATTTTAAGTGAGTTAAATAAAGCAAAAAAAGATTTCTAGGACATTACTTTAGATTTTGGTGGCTTAAGGACCAAATTAGGTACTAGGAAAAGCTATACTCGACCTGCTCTGCCTTTGGAAAGTATATTTTCGCTGTAAAACTTTGATATTTTTGTTATAAAAACTGTATTTTTATGAATTTTAACCGCGAAAGTTCTCAAATTTTAGGAAATTTTAGTTATCCACAATCGTAAAGTCTGGGAAAGGTTTTGCCATATACTTATAATTAAATATTTAGTTTAATAAAATTTACGTATGAAATTGAAATTCTTAGGCAATTACAAATCTTTACACAACAAAACAAAAACCAAATTTAAAATGTTCGCCTACTACTATGCCCATCCTTCCAACCAACCCTCTGCACGATTGACCTAGCCTCAGCAAGCCCCCAAACTCAACATCTTATTTACGTAACCTGCCTCGCTCTCCCCATGCCTCAACAAAATAACAACCAACACATACGCACCACACGCCTCATCATCATCAACCAGAGGCTGGACCTGAACCTGAACCCCAACATGCCTCAGTGCATTGCGAAGGCAAACTGATGGAACGTGCAAGAATCCCAATCCCCCAAGCCCAAGACAAGGAATGCCAAAAAAACTGGAGCAACAGCACTCCGTGACGTCATTCAACTGTGTGAGCATTGGGTAGCGCCGCAGACCAAAAAAGGAGAAAAAAAGAGGGGAAAATACAAAACTGAACGAAATGAGCAAAAAAAAAACAACAAATATAACGAAGCGGCAAAAGAGAGTTTTCGTTTAACCAACTTGAGTTAAGCGAAGCGAAATCAACAACAACAAAAACAACAACAAAGACGGCAACAACTCAAGCAGTCCAGAAAGGAAGGAAGTAAGAAATGAACACCAAAGGCAACCGGTTTGAATGGTGGGTGGCAGGGGTGTGTGAGGAGTGAGCTGGTGTGCTGTATCGCTAGCTAGCTGTCAATTTAACTAGTGGGCTAGGTCGTGTAGGAGAAGGTTCTACTAATTGCTGGGTGGCAAACATTTTTGAGTCAATTGCGAATTGGAGCATAAGAAATGCTCTAGGCGGGAGGGAGGACACAAAATGTGTCAAAAGTTGTGGATTAGCAAATGATTTTCAAGCATTTAAATGGCCCTAAGATGTGGCCAGAGCAAAATGGGTGTAATAGAAATTGTTTAATTGTTAAATAAAAATGTTTAAATGTTTTAAATGCGAAGACAATTTGGTGGAAATATACAAAAAACTTCTTTAGAAGTCCACAAAACTTACAAATATAGCCAGAAATTTTAGGAATTATATTCAAGAGTTAAATGGAGACATAGGCGGGCTTTACTCGATGAAGCAAACTTGATGGAGTACTCTAAGTGGGCGAAATATTCAAGGCAAAGTGTGGACTTTTTATACTCTGTACCGTAGGTACATAGAGTATATTAAGTTTGTGCAAAAGTATGTAACAGCCAGGAGAAAGCATCTCCGACCCCATAAAGTATATATATTCTTGATCAGCATCAACAGCCGAGTCGATATAGCCATGTCCGTCTGTCTGTCCGTATGAACGCACAGATCTCAGAGATGGTAAGAGATAGAGGTTTGACATGTATGGGAGATATGCTTCTTATGTCTGCAGGCAGATCAAGTTTATTTTCAATTTTGGCCACGCCCCCGCAATTTGGACAAAACGTCATATCTCCCACAGTTTTGAAGATAGATGGTTCGTTCCTTCTGGACATATTTAGTAATCGGGATAACTTATCGATCCGCCAAAGTAATGTTGAAGATCGGATAAACGGTTGTCGAGTGTTGATCAAAAGACTGTTCGCTGTTGCAGCTGAGCGTATAATTTCGTTGGTACAGATTATGTTATAGTCGGTCTTGACCGACTTGCTTTCTTGTTATGAAGGAAAGTTTTGGAATGTCAACTGATACTCTCGCCTACTCGGAGAACTACATGAAGTTTGCTTCACCGTGTAAATACAGTCTTACTGTGTCGTAACATAGAGAAAGATTTATGAAATGAAATACCAGTCTTAACTAAACTTACCTACAAACCTAGACACAAGCAGAGCTTCTCTGCGCTCTTAAGTACCCAAATATGATGCATTTCCATTTCCAGCCCAAACATTACACCAAAAAATTCCTTCCTGGAACCAAAAACTCAAGAGCATCTGCCTCGGCCTCAGCCTCAGCCACATCAATAGATGGTGAACTCCTGCTGCTGCCGGGCCACGTCATGTAACTTAACCTCATTGACCAAACGCATTCGACGAACATCAAATGTGAATTAGTGCACTACGATTGCAACCGACACACACAGCACACACACACACACTTAGAGTGGGGCCGCTTTGTTGTCGGCGGTTGGTCCAGACTTCGAGTCGGAGTCTCTGGCTCTCTCACCCCCGCCGGCTCTCTCCCCATCTCTCTCTCCCTGTTGACGCTGCTATGCATGCATAATTTCCAAGCATAATTTAATTTATAGACGAGGCAATTGCATTTGCATAGGACAGCGCAAGTGACTTAGGCCAGGTCTCGTTTCGAAAGATCCCGATCCAAAAAAAAGAAGAAAAATACTAGAGACGCACTTTCAAAGTAGAAATTATTACAAGACCCCCACAGATTCAAGATTCAAGAAAAGCTGAACGAAAATTTTAATTGCACAAAATATGCACACCGCCAGGGAGAGGCAGAGAGAGAGAGAGAGAGCGAGACTTGAAAGGTGTGTGTGGCCCGTTGCGGCTGCTGCTGCTGCCGCTGCTGCTATCTGTAAAAGCCAACGCAGGTTAATGGCGTAAATGTTAACAATGGACTAGGAAGTGTAAATCTTGACCAGCCAACTGGATTCAAATTGAGCTGGCGACCACCGGGCGGTTGTTGGCGGCTGCTCCTGCTGCAGCTGAACTTGATCGAAATATGCTGCAAACGGGTTTTCGCTTTTTTTTTTATGTGTAAGTTGAGTTATTGTTTGAAATACTCAAAAGTTATTAGAAACATAAATCAGTCAGGAGTCATCATCCACTAAGACTAATGCTAGTTGATCTAGCGAAGCACATTTAGATGCACAGATCAAAAAAAAAAGATCCTAAAAATCATTCAAATGATAATCATTTTTATGCCCGTTACTTGTAGTGTAAGAAGGGTATGCCAAAGTCTTGCAAATGTATGTAACAAGCAGTAGGAAGCATCTACGTCACCATAAAGCATATGTATTCTTGATCGGCTTTAACAGCCGAGTTGATATAGCCATGTCCGTCTATGAACACTTAGATATCAGAGAGAAGAAGAAATTAATAGAGGACAGTTTGTATACCCTTGCAGCACGTTTTTCTAACTAATCTGAAGGACACTTCCAATGAAAACACACTAGCTTTTCTCACTAAGACTACTTTTCTATGACAGCTATACTATATAGATGTCTGATTTCGACCAAACTTGGTGGAATCATGGGAAAGCATAGCAAACTAGGAAATTCCAAGTTTGGAGGCATTTTCTTTAAAAACATAAAAGTTTTTCTCACTACGACAACTTTTCTGACTCTACTTTTCTATGACAGCTATACTATATAGATGACCGATTTCGACCAAACTTGGTGGAATCATGGGAATGCATAGCAAACTAGGAAATACAAAGTTTGGAGACGTTTTCTTTGAAAACAAAATAGCTTTTCTTACTAAAACTAGTTTCTCGACCGATTATTCCTATGGCAGCTATAACCTATAGTCATCCGATTTTGACAAAACTTTGTAGAATTGTGTGAAAGCTTGTAAAATAATTATATGCCAATTTTTAAGAGGTTTACATTAATACAGAAAAGTTTCTCTTACTAAAACTATTTTTCTAGCCTTACTTTTGTATGGCAGCTATACTATATAGATGTCCGATTTCGACCAAACTTGGTGGAATCACGAGAAAGCATAGCAAACTAAGAAATACAAAGTTTGGAGGCGTTATCTTGGAAACCAAAAAAGTTTTTCTCACTAAAACGAGTTTTTCGACCAATCATTCCTACGGCAGCTATACGCTATAGTCAACCGATTTTGACAATACTTTAAAGAACTGTGTGAAAGCTTGTAAAATAAATTTGTGCCAATTTTAAAGAGGTTTGCTTTAAAACCAAAAATGTTTTTTTCAATAGGACTATTTTTCTCACCTTACTTTTCTATGGCAGCTATACCATATAGATGTCCGATTTCGACCAAACTTGACAGAGTCATGGAGAAGCATTGAAAACTAGTAGATACGGAGTTTGGAGACGTTTGCCTTAAAAACAAAAAAGTTTTTCTCACTAGGACTAGTTTTTTAACCGATCGTTCTTATGGCAGCTATATGTTATAGTCAGCCGATCCGGTCGGTTCTGACAAATGTGCAGCGTTGTTGTACCAGAAGACTTTGTGCAAAGTTTGGTCGCGATAGGTTTTAAACTGACGGAGGAGATAGCATGCTAAATCAACTCAGATTGTCATGCTGATCAAGAATATATATCCCTTTTGTGGTCGGAAATGCTTCCTTCTACGCGTTACCAACATCTGGATAATTTCAATATACTCT